>OU744306.1:17244642-18447500 GCA_916610205.1 Griposia aprilina
TATTCTATCCGACTTTTACTTTATCAAAATTGTCTTTGTCTTTTTGTGTATCTGTGGAGAACGTTATTGGTTCCACATTTGTATAACTCCTTATGTTCTATTTATTTGTTTAATGTGTAATTTTTGGTTCTTCCGAATAAATAAAATAACAAACTGAAATATCAAACCAAAGTGAGATTAAAATGAATGGTCATTTTCATCGTCTCTGTACTAAACTTACGAGCACCACACTCTTCGATCACTAGGAGTCCTGAACATAGCCGAAGACTTGCATCATTATGCTAAACTACTGATGTTAAACCAAATCGTCTCAATCAAACCGTCGACGACGGCACGGTTGGCGCAGTGGTTAAGCGATTGACAGCTACGCTGCGTGTCGCGGGTTCGATTTCCGCACGGAACAAATATTTGTATGACCTACAAGTAGTTGCTCCGGGTCTGGCTGTTTGTGTATGTGAGTTTGAATGTTTGTAAACGCACCCACAATATAGGAGAAATTCCTAGTGGCGCAACGTTATAAAAAAAATGCATTATTAGTTGTATCAGAAATTACCTACACAAAACACCATACACTGTTGTCTACAGGCTTTATATGGTTTTAATCTTATTACGAGTTCATAAGTTAGTAGTTTCAAACACGATGACTCAAACAAGTTAGTCGTGGCGCCTGAAGTTTAACTCACAACTTATCACGGACTTGAAGTGTCAGAAGTGTCCACTTGATGGTGTAGTAAATAAAGTAAGTTTTGTGTATGCAGATGTAGACCAGCTTATATAGTAGGTATGGTGGACACAGGTTTCCATATGAAAATAAACTGAATGATAAAAATCTATTGCTGTAATAACCACTGTTGTGAAGAATTAGTAAAGATTTGCAGTTTTTTGTTCACAATCGTCATGACTGGATATCTTCCATCCAGGGAGAGAAAAAAAACTCATAATAAATCTGCAGGAAGATTTCCTCAAGAGTAATAAACTCCACTTTATTTATAAAATCATCTTGTATCACTCCATTACCATTTACTTAAAATAAAATTCCTCTATTTGACTTTAGATAAACATCTTCAGACTCAAAACAAAAAGATGAGTCGTTGTCCTCACTTCTACCTCCCATAGTAACCATTAATAATAATAAGTAATTATTTCACAAAAAAAAACAGCATTTTGCGCTGTATACATAGTTTGAAAAAAAAAATTACATTATTATGCAATAGTATACTCTATCTTTTAAACTAGGACTAGCCTGTATCTTAAAAGATATGGTTCAGCCAAATGGATTCTGTATTGACAACCAAAAACTAGTGAAAATAGCGTCAATGATTTGTATTAACAGCTGTACCGAAAAGAAAAAAACTAATAAAATTAAACAATAAAAACTAAGCCTAAGTAACACAAATAGTGTGAAAGACAGCAGACATGCAAGTGTATGTATATGTAGGGGTGTGTGGATTGTGTGGGTGTATGGGTGTGTGTGTATGTGGGGGGGGGGGGGGGGGGGGGCAAGTGATTCCATGAATGTAATAATGTAATATAATAATTAGATATAAAGTGTGAGATGTGATCTTTCGGTAGGTATGTATGTGATATTATATTAAGAGATGTAAGTTAGCAGATTCTCTGATTACCAGTCTTGTTCCAATTTATAAAATCATCTTGTATCACTCCATTACCATTTATTTAAAATAAAAACTCTTCTGCTTGACTTTAGGTTAACATCTTCAGACTCAAAACAAAAAGATGAGTCGTTGCCCCCACTACCAACTTCCATAGTAACCATTACCAGTCTTGTTGCTAACCCACTAATACGACGGTGAATCATTGTTTACGTTTTTTGCAGCCACATCGGGAACCTGTTATATCAGTGCCATCAGTCCAACAATGGTCAAATTAGTAAACAGGTCACGTTGACTAAATTAAATATTATCTTATTATAATCAGTCGATGAATCACTAACCTGTTTTCTAAATCTAGTATAGAGGTGATAATTTCTTGAACTGAGTGAGGAAACTAGGTTTTTTTGTTGCTAATATTTTACCTTGTTTTATAAATACATAGTTATAGACGTGATGACATTAGAACTTTAGTTAAAGGATAATGTTTTAAGGGAACAGTTTTGAAGCTGGTAAAAATGTCGGTCGTATTGAGAATCTTAAACAAAAGGGTTCAAAATAACTTTACTTGCACGTAAACTTTTAGTTTTTAGGACTATCTTGGACACAATTTTCAAATATTAGAAAAATGTGGACTTCTTAAAGTATAAACAACCGTTTTCAGTTTCAGAAGAGGCAAATTGCAGAGCAAATAGCATACACTGAGTCACAACCTCATTTATTTTCATGTCGAAATAAATGAGGTTATGACATGGTGTGTGGTCTTTCCCTTTTTTTCCATCACAATCAAACTGGCCAAAACATGATTGTGTACCTAAACCAATTACAATCAAAATACAATTAACAGTCATTTCTTAATCACCTAGAAAAATAACCGCAGCCAATTTTGCTACTGAGAATCACACTCGAGCCGCCAAATCTTTTACTCGGCTCAACCTGTTAAAGCCACACCCACAATGATCAATGATGAATCATCTATGTAAAGGAACACGTTCATTTCATCAGTATCTTGTTCATTCAAACGAGAATCGACCTTAGTTTGAAGTGGATAAGGACTAGTATGGATAGTGATGTCGTTTTGAAAATTTCATCAGCTTGAAAAGTTGTGAGTGAGTCATGTTTGTTTGATGTTATGTTAGTTATGTGACTGCGGTTGATAAGTAGTGTTTTTTTTTTTCAAATCATTATAATATATTTGCCTAAAATGTCGTAGGTAGGTATAAAAGATGTTACATAAAATTTTAGTGGAGTGGAAAAAGGGAAGGAGGGCTGTAATCTACCACGCGCGCCCTGTGCGGGTTGGTAGATGTCACATGTCTCCGAATTTTTGGTTCTAGGACATGCCGGTTTCCTCACGATGTTTTCCTTCACCGTTTCGAGAGCAGTGGTGGTGAAATTATTTACACAAAGTAAAGCGCCTGCCTGGGTTTGAACTCACGTCCTACATCTAATAAGTCGGGGCCGATACCACTGGTCCACCGCTGCTCCTTCCTGTTATCCAGATAGATAATGAGTTAGGTATATAAGCTTTATGATAAAAATCCTATATTTATCTAACGGGTAAGTGTCATTAATTGATCAACATTTGGAGTTTCGACATTGCAGAATATCGGCATATACTTCATTGGTGAAGGAGCTCATCCTGGGAAGCATATCATACCGTCTCTCCCACCAAGCAGTGTTGCTGTGTTCTAGTTTAAGGGTTTAGGTGGAACAAGCGCAAGAGTCATGTCAGCTTTGCTGCTGGTTTGACAACGTACCCGCGATACCTCTAGGACTACAGATGTCCATATACAGCCGGGACCACATACCATAGAATGAGCCTCCTAAGTGTTTTTCATCTAAGAAAAATGCCACGCTACAATCGTAATCAGTGTCGTTTCGAAGATCACAAGACAAATTGTAGGCTCTAACGAATAAAACAGTGCCATTCAATTACGCAATACACGCAACTTCAATACTGAAACAAGTCATTTTACCGACGCAATTGAACCATAATACGAGTAGTACAGTTAAAGGGCTAGAAATAAAGTGTGGAGGTAATGATGGGTTATTAACCTACCTATAAACGCCGTTGAGTATCCAATCCCCTGCGGTGAGTCATGCACTTATGAAGAAGACAAAAGACGGTGTAGGACTGGGAAATCTGGGATATCGCACTGGGTGGGTGAATATATGGGCTTCGTCCTCACTGATCCTTAGTCCCAACTCGCCCGCGCTTTGTAGCTATCCATAAATATACGGACCGGGCGAGTTGGGACTATTTGGTACCTAGTTTTGTTTACTTTAGTTTTTTTGATTTTGTTTTAATTTGTTGGTTTTAAGTTTGTGTATTTAATTTATTACATTCTATTCAGTGCAATATTATAATATAGTCTTTTATTGTTTTTTTTTTTTTTGTAAGTTACAACAAAGTTTTGTGTGCATGCAGAGTTTACCTATAATTGATTTACAATTTATTCTGATTTGTTGCTTCTGTTTCATTTGCTTATTCCAGTGTATACAATTTTTGGGGCTTTTGGTGGTGCATTTTTGGTTAAATAAATATAAAGAGATGTCCAATCGGGGAAATGAATTGTTTAGCAAATTGAGTTATCATCATCTATTGTCCGTACAATATTCAAATTACAACTGTCATTCTTTAACAATTTTATAAAATGGCTATAACACGACAAACTGACGTAGGGTGTCAATTTGCTTAACAATTAGTTGCCCTGACTTTACAACACCCGTTAAAGGATCTTTCTCACCGGGAGCATTCGCCTGGAATGTAACAACCCAAGATTCTACTGTAACGGCTAGGGCTTTGCAAGTAGACTGCGCACGCGCAGGCCATCAACTACAAAACATGATTCATGTTTGCTTAAATTTAGTTAGTAGTAATTAAGCAGTGGCTCTAGCGAATGTGAGTACCAATACAAACCATTTCTGGTTTAGTGGTACAAAAAAAAACATGAACCTGTATTAAGACTGAATGTATAAATAAAATTTAAAAAAAATATTATTATTAGCTAGGTATTGGACAGAGATAAATAAAACCACCTACACCCTAATTATGTAACACACTATCTATCACAACCTGAATCATTTTGAAGCCTATTGCTAATTCATTGCTTCATATGTTCGAAAAAAATGTGTGCTCTACAACGTAAATAACGCAATGAATGTTGTTGAACTGTCAAAATGAAAGCTATTCCTACTGTTAGTATGTTACGTAATTACCCCGCAGGTTAGGTTAATACTTATAATAATTGAATAGTTAAATTAACACGGCTAGGTCGTGGGTAAAAGTAACATTAAAGGCGAACGCTCCCGGTGAGGGATCGCCTTAACATGGCACATGGAGTTTTAAAAAGTCAAGGATCTATCTATCTATAAAAGTCTATCTATGGGTGACAAAGACTCCCTTTTTCCCCCAAAGACCCTCTACAAAGCTAAACTTTTTTCTTAAATTCAATGTATCACATATATTTAAACGGCTTCGTATTGTACACAATATTGGATTCCTGAATCTAAAAGAAATGGGCCGACTACAAGGATTTAGGGCAGTCGCCTGATTCTAACTAGAACCGTTAAAAATTTGAATTTCTACATCGTTTGAAACATATTTTAAAGCACCATCTTTTAAGTATGAAAGAGCGAATCTCTTGACTAAAATTTTATCCGAGAAGGCTTTAACGCAACGAGTGTTTTTGCTATTCAATTACATTAGGCGTATGGTCCATTCCCCGTCCAAAAGTGAAATCTTCGTCTCAAATACTTAAATTGTGTTACCTAAGTAGCTTAAAAAAATAACATATAAAATCACGCCTGTAATTCCCAAAGGGTTGGGCAGGATTGGTCTGTAGTACACCCACATTTCGCCAGTTATGTTTAAGTCTTATGAAGGTAATAGGGGACGAGCTTATTGCATCAGCCGGCCACAAATCCAGACTCCGAGCTACTAATGAAAAATTTAATGACTTTTCAAATTCTCGAAATCAATCGAAGCATGAGAGAGCAGTGGTGGCCCAGTGGTATCGGCCCCGACTTACGAGATGTAGGTCATGGGTTCGAACCCAGGCAGGCGCTTTACTTTGTGTCAATAATTTAATCACTACTGCTCTCAAAACGGTGAAGGAAAACATCGTGAGGAAACCGGCATGTCCTAGAACCAAAAATTCGAAGACATGTGACATCTACCAACCCGCACTGGGCCCACGTGGTGGATTACAGCCCATTCCCTCTCAATGAGAGGAGGCCTGAGTCCCAGCAGTGGGAACATTATAGGCTGATTATGCAATCGAAGCATACGTTTATTTTTAACCATTTATGTAGGCACTTATATAAACAGACAAGAAGAAAGGAACAGAAAAATAGTGTACAAAGGTGATGCGGTGCGGTGCGGTGCGGTGGTGGCGGTACCTACGTTTCTTTTTTTACCTACCTACTTATTTAGCAAGTACCTAAATGTTAACACACCGTTAATTAATATAATGTATTTTGCCAATTTTGGTTCCTCTAACGGGACTACAATTGCAAATTCGCTCACCAAAATCCGATGAGATAATTAAAGACGAAAGCATTGTACAATTTAACATTCCCAAAAACTCTGTCTTTGGTGAATGTGTCAATGACCATTCGACCGCTACCTTTCCACGAACATAAATGTAGCCCAGAAATCTTATTACAAAGTGTAAATGCAAAGGTTCTTTTCTTGGCAGTGCCTTCGCTGCCGATGCCGGCCCCGGGTCCCAAAAAAATAGCAATTGGATTATACACGCGGGTCAAAATATTCCCGGCAGCACTGTGGTGGTAACAGATGGTGTTGAATGGTGATATGGTGGTGGCCAGAACTCGGAAATCTAGCTGCCGACTACCAATTTCCTTCACAAAAATCCGTGGACATCAACCCTTTACAAGTACAACTATTTCCTTAATGTCCATCGGGAATCATCGCATTTCCGAATACAAACGAATGCTAATTTCCATATCCATCAATTTAGATTTATCGTGTATAATAATTTGAATTCAGAACTAAGTACTTTATTGTTGTGTTGTTTCGACGTAACACCAATTATAGTACTTAGTTCTAAATTCAAATTATTATACACGATAAATGTAATAATTGAAGGACATGGAAATTAGCATTCGTATGTATTCGGAAATGCGATGATTCCCGATGGACATTAAGGAAATAGTTGTACTGTATACATCTATGCTAATAATAATTATTTGAGTTCGAAGGTAGTGCAGTATTGAACCGGACAATCCTTTAATCCAGAAACTCGATGACAACCGACCGCTACCTTTCCACGAACTTAAAAATCAAACCCACAAATCTTATCAACAAGATCATATTTAACATCAGTCGCGCATTCCTTGAACATTTCATCAGTGCTCAAGTGATACGGCGAGCCTATTGCCATCAACCGGGCACAAATCCAGAGTACGGGCTGCTACTGAAAAATTGATGATCGAAAAACACAATAACACTGGATCCTGGAAATTTAAATTATTAACAAATATATATGGTAGGTAGGGAGGTATCGTATATTGAAAATAACTGCGAAAATATTGGATGATAATAATAGGCATTTGGTGTGCACAATAACTTTCACGAACAGATGAATCTCAATACCTATTTAACAGAACACTGTTGACATTTTCTTAGTAGATTCTTCAAAGCATATTATATAATAGTATACGGCCGTACGGGTCGATCGAAGGTTATGCTACGCTTGCCGCGGTCGCTGCTTGGATGGGTGGCCCTCCGTGCCTCTGAAAGCACGTTAAGCCGTTGGCCCCGGCTGGCATTCGTAGATCTTTGACAGTCGTTATAAGAAGCCCAAAAGTCTGACGACCAGTCTTACCAAGGGGTATCGTGTTGCCCAGTAACTGGGTTGTGGAAGTCAGACAGGCTGTCACTCCATGTAAAATAGTTGGGAAAAGGCTCTAGGTAGATTGTTATTTTTTATTACTTACAGCAAAAGACGCGTAATATCCGATTAAGAGATCAAAGATATCATTCTATGTGATATGTATGGTAATTCACAACAAATACAAAGAAGAATATAGAAAAGCTTAGTTAACTTATAAAATAGACTCACGTCAGTTCCTTTAAACAGGGTTAAATTAAATTAGCTAGCGAAACTCCGCAGACGTGATGGGTATCGAAAAAAAAAATAACCACATTAAGTATGAGTTGAAAAAATATATTTTATCGTGTTTAGATTTCAATACCAATCACGTTTGTGAAGTTTACATAAAAAAACTGAATTTTTAAACTGATATTTTAAGTGAATACACTAACTGCGGCTGGCTGCAGTCGATGACCACACAAAAAAAGACATCAAATTAATTTCTATTTTGTTTTATCCTGTTTAGATATCGACACCCCTCACGTCTGCGCAGTTTCGCTAGCTAATTTAATTTGACCCTGTATAATAAAGAAAATATACCTTTTCTTTATTGTAAACCGTTGCGGTGGAATAACAAACAGATCTCTTTAGATTGGCATTAATTTCTGTAGCTGAGAAATAAGGGTCTAATGATCGTTAGAGCAACGAGTGAGGATCGAGTAGGTATTCTTTTAAAAAAAAAAATAAGTCAGGTAAATAATTTTTAACAAAATTTACTACCCACTTAAATTGTGCGTATATGAAATTGCTATCACCGCAAATTGACATAGGGTGACAATTTGCTCAGCAATTAAATTCTCTGACTGTACCTGGTTAATGACTGGCTAAGACCAAACTAAAACTGTACAAATGTGGATCATATGCATGTAGATATATCTCTGCCTACCCTCTCATGATGTTTATGTTAGTAACTCCCTACATCTGTTAAAATCAACACATAATTTAATTCACAGATTAGCTTCATTGACATACATTAGCACAGCCATTACAAACCAGCAGTAATAACTCATTACTCGATTACTGAACTAAAGCTACATACAAACATATATACAAACGAACAGTTTTTACATAGGAAGTTTCCACAACGACTTTAATTACCATACATCAGAACTCTACATAATTTAGTTGGTACAGTACCAGTGGTAGTCAAAGTTCCTCTCGGATCGCATTCTGCAAAACTTCAAAAAAGGTAAGCTACTTTCTTTGTCGTTCCCTCAATGCTAAAGATCGCGCCCACATACGAGGCTTTTCCAACTTATGAGGTCTTATGCAGAGGTAAAAGGTGCCTCCAATAGCCTTCATAGTCGCGTCTGACCATCTTACCGGTGCTCTGCCTTGAGCGAGTTTTCCTTTCACCCAACCCAGGATCATAAGCCTTTCCATACAATGCTTAGGTGATAGCTTAATACGTCCGAAAAAGCTAGGGGCCCGCTCCTGGCATATTGTAGATAGCCATGACGATGTTGGGCTCCTCCAGTATACTTCATTCGTTCTCATGGCGGCCCATGGTTTGAGAAGTAGCCTCCGCCAACTGCTAGCACTGTACATTTAATAAGGAATTTGGTAGTCAGCTCAGCAATCAACTTTGCCGACTGGCTAATCTTCCCATACCATAACTTAAACGCCGGTTGTGAAGATCAAGCCCTGACAGAAGAATCCAGAATATCTAAGCATCAACCTTAATAACGAAGCTGTGATGAATTAATGATGACGATATAACCAGTCTAGTCGGTTATCTTTTAAAGGGAAGGCACGTGAACATATCCGTCAGAATTTGGCCGTAACATCCCAGCGACTATTTGCTGGATTCGTTTTCTCCTCTACCGATCGTTATTTCTCCTGACAAAGTTTATTTTCTTTAGTATGTATGTATGTATTAGTAATTATTTATTAAAATTGATTCATGTATTTTATGGTTATTTCCGAGTTATCTATCCCTTATGTTGCACCTGCCATGTTTTGTCTCTGCATCACCCTAAGGTTGACTGGTAGAAATTGCCTCAGGCATTAAGTCCGCCATTGTACAGTATTTATTCACTGGTGCATAAAGTTTTATTAAATAAATGAATATAACCAACCAATTACAATAACTGTTAAAGAAATATAGCCCTTCTGTGGTGTCTAATCCTAACTAATATTATAAGTACCAAAGCAAGTTTGTTTGTTTGCTTGGACGGATTTGGATGAAATTCGACACATAGATAGACCATGACCTACGTAAGGACATGGGTGACTTTTCATCTTGGATCCCAGACGAAGTCGCGGGCAACAGCTAATGACTATAAATTGGCTATCAGTCGGTGTCACAGAAAAGGAGAAATGATCATCAACATCATTCATAGTCCGACTTTATCCATGGCTGGGAGGCTTCTCTATGCATGTGCTGACTCCTCGCTGCTATACCACTCTAGGCTATCAATATGAGAAAATACAAAAAATACCAGAAGCCAGATTTGGGTTGAAAACGTAGACACATAATGTAGATAGTTTTTAGGTCAGTGTGACGTTGTATGTTGATCTGCCGGGGTCGCGGATTGTTCGAAAGAGTTACCGGGGCCCTGGCGCACAGGCAACTGAAGGAACACGGGTGGGTTTTAATCAGTAAGAGTCTGACACGCCCTTCCACTCCGCCCAGAGCAGGAGAGGTCATTTGATGATTTCACACCAAAAAAAATAAAAAATGTTTGTATATTGATTAAAATATCTCATCCGTAACAAATGTGGTATTTGTAGCGGCATCTACAACGCCATATGTGAGCTACGCGTCACACTGACGTCACGCAAAGTCCTGCATCGCGCAAGCAGAGTTTACCGCGCAACTAGCATATATACAACGTCCCACCAGACACGGTACCCATCTGGCTGGAGGATCCTCCCTTTTCCATAGAGTATGAGTGAACTTTACAACCTGTTCCTCATACCTCTATATATTTACAGAATTATTATAATCATTAGAATCAGCAATACAACTCTTGAATTGACCCCAAATGTCGTAATTTCATGAAATAGACATTCAAAGAGAGTTGCATTGATGATCTGAAGTCTATAAATACATTTTTCTAACGGTCGCGAATTAGATCAACATTCAACTGATACTGTCCTGCAATTTGCAAAACAAACGTAAGAAAGTTTGAATTTCGCGGGCTACCCGCAGGCTTTTGACTTAAGTAATAAGGGAGTACCGAAAACCAAAGAAAAATTTTGAAATCTCTATGCTGATTATGTTGACATTAAATCTTCTCTAGGATTTATGGAGAATCCATTAGATTACATTACCATGTCTCACTCAACTCGGTATATTCTGTCATAATCTTACTGTGAAAACTTTGTTGAAGTTAGCTGTCACTCCACCTGATGCTATTGACATTTTTGGCAGCTCACTTCACGCAAGTTTTCACGGTGAGAATTTTACAGAATAGATAAGCAGTTTAAGAATCGCTGCCTTAACCAACTGCGACGATTAGTATAATGCATTCAAATTGGCATAAACAATGCTGCATTATGCGCTTGTGTATGTAATCATAGTTGCAAGGTCTTTTTGATAAAAAATAATTGTTATGTGAGTGTCTCGTCGGCTCGGTTATGTGTGTAAAAGGATTATATCAGGTATCTATACAATATTATAAAGAGGTATAATTTGTTTGTTTGTTTGTACGGGTCCTCTCTGGAACTACCACTCGGATTTCAGAAATTAATTTTGCATTTGATAGCCCAATTCTTGAGGAAGGCTATCGGCTATTCAACGTCACGCTAGGACCCTTAGAAGCCGAGCAAAATGAAACAAAAGTCAGAAAGAAGCCTAAGCGAAAACGAAGTAATAGCGCAGGCAGGCGATGCGTTGTGACGGGGTGGGTCGGGGGAACCAGAAATTACACGCGGACCAAGTCGCGGGCAGAAGCAGCGCTTAATAAATGCACGCACAATTTGCAATGATATAGAACATAACCGAAATTAATTTTTCATTGCCTTACAGCCGCGTTTGTCTAGTGGCCGCAAGCACTACTGCTAAGCATGAGGTCCTGGGTTCGATTCCCAAGTCGGGCAAAATGATATTGGGTTTTTTTATTAAGAGTTTCTCGGTACCTAGCAGCCTGGAGTCTGGATGTTTCTGGTTATAGCTGGCGAAATGTGGGAGTACTAAAGGTACACCTTTGCCTAACCTTTCAAGGATTACAGGAGTGATATTATGAAAAATCAGTGTATGTTTCTTTTGTGTTCTTATATTGTAGTAGTATTGTAATATATTGATATGGGATGGTATAGCAGCATTACAAAGGATAACAAAGGACTTGCCTAAAATTCCAGGAGTTAAAGTGAAACTGTGAGGTTCCTTTATTTAGGCATTCATTGTTTTCAAGAATGTTCTTATGCGTCTGTGTTTCCGAACGCAATCAACCCAAATCTCTTAAAAGTGAGATTGAACAGGCTTCTTCTAGGTAAGCTCACTCCATCATCGACTATGGCTCTGTCATCTCTGACCTAGACTAGAGTCAGGAGCAAACCCATCTCAAATAAAAATAAAAAATGGATAGAAAATGAATGAATTCTCTAGTTAGCAACACAGAAAACAAAGACTTCAATTAACTCATTGTTTATCTCAATACCTACTGACGGCATACCCGCGTTTTTCTGTTTCATGTACTCTAGGAAAACATTACAAAACTACAAACCAACATTAACAAATCGCAACGTAATCCTTAATACGCTCAGAAAATCTGTTTCCAAGAAAATTATCAACACGCGAGATTTACAAGCTCAATTTCCTTGGCCCATATCATGTCGTTTAAACCAACTAACGTTTACCACTACTCTGCAAAACAAAGACCATAATGCTTTCAAATTAAAGGTTGATATAGTATTTGCTAGTGGTAAAGTTAAAGTGGTTTTGGAAATCATTGTCATTATTAGTGAGATTTGGACAGCGTCACGGTTAGCTGGTGAAGATAAAAACGCAATTAGGACATGAAGGATTTTTATGGTATTTTAAATGGCCATTGTTGTTAAAAACGTGTTATTACGAATGTTTGACTTCGTTTTGTTCGCGTATTTGTTCGGGTTGATACTGTTCATTATGAGGTGGGCAATCTTACTTACCTACTCTTTTGATTTGGATGACCAAAAGATTAAAACATTTGGCATCAACTGGTCTTGGATCAGAGTAGATAAAAACATACTACAGCAATTGACTAGGAAACATAAAAAATAGAGAATGCTTTAAGAATGTTACGACAATAACATAAGACATCTACCCTGTGAAGAAACAAGTACTAAGGGATACATGATATATTACTTCTGCAGCTGAATCCAGTGCAAACTGCTATTTCCATTTTGATGAGACTGAGAATGCAAGCAATTGGGGCCTACTGACACAGATCAAACTCAATAAATTCTGTAAATTGTTTCTCACTCAATAATTTACCTAATCATTAAAGTTACTTACCAGAAATGATTTTGGACTTTTGTCGAGTCAAAAATATTGTTTAAATTTCATTCAATTTCAATTCAGAATAATGACCTGACGATGATCTCATGCTATAATTGTTTTGCCCCCATTAGCCTTGGGTGCGAAGTTAAAAGAGAAAGTGTACTAAATGAATCATTACGTTACCTACTTGTTTTTGTCCACCGAGTCTTGGTAAGTTTTTATACAAAAGAGGAAAGTACAAACAAGAATTTAAAAATGGTAGATCGAGCGTTGGCAGACCAACAACCAGGACGGCCTACAGAAGATCGCGGGGAAAACCTGGATGAGACTCGCACTGACCAGGAAAGCATGGCACAAAAGGGAGGAGACAAGGGAGGGGGAGGGAGCAGTAGGTGGAACAAGGCTGCCAATGATGATGATAAAGACTTAAATAACCTTGTTACGATGATACTTCAATCAATAAACAACAGCACTGTGAGGTTTCATCTGATTTTTAAACTAAAAAAAGCAATGGCCACCTCCTTGCTCACAAGAATTATTTCAAAACGTATTTTATGCTAACTTACTGCACACAGTCATACATTAAAGCAAGCTTTAGGCTCCTCAGTTACCGTTTAGTCGACACGATAATTAAGATTCACATAGTCGATAATTTCATATTCGTGCGATATCAAGGGCCGATTTTTCAATCGTCATCTAAGGAATATAAATGGAGGTTTGACAGCTTTTTTATCGAAAATTTGTAAAACCTCTATAATTATTTATCGTCCAGATAACAGTTAAAATACAATTTCATTTTAATCACTAAATAAAAAGATTAAAGGAATCAATGAAAACAGAAAGAAAATAATATTTTAGTATGATTTTAATGTTTTGTCTATCTGTTTCGTTTATTTTTTTATCTTATTACTAAAATACGGTCAAATTAATTAAATTGGCGAAACTTCATAGACGTAATGGGTATAAATATCAAATCATGATTAAACAAAAAAAACGATAATAATTTTCCAAACTTATTATTTGTCATAGTTTGTGCGTCCCGCCGCCGTTAACCCCGATCAAATGTGGTTATTTAAAAATTATGAATTTAAAAAACATTTTTTGTTTTAATATCATGATTTCATATCGACTAGCATCATGTCTGTGGAATATCCCTGGCCTTGTTTATAAAAAATTTGAACGTCTACTACAAAAAACAGATTATGTCCAAAAACTATAAATTTTCCCAAGCTAATAGTAGTCTTTGCAGCAAGGTTTCATGCAGGGCTTATAGCTGCCTTCAGTACAGAGATAAGTACGTATCTTCTTTGCAAGGGGACAATCAATTCTACCACAGGGACCATGTACATCTCGCTTGTTAACAAACTGACCATGCTGGTATTTCCCTTTAACATGTTCACCTGGAATGAACTGATGCTGACTGCCTCTGTACTCCATTCTCTTCAGGCAATTAGTACCACCACAAGGGCCCTTCGGGAAGCCCATGGCTAGAATTGCCAGTTCACTTCGTGTAAACGGAGCAACAAAATCTTCGTATTGCACGAGCTCTTCAACTGGTCTTATTGGCTCTCTGGTTATGTCAGGAGCAGAGAAAAAATATGCTACAGGAGGTACTTCATCAATCACAGTACCTTCCCAATGTCTGACAACCTCAAGGTCCTTAACTTTCAAATCATCGTACAAATACTTCCGGCCTGGTATCCGCTCCATCTCTGGTAATGCCACAAAGTAACTGATCACTCTATTGCCCAAACAAGAAAGTCGAATGTAAAATTCAACTTCACCCGATGCCTTCAAATCTTCCTCACATTGCAATGGTCGCACCATTTCTACTGTATTTGTCACCATTTCTGGTTTACTTGTGTCCCTGTATTCTGCTAAGTCGTAATTAACGGGATTCAAATCCGCAGCTCTCTGAAGGCATTCAAAAAATGATTTGTGCCATTCTACAATACAGAAACCAGTGCAGCTAAAGTCTTGATCTCTGTTCCATACGGTGATATAAATTGGAGTTTTCCTTAACGTATCCTCTAATGTTGAAGGTCTTTCAAGAAACATGACTGAGTTACCGACGCCAAAGTATGGTGGTTGTGGTAATGGTTCGGACGGTAGCACAATCTTCCATGGTATCACTTTGCCTTTTTTTCCCTTCTTCCCTTTCTTTTTTTTAGGTTTGGGTTTCTTTTTTTTTCCTTTTTTACCCTTTTTTGGAGGAGGAGGGGGTGGGGGTGGTGCAACGAAGTTATCATGAGCTACAATGAAATCAAAAACGGGTAGACAGTTCATCTCCATTGAGCATGTTTGCATATACTTCATTTCTTCTTCCGATGGCCCCGGTGGTTCTTTTTTCCCTTTTTTCTTTTTGCCTTTTTTTTTACCGCCTTTCTTTTTCTTGGCTTTTTTACCCTTTTTGCCTTTTTTCGCATTCTTGGCAGCTTCAAGAGCAGCAAGTAATTCTGCTTCTCTCCTCCTCTCTTCCTCTTCCTGTGCTAGTTCATATGCATCTTTTTCGGGTGGTTCTATTTTTAGTACGATCTTTTTGACCAATACCTCAATCATGAAGATTTGATCCATTGCAGCGGCTGCAAAGATGCAATTTTGTGTTAGTTCAAATAATATTACGATTAGCTTTTATATTTCCCCAACAAGGAAACACATTGCATTGTGTATAATCTAATCTATAGTTAATAATATTCTTTTTGCATTTTATAGCCCAATTCTTGAGGAAGGTTATTAAAACTACGACCATTACCAAAAAAAAGAAGAAGCTATTTGACCATTATTATGTCTGGACTTTAAAAGAGACTGTGACCTCTGAGTTTGTTTCGGCCTTTCCTCTCAGAGTAGTCAGATAGGAAACGCTGACCTCATATAGTTTTAAAATATGTTTGATGTGTAAAAGTGTTTGTACGAACCTACTTACAGAAATAAAATCATTTATCATTTAGGTTACGCTACGAAAGAAAGTTAAGCGAAAACAAAGAAATTGCGCGGGTGCGTGATGGGATGTAACGCGGTGGGTCGGGGGCCCAAATCTCACGCGGACGAAATCGCGGCAGAAGCTAGTCTTATTATATAATATTGGTATTGTATTTATAGGTTTACAAAGTTTATAAGTCGGTGAGGTAATGAGTTATTTCAGTAACACCTTGCATTTCTACGTATTTTATACCACCAATATAATAATGCGAAAGTATCGCTGTCTGTAAACCCCTGAACCGATCAATAAGAAAATTGAAAATCTGGGTGTTGGAGAAGAACATAAGCTACTTTTCATCATGGATATTTGTATTAAAATATGATGAAATACAAATTCACGCAGACGGAGTTGCGGGAAATAGTAATACATTTATAAAAATCTTAAATTCACTGTGAGAGATCGCACTGCCTAAGATATTCCCAGAGTATTTGTAAAAATCTAGCACCTTTTTTTTGTGGGAAGTCATCAAATAACTTCTCCCGCTCTGAGCGGAGCGGGAGGGCGTGTCAGAGTTTTACTGACTAAAACCCACCCGTGTTTCTTCAGTTGCCTGTGCGCCAGGGCCACGGCAACCCTTTCTGACAAACCCGCGACCATGGCAGGCATCGGCCCTAACGGACCCCGTCAGTGAGTGCTGACATCTCTTTGAGGCGCGCGTGGAACATAACGCGCCGTCGAACCGGGCCTGGTCCTTATTGGATGGCGAGCTAGTTGCTGGTTAGCCTAAGATCTCTGCCTAAGATCTAGCACCTAAGGCTCTTCTATGTAATCTGTTACTAGTTTTTTTTTTTATATTGTACCTTGTTTTATTTTGAACTGAATAAAGGTCTTATTTATTTATAACAAAGGTTAGCACTAAGTAGGTATTTGTGAAAGTTCATACTCTAAAGGGATTAAATAAGAGATGAAAGTCTGTGTGGAAGTTCGTCTTTCTTGTCGATGGGAAATCCAACCGCGCGCACAGCTTGTAATAATATATTTTTGATAGACCTTAGAGCCAGTGCTAGTAGCAACCACAATCCACTTGCTTCTCTACAAAAGAAATCAAGAAGTAAACCTCCTATGCTCATTGAACTTACATTTGGTTTTATCCTCCTTTGCGGTATGGCAACAATATAATGTCCCAAAATACTAAGTCATTTAGGATCATTGCGGTTTGGGGAGATTCTGATGCAGTTAATTTTTGCACATATTTTTGAAGGTCTTAAAGGGATCGTATCATACTGAATGTTAAAACTACGAAAATTTTGGGCGAGAAACCAAAGAAGGTGGGGTACAGGACAATTTGACGTTACAAACCATACTGATTAATAAAAATTTGACAGAATGTGTCGAAAATAAAATTGTGTTTTTTTACAAGCTTTTATTTTTTCCGATAAATTGCAAAGTATTCGTGGAAAAAGTATTAATATCACAAAATTTCTTATTGCTTTTATGTTGTTAGCGTGTTAAGTATGTAATTCAAAAATACGTGTTATTTAGAAAGGATTTGGACATATTTCATACTATCTTAAATACTGCAGTGCCTAAAAACCAGGGCCAGAAGAGGTGGATACAATCCACAGAACCTCATAGTTTCTAAAGGTGTCTAGTGTGAAAGGTGCGGGTAAGGCATTTGTGTGTAGACACCCACAGACCTATGTTCTGGAACCAAAATTTCAAAGACATGAGGTCCACCAACCCGCACAGGGCCCACGTTGTATATCACGGAGAGGAATCTTGTGTCCCAGCAGTGGGAACGTTATAGGTTATAGTGGCCATGCGTCAAAGTTCTTCAAACAAAATTTTCGCCCACATAATTATACAAATAAATACTCCCCACTTTATATCTCTTGGCACTTAAAGAAAAAGTGACCAACACCGATACAATAACGATCCGTGGCAGAGATGAGATACAAACAAAAAAAACAAAGAAGCGTAGTTGAGTTCACGTCTCGGGGTCACGTTTACGCACGGGGGGTATTACAAGGGAGCGGGGAGGGCGGTGCGCGAGCGCAAGACAAGTCTGTTTAACGTAGATTAGGTTGGTACTGGATGGGAAGGGAATATTTTTGTTTTTGGATTTGATTTTATGATTAATTTACTTTTTGTAAGATAGAGTTGATGTTTCTGTATGATATTCACAAACCGTTAGGAAAGTTAGCATCATCATCAGCCTACAGTAGTCCACTAGACATAGACCTTTCCTATTGCACGCCATTTAACTCGATTATCGTTAACTCTTATCCAGCACTTTGGGAAGATCGTCGCTCCACCTAACCTGAAGGCGTTCCTTACGTTTGCCGATTCGCGGTCAAATGATGAGATTAAATATTTTTGAGTAATGAAAGGTTTGCAAATAAGAGATGACCTTTGGCCCAACAGATAAGTAGCAGCATCAGAATCAGCCAGTGAATGGTCATTCAAAGCACCAGTAGGGTTTCTAAATGTCCAACTACGGACATGAAATTTATCTATGTTATGTACCGATGCACTATCTTTAAGCAACGGTACCCGCCACATAACGGCCACAGTGAAGGCTATCATGAAAATGATTTCAAAGGGGTTTGCCCTTACAGTGTCAAAAAATGCTCCTAGGAAAACACACCTACCTACTTTCATAAATATCGTCTCAGTGCCGTCATTCGCCGCTAAATTGTAGACTTTATGTGGCGGCCACCACTCTTCAAGAAAACCATATCTTTAGTGCGATAAATTATTTATGTATCCTTTACAATCATTTAAAAGTCGATCGAAGACAATGTTGGAATATTGATTTCTTATGTATGAAATGGATCATAGAATTCATTATTTGTGTTCAAGGTGAAGATTTAATGACTTACTTATGAACACTTGAGCTACTTTCAAGGCATGAAGGGATTGATGTGTAGGTGGTATAATAATTATATTGATCAATATCATTTTTTAATCGAATCGAATATATGTATTAATGTAATATTTTCAGCCAAGAAGGACACTTACTAACTTACAATTTCTAATTCAATTTCGACTTTCTATAAAATAATTATCTCCACGAGGAAGACTGTTCTTGCCAGTTATTTTATTTTGAGTGAATTCATATCCAGCATCAACATAATCCAGTGCAAGCGCACGAGCACGTTCTCCGTCTCGTTCTCTCGTCGATATTTAAATTTAGAATCGCGTTTGTACGTTATACGATTCGCAATGTACACACTGTACACAGTAGTTTGATGTGGACGATGTTCCACGAGTAAATCACTCAGATTTACGCTTAATTCCGGGAAAGATCGTAAAAGATTGGATGGCATCTGCGGTAAATATCTGACAGGATTCGGTGGTGTTAAAATATTGACAGATTTCGAAATTACGTATCGTAAAAGTCGCTAAAAGGATTAGGCGGTTTAAAAAATATATATATTCTACAGCAACAGTGTTGGCTCAAAACTGTGTATAATTTTGCCATAACACTGAAATTAACTACCTAATAATAATACCAGCAAAGTTTTGCCTCTTTTTCTATTTTTCAGGGCCTCAGAACTGGTGGAGAAGCATCTGTGGAAATGTTAAAATTACCTTGTTATTTGATTGACTATTAATGGACAACCGTTTAACCGAGTCAAGTTTTTGAAGGAAACAAATCTTAAAGAAAAACAACCAGGTTGATTAATCATAGGTCATAAACTTATCATAGTAGTTCAAAATCACTCAACGATACTTAGAATGCCTTGGCAATAAAATTAAAACATGAACAATCTAAAATCCCTAAACAAGTTTCATAAAGATTACATCGACATAGAACAATTAATTGATAGGTCTACAGACAGACTGAATAAGATCAACCAGTCCGATATACCGGAACCGGACCACCTAGTCAGATCAAAATCGAAGATATTGCGAAATAGCAACTTTGTTAACGTGATCTTGCGAAGGGATCGCTTAATTCAGTAGAAGGTCTGGCTTTTATGGTAAGCAACGTTGGGTCTCCGTATATGTGATCTAAACTAGATGGACTTGCGCGTACTGACACAGCTTGTGTCTTAGATTTTTTGGAGTCTTCAATAGTGTTGGACTAAATATGACAAAATCCATGACAAATTACATTGTAGCTGATGATCATACCCCTGTCACAATGATTTTGATCATCTTAAACCTGCAGCCAGCAGTCCGCTGTTGGATATATCTTTTCAATTGCATGAAATTTAACTCGGTCCTCGGCCACTCTCATCCAGCTGCTGCCAGCGAGATCTCACAACAAATGGTAAATTGTGATCAATATTGTTAGCACTTATTGTAATTCTAGATGTGTTGTGAGCATAAATCCAACTGCCACGGTTAGTTTTACTTGAATTCCGGGGTCTAATACCGGAGCCTAGTTTATTGATTTTCCGTAGGGAGAGTCCTCTCCAGAGTCTATCTACGGAATATCTCTACAGCGTGGACTCCCTTTTATCTCTAAAACATACTTAAAGAGTTAAAAAAAATTGCCTTGATTCAAATATTTTAGTTAATTTTCTCCAAGTCAATCCACAGCATCAGATTCATGCTAATTTTCACAACGTAAACGTATATTAGTAAACCATTAATAAATAAACAGCAAAACCCAACTACATATAATATTCATTCCCAATTACTATGACAACATACACATTTACTGCTATAAAATGAAAACGTAAATCTAATATTGTGGTTATAAAATTTTCCGTTTGGTAGTATCGATGGCGGGAGGGGCGTGGCGGGGGGGTCGTAAGCCCGCAGAACCGGTAGCGTGTGCGCATCGTGCAGCTGCGCCTGCGACGGGTTAAGGCACGTTTATAATGGGAAAGGATTTGTAAGTACGTGGAGGGTTTTATTTTAGAGGTTTCATGTTGGGGTAGCTCAGGCTTGATTTGAGATGAGAGATGGACGATTGAATATATTATGTCATCGATGGAGAGCGGTAGACACGAAAGAAGTTAGTGAACAAAACTGAATTTATTTATGCACACACATATAAACAGACAAGAAGAAAGGAACAGAAAAATACATACAGAGGCGATGTTTATTTGGAAAGAAATCTCTTCCAGCATACTTGCGATAGTAATGTAGATAAGAAGAGATGAAAACCGTTTATCAATTTCTATAAAGAAGGAATCTGATTGGCATAGCCCCCGTTATGCAGACGGCAAATAAAACAACATAGAAAACAACAAAAATTATGAAGGAAGTTATATTTACAACGCATAGACGCTACCTGTGAAACAGATTACAGATATTTCAAACTTTTGTGATATTGTTAGCTACAAACCCTTTTAACGGGTAAACTGTCAGTAGCTTTTCCGCTATCTCAATAATAAATGAATCCTTAAGGGGAAGCGCCAGGGTAGCCCGCGAAATTCAAATTTTCATAATGTTTTGCTATTTGCAGGTCACTATCAGGTTGTATGTTGATCTAAATATGATTCGCGGCCGTAACTAATATTTATTTAGGGAATTATAATAATAAAAATTGTCAATACGTCTCTCTAAGTTTATATTAGGTACCCTATTGAATGACTATTTCATGAAATAATGACATTTGAGGCCAATTCTAACTTAAGGAGTTGTATTGATGATTCTAATGATTACAATTCTGTAGAGCCATATTTGATATGGTCGCGAATCATTTTAATCACCATACATCCTGACAGTGACCTGCAAATTGCAAAAAAACGTAAGAATTTTTGAATTTCGCGGGCTAACTGAGCGCATCCCCCTTAACTGAAATTGTCTGTACAATAATACGTAACAAATCACTTACATTTTCTAACACCTTTCCGTAATTTAAATCAACATCGAACGAAATGGTTGATGTAGTGTTTCCAATTACTAATTCAGTGCATTTTCTTGGTAAGTGATTCACTGCATTTCCATGTTAGTACTAACTACTAATACAATGTGTCACATGAACGAATAAGGATTAATATTTGATGTGGCAATGTCTAGGTTAGTTTCCAATGTATCGATCGGAGGGGAGTGACAAGTTAATTGGGTTTGAACTGTCTCCTAAAGTTTTGTTTCGTCATTCATCCAATTTCACATTTCTAATAAATCCACAACGTTATTTTAAAATAATTTTTCATCATAGTTTAATTGATTTCACATGGTCTGTGTTACCTGTGACCCAGTGTCCAAAGAAAACAATTCAAGCTTGGAATTATTTCGTTCTGTCAAAAAGACTAGTCCCAGTTCAATAAAAATCAATCATCTTGAAAAAGGTTTTCAGCTCTATGCTAATCTTATTTCATTTTTATCAATTATTGAACTATCACTTAGTCATACTTGAAGGAGATATTTATCTATCACTTGAACCCAAGCAAAAAGCATAAAATATTTCCAGCCTCATAGGTGAAAAACTTCTAAAAAAAATCCTATTTTGTTGAGTACCTATTACTTGTTGACAGGCTTACACTGTCCTCCCATACCTATTAACACTGTAATTTGAAAACATTGTAAAAGCCCCTTATTTTTAAAAGAGTAACCGTCTAGTTTCTTGCCGGCTCTTCTCCATAGGAAACAACCAATTGGAACCGTGCACCTAGCTTCTAACCTTTCATAAGTGCCTCTGTAGGTTTAGGTGAAATAAAATATTTTGATTTGTATTTGGTAAAAAAAAAAATCGTCATAGGTCCAAAGTATGACGGTAAAGTGTATCACAAACAATAAGCAATTTGGTTCGGATACTACAGTGTTCGTAATACAATTAAGGAGCAAGGATATTCAGAGTACAACATAAATTAATTATCATCTATCACCTGCCTTATCACAATTTATTTGGGATCGATGTCTTTGTCTTCCATTTTTCTCAGTTTGTCGTCATCTCGGTAGTCATCTCCTTTCTAGCCATTCATTTTTCAGTACAACTTAATAATCTCTAACAATAATTCCATGTGACCGAGCCTTTAGCGATCATCTCGCTTATACAAGTATTATAGTGGCACAACGTACGTGCAACTTACACTATACTAACAACACAGCCATAATTATTGTATATATATTGTATACTATGTATACCGTAGTATACGGCGACTGTGTACTGTCGTATACTTAACTATACATAGGTATTATTCAATCGTATCGAGGTCATGACTATAGTTAAGCTTCATGTCAGTAACTTAAAGTAGTAAGTGGTGGTTGATATTGTTGGTATAGAAATAATGAAGGGCAGGTTGCATTTAATATTAGGGATTATAATAGTATTAGAACTAATAGGAATAATGTGAAAGATGATATGAAGTTGAAGAGTGATGAAAAAGAAGCTGCTGCAGAAATACAGAGCTATGCAAAAGTCGGAATCAAACACGCTAGGCATAAGATGAAACAATATACCTATATATGACAGTATGTTAATGTGTATTGAGAGTAACTGGCACTTTGCCCATGCAATGTTAAAAAGGGACCTCTGTATGTTATAACTTCCACTTTAATGAAGAACTGTTACATTTATATTATTTTCATGTATTACTGCATCCACTGTCCTTGTTGTCTTCAGACTAAGTTGAATTGCCTTATGTTTCTGTATAACTTTTGTACTAGCAGCAGAACAGAAATCAGTGGAAAAAATCTATCTGAGTAATTCCACGACTGTCAGATCCGACCATTTTGATCATATCCATAGAAACAGATTCGCGTTCAAGAGCATGTACTGTAATTACACACAGCATTTACATACCTACATACATGCATATATGCATGTACACTATTTATGTTGTTGTCAACTTGTACACACACGGTGCATTTATAGATTGGCGTCGAGTTCCCGGTATGTTTATTTTTGTAGTACTCCAGTTTCAAAGTTGATAGGATACGATTAAAAATAACTGCCTTACAGATGGGTCTATTTTTATTTGAGAAAGTGTATTTTTGTTGCTTGGTAAGTTATCTTGCATGATATAATTTCCATTAAGCGTATGAAAGTCCGCGGCGAAGTTTCTTTGCTACTTCTATTCTTGGTCTACAGGTCCAGTCGTCTAAGTTCAGTCAAGCATTGTATCATTATTAGTAACAACATTATGTAGCAAAAAAGAAAAGATAAAATATATATTAGAATACCTAGGCATGTATATCATACTTCACATGACGTAGTTAGATGAGCCAATATAAGAGCCAATGTATAAAATGCAAGCATATTTAAAAGAGCCACTCCCAAAGCAATCAAAGATTTTGAAGACAAAACTGGACACAAAGCTGAGATCATTCTAGTTTTATCTCCCATCCATCTCTCATCGCGCCAATTGATTGGTTGTTCTATTCGTAGACACCACATGAACATAATACACAAACGTATTCATCAAAGAGATATGCCCAGTCAAGTGAACGCTTAGCACGTTAGGCGCGAGCGCACGTGCGTCTAGCGGTACTACAGGATTTGTTTTATTTTTATTGCTTAGAGTCTTAGACGTTCTAATGTTTCTGATTGTGTGGTTGAGGAGGGGATTCTTATGAAGTACTTTATTACTAGGATATATTCCAAAGGAGAAGCACCTTTAAAAGTACTCATTAACTCGAAGACTATTTACTTCAATTTCTTCTTCGTTGTGATTTGACAAAAATATCTTTGATGTTCGATGCTAAAGTTCGTAAATAAACTGGAAAAAGCGGGAATAAGAGAAACCCCGCTGAAGTTGCTCGAAGACTATCTCTCGTCTAGGAAGCAAAGGGTTAAGGTGGGTGAACTGACCAGTAGTGACGCTGAGGTCACATATGGCGTTCCCCAGGGCAGCGTACTGGGCCCTACATTATTCTTGGTATATTTAAATGATCTCTGCAACATGCATATCAAAATGCAAAAGTTTTTTCTTACGCCGATGATACCGCTGTCGTTTTCTCTGGGAAGTCCTGGCAAGATGTGAAACTCAAAGCTGAGATGGGTATAGCACACGTAGCCAGTTGGCTAAATTATAACCGGCTCACTTTAAATACATCAAAAACCAATTACATATGTTTTAGTATTAACAAAACTAGTCAACCAAGTGAGGATCTAAACCTACGAATACACACATGTGGAGATACTAATAAAAGATACTGTAATTGTTTATGCATTAAACAAGTAACACAGACTAAATATCTAGGTGTAGTAGTCGATCAGCGGTTATCTTGGTATATATCTTGAACAGGTTTCAAACAGGGTTAGGAGATTAAGCTGGATCTTTAAAACACTTCGTCATATTATTCCGAAAACTATGACCACTAAACGAGACCCCCCAAGAAATGTTCTTAATGAGATCTACATGGCTTTGGTGCACACTGTCCTGTTGTATTGCATCCTTATTTGGGGAGATGCAGCGAAAATTAATTTTATAGACGTAGAGCGAGCCCAACGAGCTCTGATAAAGATAATGTACTTTAAAAATAAAAGATATCCTACTGAGACCTTGTCCAAATTAGTAATCTACTTTCCGTAAGAAAAATGTATATTATCCAAATATTCTTAAAAAAACATAAAAGCCTGTCATACGATCCAGACTTACTAAGGAAAAGGAGGACTGACATTGTTGCACAAATTCCACAGACTATGTTTGGCTGTAGGCAATTTAATAAACGGTCTGCTCAACTATACAACAAAATTAACAAAACTATTTACTTATACACGAAAAGAAGTTATGAATGTAAGAAAACAGTAACAAAATGGATAAAAACACGGACATATGACGACACGGAGGCACTTTTGGAGCACATAAAGTAGAAGATACACTCTCACTTACAATCTCACATACACTCTCTGATACACTCTCACATACACCCTCACATACACTCTCTCATACATTCTCACATACTCTCTAACATACACTCTCACATACAGACACCCTACGTACAGATATTCTCACTGGAATCATACTCTCACTAACATCCTTCATTTTATTGTATTTGAAATTTTAAGTACCTACAGTTTTTGTACTAGATTAAGTTATGCTGTACTATGGAAGAGCGGAGTCTCCTAACACAGGCAGTTTGCATAAAAAGAAGCTCCAAACACTAAACATGTAATTTAGTCTAAATAGGCTTTTTTTATATAGATTCTTTTATATTTTGTGAATGTGAGAACGTTGTAGACCTAACTTGTAGACTAGATTTGTGGACCTTTCTATATTTTGTTGAGTACATGTTACTTGTTGACAGGCCTACACTGTCCTCCCATATCTGTCAACACTGTAATTGGAAATATTGTAAAAGCCCCTTATTTTTAAAAGAGTAACCGTAGAGTTTCTTGCCGGCTCTTCTCCATAGGAAACAACCAATTGGAACCGTGCACCTAGCTTCTGACGTTTCATAAGTGCCCATGTTGGTTTATGTGAAATAAAATATTTTGATTTTGCTTTTGAAACCCTTTTTGTAAACTGAAGCATAAATAAATAAACTTATTATTATTATTATGCTTCTTCTATTGCAGTGGGATAGTTATGTGTAGAGAGTGACCAAACGCGAGCCTACCAACAAAAAAAATCAAGAAAAGAGTTAACTGGTGAAAGGTATAGTCAGTCATCTAGGTTTTTTAGTTATTTAAAGAGTAGCCTCGATTCTTTTTGGAATAGGGATAGTTTCTGGAACCTAGACTTTAAGTCCTATTATCTAGCTTGAACTGGTATTTTTTTTTCCATGGCTTGTAATAATCTAATACAATTCTCGTCGATACAAGAGATGAACATTCTCTTGTAATAATCTCGGACATTAACAGGATTCCAGGAAAGTAATAATTTCAAAAACATATAATTCAAATTATAACTTTAGCCTGTTGAGTTTTAGATTGCATCAATAAATATGAGCATTACAAACAATGTTTACTTAATCTAAAATCCACAAATTCACTCAACAGTTTCAATTCTATATTGTTATCATTTGAAAATCAAAGCTGCTTTATGTTTCACATTATTTGCTTTGTGAATCCACATCAAATAATCTGTATGATGACTCAGATCGTCAATCAAAACTGACAATTTTAACTGCTGAAGGTAAAATTGTATATAGAAAATGATTAATAGTGAGTTACTATAGAGCATTTAAGTAATCTTAGTCACTATTCTATAAGTGTACAAAAATTACGAGTAGCATTCAATAAGACCAAACCCAGACAGATAGTACTGATGAAATAATTTACACAAAGTAAATCTACTCTGACTAAATTATTTCATCACTACTGCTCTCAAAATGGTGAAGGAAAACATCGTCGTAGAACAAAAATCGAAGACATTTGACATCTACCAACCCGCACTGGGCCCGCGTGGTCGATTACGGCCCACGCCCTCTCACCGAGAGAAGGCCTGTGTGTGTCCCAGCAGTGGGAACATTGTAGGATTATGCATTTCTATTACCTATGTCATATCGGCTTGTATAATAAGATCACATGCCTTGGTAAATTTCAGGGAACAACAGCTACAACAGCCAGCTAGCCCTATAGAAAGACAGCTACCGAAATCAAAATACTGAAAAAAGATAATATTACGTAACAGAAATAGCTCCTCTACATACTTATTGTTTGTACTGGAGACGGTGGCATAATCAGTTTGTGATTAAACCCTCTATAAAGAAAATTGTTAAAAAAAAAACCTTTTTCGTTTCATTGACTCTCTCAGAGATATTAAAATAGTACACACGGCTACATATCAATAATCATAAGCTGATCTCGCATTGTACGGAAATACTAAACAATCCGAGACCAGCTTAGACTGGAAATGTATAGGTTGATGTATAGGCGTGTGTACCTACAAGCAATCACACCATCTAAACAACACAAAGTACTAAAGGTTAACCGCAGTATCGGATTAGGTATCTTTTACTTCTAATCTTACAGAGGAATAGAAGCGTGACGTAAGCTAAGGAACGATACGTCACGGTTGTATTCCTTTGTCATCATCGTCGTATCATCTTCCAGTCAGACTTTAACCACTACACTTTCTAATACATCATTATTTGCAAATTATTCTTACTATTATGTTCATTCTCATCAACGACAGTCATTAGAGTCCCTTTTATTGTTTCAAGCTGGACCAAGGTGATTCTTATTATCCTTCTACGTCCCTTATTGTTATTAACTTTGGGTATTCTCTCTTTTTCTATAAATCAATTTTCTTTAATACCACCTCATTAGAAGTTTAAAGTGAAATTGATGGTATTAATATCCTTGGGGTATCAAATGCTTCAAGTTGAAAACTTTTAATAAGTTTAGTAACTTTTGGCTATGAGTGATCAACTGATCATCTATTAGAAAAAGTTAAAAAGAAAGTAAAATTAAAAGTGTGAAGTTTTTAATTTCGTAATACTTATATATGCTTTAACAAACAAAAACTTTTGGAGTTTTGACACCATTTTAGAAGTACATAATTGACCGGTCTTTTCTAAACTGTATTATTAGATTATTTTATAAATGAGACAGTAACTATCTGGTAGCGATATTTCCAAAGACCGACACCCCTAAAATTCTAGTTTCTGTTTTAAAGTCAGTTGGTATTATTACTTGGGTAAAACCATCACCTATTGCTTCTTAAAGTCCCTTGGCACACTCTTCATTGCTTGCCTCAACTTTATCACCACAGACTTCAACTGCTTTTTCTGCAACATACATTAGATGATTGTGATCTTCTGTAGATAATGTAGTCTATTCATAGCATTACCTAACATCACGCCTGTATTTCCCTGAAGAATAAGGCAGAGGTGCATCTATAGGACACCCACATTTCACCAGTTATGTTTAAGTCCCATGTAATAGGAGGCGAGCCTATTCCCATCAACCGGGCACAAATTCATACTCTGCTACTCAAAACTTCCACATAGAAAAACCCAATAACTCGTTTGCCCTACCTGGGAATCGAACCCAGGACCTCATGCTAAGCTGTAAAGCTTGCGACCACGAGACCAATGAGGCAGGCAGCTTATTTACTAAGATAGTCTACTCAGTATCCTCAAAATCATTGAAAGGTTTTGATAAGAACCAGCCATTCTCTTCATAAAAATATAGAACATTAACCAGCATTGACCACACAATGATAACCCCGGATATTCAAAAGCCACCTACAACAAAAAAACTCTTGTAACTCAATATCTTCATAAACGATGGAACAATACAGAGCACAGGTGTCGGTGTTGTGATGGCAGTATGGTGGCTGTGCCGGCTTCAATTAAAACTAGGAATAATAAACATGGACACTCATTTACATATGCGTCAGTTGGTTCAAAGTTAACGACCGCATGGTGTATGGGACAAACTGAAGCGTGTATTATAATTTATGTTTTGTGACCTTATGGCAGGTCTTTTTAAGTTATAGACTGGTTGGTAGGAATATCATGAAAATTATATTTGTTCCTAGTTATATTCTGTTCTTGTAACAACATTCCTCCCTTCTCCCCTTCCTTCCCTATTTTACCCCTCATCCCCTCCTCTCCTCCTTTCTCGCCTTCTTCTCTAAATTATTAATTTCACTGCATTATTAGCTACTACTTTAAAGTATTGTTTTCTTTGACAATTTAAGCGTAAATTATAAGGTAATGCTGAAAGTATGAATCGGAAAGCTAGCAGCTGATTGCAAGATACAATTAGTACGTATTGCATTATGTGTTTACAGTTATAATTTCTATCATTGGAGAGCGGGATCTCCTAGCACAGGTATATCTTTTACTTAAAAGGAGATCCCTATGTAAGATTTACTGTAAAAGTTGTACAAGTTTCTGCAATAAACCTTTATTATTATTATTTCCTTTATTTCATTATTTACATATAAATTACATTTTTAAATATTAGAATATAAAAAATATAAAAACATTTAAAAATATAAAAAATAGTAGCCCACCGGTATCGGGAACAGGGTCCAAGCTACCGGCGGTCAGGGCTCCAGAGAGAGGAACCTCCTAACTATGCGAGCCGTGTCCAGAAGTATCGCTTTCTGAATCAAGCCCTTGATCCAACTGCCCAACGAGAGCCTCCTCAGGTGTTGGTCGAGGCTCTTGGCTATTAAGCCATTGGCTGTCACGACTATCGGCACAATGATCGCTGAGTCCACATCCCACATGTCGACAACCTCGCGAGCCAAGTCTAGATACTTGATTTGTTTATCTTTCTCGGCTTTCACGAGGTTCCCGTCATGCGGGACCGTTATGTCAACAATCATTGCGCGCCGCTCTAATCGATCCACCATCACTATATCAGGCTTATTGGCAACAATAGTCCTGTCAGTGATGATGGATCGATCCCAGTACAATGTGATATGTCCATTTTCGAGAACTGGGTCGGGCACATACCTGTAGTACGGCACTTCCGATTCTACAAGGCTGTATTTCAGAGCAAGTTGCTGATGGATAATCCTGGCTACAAGGTTGTGTCTATGCAAGTACTCTTCGTTAGCCCATTGTGTCACCCTATGTAAAATTTCTACTTTTATATCTGTAATTTTTATGGTGTACATAATAAAGAGTATTCTATTCTATTCTATTCTAGACGAGAACAACCGGAGATAATATGTCTGATTGATTCACCCGGACGGTGGCATGCCCGACAGATGTCAACCGTGCCGTCTTTCACAATAAATCTCCGGTAATTGTTTGTCATCATAACTTCGTCCATAATTGCACAGACAAAACCTTCGGTTTCTCCAAAGAGGTCACCGAAACGCAGCCAGGCTACGGACGCTAGTTGGTCTACATCGGGCCCATGTAGAGCCCGGAAAAAGCGTCCGTGAAGCTCCTTACTCTGCCATACTTCCATGCGATCATTAGTGTCAAGCACTACTGGCTTGCGCCAGTTCTCTTTAGCTAAGGAGAGCGGAGTGAGGCCCTTGTCCACTGTGACCACATCTCGATGCATCCCCACGTCGGCTTCTAAGAAATATTCCCTGAGACTGCATATCTCGCGATTGTGGAGGGTCTTAGCATTTAAAAAGCCTCGACCTCCACACTTTCGCGGGATATACAGCCTCATTACCGATGATCGTGGGTGATGCATTCGATTTGCAGTCAGCAGTGTACGGACCTTCCTATCCAGGGCGTCGAGTTCGGTCTGAGTCCATTTGAGTATGCCGAAAGAGTACATCAAAACCGGCATGACCCAACCGTTAAAGGCGCGCACCTTGTTTCCACCTGATAAAAGACTATTAAATACTTTTTTCAGGCGGCCAAAGAAGCGCTCCTTTAACGACTGCTTCATGTCAGTACCATTGATGCCCAACGCTTCCGACATACCCAAATACTTATAGGTTTCGGATGCGGAGAGGGCTCTAAGGTTTATGGAATCCGAGAGTTGGGTTCCGACGGATTCCACAATCTCCCCTCGCTTTACATGCATGACCGCACATTTGTCCACACCAAATTCCATCCTGATGGCGCTACTGAAAGTTTCAGTTACTTTCAGTAGATCCATCAGTTGCGAATTGTTGGGTGCAAAAAGTTTTAGGTCATCCATGTAGAGGAGGTGAGATATAACCTGACCACCTCTCCTCAGTCGATAGCCTAGACCTGAATCCTCCAAGAGTGTGCTTAGAGGATTCAAGGCTAAGCAGAACCAAAGCGGACTCAAACTATCACCCTGAAATATGCCTCGCTCGATCCTTATCGGCTCGCTATTCCTTTGGGTATTTCGACATGCTGGATAGTGAAGGACCGTCCTCCATTGCCCCATACACGACATCAGGAAGGTGCGCAGAGTTGCCTCTACTTTATACAACTCCAGCACCCTCATGAGCCATGTATGTGGCACCGAGTCATAGGCCTTCTTGTAATCTATCCAACATGTCGACAGATCCTTTCGGGAACGACGAACCTGTTGGCTAATGGCCATATCAATGAGGAGTAGCTCCTTAGTACCACGGGACCCGTTCCTGCATCCATTTTGAGAAGGCGACATGATGTAGTTGGTGTCTATATGTTTGTTAATTTTATCTCTCAAAATGGATGTAAGAACTTTATAGACCGTCGGTAAACACGCGATCGGCCTATAATTTTTGGGTTCCGCAGTGCTACCTGATTTATGGAGCAGGTGGGTAACTCCTGTTGTTAGGAATTGGGGTAGCGAACCAGATTCTAAAGCAACCTGGTACTGAGCAGCCAAGCGAGCGTGCGATCTACCAAACCATTTGATCCAGAAGTTGTGCAGTCCGTCCGGCCCTGGAGACTTCCAGTTAGGCAGCGGGCGGACTGCACGAGTTACATCTTGGGGGCAGATGGTAATAGCCCCCATTTCTGGTATTGGATCACAGGCTCGCTCGACTTCCCGAGTCCAATCACCTTCGGTGTGACTGACAGGCACCGACCAGATATTGCGCCAGAAAGAACACATGGCATCATCATCTGGTAGGCACGTGTCAGCCACACCTTGATCCGGTCGCTCCCAACCCCTATAAACCCACCTTTCATCGCGCTGGAAGGTGCGATTCTGAGTGTACCGCTCCACTCGCCGCTTATACCTACGAATACGGTTCGCCCATGCATACACTTTCTGCTTCAGGAAGTCGATGCGCTCTGTGACACAGGACATGTAGTCCTGAGGGCTGATATTAGTCCCTGCGAACGCGCGTCTCACAAAGCGCATCACTCTAGGGCGAGTATTGCCCTCCCTGAAGCAGATTAGTTTGCCGATGAGTGCTCTGGCCTCACCAATACGGCGCTCAATTCTGCACTGCCAAGCTGGTACGGCTGGTTTCGGTCGTGTAGCTCTAAAATCATTAGCAAATTTGACGTGAGCTACACGACATGCCGCTACAGCCGCGCAGTACAGAATCGAATGTGTATCGGTGAGGTCTACGCAGTCATCAAAATAATTTGACAACTGCGCATCCAGTGCCGCCACCAGCACCCTATTTTTGTTATGCATGGGTAAACGAGGTAACCGTGGTCTAAGATCGGGCGATATGAACCGATATTCTCGAATCGCATCCTCCAAAGCACTCCTCAATTCATCATTGCACTGGGTACTTACGTTTGTAGCCCTATCATCACTCTCCTCGTCTGCTTGACTTGTGTTACCACAGTCTGCGACGGGGGGGCGATGACATGACTACTCTGCATTTCATTTCGCAGGCGATTAAGTACAGTGTCATCCAACATATGATTACGTTGGATGACCCGCACCTGATCCGACAGTCGTTGTGCCGACACGTTGACAGCTGGCTCAAGCACCTGAAAAAGAGAGAGCATCCGAACACGGTACGCGGTCAGATTGTTTCCCCCCTCTGTAGCCCCATAGTATGAGCGCATGACGTTTTCGTTGATGGATCGCGTCCATCTCATGCGCTGCACACTTCCGCCGGGAGCTGGGACCCTATCAGAGGCCGGTGGGCCTCGAGGTCCTAAACCGTCCGGCGGCCGGTGTCCTCCACGTCGACGAACAGGTGGTGGCGTCGTGGGCGGGGAGAAATACTCGTCGCTCGAGCTCGACGCAACTACCGCGGCCGGTGTCGTCACAGCGCTCACAGTGGGGCTGGATACCGGCGGCAGCGAGGCGGAGCTGAGCGACGAGTCCGGAGGTGGTGGGCGTGCTCGACGTGCGGCTGATCTTGTCAACATATTGTCTTCATTTTCTTATTTTGTTTGTTTTATCGGACGTGACATCTGTCATGTCACCTCCGATTCGGCAGTTTTTGTTAAAATTTATTTACATTCTGGTACTCGTATTATGTATGTAATCAAAGGGTTTAAAAGTGATTTTCTGGTTTTAGATTTGGTTAATGGTAAACTATTGCAAATATGAGTTAAAATTACTTTTTTTGTTGATATTATGAAATAAAATTGAAAACGAGACGTTTTGTTGACACGGCGGTGTTGCCATTATTTTATGTATTGCCATTATTATTATTTATCTCTTTACATTTCTCGGAACCCTGGGATCCCGGACCTTTGGAAGGCATACGAGGGGCCGAAGCCAACTCGCAGAGGCCCGTTAGACGTTTTTAATGAAATGAAGCACCAACCGACGATTAGCCCTGTTCGGACTTTAGAAGTACACCCAAGGACAACCCCCGGTTGGTGTAGGACTATTGCAAGATATGGAAACAAATGTATAAGACTATGGATTTGGGTAGCTTAAGTGGACTGGTTTTTTCTTTTATCTAGGACTATGGAAAGACTATGGCCCCTGCCTGACCAATGTTTTATATAAAATACACAGATAAAATGGCAGGGGGTGACTTGCACACTCAATAATGGGCCCCCGAAAATGGTCGCTAGCACATAGTGTCGAAGTGACAAAGGGGCAACATGTCCTGAGGTGCTTATGAGGAGTGGAGAGGTATCCCACGGCTATCAGGACAATCCCGGAAGTACGGTCAAGATCCCTACCAGCATCTTACTAGAATACTTCCTTCCTCCGAGCACGTTTGCTCTTGCGAATCTCCACTCTAGCCGGCCAATAAAGGCAAGAAAGAGGCGGGAGCACTGTTCCTCTTCATTGTTCACTCCAGCCGGCCAATAAAGGCAAGCCAGAGGTGAGGAACAAGACTTCTCCCGGGAGATAGGGTCCGTGGGGTCGCTACTGCCCAACAGCTCGCCACATGCTGCCCTGCGGGTCCATTATTATTATTATTATTGCCATTATTATTATTATTATTATAATATTGTTTTTGTTTTTCAATCTTCTTTAAGACTGTTTAATTCTTCTTCTTTCCGTTTTCATGGTACATACTCGTACATTATATGTTGCTTCTACTGTTTGGGCCCAGTAAGTGGTAACATTTATTGCGGCGTTAGAGGCGTTGTTCAGATTGTCAAGGGTGCAGGTGACTGCCAAGGTCGCGGATTGTTCGAATGAGTTACCGTGGCCCCTGGCACAGGCAACTGAAGGAACACGGGAGGGTTTTAGTCAGTAAAAGTCTGACACGCCCTCCCGCTCCGGCCAGAGAGGGAGAAGTTATTTGATGATTTCCAATAAAAAATTTAAAAAAAATGGTGCAGGTGAACAAACGGACATTTGGGACGCTCTAGCAGATGAGAAGCACCGCACTCGCCTTGTTTAATTACAAATTGGCTTTATAAGTTTTGCTAAATCTTTATCTTTTTAACAGTTCTTTTTCAGCTTTGTATTGTATTGTCGCCAGGCTCTTTTTCAAAATGGTTTTCTTGCACTGCGTTCCCTTTTCGATATTCTTTTAACTTGCGCCACAACTTTAGGATTACACACAGAATTTATTGGCTACGATTGAAAATATTGTTCGTGAGTCAGTTTTATGTGTTTTCATGCATTACCTTGATGTATGTTGATGGTGTATTATGCTTATAATGAGTCGTAAATATAATGTGTGCAGCATTAGACGGGTTAATAGTTTCGTTGAGATTCCAATATACATTTATGATAAAGTGGCGGATTTGAGTATTTGGAGTTGTTAATACTTCACTGTGTTGACTTTGAAGTTTCTTGATGGTATTATAGATTTCTCAGAAGGATATTCAAGAAGATGTACATAAAGATTTTGTATAGTCTAATGCGTATTGCGTTTTAAAACAACTGCTCGCCACTGACGTTGGTATAAGAGAAAGGTACAAGACATAGTTCATGAATTTGGCAGACAGATATTAATTATGACGGCCATTTTGCACAGTAAGTAAGATAGTATTCTTTGCCTCACAAGTTCCTGATAAACACGGGACACACGGCGGTGCATGAAGGCTATACATTTCCTGTTTTATCTAACCTCGCATTGTATAGGCTTTTCGTACAATGAGAAATCAGATTGTACTGGAAATGTATAGCTTGATAATGTCATCATGCGTACAAGAGAAATCGTGAAGTAGACAACGTTCGAAAGACAATATTTCGTCGCAAAAGCGTTTATAAACAGCTTCAAACAGAATACTTATTAGTATAGTAAATGGTATACCAATCAAGCCTAACACACAAAACTACCTATTAAATTACCATATATAATACCTAAATAATCGCAATGTAGCAAATTCAAACACCGTCTATTTATTGAAATAACACCTTAGAATTTAGACAGGCCAGATAAACAGTCTAACACATTATCCTAACTCCGCGCAGTCGGCTAATTGACAATCCGAAGTTGTTATAGTCCGATAGTTCTGGCGATTTGAATAAATAGAAGCTGTTAACTAAATATTTGGTTTTGGGCATACAGGCGGGAACAAAATGGTTATAAAATATTTTCAGGTCGATTTGCGAGTTTTCGGTTTTTTTCTTTAGGTTTTGCAGTTTGAGTCCAGTGTTTGTATTAATAAATCGCTGGTTTTCAATTGATGCTTTTCTTATGAGCTGTTTGATTGATCCTCATATTGCCATAATAACACACACATATTACATACACCACACACACACATACATATGACATTAGTCTTCACATACATAATAGGTATGTGTATTAGGGCAATATATGGATCAATAACACAGCTGTAAAGCAGAAGTACTAACAACAGTTTAACAATTCACTAGGATAATCACCCAAACCCACGATGTTTTATAGGACTTTAAAAAATACCAGAAAATGTTGGAAAACTTAAGGGACATCCATTTTTTTTTCTGGTTGGCTTCTGCAGGTCAACCTAGGAGGTTATCGGCTGCTTAACCGGACATGCCTGTGGTTGCCTTAATAAATTAAGGCCCCCAGCCAAGGCATCAAAAACTTACAAACTAGGAGACAGCACGCTAAAGGCACACCATGCGGGATACGAGCCGGAGCTTCGGCTTAAGGCGTCGCTAGCGGAAGGCAGCTAAGGACGGGCTGGATCGGAATTATAAGGGACATTCAAATATTTTGTTACTTTTATCTAACCAGCAACCCAGCAAACACAACATCTCACACAGCGAGTGTCAGTACTTATTCTATCATTTGCCAAAGTGACTTATCTATTTATTTGTTTTGATCATACAAACTTACTCCCAAAGATCATCGCACCATCCCACAGATGGTGCGATCATCTTGGGAGCAGACATTTTCATCATGAGAAGCTAATATTATTATGCTCCAACTAACATAGTCTGTTCTCGCCGACCCATCACTATCAACTTAATCAGTACGAAAAACAACTCTAAGCACCCTTTTGCATAAGCAAACACTGCTACTGGAATTATCTTTTGAAACTACCCCTGTGATGGTAAATTAACCCTAAGGGTTAATAGAATATTGTGATGATTAAAGGTGAATTTGGTATGACGTTGTGAAGAGTTAATGTGGTAGTTTGGGATACAATGAAACTATTGAATACGTATTATATTGGGATATTTTGATTATAGTTTGAGGAAATTATTTCGAGTCCCATGGAAACATACTTTAATCTAGTCTGTAAAAAAAAAAAACTGCATTATGCTTGCTCTACTTACTGAACGAATGTTATTTACGAAAATCATTGTTGATTAATAAACATTTCATTTGATAAGCTTTGTCATTTTAGGCAACTACATGGTAAACCTTAATTTCAGAGTCCACGTATTAATTATTGTTTAACTTTTTCAGGAATAACACAATCTTAAGACAAATGGCACAGAGTACAGTTTGAAATGATATGATTTAAACATGATTAAACACATACGACCTTATTAAGTAGTGTTAATTAAAAGACTGAAATAAAATCTATGGAGTCGATTTAGGTTTACAAACTTTACTCATCAGTTTAATGGCAGTTGTCTAAAAACCTTCTTTACAAGATTTGCTGACAGTTATTAACATTAGTTGGCATTGTAGGCAAGCAACACTATTGAAACAAAATGGGAAATTAAATTATACTAAAGATAATATATTTTTATGTATTGACCATAGATAAAAATGTTGTTTGTCGCTTATCTAATTTAGATCAATAAAATTATCGTGTTTCCAAGTTTATAAATAAACTCTACAACTGCAACATTTTTGACTAAACTATTTTACAAAATGACACAAAAAATAACCCTTTCAACTCCACTTCGGGTCTGTCCGACCGTCATACGAAAGACGTCTGTTTTAGTTTGTGCAAAACTAATTGGTTATGCAAAATTCGAGTGGCCATCCAAGTCTGGTGCACTCTGTGAAGATCTCCGCAAACACCGACTGTAGAAAATAATTGGGCTACGAGTACGTACCCCAGGAGTGGGCTTGCAGATGAGTAGCGGTTAATTTGTCTTTGTTTGACCAGTCCCTTTTTAAAGATGGCAGCTTGTTGGGGATTATTGTTTTTTATTTGTTTAGTGAGATAAATTGTGGGTATTTGCAGGTATTATTTTGAATGGTTGCTATTATACTTTTGATAAAGTTGTGGTAAATATTTATCATGGAAATGTAACTTAAAAACAGCACACACAATTTATCAATCATTTATCATCATGTAGTCATCATATTATACTCTAAAAGATAACACAACATAAATAAACCATTTTCAACACACCACAGAAAAATACCCACCCTCTAACTGCCAAATGGGTCACATTTAAAGCCGAAAAAAAAATGTCCGAGACATTTAAATTTCGAATACCGTCACGACACATCAATTCTACCCATCATCGGTGATGTCCACCATTTTTTTCTACTTTTTTCTGTTAAAAATCCCGTAGAGTTATAAAAATAAATGAGGCTTCGCAAACATTGGGGCGAGGACAATAGTTAGGTCATTATTTTCGGTCATTTGAACGAGCTACGGTTTCGATTTAGGGGGCAGAGTGAGGGGGTATAAATAACCTGTAAGCATTTGAGGGTTGAGTGAAACGTCGAGATTTTTGACGAGTTTTATTATGATGAGTTGTTATCATAATTTGGGTCCAGAAAATTACGTTCGGTAATTACTTTTCTAACGGTAATTACCGTTCGTTGTTATGACAATACCTACTAATGACAGTGCATTCATAGCATTTTTCTTTAGTAATAGGTATGGCAAAAACTTAAGTAAAAAAGATATCAACTAAAACATCTATGTGAAAAGACATTAAAGGTAATACAGATGCTGCAAGCTGCCATTGCAAACTAAAAAATAAATAAAAATATACTGACCAATATTGAATTTTATTTAAGAATCTCTTTTGTAGTTTTCTTACTTCCAAAAAAATATGTGTTACGCAAAAATTGGGGTTGCCTAAAATTGCTCCATCAGTTCCACAGATATTATCCTGTACAATAACATTAATTTTAATGATAAAAGCCGCGTATTTTTGCACTTGGCAAGGGTCCCCACTAAAAGCCTACTACGTCTATTCAAATGTTGCCATCGTAAAAAATGTACCAAGTATTTGGTATTGCCGCAATAAAAAAAGCAATAATTGTAATTCTTCTGGAAAAATTGTAATTTGACGGTTAAATAGGTTTTTTGAAATTATTTCTGGCAATAAGGTGCTGATATAAAGACGTTGGTAATTTTGAGGGTCCTAAAATGGTTTTAAATATGAAAATAACTTATGAGTCAGCTTCCTTGTGGCTTATAAAATGTTTTCAGTGAATTTTAGAATATGTAAGGCCTACCCTCGCTAACCCTATGAAGTTAAACGGCAAAATAAATAGATTAGGTTTAGACGAACCTTGGATCGTCAAGGCTTATCTCTTCCAAAACGCAAAACTCTTTCATTGAACTATTTAATAATCTTTATAAGTAGGTATTTCAAAATCTCCTTTGCCTAGTGCAGCTTAATAACTCAAAGGGATCCTCAGTTTTTGAAGTGGACCATTTTGCTTGAATTTCTTATTTTATAGTTGCAAAAAAAGAATGCGGATACGGCACGTTATATAAAAACAAAATAATTCAGTAATTAACCTGATACGGATTTGGATTTCTTATTAAATGTCTGCAGTCTTTATCGCCTATGAAATAGACTTCAATATCGCACAAGATAAAAACACTATGGTTATTGTATGCTTTCTATTATGTTTTTATTGGAAACAATGATCGTGGGAAAATATCTGGGTAACTGTAGCCAGAAAGCAAAAAGTTATCGATTGTTCAGACTTGTACCCAGGTACGAAAATGGAACAACATAAGGATTTTCTTATTTTTCAAATACCATATTTTTTTGTAACTTTTTTTTTATTTCTACGTTCACCCATCCTAATAGTAGTTTAAATTCGTTGTATTTATAAAAGAATACAGGTATATTTAAAAATCAAACGAAAATATGCAAAGTATGCACTTTTTTAACCGACTTCACAAAAAGGAGGAGGTTCTCAATTCGTCTGTATGTTTTTTTTTTTTTTTTTTTTTTTATGTGTGTTAGCTCATAACTTTTTTCTGGGTGAACCGATTTGGATGATTCTTTTTTTATTTGCTAGGTGGTGCTTCACATGTGGTCCCGTTTAAATTTGATCAAGGTCTGACCAGTAGTTTTTGAGTTATCCTTAATACTGTAGATTTTTTCCACTTAGTTTATATGGATGATGTGTTAATAATTTCCTGTCACCGTTATTTACACACCAAGTAGTGGTATACGAATTTGTGTGGGGTAGGTACCGCAACTAAAAAGTGAAAAATAAAAACTTTTTTACAAAAAAATAACCGACTTCCAAAAAAAACACTAAAAGACGTGAAAAATAACTTTAATTTCGGAAGTCGGTGGCCAAACACGAAAATACAAAACCAAAGGCACCGACTTCCGAAATTAAAGTTATTTTTCACGTCTTTTAGTGTTTTTTTTGGAAGTCGGTTGTTTTTTTGTAAAAAAGTTTTTATCAACACGATTTCCAAAATGGTGAAGGAAAACAACGTAAGGAAACCGGCATGTCCTAGAACCAAAAATTCGAAGATATGTGACAACAGGCAATCCCACAGATCATACTTGTGATCTGTGGCCAACCCGCATTGGGCCCGCGTGGTGGATTATGGCTCACTCCCTAGGAGGCCTGTGTCCCAGCGATGGGAACATTATAGACTGATTATTCTTATGCACTTTTAAGCCCGCTTGTGCCACAAATCACTAAATACATTTAGCGCTAAATGAATTTAAAACATCGGTCTGTTCCCGTCAATCGTAAAAAGATGACAGAGACAGAATTATGATTTAAACAATGTTTAGCGCTAAATGTATTTAGTGATTTGTGATGCAAGTGGACCTCAATTTTACATAAACTGCTCTTAATGTCGAAAATTTCAGGACCAAATGTAAACACGATTTTCTAGGTGTAGTTAGTGAAGTATTTGTTAATTGATCGCGCTATAAATAATTGCTATAATTAAAAAAGAACCTTATTATCGATGTGGTGATGGTATACGTACCTAAGTAGGTAAATAAAAAATGTGAGATCTAAAAGCGTACCCCAAATAAGGACAATATTTAATTAGAATTTAAAATTGTGTAGTCTCTTAAGAGGATATTCTTTATGGAATCAGACACTGTAAAGTGGTCTTATTGTAAACATTAATACCTATTACATTTATAATATCTATTCCACATAATTATAGCCACTCGTTAGGTACTATCCATGGTTCGAGTGTTGTTTACCATTAGCGCTTTCAAGAGTTTCAACGCGTCCCTTTTTATAGCGAAAAAATCTTACTTCTACACTTATCACCTTGTCTTTACCGGCTGCAGGCGCGTGCACATAATCTGTAACGGCAGCACACGCCTTTACTTACAAACTTATTTTTTTTTAACACACCAATCAATTTCCACCCTTATTCCTTAACAACTAAGTTCTTTACTACCGGCATTTGTTTTTCAGTAGACTACAAAATCGGTGTTGTTCAAGAATTTTTTACTGATATATTGTTAGGTCAAGTTCAGACAGGCAGACAATTCGAGCGTGATATCCTAGGTCATTAGCGAAGCTAACTGTAGATAATTTATGAGTACGATTGTTTTTTTGTGCAAATGAGTAGTAGTATTAATAGCGGGTTGAGTGATTTGGTGTTAAGATTCTTTGGTCTTTGATCCAACGTATTGATCACGCTTTTTGCGATCTATTCCCATCCAATACCAAGAGCTAATACATAGACAGAAATAGGAGCCCCGCAAAGCGGGGCTTCGTCGACCAGCTTATTAACCCTAACCCTATATTTAGATTACCCTAGATTTCGGTAAAACGCAATTTAAATAAAACTTTGTGTAGCTGAGTGTACAAAAAGTCACGCTTTGGTATTCGTTAGTAATAAAAAAATTATTTAAAAAAATGCGGTACTCGTTGGGAATAGAAAATAAATTCGGAAATAAACTAATACCAAATGGTATTAGCTCCTGGTATTGGATGGGAATAGAGCCTTTTTGCTATGCGTAGCGGATGCCACAATAACTCTGCCAGTTTTGGCATATATAATTATTGATTTGATCAGGTACTCGAAATGAGATGATTGTTTTTTCCATATTATAATTCTAATACTTACAAATAATTATGAAAAAAAAAAATCATCGGAGGTAAAATTAAATTTGACTTGCGTTTATTTGTGAGATTCATTTCAACATTATTTTCAGCATGTTCGATAACGAGGGCCATATAATAATTAACCTTTGTCATGGTAATAAAAAGACCTTTTTTTTTCTAAACATTGTCCCACACTAGGAATTTCTCCTGTATTGTGGGTGCGTTTACAAACATTTAAACTCACATACACAAACAGCTGACTACTACAGCAAGAGTGCTTCAAAGTTTTGCTCAATTTCGTATGTATTGAAGGGATAAGCAAAGGCAGGAAAAATGTTCCTCGCTCTGCTCATCATATTCTGTATCTAATGTGTTTCTGTGCATTATTTCCAAGTTTTAATGTTGCGAACATAATGCACAAGAAAAATAGTTCTTGCATAATCTAGTCTTACAACTAAAGTTAATTTCGAATAAACTATGATTAGTGTATATCGATGACAGCTATTGTTCTGCGCCAGCGCACGCAACTGAGCAGCTGTACCGACTGTAACAATAAATTTATGAGTAAAAACTGAGTTTGTGCCACACCCGCCGGCGACAAATCTGTTAGGGTTAAGTTTGTTTCACGCGTTTCTAAATCATTTATTTATTTTATTATCTATGTACACGCTATAAAATAGATAAAGATACGACATAATTACAACATTTATTATTTAATATTTTATTATATAACATTTGAATACAAAGGTACTGATTATTTCTAAAGAAATTTCTTCCTGCAGACCTGCAAAAGGAGAATAGTATGTGAGAACACGAAGAGAAAAATATGATTAAGTTATGTCTTAAACGAAAATATGAAATATACCTACACATTGAATGCAAAAAATTAACATGTAGTTAAAATTAGCAAAATAAGTTTGCTTTTACGAGTCCAATGACGATCATGTCATGATATTTTTCAACCAAATACATTTGTTGTAACGGAGAAAAACATATGTTTTTTGCTATATTTTTGGGCATTTTTCACAGCCTTCAAGTCCGGATACACATGTAATGATCAAGAATGACCTTGAAAATAAGTGATGAGATAGGTTTTAAACAGTAATAGTTATCTTGACTTGAAAGAACTGGGTACAAGTACGAATACCTACATATTTGACTCATAATCTCAGCAGTAAAAAGAACAATTTAAAAGTAGGAGCAAAGAAACAGAAACCTCTATATTGTAAAGAAGGATATATAAAAAGAATATATCAAGTGGTCAAAGTGGTGGTGCTAAACAAAGTTGCCTTAGACATAAAATACACCGAACGTTCGTCTACAGCGCGCAAATCAAACTCCATCCTAAGCCTTTAAAAACGGTCCCTTCGCTTCGTGATTACAGCGCAAATGGCTCTTTATAATTACACTGTCAAGGTCCAAGACCTGTTTACAGTCTATTGTCTTTGTCTCAATACGATTTGAATCGAAACACGGTTTCAGATTTGATATTTCAATTTATTTGTAGGGGAATTTGAATTTAATTGCGGGTACGGGTAATGATTGTCGGTTCTACGGTTGATAACTTTATGACTTGTGCCTTTTGCTTTATAAAGGACACACTCAACAGACTCACCGTCAATATTTTCTTGTCCGAACATGATAATAAAGGCTCCCGAAAACAGGCGCGACGCGACTCTAGTAGAATAATTTCTATGAAAACTTCATGGAAATTGTTCCACAAGAGTCTCGTCACGCCAATCTACGGCAGCCTTTACGTGGATAGCTCCTGATTAACACGGTGAAAATATTCGACAATCAACTGGAAACATAGATAAATGCCCATACACCGAATGTAGTTACACATTGTCACTCATTACTTGCCATGCGTCCTGCCTGTTATGACTTATGGACCCAAAATGTGGACAGTTACGGTACCGCTGGTCCATAAATTCAGAGCCACTCAGCGAGCTATGGAACGAGCTATGCTTGGAGTCTCTCTGAGGTATTGAATCCGGAGTGAAGTGATCCGGCAGAGAACCAAAGTTGTCGATATAGCTCACAGACTAAGCAAGCTGAAGTGGCAATGGGCCGGCCATATTAGCCGTATAACCGATGACCATTGGGTTGGACGTGAGACCGTGAACCAGTAAACGTAAAATAGGTCGCTCTCAGGCTAGGTGAAGCGATGATATTCGTAGGGAGGCTGGTAGCATATGGATGAGAGTTGCCGAGAATCGAGTTGAATGCCGAGCAATTGTAGAGGCCATTTCCATGACTTGCCATGTTAAACGATGTTTTGGCGATCAACGCGATTCCAAAATACTTCCAGATTGGGCAGCCAGTGGAAGATAAGAGGCAGAGCGGGGCGTTCTTCGATTCAAAATGACATGCTCTACGAAGAGTATATATTCATGCTCATATAAATTGTCTTCTGCGAATCATAAAGGTCAATGATAGACAGGATACCAATAGTAACATACAAGTATGTTTAAAAACTGTCAAACACACAGACTGTCAAGGGACTTCACACATTTAACACCCCAATAACTGTCTGAATCCCAATATAACTGTATTTACGTCAATACCATGTGTGATTGATTTTATGTCCAAACATCTCGACTACCGAACCCCTTGAGATGTGACAAAGGAATCTAATATTTACGAGAACACATTAATTTTGATTGGTATAAACAGGAATATTGATAGTTCCTGTTGTTTAAAGTTGAGGTATTTGAAGAATTTTGATCATTAAAATAAGAGCAATATATTTTTGTACTGTCTTTGGTTTTGACTTCTGTCTTGGCCTTGTATGTCTTTGACTCACTCTAGATCGTCTCAATGTGATCATAATTTTAGTTTTCCGTTTTTTATTAGCTTGACTTTTACCGTAATGTGTGTTGGTCAGTCACACACTTCTGGATGTTTGTGTCACATCCATTTTCAAACTGACAATAATTAATTTAATTTTAGGGAAAACATTCTAATGATTGCTGGTCTACCCAGCTGGTCTACGACAACAAATCATTTTTGCCCAAACGAAACTTTATCATAGAAAAACTGCGCAAATCAAAGCGATATAAAATCAAGAAAATCATGCAAATATACAAGGACTTTTATACCATGTTTTTCAGTAGGAGTAAAGTCACGATCATAACGATAAATAAACGCGGTGGCCCTTAATCTTACGATCTTTTATAATTGAACTAGCTTTTACAACACCCACGGTTATAAAACGCCATGTCGCCACTCGGAAACTGCAGAATATTCAATAATATTAATACCGACTACATTTTGTCATGATGTTAACGACCATTTACCTGTTAAAGATTGATCATAATTTAATGCGAATTAATTACATCGAACACGAGCAAAACTTGTTTTCTAAAAGCTGGGAACCTCAGTGCAATCACTGTACCAATGATACCGATGTTTCATTCTGCAACTTAGCAGCATCTTTTGCGATAAAATTAACACTCTCATAGAGAAAGTCTTCGGTCTTTGTCACCCTAATGATCATACTATTACACTAATCTCCGAGTTGAATAATAAAGACACTTTAAGTACCAATAAAATATTTAGTACCGACGTGTACCCGAGGAAGCTAGATCGATGGTTCTTCACGTTTTTTGGGATCGAAGGACCAAAATAACTTGACCCGTGTCACTCTACAAGTATCACGACTCGAAGGACCAGTTTTTTTGGTGTCACAACACAAGATGTTTTTATGGCACTATTTTAAATATGGCATCTTAAACGAAGCCCGGCTTTTATTTATGGGGACCGTAATTTTTGGTGCAAGACAATGGTTTTAATTATGTGCGGTGATAACTGCTGTTAGTAAAAGACGTTGATGGGAGGATTTTCAGGTATTATTCAAATGGCGAAGCGTAAAAGAGAGATAAAATGCGTTGTTTATGAGGTGATCAGCTGTTGCAGTGTTTCGGTAAAGAAAAGCTGTTAGGGTTCTGGAAAAAATGTGATTAAGCAAGCTATATTAATCATTAATTATAAGAGTATGGTTTAAATAACTTATGTTCTCAGCCCATCAGTTGATATTATGATATAACAACATGGATTGTAAAATTGACTTAGCAAAAAAGCAAAAAAAAAAAAAGATCCTTTTTGAAAACATCGCAAATAAAATAATGATTGTCAATTATTTGGAGATATTTTTTCTTTATAAAAGTTGAAATCTGTAATCTAATCTGATGTGAGCCCCGGCATCACTAATGACAACACGACGAATATGTGCTAAAAATTAATGACCCTAAACCCTAGTCTAAAAACACAGAATACCAAAACAAATCCAGACCCGATTGCTGTGAAAACACATAAAACGCTTAAAATAAAACGCCCTGTGTACAATATGTCAAGTGTGAGCCCAATAAAGAATACTTAAAGACACACCATGTATAATTGTCAGTTTTAAACCTTGTAATGGGTTTTCAGTGAGTTATTGACTCTGTTTTATTAGTTAGTAATAAACAAGTCTCTTTGTCTTTCAATAGATGGATGGTACTTATGGGCTGCTTATTTTGGGTGGGTACTGTGGTAGGTTACACCAGGTGGGGTTTAATTGCTCGAATATTAAGAGCCTACTTGAATTCTAAGAGATGATCTTTGCCGTTACAATGTCAAGTTCAGTGTGTGTGAGTAGAATTACACACGAGAAAGATGTAAAGTTTCATTCGTGTGGCGAAATTTTTACCCTCCAAGAAGAAGGTGACTCGATTTTCGAATACATTTTTTGTTTTATCAACATTTAGATGTTTATTTCAGTAAATAATACAGTCTCTATACTTATATTGATAATTTTTTATTTTTTCTAATTGACATCATTATGAAAAACATGGTTTGATCGTGATAGCTATGTATAATCTGTCCATTTTTGGTCCTACGATCCCATGTTTTAATCGCCTAAAAGCAACATAAGGTTAGCCTGTGTTACATTTATTAACCAATTTTATAGTAAATGTAATTATGATACCTGCATGGGAAAATCTAAATAGGATTCCATAGCCATGGTTCATTAGATTAACGATGTCCCCGTAATTGAATGTCCCATGCGATACTATTATTAAGGCTCACTTGCACCGCCAATCACTAAACACGTTTAATAATAATAATAATTTATTTAATTCAGACATAGTCCATACATTATTTATAAATAAAATGATAAAAATAAGAACACATTACATTAAAATAATCAAAAACAAATTAAACAAAATTACACATACACATTAGAATTAAATAAAATGCAGATTGAAATATAAACACATGTCAAATAATAATACGAGGAGAGGCGCTAACATGAAGCTGCATCTACCTCTGTATCAGGGACAGGTCCCACCGTTAGGACAACACCCTCAGGAGACTGTTTGAGCTGCTTCGTAGGCGACTCAATAGTGAAGTTACTAAATAATAATAATACTGACGTTTAGCACTAAACGAGTTTCAAACATAATTCAGTTTCAGTCAAATGTTTGAAGATGACAGAGAAATAATGATGTTAAAAACTCGTTTAGCGCTAAACGTGTTTAGTGATTGGTGGTACAAGCGGGCCTTACTCTTTCGAAGTTATTAAAAAAAATCCTTTGGTTTCTTTCGTATGGATTTTGATCGGCATAGTTAATAAAATGAATGCGAAAGCAAATGTCAAGCGATTCTGATAATTTTTCTTCTTCGTGTCGCTGGTACGACAGTAATTCAAATTTCGCTCGCCCAAAACTTCGCCACTTTCACAGCATTATCGGTGGCAGCGCAGAGGTTACTTTGACTGCATTATGATAATTATTTTAGCAAAGAAGTTTCTCGGTTTATGGGAAAGAAAATAGAGCTTTTTAGTACCTACTTAGGAAGGTTTTGACATTAGTACAATAAGCATGGTCCACACTTTTGTTTTTTTTTGTCTATAGGTAATTATATTTCATTCATAATACCGACACAAACTTAGTTTAATCATGATCAAAATAAAATTCGTTTTCTATAATGAGATTTCAATCAAACCTTCAATCGAAAACTAAAAATAGAACAGGTTCATCCACTTAATCACTTATCTATATCAAACAGAACACAGGATATGACGAGTATTAGTCTAATGCGACTAAATATGACTCATTATGAACACAAAAATTAATGTTAAGCGACATTACATTAGTGTTTCCGGTTATGATCGTTATTTAAAAATGGTCTTTATTGGTTTAATTTTTTTGCTTTTAATCGGGAATTATATTGTTTCTGGTAATGTTTTCGGAATTAGAATGACTCTGATGATAAAAATAAAAATAAATTTATTTTATTGCCATAAAAACAGGTTATAGAAAAATGTGAGACCCTGGCTCCAGAGCTAGATAGAGTACCTGTATTTCAGGAGCCTGATGATGATTTTTCATGAGAATTTACTCATTTATAAGTATATCTACTAGGATTTGAAATTAGTTATTTAATGCAGTACCTAATGTACAAATAGTGGAATGTGCAATGTATACAAAATATTATCTTTTGTATGCAATAAATATACTTATCTTTTACCGAAGACTATGAATATGTTCACTATCCACAGGTTAATATAGCCCTGCTACATCACAAAATGGGGCTGCTTAATATAGCAGTAGGTAGGTATAATCTCGGAGAGGCACTAGAGATCAGTTAAAAAGACGGTCTTACTGAATCTGATGATTGCACTAGTCATAGGTACCTGAAACTGATTGTAGTAGCTCAGATGGATTGAATACTGTGGCATGGCGGTAGTATAATATATCTGTGTAGAGAATGGGCTATTGATTATGAAAGCAAACATAAAACAAAAGACGATCAAAAATTATGTTCCATAGAAGCAGCAATGAAATATGAAGATTGATTCCACAACGAAGGCGTAACTACAAAGTTGGTTGCAGGCGAATCGATAAATTAGGTTAAACAACGATCAGTTATTTTAGCACCGTGCTATCTGTTCAGTTTCGGTGCAACACGCAATTTCGGCATTAGTGTATGTACAGATGAAGTTACAGCTAACTGTGGTGGCGGCGGGAAATATTATGGTGATGAGTTACCAGGCAAAAGTATAAGAGATTACATAGGAAAGATTGATTATTTTATTTATTTGGGATCACCAACAAAGCATATACATATACAATATTAATCACAATAAAATAGGTCCTTTTACGTATGCTCCTTCAATTACAGGAGACCACAGCATGCATATATTATAAATTCAAATTCAAATTACTTATTGCGAACTAAGTGTAGGTACAGAATTTTGAGGATGTTTACAATAGGTAGGTTCTTAGAACTTAGTTGCCTGTTAAGGCATTGCAATTTAAATACATACGCTATACCTATTTCAGTTATACAATTTCGATTATATTTATATTTATTCATTATTTATACATTTTATATTATGTAATTTTATTATTATAATTTATATCATATACGTAAATATCACAATCATTTTAATATGATTTATTATTTTTCTTCGAGGAATTCTTATACCGAGTAATATGCTTTTTTAATCAGGAAGTCTTTTAGCTTACTAGGTGTAAACACAATAAAAATTGAAAAAATAAATGATAAAATTAGAGGCAAAATAAATAAATTACATGTCAATATTGAGAATTCATATTAAAATTGTTTAGTACAATAATAGTTATATATTTTGAAAGAAGATTAGAAGAAAAAACACTTGCGGAGGCCTATAATTCTGATGATGATACTCGTACGAAGGGTGCTGATGAGCGCACAGCCGCAACTGATTTTAATAGACCAGATCCATAAACATGACAGTTATGTTTTTGCAGGAGTAGTTTGCAGAAAAAAGCTTTTTATCAAGAAGATGATTAATTGTTTACTTTTTAATAATAATGCTGTACATGCAAGTGATTTATTTACACAGTATTGAAGACCTATTGTTACTATCCTTCTAAATATGTCGTTGTTGTTGTGCTTTGTTTTAGATAAGTTTTCCGACACCAAGTTGCAATGCAGCTCTTTCTTTTGTTATTTCTTTACGTATTCCTTACCAAAACCTAATAAGCCTGGGAAGCGTAGTCTGTACCTACATACTGCGGTAACGACAAAATAAAAATTTGGGTGGCTAAAGTGTTTCTTTTTTCGACAAAAATGGACGTCTCTGTTTATTTTTGGGTGATTTGGGATGATTGCAATCACTGCAAATTGAAACGATGTGTATCGTGGGTGATTCAATGTGTGAAATTAATTTTGGTACCCTTTCCAAAAAGGGTTTTTAAAGTTTTGCTTAAGTACGTGAATATCGAGTGTGACAAGAATCTTTATTGAATACTGGCGGAAGGAAATGTCTGCACACAAAAGCATGATGCCTCTACTGCCGTAATTCAGTCAGCTAATAATAATTTTAGATTTTCATGTTTTAGATGTGTGTGTGTGTGTGTTTTGTGTATGTGTGTGTGTGTGTGATGTGTTTGTGTGTGTTGTGTTTTGTATGTGTGTTGTAATATTATAATTATATTTGCAATTGAAATATACGCAAAGTATAAGCAAATGATTTTGTAAAATTTAAAGTAAGATGTACTAATGGTTAGTGAAGAAAATGACCTGAAATCCAATATAAAGGATCATCGAAAGAAACCACATATGGGTACCTACCTTATCAGAAAAGACTATGTGTACCGTCAACTGTGTCGTCTTTACTTTCCATGAGCAACTTTAGCCTCATGGGTAAAGTTGCTCATGAAAAGTAAAGATATCTAAGTACAGTTATTAGATATCTCTCGATTACTAAAAATCTGTTACGAATAGTCGATTTTTCTACTTTTTATCGCTCTGCTAATAAACGGCAGCAACAGATTTTTAGTAATCAAGAAATATTTAAATACAGTATAGTACGATTCAAACGTAATGGCGGCTCGGAACATGAGGCAAGTCGCTGCGCAGTAACCAATTCACGTGTCAGCGGGGGTAAGGAGTGAGGTACTGCGCAGCGAATAGCGCATTTCACAGCTGCCATTAAGTTTCAATCGTACTGTACTCATGGAAAGTAAAGATGCCACAGTTGACTGTATATTTATAAGGGTCTCCCTTCAGGTCTGTACAAAAAAAAAACCTTTACTCGGGAATACACTCGTTCACTGACTAATCAATTGGTCGACACGTAAAAACTTGGCTCAAAAACTACAAAGCCAATTTTGCTTAACAAAACATCGTATTTGGTGCCATGATTAATTTCTAAACCACCCCTGTTTTGCGTAACAGGTAGTGTTTTTCAACAAACTTAATAAATTAAAACTCGAATAAAATTCAACCCTATTGTATCGACCTTTAGATTTCTAATGACAGCACTGAAAACTTTGTAACTATCACTCTTTCTCTACTTTAGCAATCTTATAGCAACAGTTGGTGTAAACCAAATTGACCTTTGCTGGCTTGTTATAAAATCCACACCAAACGCAAAAAAAAAGTTAGTTCCAAACTTTTTTGCCCAATTTTGACCTACTAGCAAGTTTTGCAAAAAAAAAAAACTTTTTGTGTTACTTGCACGTGTTTAGGATTGAAAGTTATTGTTCGAAAGTGCTATTGTTGATACTTTGTTACTTTTTTTTGCTAAAGTGATCCACCTGATGGTCTGGTCAAGGGTAGGGCATGGTTACAAACTGTTGCAAGGTTCCACTTTTTCTGCAGTTAGTTGCAATGTAAGTCTTTAACAGGTTAAAATTTGATTTTTTTGCCCGATGTGTGAGACTGACCAAACCAATGATTAGCCCTGCTAAGTTTTTGGTAAGTTTGGATCAAAAGTAATAACATTTTTTATACGGAAATAAAAATTAAGAATTTACTTTCGATTTTTTAAAGGTAACTTAGTCAGTAATTTTTTTTTCACAATATTATTTATTAAGAACAAGAGAAGCACACAGAAGTCAAGTACCGTCCTTTTTATGATGAAATTTCGTCTTCGGTTTCCAGTTAAAGTTGAGCTTGAGTATAAGATACTTTCCTATATATACTAGACAGGTCCACCCAAATATGTGTATCTTTCCTCAAAAGACCATGCCATTTCTTCTCAAGGTTAGTCAGGATTAGGGAACGTCGGCTCCATCTAGCTTATTTTTTTTTTAATATGACGTGTAAAAGTGATTTCGATATTCTATTAACAGAATAAACAATTTCATTTCATTGTCTTCTTACAAAATAAATTTACGTTATATCAGCAACAATATCTTCAGTGTACGTTACTTAACCAATCTACCTCTATCAAATGCATTAGCCCCACGATTAAGTACCAACAGATAAAGTAAAGCAAACTTAGCAACCTTAACATCAAACTTCGCGTTAAAAGTTAAAATACCGGTTTTAACCGGTTTCGGAACAAAGGAATCTGTTTGTTTGAAACTAGGTTGATTGAACGACAATTTGGGCTTTATCCTGCGATCTAGGTCTTAGAATTGTTTACGTTGAACAGCTGTGCTTTATAGTAAAGATTTTATGGTTGTGAATTAGGTTTAGGGGTGTTTTTAGGACTTGCAATGATGACAGCCCTGATGGGTGTACCAGGTTCTACGGTACGAAGAAGCTTTTTAATAATGTTCGAGTTCTATTACCCGTGTCCACTTTTGAAAAGTTTCTGCTTCTATTAGCATTTTTGTGTTGAATTTTGGACTATCCTAGTTGCTGCCCACAGTATCTTTCCCAGCACCATAGTGATATATAAATATTTAATTGCTTTTAAACTTTCTTTTGAATCTGTGCTCTGATACCTCTCATGGTGATGGTACCTACCATAGCTGGTGTGAAAAGATGCCTTACTGATTGCTAAAGTTGTAATGTAATGGCGTTGTATCTTTATTTATTTGTTGTTTGCGTTAATCTGAGGCAGAGAATTCTGGACAACAATCAATTCTATTTCTTCAGTCCAAACCTTTTCTTCCCTTTTCAACTACCGTCATTTCTAAACTTCTAAAAACAAAAACGTAACAATCAGTTCTCCAAAACTTCTCGCACATCTCCGCGTTAGTCTGACCTCTATATTTACACAGCTGTGTCTTATTGTTCGTCGGATTAGTAGCGAGGAACGATCAGCGTGGGAGTGGGTTTGGTGCCGACCGAAGGGTTTGGGATCATTTCTTTTAGTAGAGATTTTTATTTATTTTACTTCAGCAAGTCTGTATTGTCATTCAAATTTTTGATGTCTTTGTTACGCCAAATGGTGTACCTGTCACGACTTATGCAAAATTGTGGGTCTTTTGATTTTGTTGAGAGGTTTTATCGTTATTGGCGCTGTTTAGCAGACTGGATTTGCTGAAAAGTCCGCTTGATGGAATATTTGCATCAAAACCAATATCTACACAGACTTCTTAAGGATTTGCGTTAGTCAACATTTTAGCTTAAATAAAGAATTTATCAGTCGCAACGTTTTAGCATGTTAAGTATATTTTGTTATTAATTCAGAGCTTACACATTTTATTGGTCCATATTCATAATGTTTAGTCGAATACACCAGTCTGCTCTAATCCAAGACCGAAAGCTGCTTAGTTAGACCGAATCAAAACTTGACAGTGATTAGTACAATTAATAGCCACACCACCATTTCGGACTACCTGGGAAGAGAGGAGTACCAATTATTGCAGCTCAGCTCAGTGTGGATTGCTATAAGAGTACAGAAAGACAAAAAAACGAAGAAGAACAAAAACTGTGGAACTGTGGAACTGTGGTGTGTGTGTGGAATGTGGAAGTGTGTGGGCTGTGTGGAAGATAATATGGCTAGGAAGAGGGAGACTACTAAGATGAAAATTAATAAAGAAGTATAACGTTGTAGGCCTAGCTAGTAGACTGTAGATTTGTAAACCTTTTTCTATGTTGTTGAGTACCTGTTACTTGTTGACAGGCCTACAGTGTCCTCTCTTTGTAAAAGCCACATATTTTTAAAAGATTAACCGTTGAGTTTCTTGCCGGTTCTTCTCCATAGGAAACGACCAATTGGACCCGTGCACCTAGCTTCTGACGTTTCATAAGTACCCATGTGAGTTTATGTAAAATAAAATATTTTTATTTTGATTTTAGATGAAAAGGAAATGTAGCACGGGCCCCAAATAAATTGTGATAAGGGCAGGTGAATGATGAGACAATGTACAAACAACTACATTTTACTCACAAAGTAAATCCCCTATAATGACACAATCACAAGCAAGTGAAATCATTTCATTATCCCTTATCTTTATCACATAATTGTTTACTTCAATAACAATAAGTCAGTTTATCTCCCTTTAGCTAATGGTTATGTTATCAGTTAATGGCTTCAACTTTTACAAACGTATAGTTTTTTTAAATCATTTTTTTACTCTTACCACGAGGTCGAGTTTACGAGTATTCTTTTGCGTTGTAGTTTTGTTGATGTAGGGTGAAACGGGCCGTTGCTGTCACTGCATTTCTTTGTGCTTCTATAGACAAATAATGATAAGTTTTGAATAATCTTTAGTGATGGGCCGAATGTGGTTTGAACCGATACGAACTCGGTCGAACATTCGGTGAAAATGAGAAGTTCGGCCGATCTTCGGTTATTTAACGTACGTAACAGACTCCTGACATATACCGCAGAATCCTTGGTTTTTTTGCACCATAACCTACCCTTGGTGAATTTTAAATAATAATAAGATTTCATTTAAGACTTTTATATAAATTAATTAAATTATTGTTGTAATTATTTCAATGTTTAGATTCAAGTCTGGCGATTGAGCAGACCATGGTAGGACGTTGATATTAGCTGCGGCAAGTGTGTTTGCAACGACTCTGGCGGTGTTAGGACGTGCATTATCATGCTTAAGCAAAAATCAAGCACCAAATTAGGTCCGCAAAAGAATGACAACATCTGATACCACCGTTTCAGCGAAAATCTGTGCATTGAGATTGCCTCTGATCCAAATCATTTCGGTTCTTCCGCCGATCCAAATACCCGCCCTTAACATGATTGTTTCACCACTGTATGCATGGACTTCCTGGCATGATTTTAAACGTTCTTGGCGTCCTCCAACAGGGGTCCTCAGATACCGTGAACGTCTAGTATCTGGACTCATACCAAAGCGAGATTCGTCAGAAAAACATACAAAACGCCACTCTTCTTCTGCCCAATTTCTGTGTTCACGAGCCCTTTGTAAACGGGTTTTGCGATTGCGCGACTCAATAGGTGGTACACGCAGCGGCCTTCGGGAACGGAAATTGACTTCAAGCAAGTGATTTCATAAGGTTTGATGGCTTATTAATTATCCCTGAAGAGCTATGTATCCTCGTAACCAACATCATAGCAGTTATTGTACGATTTCTTCGAGCAGTAATTTGTATGTAACGATCTTGTCGGCGTGTGGTGATGCGAGCTCGTCCTCCATGTCACTCTGCTACGCTGCCAGTGATGCGGTGACGTGTCCAAAGTCGACTTCTAACACTGCTTAGTGTCCAGAGCGATTGCCACAGCACATTGCCGAGAAGCAGCTTTCAACATTCCCACGGCTCTGATCATTTCTTCTCGGCTTAAATGACATTTTCTCTTCATAATAACGTTCTTTTGTATTGATTCCAATCAGAAGTGAGCTGATTTTTTACTAATTTGGCCTCAAACCCATTGCAGGATTATATAGAAATACGACTTGGCAGAAGATTTTAATTTTATGACCAAATTTTTTTTTTTTTTAATAATAATTTCCTTATCAAATAACAAATTTCCTAAAAAAATATCGATACTAGTTACAAAAAAATGTAATTAAAAAGCCTGATTTTTTGTAACTAGCAAAAACGTGCTTGATCCCTAGACACTTTTGGTGTGTGTATATATTCGAGTGTTAGATTCTATTTTGTATTTAAAAAAAAAACCTTGTTAATTAATTCAGAGCAATGTTCAAAAATTGGTTCTTCCACCCCAAAAAGGTTATCAGCTAGTCCACAACATGTCCGAAGATGTGTCAAAAAAAAATTGTTTACCTTTTTTGTCACCCTCAGCTGTAGATGAGTTTTTTGCTCAAAAGTAGGTAGGCAGAAACCGAAGCTCGTGGGGCTATTTCGTAGTGATTTTTTTCCTATTTGAACATTAGTTATCTCTTTGTTGTTTGGCTAACCAAATATAGTAGGTAACAGGGCTGTTGATAGAGTTTTTGGTAGTGAAGATGTTTTTGAGTAGGCCATCAACAAATTATGAACTCAACATTCGTTAGCAACTTGGAGTTTAAGGCTGTTTAAGAGGACATTTATCTTAACCTTATCTTTGTACATAATACAGAAAAACTTCAGAAAAGAAAGATTGAAGATGAGTTCTGATACACCCCATTGAGTGTAGCTCACACTAAAGTAGTTAATCCCTGAAATAAAATTTGAGAAAAAAATCCACTTGTCATTTAGTTTTTAAGTTTTTAAACGTAGCTACTGCGCAGGGTGAAACGTTTAAGTGATAACTAATTATTGTTTTTATTTATTTACAGTAAGTCACGCAATATTAGTGCGACAAGTTACAACATGTTTAAGTTATCGTAGTTATTTATCTTAAGTAGGTACTTTTTATTTTATTGACATCACAATCTGAGTAAATATTTAACCGATTTACTTATGTTTTAGACAACACCTTATCAGACAATTCATAAAATTAAGAAAATTGGGTCAATATGCTTAATCAGCCTATAACGTTCCAAATTCTGGGACAAATGCCTCCTCTCTGTGAGAGAGAGTGGGCTATAATCCACCACGCAGGCACAGTACGGGTTGGCGGATGTCACGTGTCTTCGATTTTTTTGGTTCTAGGACATCTCAGTTTCCTCACGACGTTTTCCTTCACCGTTTTGAGAGCAGTAGTGGTGAAATTAAATATGTACAGAAAGTAAAGTCTCTGTCTGGGTTTGAGATCACGTTCTACAACTCGTAAGTCGAGGCCACCACCACTGGGCCACTGCTCTGAATACGGTCAGTATGATGATTCCAAAATGCTACCTTGGTCAATACTTGCGTAAGGGTTAAAATTTGAAACTTCCCAAAGAGATTTAAAAGACATTAAGTATGTCCATCTTGTAGAAAATAATTTATTGACCAAGCGAGCGCGAAACGCGAGCGAAGCGTCTCCGTTTCAGCTTGAGCAAAAATGCTTTCGTATGTCCGGATGTCCGGCGGATGGCTGTTCTCCTTTACAGGTTGCATTTCTCAACCGATTCTGCGTCTCGTGAAATTATGTGAGCAGGTTCGATAACTACAATATGTTTTTTTTTTCTCGATTCAGGTTTTCGAAATTTTTCAAAATGGCGGTCATTGGATCCGTATAAAAAACATATTTCAGCCATATCGCGCTTTTTGTTTTATGGTGCGCGGTGATCATTTATTCAGTTATAAGCTATGCAAAGACAGACTCGCGACTCTACAGCTCACATAGCCACTAGTGTTATTTCATTTCATCAGTTTGGATCAGGAGTTAAATAATAGTTTGGGAAAAATAAAATTAAAAATGAGAAGGGAACCGGGTTGTTTTATGGAGCACATAGATAATAAGGCTGGTAACCTGTTACGACCAGAATCAACAAGTTACTACTGGTCCAGGCTTCGACATTTCTTTCGACCTTTTTCGAACAAGGTCCACTTTTAAGGGTAACATAACATTTTTTTTGGAAGAGGTAATCGGTTTCAAAGCATGAGTTTCTCATAAAACGGACTAATATGAATATTTCTCATTCCCAATCCTGCCTCTCGCAATCAGTTACGATTAGCTTTTTATTTATTTACTGCCACAATGTACTCACAGTTAAAAGTTATGACTAGGTTAAAACTAGACCCTGATCCTATTAGAGCGTAGCAGATATTATTACATTTAACGTATAGCTAGTTTATACGTCTTAACGTTAAAATAATATGTAATACTATATACGAGAAATATACAGTTACCATGGAATCAGTACATGATTCTGAACGCCCCTGTGGTGAAAATTTTCATCGGTTATAAATTTTAACCGCGTAGGTATTACGCTTTATACATACATAAACTCACGCCTTCTTACCATGGGGGTAGGCAGAAACTACAGAATGCCACCTGCTACGATCCTTACCTACTTCCTTTGCCTCGTTTATGTTCATACATGTGGTCATGGACGCACGCCGGTTGCGAGTACTACCTATGCACCTACCCTTCCTGAAGAACATCACCAATAAGGTCACTATGTATCTATGTGTCTGTATGTTCTGGATATTATTGGTCATAATAATTCTCTTACCCCTTATCCCAATTCATTTGGAGTCAGCTAGTCATGTCTTTGTAATGTTTTTCACATTGTACAAGTATTGTCGAAAAATCATTTTCGCCATCAAGACCTCCACTGCCTCTTTGGTTTAGTGGTCGCAAGCATTACTGCTGAGCAAGAAGTCTTGGGTTCGATTCCCAGATCGGGCAAAGTGTTATTGGGTTTTTCTATCTGGAATTTTTCAGTAGCAGCCCTGAGTCTGGACTTGTGCCCGGTTGATGGCAATAGGCTCGCCCCTTATTAAATGGGACTTAAACATAACTGGCGAAATATGGGTGTACTATCACCTCTGCCCAATCTGTCGGGGAAACAAGTCGTAATGTTATGTTATGATATGTTAAGGCGCTTCCCCGACCAAACGACCTTGAGCGTTCGGTCATTCTCTGTACCGCCGCTGAGTCTCGCTTTGTCTCGCTCCCTGCGCACGCTCACTTATAATAGAATTTAAAAAAAAAAAAAAAAAAAAAGACAAGCAATGTTTGAAATAAAATAAAACGTGAATTATCTAGATTTTTAAATTATCTATCCATTACTGTAATCCTCAAATTAATAGAACGTCACCTCTACCAAAAGATGCATGCAATCAATAATTTTAGTCACGTTTTTACAAGGAGATTTTAAATGTATTTATAACACAAAAACAAATAAGAACGTGCAATGTGATGATAGGAAATGGAACATTAACAATGTGCTTTTAGATGTAGTTTATTACCCGTAGTGAATGAGTTAATAGCCTCTGAATAACGCACTATGGCAAGGTTTTGGTCGGGGTACCGCCTTAAGAAAAGAAGGCGTGAAGTAACATAGGTATGGATTCTAGTCGCCCTGAGTCTCTCTTACAATCTTTATTTCCTCAACTCCTCTGTAATCTACAACTACGCCTCAAAAACTTTCATTTTCAACTTCCCACGACTTTCTCGCTCAAACTCACTCCGCTATAACAAAGAGCTGAGCAAAAGTTATTAATGAAACGCTATGGTGGATAACTCATGGGTTTACCGTAGTAAATAATATGTATTTCAAATAACAAGTGCGATGGTGCAATATGCCTTCGAACTGAATGTGGCAGATTAAGAGGAGGATATAGAGTTGATTGTCGTAGCGTGATTGTGATGATTTTGGTGTGACAATCAAGATGATAAATAATAGATATGTTATCTATGAAGTTATCCAAACTTAGAACGGTAACACAGAAATTAACACATGGTGTATGTACACTTAATTTAAAGCCGATTTTAAGAAACAATGTAATAGCCTAACTTATACCTATTAACAAACTAAAATATGGCGTTGAAAAATTCCTCTGCATCGCTTTCGACTGTTGATATACCCAAAAGACTGGTAGCATTGCCATTTTGTATCATAATACGGTTTTATGAGGGTATTAAAATTAAGAAGATGCAAAAAGCATGAGCCTCTTTGGTCCATTATGACTAATTTTTCAAAATCTTCTGCCTATGATGCTAGATAAAGATTGCCTTTTTCACCACATCAAGTCAATTTGTAGCAAAAATCAGACAGCAAACAAAATAAATAACGACGAAGATGCAAAAAAAAACACACTTTAACTCATTACCCGCCTTACATCGTACAAACTGTTCTATACAAACCCAGTGCATTGAACTTTCCGCGGTGCTCGCTAATCTGTGCCCATCACTCGGATTGCAATTTATTATCTGCACAGCACAGTAGACATGCGTCCAGTCGGCCAGATTGACCGCGCAGCATTTTTTACGAATTCAATTTTAAAATGTGGGAGGGATTTGTTCGTGCTTATGGTTTATTGGATAATGAAGAAAAGGAGGTTAGGTTGTATTCTTTCGTGTGATGCTTTGTAGGGGAAACTAGGTGAGCTAATTTAGAGATACGTTAATGTACGTCGTCAAATACACCTTTTCTTTACGAAGATATGCAGAGGCTACAGACCGCCGAACGTGTCAAGGTGATTTTCTTCTTACCGATCCTTACACATTTGATGCCTACCTTTTTAACTCCATATATGTTCATAAATATGAGAAATTCCGTCAGAAATTTCTCAGTAGCAGTCCACAATCTGGACTCGTGCCTGGTTGATGGCAATAGGATCGCCCAAATTACATGGGACTTAAATGTAACTGGCGAAGTGTGGGTTTACTACTAGGTTAACCTCTGCCCAATCCATCGGGGAATGCAAGCGTGATGTTATGTTATGTTCATGAATCTAGTCATGAAAGCGCGTTAGTTAAGTATGTATTATTTTCTTCACCACTTTCTGTTATCGTCAATTAATACTTAGTTGTTCCACAAATATAGTGCTGGAACAGTTACAAAATTGATCACATATTTTTAGTCTATATTTGTTATTCGATGAACCACTTTCTTAGCATCTGGAGGATAGTCAATTCTTAGGTAATTTGTACAGAAAGGCAAGCACTCATCTTGGAAATTAGTGTTATTGTTTTTATCTTTTTTATTACGGAAGCTTTTAACGTGTACGTCTTTCTACATGGTTCTCACTTGTATAATTTCAACATGAATGATGTAACCAATTTTTTTTTAAATATATTACGTTGATTTAAAAGAGTGTCCTTGGATTTTCTTGTCCGTTGTTCTCTATAGGTACCTGTTACACTGTGGAATGGGCAACTAGCTTCATCTTTCTGACTGACCGACCCCTTGACAATTCAAAAGTGCCTGTAATTGATTTATTTGAAATAAATGCTTTGAGTTTGAGTCTGAGTTTTAAAAAATTATCGTTGAAAATATGTAAGCTAACCTCAAATACACACATTCGACTATAAGATTTTATTCCCTTTTCCACGCTACCTACAATACCTATTCCCGAAAATAGCAATATGTACAGTCATCTATTTACACAATGTCTGCTGAAAACTATTTCATATCCGTCAGCATGTAAGCCTTCATGATTGAAAAAGGGGTTGTTTCAGTTTAACATGCATAGTTTAATCCTGGGCCGATATTTAATAGTTTTGCAGTCACCCCTGTTGATACACATCAATATTGTGGTTGTAAAGTGGGTAGTAACTTTGGCCTCTCCTATGGCTGGTGTTGGAGAGATGAATTTGAATAATTTTGAATGATAGACTTGGACAAGTTAAAGTTAAATAGGTGCATATTTAATTAATCAGACACTCTCTCAGATACCAATTTAAAGAGCCACAAAGGATGAGATATAATGACTGTTCCTTCTCATTATAGTCATGACAATGTTTTGCATGCACATAAATATATTAATATGTTTAAAAAATACAGTCATATCCAAAGGAATACTAGAAACAAACACAAATTTGTTGTTCCTACAACCAGGCTCAAAAAAATAGGTGGCTCGTTTAGTTGCCAATAAATAAGCCTTAATAAATTCAAATCTTTTTTAAAGGCTCCATGCTGCAAACAGACGCGACGCGACAGCGCGATCGATGCGACTCTAGTTGAACAATTTCTATGAAAATTACATGGAAATTGATCTACAAGAGTCGCGTCGCGCTGCCGCGTCGCGCATGGCTGCGGAAGCCTATGCCAAAAAGCGTAATATACTATCAAATAGTATATTGAGGTCAAAAAGGCTTGGATTGAGCAGCTCCAATAAATTTACACAGTGAGAGTGTTGATTTTTACTTAATTTTGCTAACATTTTATTTTTCTGTACCTTACACATAAAACAGTAGGTAAGTACATGAATATTTACTGTAATGTATCATATTATTATTTTGATTATTGTGAATGTGAGGACTATGTGGGTCATTGTTAAAGTTTGAATCATGGTCTGGCAGTTTAAGCAGTTTATGCGGCCTACCCTTAATGTCCTTTATTTGGTATTGTTCATCGAATCTTTAACCTCCATAAGTACTGATTTGAGGTGCACGGTTGCTGACAAATGCGTGCACTGACTGGACAGAGCCACTTAGTCTGTGTGGTTCTTTCCTCAAAAGACTATTTCAGACACCAATCTACATGGTCTTCACATGATCTGACCAAGATTATCTCTGGACTTTAAAAGAGACCTCTGATATTTGTTTCGGCCTTTCTTCTTAGAGTAGTCAGGTAGGAAACGCCGACCTCATCTAATATAATTGATGTGTAAAAGTGTTTGTACAAACCATACACTTACAGAAATAAAATCACATAATTTTGCATTGAAAGAAATAATCAGCACTTCCATTATTAAAATCTAGCAATAACTCTTTAGCGAGACCAATTAATTGGCAATAAGTCAATACCGCGACCAAACAATTGGCCAACATTGGGAAACAATTAATTTTAATGGCTATATATTTTGGCAGTAACTCACTCAAAGAGACACCTGATGTCAGCTTGTAATATACTATTGTTCAGAGTAGGGTACACGGTTCGTGAATAGTTAATTAGTTGATAGTTAACTATAAGTGTCGTGTAAAAGGGTATCACGAATTTACTAGAAGGATCAAATATGGAAAGGCCAAAGACCAAGAAGCGGCGTTGCAAAGAAACTGCAAATTAATGCTTTGGAAAAATTGAGTTCTCAAACTTACGGTAATCATTCATAAGTTTTTTCTTTACATCAAAACTTGTCTAGTTACTTTGTTAAATCATAACACATAACTTAGAAAAAAAACAGAAATCGGTGCGATGAGACAACAGATTAAATTTGTTGAAACAAAAACGAAAAAATTGAAACGTTATAAAGTGAGACAGGCCTTTTTTTTTTTTTTTTTTTTTTTTTGGATGGGAAATCATCAAATGACCTCTCCCGCTCTGGGCGGAGCGGAAGGGCGTGTCAGACTCTTACTGACTAAAACCCACCCGTGTTCCTTCAGTTGCCTGTGCGCCAGGGCCACGGTAACTCTTTCGAACAATCCGCGACCCCGGCAGGCATCGGCCCTATCGGACCCCGTCAATTATGCTGACAACTCTTTGAGGCGCGCGTGGAACACAACGCGCCGTCGACCCGGGCCTGGTCCTTACCGGACGGCGAGCTAAGTGAGACAGGCCTGCACTATCTTTTAACAATTTGGCGGGATCCTGCCGTTTTGCCGAAAAGATTTTGCCAAAATTTCACTACCCAAACAAATTTTAGCAACCTTTTTTTATACCAATGCAATGTTTGGAATGATTTTAGTACGCACATTTTCATTTGGTCAAATTTTCACTTGGTAGAATATTACCAAGGATAATGTCAGTAAGGCATTTGGTCAATAATCAAATGATTTATTACAGCAAACAATCTTTAGACAATAAACGTTTGGTCTAATGATTTGTTATGACAAAAAATGTAAAAGCAAAAATAAGTTTTTTTGGGAATTATTTAACAAATGCAATTTTATTTTAATATAATCATTTATTCAAGGGTAAAAAAGCAAGGGTGGGATAGGATGCAAGAGCGAGCGAAGCGAGCTCGGGATTTAGGGCACCCCGACTCGGACAGGTTAGGTTAGAAGGGGATGGCGGGGTCTGAAAGACCCTGCCATCCCCTTCGTGGTTATTTTTTTTTAAACCACCCAGAAGTAGGAGCCCCGCTTGGCGGGGCTCCGTCGTCTAAGCCTTATAATAGAAATGGTAAATTGACGATACTAAATATTTGGCTTATTTTAATTTGCGTAACATATGTTATACCAACTGAAATATTTGACTTCATAAAAATTGGAAATAGTACTAGTTGGTAAACAAGTTATTTTTTAAACGTTCACTTGCCAAACATTAGGTTTGCGTTCCAGTTATTTGTGAAAAGATTTTTTGCTAAGTAATAATTTGGCAAATGAAATTATGCGGAAAATTGTTTGGGAAGTGATAATTTGGCAATTTCTTTTCGATGAAACAAGGGAGACCCCAATTTGGCACATATTCTGTCAACAACGTTACCACATAAGTGACTCAACAAAAGTTCAAGTTGATATTCAATACAATCTTTGAGGCACTTAAGACTTAAAATGCTGGTGGTAACTGACAAAATAGTCTCGTTTTACATATTTGCATTTTTTTATTACCTCTTAACCACACAAAGGACCCTTCTTTTGCATTGAAACTTTTATACGCCAATGTGCCCCCGCCCCAACACCAATCAATATGCACTCAATCTATTAACCGACCAACCAAATTGCTGATGCAAAGGAATTTATGATTACAAGAGCCTTTACTGATGATCCCGCATTGGCTGTTAATGGTGTCATAATGGATATTATTGGCGATATACTCGTATATGTGGACATGAAAGTTTATGTCGTCGAGGTAGAAAATTAAAATTACCGTTTTGATTATTGAAATTGTTACTTTCTGCAGAAAGATGAGATTCAAGATGCGTTATTATGTGCTGCAAGTACTTAAGTGTAATCTGAGCTAATTTGTTGTTTAAGTAATATTTATGTAACGATTTTTCAGAATAATTTAGACAGTAGCTATGAGATTATCATTGAAATGTACAAAGAAGAACGGAAATACTCATATTTTTATGTTTTGTAAAGATTGCTATCTAATGTATTGTTTAAAAAAAAACATTGAGTATGAAATTCAGCATAATTATAATTCATATTGAAATATGCGTAATTTCTGGAACTTGCATATACTCAACAAATGAAAAGGATTAATAAAATAGAATTGGATTGGATTTGGTTAGGGTTTTTTTATTTTAGATAATAGAATCCTGTTAGACTCAAAAGGCCCCAGGACTATTAAAAATAATAATCAAGAAGTTAATTTGACGGAGCATAACAATTAAAAAGTATTTTGTAAGAAATAATAGCTAGTAATTAATTAATGTTAGAAATTGCCACTTAAGAAGACCACCAACTAGAGACACTCCCACCATAAGCTCCATAAGTTTTATTGTATATCATAAATGAAGAATAAAATGAGTGTTAAAATTGATGAAGAAAATATATTATTTGTCATTATCGCTTCCGCGTAGCCAGAGATTACTTAGATCCATTTCTTCTTTTATATCTAAAAGAAAAAGCAGCATTTTTTTTTCATCTTGTTTTAGCAACTCGTCAATAAAAGACGTCACATATAAAATTACTTGGCTTGCACTTAAAAATAAAATCGATTAAACTGATTCCCATAATATAAAAAAGCTTAAATTTATACCTACTTTAGTATACTATCTTCTTTCATTTCCAGTTTATTAAAAAAATGACAATACAAAAGAAATCCTAAACTTTTTGGTAAAAAAAAAAGATTGGTTGTGTTATTTTCACTTTTACACTTTGACCAAGGAGATCCCGATTTGGACTTAAATGGTAATCCGCCGTGGCAGCTACTGTCCGATTTCACGGCTTCGGGCTCGTTCTGATTGCTCTTTGTCGTTGTTTTGGAGTGGTTTAAGAATGAAGTTGCAGCGACATAGGAATGTTTCTATAAACACTCATTCACAGTGTACACACAAACTAACATAAAGTTCAAACACTCAGGGCATAGAAAATAAATTAATATATGACAATTTTATAGAAAACAGTAATTTAAGTTCCTTCCTTCGTTACAACCCAAAAGCAATGCAGATAATGAGAAAGAAGAAGTGATACCTTACATAGCAGAATCAGAGTGCAATACATACATTAAGTTGGAACGACGGAAATGAAACTACCTACATTATAATGTAAGTACTTATAATCAACGATATTGATAATAAAAATCTTGAAGACCAACGTTTGGCTTAAGGAGGAGCAAACAGGCGCGACGCGACTCTAGTAGAACAATTTCTATGAAAATTTAATTTCGTAGAAATTGTTCTACAAGTGTCGCGGCACGCCTGTCCGCAGGAGCCTTTATTTCAAGCAATGTTTTTTCAATTTCACACCATAAAAAGAACTTTATCCCCGCTAACTACTGTATATTAAGCCACATCTCAAATAACGTTGCATTTGGTTGGCGACCATTACAGTAGCGGTTGTCAATCGCATTAACACGAATTTATACCTCTTTCCCATTACCGCATTATGCATTCATATCAATTTTAATATTTATTACGCCCAGCCCTACCTTTGCGTTGTAAAACTTAATGTGCATTATGTCTGATTATTTAATATTTTAAATTATTTATCTGTGCCTGCTTTTATTTTGTTTGTGTTACAATCGGTTGCAATTTGGAACTTTAATGTTGATGTAGCAAATAGTTCTCAATATAACATAGAGTGTATGTAGGTAGGTACTACAGTTTGTACCGATAACAATATTATTAAAATTGATTCTAATACACAAATAATTTTATTTTCCTTAGCATTTTTGAAACATCGATCGACGAAGCTGTTGCATGAATTTTGCCGCCAAATTAAGTGAAAACTCACTGCCCTTCTAGCGTGTGAGACTAGTAGCGCCATCTATTGAGTGGAATTGTTGGATAGTTTGAAAGGCTTGCAAATGACGAAGTGTTTCTAATTATTTGTGTTTGTTTGGCACAAATTATAATCTGCCATATTTTTATGTGCAGTTGTTCCAAGTATTGTAAACTTCAGAGATTTACCAACGAAACTGACGAAATTAATACAAAAGAATAACACAATTATTTAATTTTGTGGAGGAATCATTTTTAATTAGATAATCAGACCTCATCTTGTTTCGCGACCAGAACAATAGAACTCCTCACTAACAATAAAAATAAAAACCAAATCTGTGATATCATTTATATGTATTTGCTAATTGATTCAACAAATTACCCTTCAAATGATGGTGTCAAGTCAAAAGTGCTATCACGTAGTCTCTCATAGCAACTCTGTTAGTCATCTCGCGTATGACCTACTTTCAATATGTTAAGTCACTCGATCGCCTCACTGAACACGTTTGAACTTGCTGTGTTGATAGTAAAGCGTTTATGATTATGCTTGGCTGGTTGTATTTCATTATCAGGTTCTATAATATGTTATTTATTATCATCTACTACTTATAGTTATTTTTTGTTCAATCCTGGTGCTGTTCTAGCAACCAGTTCAGTGAATGTATAAAGAACTGCTCCAAAAGCTTTTCTGTCTTTTTAATTATCGAGGGAGGAACCGAGTAAATGACTCCTAAATCAACCATGAATATTTTTTCCTTATGGCTTGAATTGTAACTCGTCTCCATGATGCTCTTTTGCCCTTGGTTTATTTTTAGAAGTCAAAAGCTAAAGTTTCTTCTCCTAACCGGCCCACAATATCACTTAAACCTAGAGTATAACATCTAGTGAATTCAAATAATCTTTTAACAGTATGCTCAATTCCAGGAAAACTTGAAGGGTAATCAATATCTTTTACTTGTTCAATAAATCCAATTACATAATCTTTGCCCAGAGCTAATGATTCTAATAGGTTGTCGAACCAGACGTTATTTGCACACCCTTAATGTCCAATAACGTATAACTCCATCATATTTTAGCACTTTAATCTGAGTTTAATATTTATATAGTTGTACGCTGTTGTACGTGCTACTGGTACTACTGTTTTATATTATAGATTCTACTTGTACGTAGCTGTTAATTGACCGTAAAATAATAGGATTTTCTATGGATAATTAATAAACATTGCAGGAATATTCTGGCAGTGATTGCATTGCAGAATTTACCGAGTGAAATTCTTATGGGTCAATGGTTTTCAAGTTCATAATAGGTAATTTGAATGGACCAGAAAATCTCAAGTTGTCATGATATTATGGGCTTCTTAAACTAGTTGATAGTTAGTGATCTAGTAGAATTTACTATTATTATTCCATGTAACAATTAGCTTCTGAATATGCACGTGATGACCAAAGTCTGAGTAATGTTTCCAAAGAAATAACCTCTGCTTTATTTGAGAAAATTCAAAAGCGAGATTGCTTTGGAGACTTCTAGATTGTTCAGATTTATTACAGATTCTACAAATAATATTAATAGTATGTAAATCTAAATAAAAAAAATAAAAAAAAAATCTTCCGCATCGCTGTCGACAGGAAAAGTGCCCAAAAGGCTGGCAGCATTGCTACGTTGTATGGCGATGCTGATTCTTTGGACAAAAAATAGGCCAGCCCTCTGGTCACGTGAAGAGTCGACTAACCGCTTGGCGATGTGTCCAAAAACCAAGTGGACTTTCGGATGATTTGACATGATTGTGATTGGTGATTTTGCTGATGTAACTATTAGAACTCTAACGTAATTCATTTTACCGAGACATTGTTCTTAGTCTATGTCACTTGATAGACCATTACTAAATCAAAAAGTTTACTTTAGAGTATATATTTGTCCTGTCATATTTTTTCCTGAACTTAGGTTTTTAAATCCATACTGTCCCACTTCTGGGCAAAATTTGGTCTCCTACATAACATTCCTTAATCATTTCCTGGCCAATCTCGCATCAATGCTTTTATGGCATCATACCAGCTTCTCCATGACAATGTTCGTCGACCAGCAGACATATTTTTTAATGTATGTAGTACCTACATCTATGATTTCAAAATCTCCTACTCTAAAGCTACCTCGCTCAATTGAATGAAATTCAAAATCACATCATAAAATCTAATCTCGGTGTTCTTCAAAGTCTTTGTTAACCTTTTATTTCTCAAGATGTACCGTTCGTGTTATTTAATTAATTTAACAAAAATGAGTCAGGAATCATTCGGGCAGTCCTTGGTCTGACTTTGTTTGCTATGACTAATATTACGGCAGAGCCAAAAACCTTTTGATTTGTCGTTTTAGTTCTTATTTGATGTTTGATGAAGACAGTGGTGTTAGATTGGTCCAGTACGGTGATGAAATTGAGAACTGTGAGTGAGGTGCCAATAACAATGTAAGTGAATAAAATCAATACAATAATAAAATATAAAAAAAACATGTTTTAAAGCCAGGCGACACGTTCTAAAAAAAAAATATGTTAAGAAATAAGGAGCCTTATCTTATTAGTAGAAAAATATTTTTTCCTAGAAAAAAAAATATACTTTGCCTTTTTCACTGCATCGCTGTAACCTGAAAATCATTCATATTTTTTTTATCTTGTGTAGTACTCGACCTACTGAAACTTTTTTACCTAAATTTTTTTACGATGATAGTATAATTTGGATTTAAAAAAGAAACTTTGTATTTGAATGTGCTCATGCAAGTACCTATTAATTTTAAACTGCTATTGATGAGTAATGAAAGTGCCCTGTTTATGTCTTTCGACGTTTTTCAAGCCATTATTTTTCACGCAATTTATATTGTAACTACGAAAAAGTTTTGAAATAGTTCATTTTTCTAAAATTATTAATTAATTTTACTAAAACAAAACGATTTTTGAACTACCTATATTATTAAAAAAAAAAAACTACACGTTTTATTTCACAAAACATTGGTTTGTAAGTAAAATGGATCAATCTAATTTGGCAAAAAATCTAAAGTCACTTTCAAAACAAACAAAAATACAAGCACAAAAGAATTACAAAATCACGCAAATGGCTATTTTATTTACCATTTTATGTTTAACTTCGGTTATCAATTTTACTGCCGGTATTCAATCTAAACAAAGGTTTCCACTCGACCCTAAACGCCAATAAACCTAAAAAACACCTCTTGATTTCACAAACCAACGCGTATGGCAAAACCACGATCATTAAAACCATTTTATACCGCTTTTACGAACGTACTACCGAATTACTAATAATAAAACACACGCGCTAACTCCTGTCACAGTATCGACGCCCCGAGGCTAACGAAATCAAGTTTACGTCTATGTCCTGAACAAAGAGCTGTTAAAATATCGCGAAACAACATATAGTAGGTTTGCGGCGAGAGCCAGTGGTCGAGTGAACGCTTTCCGTTTAACAACCCCGTTGTCTCGAGTCCTCCATTCTTACGTCACCTCACCCCATACGAATCAAGGCCTCCGATTGGCCAGTTCACTTTGGCGCGCTTTCTATATCCAAAATCCAAAATTGACACGATCATCTCTTCCTCTTCCACTTAGGGAAGGTTTTGTATCACGGAAACGAGAGAGATACACTTTGTCGATTGCTGTTGTAACATGATGTAACCTGATTGAAAAGAGATGGGTGCATGTAGAAATAGAGAGAGGGAAAAGGATGGGGACAGCGGTGTGGACGTTGATTGTAGTAGTGGAGTGCGAAGGGAGCGTGCTACCGTGCGTTCCACTATTTATAATCAAATGGGTTTCGTTGGTGTGCGTGTGTGTACACGTTATGCAGCGCACCAACACAGGGGGACGCGTCGAGCGAGGCAATGATGTGCACGAGTATTATCGGGGTATTACACGATTCGCTCCTTTGCCGGCCGCACGTGCAATAGTCGTCTGTCGACCTCTTTTGTAGAGCGGCGTGCGAAGTCAGTTTGTTTACGACGGTTAGCCACAGCGATGCATAGTGCGTTAGTTAGCGCAATTGTGTCATCGACCGTGCACTGGTTATACCTAAATTACGAGTGATTTACGGACAATGTATCGCGCGAGTTTTTTGCGGCCAAAACTTTTTGTGAACTTGTGAACTTTTGAGGTCGGAACTTTACCTGTGATCTCATTATCGCCAAATTGAACTGTGTATATATTTTTTATTTTGGACTATGTGCCATTTGGTGTGTCAAAGTGAACTTTTTGAGTGATATTTTCGCAAAATTGACTTTCGAGATTTTTTTCCCCGAGAAAACTTTTATACCACTTCAAAAAAATTCTAATTAACCTATGAAGGAATTGTTGATAATAAAAAAAAATTGGAGGACGATTTTGAAAGTTTGGGGGAGCATCTTTGATTGATTCAAATTTTTTACTTAAAACGGAGAAGTGGATCCAAAAGCGGAAAGGAACTTCACACAAACAGTCACACAGCATTTATGCATAACAAACAAACAGCTATCTGTCCACGCTTCTTCCGTAGAAAAAGACGTAGCGAAAGACAAAGATGGCTATAGCATTCAACTTACCGAGTGAGAGAGAGGCAACAGAGGAGAACTTTTCGCGGCTGAACCGGCTTCTAGCCGAGCTGTACGAAGTTCTGTGCCACATCTTGGTATCACGACAGCCTGGCCAAGAAGTCCAGGACAATAGGCGAGGTGAGTGTCCTCGTGAGCATAACACACCACCTTATCACTTAAGATGCAATTCGACCTACATCGTCAACCTAGTGATGGTCGTGGCCATCATAAAGGTTTCCCTCGCATCGTCTCTCTTCAATACCATCAGATAAAATGAAGATTGTACTAGATAAGTATTGTTGACAGTGATACTGCAAAGCAGGTCTGGGCTGTTGTTACGTATTTTTAAGTCCCTCCGTATTTTATTTTGTGCCTATTTGTTCTGGAAGAGATGTTGTGTCCAACTGCACTTAAATTGTAAATGGTGGTTACGTCGGAATTAAATCGAGAGGTCCCCGCAGCTCAATTTAATTCGACTTTGCAATTCTAACATTTATTCCGCTTTCTAAAAATGAATTTTGCTTTTTCAAATTTGAGTGAAGTTCGACAAAACGCCTCATGAATTCTAAAAAGTAATAATTATATTTTCTTATGTCGTGCATTTAATATAATGTTTAATATCGTACGGAAGATTTTTTCTATAATTAATATGTTCGTAAGTGCTTTTGCCAATAATATATGCTGCATTTTACAAAATAATTTTACCAGTGATTACAATAATTACAAACAATAATGAATAGGTATTGTAATTGATTGCGACTTTAAAATTATTTTAGTGTTGTTAAGTTTTTGATTTAGTTACATTTTCCATTTGATCTCTTGTTTATCAATTTTAGATCCATTTAAATCTAGTTTAATTTATTCCATTTATTTGACGATGAAAATAAATTTAGATCTTAGATTAACTTACTTGATAGATCTCAATTATTATTTTAGTTCCAAATAATTTCGATAGTCATAGTTTCATTTTCATTTAATTATTCTCATTGGAATCGATTAGATACCAAATATTAGTTAAATTTACGATAGCGTAAAGAAAGCTTAAAATTTATTGAAATCATTTTAAGGAGGACTAAAATTATAAAAATGTCTCCTTATTTTAATGTATCTATAATTAATGATTAGGTAACGTTAGGACAACTGTAAATATTTTGAAGTATTTTTATCACGTGAATTTAATTTTGTTAAAGCCGTACAATTTGTTCCAAAATGTTTTGTTTCCAAAAAGTGTTAAAAACTTGAAAAAAAAATTGATTCCTAATTTGTATAAAAATATGGTATAGCATTAATTAATTGACCTGTAAATATTGCATTTAAAAGTTTGTGTTTTTTTTTTTCTTGATAAGCATTCATACTTATTTACAAGTACCTATTCTAGTTAAGTACCGCATGTAATCGAATCGTATAACCCGGATTGTGTTAATTTTTGTCACCCAAACATTTTATGGGATAATAATTGTGAAATAAATATTATTTTGTAAAAACTTAATTATGTTTGTTTTTTCTACAATACTTCCTGAACCCAACTAACTGTGGTGAACAATTACTAAATAAAAAGACTAGAATCATTTCATAAAAAATGCTCTAGCATCTACGTAATTGAAAAAAATAACAAAGTTAAACAAGCTTGAAACTGCCAGAAACTTTTATTCAAAAATAATTAGGTAGGCAGATATCCTGTTTAATTCCGGTTTTAACTAGATATAAAATAAGAATTTTGTGCAATGTGTTTTAAATAGTGATTCGGTAAAAGTAAAGTGCTAAAAAATAAAGTTACGACATCATTAACAAAATAAAAAAGTAATTCTGGTTCTCAAAAAAAACTGTCAAAAGAAAAACCTAATAAATTACAATTTAATCTTATTCAAATAGTAATTGTTGGAAATAGTGGTATGATATAAAATCACATTAAAAAAAAAAAAAACTTATTTTTTGCTGAAATTCCTAATTACAGATAAATTACAAATTAGCAAAATCTAAAAATAAACTCGACCAAACGCTAACATAACTCATAAACCCGTGTTTAGACTGCGCAGTCAGTTTCTCGTCAATCAAGTCGAAAATATCCTCTGTTTACGCTACATCACTGTTCAGTCAGAGGGACATGTTCCGACTAGTTCTGAATTGTGAGGACAGGACAAATAACATGCGCTAAATTATTACGCTGTGGTATAAAAAAGAACAATACATTTTTCAATAAAATATTGTTTTTCATGAGGATATAATAGTTTACTAGGTAGAAAATCATAATTTGCTTAAAATAGATAAGTGTAAATTGCTAGACATTAGTGGACCGGGACCGGAATTTAAATCTTAAAATAAATTACGATAATGTGCTTTGTCTAGATAGTCTGATGTTAAATAAAATCGCAGTGGATAAAGTACTAGACGTTGTAAACAGAACATCTACTGAACACACACTTAAAATTCAGCTCACAGAACTATTATAAGTTCCAAACGTTAAGAGTAACATGAACTAGTTCAGGCTTTGCGGGACGTAAACTTGGCTCGCTCTAAATCGTGGTTGCAGTCACGAATCGGCATGGTCCAAGTGACAGACTTGAAACTTAGAAAAAATTCTTTATGTTAAAGCAAACTATATGGAATAATCTCTACGTAACTTTTAATAAACTTGTAATTTGATTTAAAAATATTTTTGATTATACAAAACATCGAAATGTAGCCAAATGTTTATGTAAATAAAATAAGTAAAACATGAAAAATAAAACCAGATTAAATACAGTAGCAGCAGTCGGCTAGCTACAGACAAAAGTATATAGAATTTAAAAGTCAGTTGTAGAAGTCCAGTAAACTAGAGCAATTTTTTTTTTCTTTAATTGTATTCATCCTCTAAGACAGAAAAAATAACCTACGAATAAATCTTATTTTATGAAAAACTTTTGGTGAAGCAACTTATTCTAAGTGGAATATCAATTATTATTAGGAGATAATTCAACCATTATTGCAACAGAAGACTATTAATCAACTTCCATAAAAATAATCAAAAACAATAAAATCAAGTTGAATATACGCCAACAATTCATACATTACACCATGACTAACCATTGGCAATGGACTCGATGCAAAATACTCGACAATCGAAAGCGAAAATCGGTGGCAACTGGACGGATCGTGTACGAAGAAATCGAAAACCATATGAAATGTACTCGTATTACATATTGCATTACGAATAATTATCACGCTTGTAAACTTGGTAGCACTGCGAAGTTTTGTTTTGCACCAACTAACTAGTGATTCTCAATAACAGAGGCAAGCTTTGATAGGATTCCGACCCCAAATAATTGGGAAAAACTAGGCAGTCGATAATGATGATGACGTAGCAACAATTATTGTAATAAAAAAAGCTGGTGACATGAAAGCACTAGGACAAACTTTACTAAATAATTTTAAAACGAATCTATAAAATTTTTGAAACATCGAACTTCACATATTGTTAAACCAAAAAGCAAAATTCATGAATAATCTGTGTTACAAAATAATTTAAAAACGAATCTATTAAATGAAAGAAACGTCAAACTTCACTCAGTGTTGAATCAAAAAGCAAAATTCATGTACAATCTGTGTGGTCTTTAGAAAAGCAAAAACGAAATTGCGTTTTGCTCTTACCTGAATCAAAATGTCTGTGTCTTTCATCCCAAAGCTTTAGAGATGGCTGTCTTCGTGAACTTCAAAAACCGTAAGTACAATGCTGTCGAGAAAGTATGTCACGGTTTTGAAGAAGTGACTTATTTTCGATTACTATTGAAGTGGAAAGAGACGGTTCAACAGTTTTTGAAACTTTTATTTTGTTTTGTCAAAGATATCACCGTGGGCCTTTGTCAGTATCGATCGCTTCTTTTTTTGGTGAAGCAATTGGATAAGTAATCAAGAAATAATGGTTTTGATGTCTCATTGATGTTTCATTGAAGACAGAATAAATTCAGTAGTAGAAATTAAGATTATAGATACCACTTAGAATTACTATAAGCTTTCACCGAGAGCTTTATTGATAGGTACACGTGTTATTGAGTAGAAAGACTTTCAAGGACCATAGATAGCGTAGCTCCGTTGAATAACATAGAATGTAATGGATATATGCATATAATGCATATAAATTAGAGAATATACTCGTATAACCTGGGTAAAACCTAGGCAGGTATTTAATACTACGCTATCTTTGAAAACTAGAGAATTTCCGAAGTGTAACATGTTTGCAAACAGGATTTACAAATACCATATCATTATGGTGTATATAACTAGGTACCGAAACCTTAATCCAATCAGGGCCCTAATTCACTATGACCGCTTAACAATTCCTTACTTCGAAACCACGTCGATTTCTTATCTAACCAAGACATCTGCTAATAACGTATTCTCTATGGTACAATAAACGAAACCATGTCTACAAGACACGATATTGACGTGGTAAGATTACGCGGGGAATAATAATTACCATACAGAATTGGGGCCCAGAAACTTGCTACCAAAACTTTTATCACTGAAAACTCTCACATGGCAGAAACTTTAATAAAATTATAACACTTAAATACATATATCAAAACAAACCAAGATTTAAATACGTATAATTTATAGCTCCGTCTGTATGTTAATTTAGGTCTATTTATGTTCAAAATTAGCACTTTGTCAGTGATACTTGTGCTCAGTGGTCGAATTCTGTTTAAATTAGATTTATTACCCTCTGGCTCCCCGCTAATGTCGTTAGAATTGAAAACTAATAATACATTTATAATTATTGTACTTACTGTTTTAACGTTAAGTTACATGCTGACGGCAAAGAAGAAGAAGGCTTAGACTAAATACAATTTAGTAATATTTTAAATTATGAAAAAATAATAATTAAATAACATAAAAACGGCTAAACATAATGAAAAAAATATTGATTCTAAAACATATTCTGTTTCAGAATAGAATGGGGGTAGCATGTGTATATATATATTATAAGAGCTTATATAATAGGGAAATGACATCTTGGATATTGAAACAAAAATGATATGGCTACTAGTCAATCTTCTTGTGCCTCTTTGGATCTTATCCCCAAACATTTAAATAATCACACATCGCTTACAATTTGTGGACTAATACAAAATACTGTTGCACATGGTAAAATAGCTACTTAAATTATTAGTATGGAAATTATAACTCTCTCGAATCTGACAGGACTGGAAGGGCTACTTACGTGAGCATGGCTCCCAGCTAAAGTAACGGACGTAATATTACTAAAGATAGCAGTAATAATGCTCACACATTATGTTGGTATCTAGTTTTCATTACTAGCTTGGAATTATGATCGCGTATAAGATTGAATAGCTATTAGATCAATATTACTGGTTCTCTATAACTCTTCGGGCTCTGGTGATATTACTGGTTAAAAAAAAAAAAAAGATTTAAAAGAGTGTCCATGGAGTTTCTTGCCCGTTCTTCTCCATAGGTACCTACTACGCTTTGGAATTGGCAACTAGCTTCATTTTTCTTTCTGACTGACCCCTTGACAATTAAAAAGTGCCTGTAATTGGTTTATTTGAAATAAATCCTTTGAGTTTGAGTTTGAATACCAGCCTATTATTGTTCTACTGCAGGGCAAAGGCCTCTTCTCATACAGAGAAGGCACGAGCAGTGATCACCACACTTGCTCAAGACGGGTTGACGATTTCAGACTTATATTACTTACCTATTAGTCCAGTTACCCTCACGATATTTTCCGTCACCGACGCGATGTAAGGAATATCCAATATAAACTCAGAGAGTACATATGAATAAAAAAAAACACATTTTACTTTTACTGGTTTATGATGGACTAATTCTTTTTAGACATAGGTCTCTTCTAACTCCTACCACCAGCACCAAACCTGGTTCCTAATCTGCCTCTTCCAGTATGTGTCGGCCACTCTTTTAAGTTTAAGGTTATTGGTCTCTCTGGTTGACTTACTAATTCTATTTCACTATTCGTTTTTAGTTCATTAACCTCATCTTGATCTACAAAAGTTTTACTCTCCGTATTTACAGCTGATCATACATCGTTAACGACTCAGTCGCTCACACACAGGTACTGTACATCCTAATTAATAATCTTGGGAGCAGTGGGTCAAGTGGCTTGTTTTGTAAAGCCTTAATGTGTAAAAATAACGTCGTTTGTTTTATATAGAGTTCTATCAATGTTAATTTTAGGTATAGGTAAAGATTAAAGATAAAATTTATGTCTATGGTAACGATTTGACAATGACAGTGCAGTTAAGGCACTTTGAGCGATACAGTCATTAAATAAAAATATTGAAGAAAATTGTTACCTTGTCTATTCTATCGTCAAATAGAACTACATCAGCCTACTCAATTACTGTAGTAACAGGTTTCAAATCCACCTCCTACAAGCATTAACTACCTAATGATTCGCCCTTCTCGTTTATAATCTACACAAGGATCTAAACAGTCAAATACAGCAATATTGTACAACAATTTTCAAGCATTTACGTTTGTACGCACGGCGACATTCTAGCTATATATTTCCAGTATAAGCTAACCTCTCATTGTACGAAAAGACTATACAATGCGCGGCCAGCTATTACTGGAAATGTATACCTAGCTTGATATGTACTCGTGCGCACGTAGCAATTTTGAAATTACACCAACATAATACATTGTTTATGTTCAATAAAACAATTTGGTTTCGCAATCACTATTCATAATAATACTTAAATGATTCAAACAAACGATACATTGAAATTCAAACGGTACACAGATTTGAATAAATTATTTAAACTGATTAAATTGGACACCCACTTTAGATTCTAATTTGTTAATATTAAAACTGTCTTTAGTTGTTTCTTATGTGTTAGGTTTATCGGTATTTAGATTATATCTCATTGTTATGCCTTCATCTCTATATTGTGGAGTACTTACCTAATTTTGTTCTGTGCAAGCTTTTATAAAACTATATGACTGGGATTTAAGTATGGGTTTACGTCTCAATTCTACTATTGTTTAACATAACATAACATCACGCCTATATATCACGAAGGTTTAGGCAGAGGTGTACCTATAGTAGGTACACCTACTTTTCGCCAGTTATGTTTAAGTCCTATGTAATAGGGGGCGAGCCTATCGCCGTCAATCGGGCACAAATCCAGACTCCGGGCTGCTACTGAGAAATTTTAGATGAAAAACCCAATAACACTTTAGATAGATAGATAAATCATTTAATCATTGCACACAAAAGACACCCAAAAGAACAATTAAATTATCGCAAATTACATCAATATAAATATAAAAACAGGGTGCCAATATACAGAAAGAAAAACATACTTATAGAAATATAGAGACACCATGACATACTACAAATCACTACAACTACTTTGTGAGACCCGGGCACCTAAAAAGCTCAGCAGTAGAGCTTGCAAAAACTAAACCAACGAGGCAGTCGATGTCAATATTTTTTGTAAATATCCCGTGGTTAATAATAAATTTAAAAGGAATAAGATTTTGGTGCTTTTCTTTCTTCATCCTTCATTGTTTAATCCAAAAAAGTTTCTGCTGAACTTGACCATTAAATTTCCAGTTCCAATTTCCAATTCCATCAAATTAGAATACAAAAAATTCTAAGTAGGGTTCCAAAAATACACATACACGTAATAAGCACACGCCTTCTTCCCATGGGGGTAGGCAGAAACTACAGACCGCCACCTGCTACGATCCTTACATACTCTTTTTGCCTCGTTTACGATCATACATCTGGTCATACACGCATGCCGGTTGCGAGTACTACGCACCTGACCTTTCTGAAGAACATCACCAGTAAGATCACTAAATAAAGAGACCAAAAATAAGTTGATAATAATACACTTGTACAGATATTTAAACCTGATATTCCTAAACACATTTGACTTTCAACTTATTCTCTTTTCACGGGATCAAAACAAAAAACGTTCAAAATATATTTTAACACAAAAATGGGCAATAACAATACGCCTAAACGAGAGTAAATCAATACATTTACAACAAAAAAAACCGTGTCCCGTACAAAACTGTACTACAATGTTTTTTTTTTCAAAGTCTCTTTCTAAAGTGACTTAATATATTCCACAGGTGGTGTCCAAAGCAGGTGCCTGGGTTCTTTTTTTTTTAGAGACAAGTTCAGACAAGTTCAATAGAGCTTTGTCTGAGTTCGCTCCTAGCCCCGATTTGGTATATGTTGATGTTTTTTTATTATATTTTATGGAGGAACCGTGGAACGAATGATAATTTATTGCAACGGACTCTGAATTTTAAAGAGTTTTATTTGTTTTTTTTTTTTTTTTGGAAGGATATACCAGTAGCGGTTTTATTAGGGTTGAATGTTTGGATTTTGATTTTCATAGTTTGAATAGTATTTCTGAGCGGTTTTACGTATTTCAAATATGCTTAGGCACTCTTAACTCATTAAGGAGAAAAACAAATATTTACATTCTGAAATCTTTTTTTATTTTAGACTGTACCAAAAAATGCAAAACTTAATTTATTTGCAACTTTTTTACAAGAAGAGGTTCCATAAACCGAAACTTGGTCTTCACTGCAAAAACAGACTACCTTTATATTTTTTTCACAACTTTACAATTGAAAGCTGGCTAGCGTTTCACTCTTATTATAATTTAAAGCACCTGCACAAAGGGTTCGAGGGTACTTTTCAACCACAAAACAAGATGCAGGGAATCTTTTGGCATCTTTTGTGGTCAAAATTAATCCTTTATAGAAAGTTTATGGGTTGTGAAATAAGATTCATATTCTTACATTCAAGTGTGATGTTAATAATTATAATAATACATGACTACAGGTTGATTTTAACACTGGTCAATTTTATTTTGAATAGGTGACAATAATTATTATGCGGTGTGAATTTGATTAATTAGTTAAGTTTTTAACGGAATTCATTATTTCTAATTTGTAATGCTAGGGCCACATCAACGGGAAACGCTATTGATTATTGCGATGATAGATCTTAACCGTAGATGTAGCCAACACTTACTGCGATAATTTTGGCGCATTCACATTGGCGTGTGTCGTAAGGCGATAACTCGGATGGCGGTATTTTTTAGCATTGACGTTGACCGTTCAACTTCAATGCCCATCGTCGCCATAAACCACGCGCTAATTATTCCGATAATTAACGCGATAAATTGTGTGGCCATACTTGGAACGGTCAACGTCAATGCTCATTTAACTGGCGATAATATTGGCGCTCATGTTCTTTCCTTAAATTTCCTTGATCCCGTCGCGCTCATGGTGCACAATGACAAACGAAGTGTGGCCGCTTCATCGCAATAATTCTTGCGTTAGATCTCTTTGATGTGCCAAAAAATACCGCCACCCGAGTTATCGCCTTACGTCAAGCGGCAATGTGAATGCCCTTGTCAAATTATCGTGATAAGTGCTGACTACACCTACGGTTAACGTCCATCCTCGCGATAATCAACGACGTTTCCCATTTGCGTGGCCCCAGCATGAGAGGACACATGGTAACGCTAGCATTCCCGTCTACCCGTAGAATGGAATAACACTGGCCATGAATAAGAATGGTCTGGAATACCTCGTTTTACTGGTGGTCGCAAGCACTACTGTTGATGTCCTGGATTCGATTCACAGTCGGGAAAAGTGTTATTAGGTTTTTCCATCAGAAATTACTCAGTAGCAACCCGGAGTCTCAGTTTGTGATAGACAGGTACCTATTCCTCTTCGGATCTCTGCCTAGCCCATTGGGGATTATAAGCGTGATATTATGTGTATGTGCCTATGTGCATGAATAAGAACGGAGTAGAAAAAAATATGCTTACCGCTTGCGCTTCGTTTTTATTAATGAGTGAGTCAACTGGGGAAAATAGGTAACTTAGCGGTCTGGTTAACAATTGTCCAGCAACTTGTGTGAACTTGTTGCAATAAAATTGTAACAGTGCAATTAGAACACTGTATTGTTGCTGCAGCACTTACCTTTATTATTATTTTTAATTAACATCATCATTCCACTGCCCTTATCGAAATTTAAGGCTCCCGCAATAGGTGCTATGCGATAGCGACGCGACTCTAGTAGAACAATTTCTATGAAAAGTTCATAGAAATTATTCTACAAAACTCGCGTCGCACTGTCGCGTCGCGCCTGTCTTTGAGAGCCTTTATTTGGGGTGGGTGTAGCATGTCTTCTTCTTACATACTTCTCTATTAGTCGCCAGCTCAGTATTCTCCCCTTTTCTAGCCACTTTTTCATTCACACAGTCCATCTATCGTTATTTCGGTCTTCCCCTACTCTTCTAGCCATTATAGCACATTCATACTCAAAACTTTCCTGACGACATTTTCCTCATTCCTCCTTATCACATGCCCATGTATCATCACTCACCCCTTTTCTGGCCACTTCTTCTTTCACACAGTCCATCTATTGTTTTGTTTTGGTATTCCCCTATTCTTCTAGCGATCACAGTACCATTCATACTCAAAACTTTCCTGACGACATTTTCCTCATTCCTCCGTATCACATCACCAGCACAGCACAACCGATTTCCATACACCTATACAGTCAGTATACTCGTGACGTCTCTACATACAGGAGAAAAAAACCTTACTTTTCTTAATTAGGGCTCGGGAACAAAAAACTGCGATGCGATGCGATACGACGACGGTGCATCGCAGGAACCGTCCTGGAGCTGGGTCCTGCGAACTCGCAGATTTTTGCAATGCGATGCGATTTCGCAGTTTTGTGTGGGGCCCTTAAATAATAATGTAATTGAAACAAAATATGAACCTTAACACAATAGTGATTTTTCAATTGAAACAATCACGAATAAAAAGCTAAACGGCTTATATACTGTTTATTAAGTAGATAGGTACATCATGAATAACTTCCTTAACCTCCTCATCTGAAATTACCATAATGATTCATTTTACTTAAAATTATAAGATCTTATAATCTCCTCTCCTCATTTCTCCATCATAACTAAACATAATACCTTCCACACTAAATTTATCTGACATTTAAAGAAACTTTATTACGAAAACTGATATTGTTTTAATCATAAAATACATAATTTGGCTGCAGAACATCACTTATGCCTGCCTAGTTAACTTAGACCCTCTCATGTTCAACAACACAATAACCTTTTATACTGACAAGGGGCTCAAGTAAGACTGGTTTAACCTTTTTGACCTCAAACCCGTTGCTACCTTGGTGTTACGAGCATAAAGCCCATTTTATAGCATTTTGATTATGTTTCTGACCGATTTAGGAATATCCATATCGAATTTTACGACACGGATTAATTATTATACACGTCAAAATATATTTTTGGCGTTTTTCAGGCAGTTTAAGATTTAGTGTTTGTGTTTTTTTTTTGTCTTAGGGACACTGTGTGATTGACTGAAACATTAAATTTAAAAAAAAATACATGCATCAACTTAGTTCTATTCTATTATTATTATTCAACTTGCTCCTATCTCTTTAATCAACTATGTCTCGGCACCTTTTCTTCTGTTAGTGTTGTCTACTTTCCTTTATCTTAATAACCATTCCGACACTTTCTTTGTCATTAATATCAAATGGCGCAGTCTAAATTATTAAGCTATTGTAATCGAGCATTACTATGAGTCACAAAGGTCAAATGACAATCTGGTCATAATGGATTTGCATGAAACATGAAGCCTGCCATATCTGTTGTAAAACAACAGGTGCAAATTACTATGACAAACTCCTTTAATTAAAATACTTTCACAATACATATACTCGAACATTTATTAGGTCACTTTTAGGCTTTATATTTTAATGACACTGAACTAGACTTGAAACTGTATCTATTTTACCATCTCCATGGATCATACGACTCATTAAAAGAGAACAAAGATGCATGCCCAAAGTGATAGTAGTATCCACCTAAATAATACAAAAAATTGCAGCAGAGCACTCTGTGAAGAGCTTATCTATGGAATTACCTACTGAGTTTGTTTTGTCGTTTCTTCTGAGAGTAGTGGTCGGATCGGCAACACCGACCTTATCTGGTATTTAACCGACTTTAAAAAGGAGGAGGTACTCATTTCGTCTATATGTATTTTTTTTGTATGTTTGTTACGCGATATCTCTGGCAATTGTGGATCGATTTCTAAACTTTTTTTTTATGGATAGGGTATGCCTCAGGGGTGGTCCCATATAAATTATATTAACATTGCTTCGGTAGTTTTTCAGTTAGCTTCAATAATACGTATTTTTTTCACGTAGTGTATAATGATGATGTTATAATAACTTCCTGTCGCTGTTATTTACATAGCAAGTAGTGGTATACGAATTTGTGTGGAGCAGGTACCATATCTAAAAAGAGAAGAAAAAAAAAAGAAGAAAAAACCAATAACAACCGGCTCCCAAAAAAAAAACACTACTCGTACAAAGTCGAAGTCGAAGTCGGTCGGTGGCAAAAAATTAAAATACAAAACCGACACCAACTTCCGAAATTTAAGGTTATTTTTCAGTTAGTTGGTACTTTTTTTTTGTAAGTAATATGTTATTGACGTGTAAAAGTGTTTGTATAAACCTCTTTACAAAAATAATTATTGTTTACTGTAAGTAAGTTTTCTGCCACCGCGCAGCGTTGCTGTTTCGCTCTAAAAAGTAATTTCAGCTGTGTCTCTAGAATGACAACGCATATGCGATGTATTTGTGTATAAAGTGACGATGACCACGTATCATCAAGCAAGCGTTTATTTGCCTCTCAATAACATTAAAAATCCCTAAAGCCATAATTGCCTCTATTTACTATGAAAACATATCTCAAGTAGCTAACCAACCACGTGTTAGTAATTATAGTCAGACAAAGAGCCTCTTGGACCCATTGTGTCTTGACATAATTATGTTGAGCACCGACGGGTTGGAATTGGTTTCAGTTTGGTGTCATGTTTTGTATCAGTCATCCTTTTTGGGTCAGGTCAAATTAGGTGTTCAAATGAACTTTTGAAGAAGACTGGGCATTGAAAGACTTTTCTTCGGGTAATTGCGTAACATACTAACAGTAGGAATGGGTTTAATTTTGACAGTACAACAACATTCATTGCATTATTTACGCTGTTGAGCAGACATTTTTTTTGAACATAAATATGAAGCAATGGATTAGCAATAGGCTTCAAAATTATTCAGATTGTGATTGATAGTGTGTTACGTAATTAGGGTGCTGTTTTATCGGAATATAGTATACGTATTCGGTAGTGGATTCGAGAACCAAAGCCTAGTGAATTAGTTAGTTCATAACTTTATAAAATCTTATCCAAAATCTGTTCTGATTATAATACTAGGTGGTTATTCAGCATTATAAGACCAATTACCCCATTTTACTAATCTAGGTGATTGTGACTTAATTTTAATTTAGACCCTGTACTTTTCTCGTATGATTATGATTATAGTGTTATCAATGAGACATAAACGAACAGAATAATCAGCCTATAATGTTCCTACTGCTGGGACACAGGCCTCCTCTCTTCGAGAGGAAGTGGGCTTTAATCTATAATGTGGGTTGGTAGATGTCACATGTCTTCGGATTTTTGGTTCTAGGACATGCCGGTTTCCTCACGATGTTTTCCTTCACCGTTTTGAGAGCAGTGGTGACGAAATTATTTACACAAAGTAAAGCGCCTGCCTGGGTTCGAACCGACAACCTACAACACGTAAGCCGACTACACTGGGCAACTACTTAACTGCTCTGCATAAAAGAATATTAGTTATAAACTCCATAATACCCATGAGAAAAAACATCAAATAAGTGCACGAAACTATTAGAAACTTTTATTAACACAAGGAAATGTCTATTCCGTAGCAATACTTAGATTTCCTAATAGCTTCATAGTAAGTATAATAACGTTATACAAAAAGTATAATAAGTTTATAACAACAACAAACATAAACGTGGGAATAACACAGCTCATTGCACATTAATGCAATGAAATGTTTTGCTTTTAGTATTATTTATGAACAATTAACATTACTTGGATGTTACGTTATAACTATTAAAAGCATTCATGAACAGAGTAGTGTCAATTCACAATAACTAAACGATTAATTTTTTGACGTACTTCGGGTGATCGTACTTTTGTTTCAGCTGCAAACGGTATTCTGACACTAATGATTCTTTTTTTGAAAATTCGTGTCAGATTTTCTTCATCAAATATGTCTTTCTCGATCAATTCCCTCACATACCGTCAATAGGGGTTAATAGGAACGCAGAGGTAAATCGGAACGAAACTTTAAAAGGGATTTTATCATTGAAATAATATAGTTTGTTGCCAAAAAGAACTCTAATGTGTTTTCTGTATTATAATTAACGATTAAATGCCCTTGTTGGCATCAAATTATATTATTACATACATACATAACATCACGCCTGTATTCCCCGAGGGGTTAGGCAGAGGTGTACCTATAGCACACCCACATTTCGCCAGTTATGTTTAAGTCCCATGTAATAGGGGGCGAGCCTATTGCCATCAACCGGGCACAAATCCAGACTCCGGGCTGCTACAGAGAAATTCCAGATGGAAAAACCCAATAACACTTTGCCTGACCCAGGAATCGAAGCCAGGACTTCATGCTCAGCAGTAGCGCTTGCGACCACTAGACCAACGAGGCAGTCGATTATATTATTTCAATGTTAAAATCCCTTTTGAAGATTTGTTCCGATTCACCCCTGTGTTCCTATTCACCCCGTTTGACGGTATATCGTAAAAACATTAACACTAGTGTTAATTTTAGCTATAACGTAACGTTTAACGTTGATTCCAGCATTCATCAGTTCCTGAGTATAGGCTTCTCCCTTTTGTGCCATGATTCCAGTATTACCATAAAAAAAACCCAAAAAAAAATCAAACCTTCACAGCATAAACGAAGTCAAATGCCCGACTGACAAAACACATACAAATCGCTGCAATAATTTCCGAGATTAAAACGCGCCCAAACGACCTCGCAGTTCCCATCATTTTAGGGTATTAACAGAGTCGTGGCAAGATCCCTGTTGAGAAATTACTGTAAACACAGTTATGATACGTAAACCCGTCATTAAGGAAGGTTTTGGGGCCAATCAGGGGACCTACTCTCTAAATCCGTGTACGAAGATACGGGCCCGTCCGAAAGTAGGTTCTCACTTAGAAGTGAAACCTACTCCCGCTTAATTAACTTTTTACGACGGCAGAATCACGTCGGGAGTAAGGACAACTGTCAAATCGTTTTGACGGGCCCCGGACTAATGTTATGTCCGAAAGTGAAGCATCCGTAACTTCGGCCGAAACAACGGATTCCGTGCTTTGAGAGTAGACCCCAGGAACCTGTTTTTTTACGACGCTATAAATTCGAGCAACACTGCCTTTTGTCGTGTGGCTCAGTGTTTAGGTTAGGATGAGCCAGAGACAATATAGTATAGTAATGAAAAGTGACCTGCACAGCTATTCACAACCATTGGACAGTTTGTCGAATCAAGAATGACACATTTTCAATTACTAATTGAGGAGATCAGGAACAAAAAGTGACATTTACACTTTTTATTTTTCTTAGGAACCGAGGAAAATGTAATATGCACGATTGAATGTACAATGTTACCTTTTGTACAGAATACTCCTTTTAAATTCCATTTTCTGGTGAAATAATTCACTAATTGAACCAAATCTGTTCAGAAATTGGTAAAATTCAAGGTTTTGAGTCTGAATAATAAAAAAAAACATTCGAGCCGGATGCGTAAATGTCACTTTTTGTTCCTGATCTCCTCAATTTAATTTGCCCCAGACAACAAATATGTAGCTGTCGGAAGAATGGCGGTCATCTATGAGACTGACAAATTTTGTTAACAGACCTTGGAGGACTCTATTCATAACACTGAATGATGTTCGATTCAGCACGGATGCGTATCGAACAGTTGTGAATAACTGCTATGCTGGGCAGGTCACAATTATCCTCTAAATTTAAAGAATCTGCTTTAAAAGTAGAAATATAAGCCTACTTTTTCTAGTAATTAAGAGAGTCTTTCTGCTTTTGAAGCAGTTTTTTTTTTAGATCAGACTTAAGAATAGTGGTTCCATGAAGGCTCTAATGAGAGCATGTAGTCTTGTAAAGGAGCTGATATACAGTATCTTACTGAAAAATCGCTAAACCCAGCTGTGCTTAGGTCGTTCTGATTAGTGTGATAGTATTAAAACATAACATTCATTTGAAATAACTATACCACAAACTCAAAAGAACAATGAGGAAAATATATATTATAATTAGAAAAAAAACACGTCAGTGCCGTTGCTGTATTTACCTATTTTATAATTATTACTAGCTTCTGCCCGCGGCTTCATCCGCATGGATGTTGGAAATTATCCCACGGGATCGTGCTATCGGGACAAAAAGTAGTAGCATAATGTCCTTCGCTAGAATGCCATCTATCTCCTTGCCAAATTTTATCGAAATCTCATTAGTGGTTTAGGCGTGAAAAGGTATCATACAGACAAAGTTACTTTTGAATTTATAATACTAGCTGCTCCCCGCGACTTCGTCTACGATCCAGGATTAAAAGTAGCCTATATTCTTACCCAGGTCATGGTCTATATGTGTGCCAAATTTCATCCGAATCCGTTCAGTAGTTTTTGCGTGAAAGCATAACAAAAATCCATCCATCCATCCTCACAAACTTTTACATTTATAATATTAGTAGGATTAGTATGGTTTGTGACTATATTACAGCTGTCCGATACCACAACAACAATGATTGAAAACGCCAGTACTCATAGTATATATACCTATTCATGCCTACCACTTACTATAGTATAACTCATTAACAAAAATGATACACCAAGTAACTAATAAAAGCCACAAACGACGACTTCCTTTCAATGCCTCTAAAATGAGGAAAACGAGTTCATTATTATGATATTTTTCTCAGAATTCTTTTATATTGCCTATCCTTTCCTGGCAAAGTATCTTAGTGATTATCGAGCTTCCAAGAGTGAGGACTTCCAGAAATTTTGATGTTGTTGGCGTGAAGGAATTAAGGAAAACTTTTATGCTAGACTGCCTCGTTGGTTTAGTGGTCACAAGTGCTACAGCTGACCATGAGGCCTGGGTTCGATTCCCAGGTCGGGCAAAATGTTATTGGGTTTTTCTAAGAATTATTCAGCAGCAGCCCGGAGTCTGAATTTGTGGCCGGTTGATGGCAATAGACTCACCCCTAATATATGGGACTTAAAGATAACTGGCGAAATGTGGGTGTTACTGTAGGTACACCTCTGCTTAACCCTTCGAGGATTACAATCGTGATGTTATATTACGTTTATGTGTTTTACGATTATGATAGATACTGCTGCTCTACACTTCAGTATAGACTTTTTTTATTGTATTCGTTTTGTTTTGTATCTAAAAAGTATCTACTGCAATTCTTTCATATTCTTTATATTTTATTGTTTCAGGTAAACGCATTTTATTATTAACAAATATTTCCTAGCTATTAAGGACATGGTAAGTCTCATATTTATTATTTTAATATAACATTATTGTTATTACGTTCACACGATTCCTTTAACATCAAGATACAAATTTAATTTTCTATCACCCGATATTGAACCTTTGGATCAATTCAACCATAAAGTTCAAACACTTTTGTTACATCAAAATACAATCTTAAAAAAAAACTGTGACATTGACCGTAACCAATGACCAAACTACATTTACGGATAACGAAAACAAAAGTTGAGAAATTGAACTTTAATTTAAAGACGATAGCGCTCTCGATATCCTCACAAAGGTTGATTTTGAAACTGATCCTTATTTCGATACAAATAAGGATATCAGCAAAGAAGATGGTGCTGATGGTAACGGTTAATATATCTCAGTATTTACAGGACCGATCAATCATACAAAGTTTATTAAGCGTCAGATTAACTTTCCAGATGGAGTCAGTAAGGTGACACAACCCTTATTAGATAATGAGATAATACACGATAAGGTAGAAAGAGATACGAGAATATAGGATTAAATTTAATGTGATTGTGTGTCAAAAATAACTACAAAATGAGGTCAAATAAAATGTGAATAATGCGCAATTTATATGCGCGGTGTTATATTTAAATTGTGATCATACGTGGTTTATTTGTAGCTAGAATCTGTTAACTGCGCAAATAACGGATTCTTTCCAATTAAAATATATCTTTTTTTTACTACTTTTATAGTGCAAATTAATTGTGTAATTGGAATTACCAACAAATAATTAAAAACTCTTGGGAAACGTACCTACTTACGAAAAACCAACATCATAAGAATTGAATCAGAGCCATTTACTAATGATGTTTAAAAAACCTTTTGCTATCTAAGCAATTCCTTAATGTGTGTGCGAAGATTTTGAACTGTATATACCTAAGTTTATTTGAGTGCAAGGAACTTAAATCACCAATCCTTTGAAATACAACTGCATTCGTTTTTGATCTGATAGTAATTTCCTTTATCGGCACAAACAAAGTTTAGCACAACAAAACTTAGATGAAACCGGAACGAAACCATAAATCATAGCAAGTAACACCATAAGCAAACTCCAATAGACAATATCTGATGTTGTACTTGGCAATATTACATTTTACATCGAAGCTAACCAAAATTTGAAAAGTGAAATCTTAGAACAGTGAACATAAGGAATAGAATTCGAGACAACTAACCTTTTACGACAGCAAATAGAAGTTGGTGATCCACCAACAAAATAAGAAGGAATGGTAGTAAGAAATTGTCTAGTACCAAAGGCTTATGGGCGTCGCGCTTCATTTAGCAAAAGTATATCGAATTCATCATGTGTAACGTCTGTGTTGTGTGTTTTTATTAAAAATTGTACGACTTAATGGGACTGCGATGTCGTTTAAAGTTGATGGCATACGCTCCGATAGTGGTACTTTGTTATAATGTTGCTAAGCGCTTTCAAGGAAATATGAATTGTGACCAACCGTGATTCTGATTAGCTTTGATGTTTTTGTTGGCTTTGATTTATGAGTCATATTTATTTTGTCTTTCTTTTATTCTAGCTTTGTTGTCTCTTTGATATTCAACAGCATTATCTATTTGAGCTCTAGATAAAACATCGTCATGGATTTCATATTTTATAATATGTTGTTTCTAACTACGAGTCTAATTGTTATTCAGATTAGCAATACTGATTTTTTTGACGATCAATAACTTTATAGAATCTATAATATCTAACGAGGAATTAACCTAATTTATAACTATGTGATTAACTACATACATTTATTAGCTACTAAGTACCCTACCTACCTATAAATATTCACAACCTGACTAATACAAATTGCCCTTCTTTATTTTCCGACGTGCCTTGCATATTTTACATTAACCATCTACGTACTTTGTCACATGTATTCATAGTGCTGCAATATTAATGCCATCTATTGCTTTGTCAAAATGCTTATCTCTCTCTGGGCTCATTATCCACGAGTAATGGACGCAACATTTACAAATAGTCACGACTGTGCATTATGCTGTAGTGACACATTATCGACATGATATTATGACGTTGATGGCCAGCTACTTATGGTGCTTTTAGTGTCCCGATTTAAAATATGACACGTCTTTTTGTGGTTACTGCTGTGCAGCTGTAATATTTCATTGGTAATTAGCAATATTTCATATCTATGCGTTGGGATGAGCTTTTAGTGGGATGAAAGTGGTTTGATAGGAGATAATCTGAAAGTAAAGGTGGATGTGTCGGCTCATTGGCTCTAAGTAGGTACTTAATGTTGCTGACTTATCTTCGAGTGTCTCATATGAACGCAGAATCCTACGTTTGGGCTGGTAATAGACGAAGAACTGAAAGTGTTGCAGAAACTATCGATTCAATGTTTATGTTTACTCCAATATTACCAACGTATTTATTTGCGTATTAGGATCGTCAATTGCGAATCAAGATCTGAGGGCCTAGACAAAGTGATATTCTATCGATTACGATGATAGAAAAACAAAAATGTATTGGATGACATTAGCTACCGAAAAGCTTACGCCGACCCTGTTGAAAGTCGTTACAAAAATACGAAACGCTTTGAATGTGAATGCGACTAGTCCAAGCCCTCTGGTGGATCTACTATCTTTTGTTTTTGATTTATAAATTCAAGTACCAACACTTAACATTAGACACGTGCCCAAAAAACCATAAGAACCAAGTAACTATTTTCACTTAACATGTTTTTATTATTGCTCAAGCCTTATCTAACATGACATCATGGCACTTATGGGGCACGCTCTTGTAAATCATTCCTTCATGGGTTTGTTAAAACATTAATTGATTACTACCATAAAACATAGCACGTGGCCATACTCAATGTTTTGTTAATTGACACGGACAGGCTCTGTGATTTTGTTTCTATTTTTAGATGTGGTTTTTAATTGGTTGAATAGCGTCTTTATTGTGTGGTCAAAACTTGAAATTAATGTAAGTAACACGGGGGCAAGTGACCAAAAAATGGGATAAAAGGATGAGCCGTTTCTTCAATATCCATAGGTAACGCTGAACCTTGGGTTTCTTTATTAGTACAGAATGGAATCACTTAAATCAAATAAGATCATAATTAGTTATCTAACTGGATTGTGGAAAAAGCTTACGCGACTAAATATCATAGTTTTGTGCATTTTTTTAATGAAAGATCTCAGAAATGCTTCCTACGGTCGCTTTAGAACGCTTTAGAACAGTAATTAGGAGAAATTATAGCAAAATGACAATGGTGCCGATTCTCTTGTACACCGAACTAAACTAACTAAACTATCACTAAAATTCCTTACTTTTGGCTATGAGAATCTTAGAGCTATTCTGCAATAAAATATCTCTAAATTTAAAAATCATTTTGACGCAACTAAAATTTAATTTGACAATCGCGACTCCACATGGTACCTACTTGTTTACCCTACCACGTGATTTTTTTTTAGAGCCGGAGGCTCGCATGGGTGGCAGCCTCGGCGTGTTTTATATGGATTTTTTCACTTTTGTACGGAAAATATTTAAAAAAAAAGTACCTTCGTGTAGAGTTATATGGGTTTAAGGGTTCCATAAAGGGGGTCGAAATTTTCATTATTTTTGCGATAGGACACACCGTTTTCGAGATATAAGCAAAATTAAAAAAAAATACAGTACTGTTTTTGCCCCTGAAGTCGAGGTGTTGTGGTGAATCTTAGTTCATGACAACTAATTTTATTCCACACCTTTTTAATCGCGATTAAAAATAGCCAGATTTAGTTAAGACAACCAAAATTTTAGGTTAAAATCGTCAAATTCAGAATAGCAAAATTGCCATTTTCACTAAACTAATTATTCAGTACCATCTTGGTGCTGTCAAACTAAAATATAGTTAAGTTGTGTCACTTTAGTCTATTTCAGAATGAGAAATCGTCTTTTGACAGGACTAAACAAAATTTTAGTGATTTTTAGTTTAGTTTAGAGAATTTTGTGACAAGAGAATCGGCACCAATAGCTTACTAATTTAATCATGACAAAAACAAATGAAAATCAACGGGCCAGAAAACCCAACCGAACTTTTACGCAATCTTTAACCCCATTTCAAATAAAACTCTGTACCGTGTAGTTGGAAATCACAACAACAAAATAATACTATAACATTAGTATGGATAGCCACACGCGTCGCCTGCGCAGCGTCATCGTGACACATAGCTATAACTGCGTTTGATTGTAGAATAACGAAATAATTTTTATATCCACTTAAAGGGTCCTTCAAACAGGCAAGACACGTGACGCGACACAATGGCACCGACTGTCGGCCGACGAGCAGTGCCTTTGTGTCGCGTCGCGTGTCGCGTCTGCTTTATGGAGCCTTAGTGGAGCGGTGATGTGGTTTACGGTTCGAAAGAATGATTAGCTTATTTGTAGGTTGTTTTTTTATGTTTTATACTATGGGTTAAGTCTTAAAAGTCTATACAGTCGATTTTTCTTTACATCCGTTTCAAACCAAACACACGATGTTTGGTTTGAAATGGACGTAAAGAAAAATCGACTGTTGCAATCTAGAGGCTCATATTTAGGTGCAAACAGTCATAGGCTGAACTATCCATAGAAAGATAGGGAATGCAAGTTTTGACTGCTATGAATTACACTTTACAACCAAAATTGACCTACCTTTGTCAACAGATTCTACATTGAATGTCTGCCTGTTATAGAAATATTTTATACTGCAATAATGTATGTTTTACTGTAATTTTAAATGTCTGTTGGAGATCAACGACAATAATTTAGTGTTCTGATTCAGTCACTTCCAACTGGCTGTAAAAAAAAAATATGATAAAAAAATGTAAGAACTATTTTTAAACGTTTTTACCCCCGACAGAAAAAGAGGGGTGTTATAAGTTTAACGTGTGTATCTGTGTGTCTGTCTGCAGTAACGTAGCTCCCAAACCGCTGAACCAATTTTGTTTTTTCTTCGAAAGGTAACTTGATCGATTGTACTTAGCTAAAAAACATTAGAAAAAAAACTGTTCCGCCGTTTTTAGAGGTTTTTGTTTGTTTCGGGGCCCGGGGGTTTCTTTAATTTTAAATTTATAATTATTTATTTTTGTTACTAGATAAGCCAACAAATTCCCCAACTTATCCACCCGTATATCACTACACTCGTCCACTACGCAAGGAGCACGGTGCGATGACGTCATTAACGATCTTCAGTTAATTATTAACTGAGCTTTTTCTTAGCTTTAATGCAGTTTTTGTTGCACTCAACTAAGTTTATTACTTTGGCTTAAGGAAAACTAAGTGCAAATCTTACTTACCTACGTTTTTTTGTGTACTTTGTGGTAGTTTATTTTAATTTAAATTATTTTTATGTGTAGATTCCATTGCTCTTTTATTTAGAAATATTTATTAATTATTTAGTAATTAAAATATCCCAGTGTAACCAGATAGATGAACACTCCGAAATTGGTAAATTATTACAAAATTGTGGTTACCTGAAAATTAGCAAAATACAATAAATAAAGCTTGCAACATTTTGTGTTCCCACTTCTCGGTTAGTTTATGATCGCTATATTATATAGAAAGAATTGAAATGTCATTGCGGTAAACATGACGCAAAGAAAAACATATAAACACAAAAAAGAACGAGTTGGAGGAAAACATGCGTCACATCAACGCAACACGGCTATCGCGCAGCACAATGCCACGACACGACCCTATGCGAGACAGAGCCCCAGCCTGGTTTAAAAAAATAAAACAATGACTATAATCAGCATGGTCTAGTATACCTAAGACGGTGAACTTTTAAAAAATCTCTCACATCTTCAAAAGCTCCTAACTCAACGAAAATTACACAAACTTCCACTCATCTTTTTAACCGACTTCACAAAAAGGAGGAGGTTCTCAATTCGTCTGTATGTTTTTTTTTTTTTTTTTTTTTTTTTTTTTTTTTTTATGTGTGTTAGCTCATAACTTTTTTCTGGGTGAACCGATTTGGATGATTCTTTTTTTATTTGATAGGTGGTGCTTCACATGTGGTCCCATTTAAATTTGATCAAGGTCTGACCAGTAGTTTTTGAGTTATCCTTAATACTGCAGATTTTTTCCACTTAGTTTATATGGATGATGTGTTAATAATTTCCTGTCACTGTTATTTACACACCAAGTAGTGGTATACGAATTTGTGTGGGGTAGGTACCGCAACTAAAAAGTGAAAAATAAAAACTTTTTTACAAAAAAACAACCGACTTCCAAAAAAAACACTAAAAGACGTGTAAAATAACTTTCATTTCGGAAGTCGGTGGCCAAACACGAAAATACAAAACCAAAGGCACCGACTTCCGAAATGAAAGTTATTTTACACGTCTTTTAGTGTTTTTTTTGGAAGTCGGTTGTTTTTTTGTAAAAAAGTTTTATCTGATAAACCGTTTCTTACACATATTTGGCATATAAATAACAGCTAGTACTTAAAAGGACTATATACTGAAACAAATCATAGCAAAGTACTCGGTGTTTAGGTCAGATAAATCGTCTAGAATTGCTTAACACAAAGTCGAGTCAAGTTAACTGCTCTAAACTGTGCTCATAAAGTCGGTAGCGAGCATAGCATTGAGCTTGGGGCTGCGTGTCACACCATTGCGTAACAGTTATACCTGTAATATAAGCAGTATAATATGGTATTTGACAACTATTAAAAATAAACATGAACTAATAATTATTTTAAAGATGTTACTAAAAGAGACGATTTGTGAAAAGATAAATAAACTATCTCTGTATAGTACATATGTATATATAAATAAATATAGACATTAAAACACATACAATTTTGCCAAGTTTTTTTTTTACTCATTGTTTCACTCAATGTTTAAATGTGAAAAGTCTACATTAAGCGAATAGGGTATTTGACTGTTTTTTTAATTAGATATTAAAAAAATCCCGACAAATACCCATTGTCTCTGTGGGTAAGGATTTTCTTATAAGGAGAGTAAAACGAGCATTGATCACCACTACGTTATCACCACGCTTGATCACTGCGTCATCGTCATATTTATTTCGAAGCGAGATACATTTTGACAAAACTTGCGTTGCAGTCACGTGGCTTATCAGGTTTAGCTATTGAAATCTTGTGCTGGTTCGGGATCGTCTATCTTCACGGTGTTGTATAAAATATAGGCTGGCAGAGATATCGACGCGCAAACTGTAACCATGAATTCCGCACATGATTCTAGACCCCCCCTAGCGTAGACATATTTCGTTGGTAATCAAAAAAAAAAACTGCTGTTTCATAGAAAAGTGCAATACCTACGCTGTCAAAATGTATGAAACAGCATTTTTTTTTGTAATATCCGACTAAATGTTTCAATGCAGTGGGGTTCAGAATCACGTGCTGAATCCATGGTAACAGGTTGCTCGTCGATGTCCCTCATACACTGTATACTAGAAAAATTCGCATTTCTTGACGTGTTGGGACAAGTTACGCTTTGGCGTGTATAGCAACAACTGCCACTAGGGTCACACATAATTTCGTGTATTAGTATTAGGCAGGAGTATCAGCGTGTTACCCATTACGTAATTACTTGCGCAACACACTTACAATGGCTATTATATGCCTTTCATTTTGACAATTCGAATATTTCAAACAAATGAAGCATGGATTAGCAATTTCATTGAAAATTCTTTTTTCAAATCAAATCAAATCAAAAATATTTATTTGCCAGAATATGGTACAATAGATGTTACAGTAAATTTAGTTTCAGCATATCCTGTCATAATATGGCGTGCAAATACATTTCATGTCAATTACAAAGTCATTGATTATTATTTTAAGATAATTACACAATAGGTATAAGTTCCATCGACTTATCCTATAGATATTCCTTAATGGTATACTATTTTTTATGCAGTAAAAGTTTAAAAAGATTTTTTTTGAACAATGTCAATGGTAAATCTTGAAGTGAATTTGGAGGTTATATATTATAATATATTTTCTTATATTATCTTCGAATTGCGATTGAAAGTGTCTAACGCAATTGAGGTGCTGATTAATTAATTTATTCAGAAATTCGTGAAGTGTCAAAAATATCTTACATTTCAGTAGCAGCCCGTGGTTTGAATGATGCCGAATAAAGAAATATCGTCGCTCGTCCTATAATAATTATCATAAATAACTAATCTAGATGTCGAAATGAGAACATCAAACTTCTTTACTTCCTTTATTGAACTCACACGCAGACTTTATACTGCAACTTTGTATCGGACAAGATAGCTATTAGGCACAATCTCCTCTTGCCGTACTATTCACCGCATCACCACGGTGTAAACACGACCCCACTAAGTGGCCACATAACGTGCAGGAACAACAAGTTAGCCAGCATTTAACTTTTGATTTATTAAACCATCGGTCAACTAACGGTTCGCTACGTCATGGGGTTAACTGTCGCTAGATTGCGTAAGTTAATGGCGCCTTTAATTGAAATATTGGTGTATTAAAGGATGTTGGATCGGGTTAGATTTACTTCCGGGTTTAAGGGTTGTGATAGAACCGGACAACAAAATTATAAATATTAGTTAAACTAATCTTATGTAAGCGTAATAGCCTATAACGTTCCCACTGCTGAGATAGAGGCCTCCTCTCTGTGAGAGGGAATCCACCACGCAGGCCCAGTGCGGATTGATAGATATCACATGTTTTCGAATTTTTGTTTCGATGACATACCGGTTTCCTCACGATGTTTTCCTTCACCATTTTTGAGAGCAGTAGTGATGAAATAAATCACACAAAGTAAAGCGCCTGCCTGGGTTCGAACCCACGACCTACAAGTCGTAAGTCGGGGCCATTACCACGATAGTGTCACTTAACTCGTATCAATCCTCGAAGTTGAACCTTCAAATTAGCCGAAAATCCCCAAATTAATAATAAATGATAAATGATAACGGATTTTATTTCTGTATATAGGTTTGTACAAACTCTTTTACACGTCAATCATATTTTAAAACTAGATGAGGTCGGCGTTTCCTATCTGACTACTCTGAGATTGAAAGGCCGAAACAAACTCAGAGGTCAGTCTCTTTTAAAGTCCAGACATAATCTTGGTCAGATCATGTGAAGACCATGTAGATTTGTCTGAAATGGTCTTTTGAGGAAAAACCACACAGATTGAGTGGACGTGTCCAGTCAGTGCACGCATTTGTCAGTAATCGTGCAGCTCGACTCAGAACTTAAGGAGCTCTACGATTCAACGAACAATACCAAAGAAAAGACATTTGAGTAGGCCACAAAAATTACTCAAACTGCCAGACTAAGATTAAAACTACCTGAAAGGGGAAAAAAAAGCAACAATGACCCACATAGTCTTCACATTCACAATATTAAAATGAATATCATGTATTTCATATAGCCTGCATGCTACTCACATTCACAGACAGGTTTCTCTTTAAATGTCATCAAAAAGTCATAATATGTTACGTCATGTAATTCAATAAAAATTAAATTATTAATTTTATAACACATAATCTCAGTATAAAATGTAAGTATGTAAGTAGGTTAAATAATCCCAAGCCTTTTTGTCATCCAAGTAATCTTTAACTTTATAGAAACCTTTTTGACAGAGTTTCAGTTTAATAAATGATTTAAATTTATTGAGGCTCAGTTCTTTAACAAGACTTGGCAGTTTGTTGTAAAAACGTATACTTTGGCACTTAAATGAATTACAAATTTTTTGGAGCCTAGTTGAGGGCACAATAAGTAAATCTTTGTATCTAGTATTTATGTTAAAATGGAGTTTAGTTCTGCAGTAATCAAAAAGGGTGCCCGTCAATGTCACCGTCTTCTTCTTCTTTAGGGTTTTGGTTTCCGCACTTAGTCCTTCAAGTGGACCATTGTGCGTGGGCTATGGCGGCCATCGGTAGTTATTCCAACCAGCCCACCTCCCTTCAGCAGTCGATGATATCTCCTGGCCTGTTGAGAGTATCTGTGTAAGATCTGGGTGCCCCGAGGGTTTGTGACCTAATCTGGGTGACGCCTGTGCATTCAAAGAGCACATGCGCAACGGTTTCCTCAGCCTCCATGCAAGCCCTGCCTAGAGAACTATCCGTTATGCCTATTGTGTGGAAGTGTTTGATTAGCGAGCAGTGATCCGTGATGATCCCCGTCACCAGGCGCAGGCCGTTCCTGTCCAGACGTAATAGACGTTTGGTTAGCTCGCCATCTAAGGATGGCATGGCTTCCCTGGACTGGCTACAGCCCGGTGTCGAGGTCCACCAGCTCTTCGCTTGTGTGTGGGTGTACTCTTGTAATCATCTCCGTAACTGGTTGAAGGGGATGGGCACGATGGGTTCGGGTCCACAGACTGATGCGCTGGATGCTCAATGTCACCGTCATCATAGTTTATGACAGCTGAAATTATCAACTTAATGCCAACTTCTTATCGTGTCGATGGCAATCTAAATGAACTCGGCCCATAATTCGGCTAAGTGTTTGACGCCATTATTAGCATCCATTAAAGGCTCCCGCAGACAGGCACGACGCGACAGTGCGACGCGACTCTAGTAGAACATTTTTTTATGAAAACTTCACGGAAATTGTTCTACCAAAATCGCGTCGCACCATCGTGTCGTGCCTGTCTGTAGGAGCCTTAAAGCCATCACCTAATGCATCATTGCCAATGTGTCATTATCTAATGCAATATCTTTCGCAGATGTTATCCTGCTTCTGTTTCATTTCCAAATTGGTCTATTGCTACCTATTTTGATGTTGCAAGAAAAAAATAATCGATTGTTCATTCGATCGATTGGTGGCCCAAAACACATTTCACCGAATTGTACAAATTAGATGAAACATCTCCAATCACAAGCGAATAAACACGTAAACAACAACAAAAAAAGACATTTCCTAGATTCATTATAAACCAAGTCATCTTACATAGATAATTCCTAATATATAATATTTCTAAGAAAACCGCGCTAATCACGAGTACCCGGTGGTCCAGGAACTGTCTCAACGCAGTACAAATGCAATAAATACGCGCGTATTATATTACAACTTGTATTTCGACGCGCGTGCGCACATCAAATCTACCATCGGTTTTAATGCATCCTCTCAATGAGTAGAAATGGGATTTATCGATGTCGATGTTGTCGTTTTATAGTTTATTAACGATCAAAAGATCCTTCTGATGTTTCTTTTGAAATTTTAATTCTGTCAACATCGTTTCGGAGGACAATTATTATGTTGGCTAAGTAAACTAGACTAGCAAGCTAAACTGATTAACATAGAAAGACATGCTTCAGCCATGTCATTGAAGGGGGCTCGCGAAATTCAATTTTTCTTACATTTTTTTGCAATTTGCAAGTCAGTGTCAGGTTGTATGTTGATCCAAATATTATGAGCCACGACCGTAACAAATGTGTATTTACAAAATTATAATCAGTACAATCATCAATTTACCTTAAGGCTTTGCAATTAATATTATATTAGTCTACAGATAACAAATATATTAAATTAATTGCACAAAGTTTTAAACATGATTCTGGCATGACTTAACATAGTATACCTACAATACTTTAGGGCTTAGGCATAATCTATTCTTCTTTATTATTTCCTTTGAACTTGATATAAAATTAAATAAAACTATCGACAACACAATTTCACAATCAGGCACATCACTACAAGTTACCAGTTTGTCCTATCGAGCAAACGGTGTTGCGGTGTACCTATGTTAAACATAATATTATGCGGTTAAGACATGGTGAATGTAACCCGACCACGCAAAGTTAATCTATAGTCTAATATTGAAATAACATCGAAGTTTTTAGGGTTCCGTACTCAAACGGTGCCAAAGGGTGTTAAGGTTCCGCTGTCCGTCCGTCCGTCTGTCAAAGGGCTGTATCTTTTGAATCGTAATAGGGAGACACTTGAAATTTTCACAGTGTATACACTACGGGCAAAATATATTGGCGAGTCTAAACATAGCCACTACGAACTTTCGCGCATGTTCTCTCATTCACACTCGCTTCATGTCACCATTTGGTTCTTAAAAAATGTTACTGCGCAGCCTTCTGCGCGAAGTTCGGACTCGCCAAGATATTTCGGCAGTACTGTAAAACACTGTGAAAATTTTATGTCTATGGCCGATATAACAACAACAAGAAACGTTTTTTTTTTCAGCGTTTTTTGCCACGACCTTAATAATGGAAAATATTGTAGGGTGGTACGGAACCTTTCGAGTGCGAGTTCGAATCGCACTTGGCCGCTTTTTTCTATTCAATAGTAAATAATATACGAAAATAGTAATTTTACAGTAGCATTGTTATGTTGAGTTTCGTAATGTCGGGTTAAGATGGTGTTAGAAATAATGTGGTTTCATAAAGTATTGTTTTGTTTGATGTAATAAATGGAATTACAGCTAAGAGCGTTTGCTCACTGCATCCGATTAGAATCCGAGAAATGTCAGTCCGAAGTAGCCGTCGTACTACTTATATGGGGGTTGCGTACCAGGGGGCCTACTCCCTTATCACGGAGTCCATAGTTTCAGCCAAAGTTATGGGCATTTGTTACTCCTTATCACTTACGGACATAAGATTACACCGGGGCTCGAACTAAAAATAAATGGCAACAAGATTTGACACTTGTCCTTACTCCCGATATGTATATTATTCCCGTCCGAAAAAGTTAACTAATCGGGAGTAGGGTACACTTCTAATTACCGGACGACTTTTGGACGGCCCCGTATCTTAGTTGATGGACCCAGAGAGTAGGCCCCTAGACCCGAATTCTGTCCGTCCGAATTAAGAAAATTCCCAATTCGGATTGAACTCGGATCTGTGATTTTTTTATTTAGTTAATACGAGTATTTAATTCATTTAAAAGCTAACAGTCTTAAAATAATAATATGTACAAGTACCTAGGTATATAAAAAGGGGAGGAAAAAGAATCATAGGGCATCAATAAATTCGTCCGTAACGTTGTTAACAGGAAAGGTGCCCAAAAGGCTGGCAGCATTGCTGATTCTTTGGCCAAAAAATAGGCTCTCTGGTCACTAGGATCTTGAATTTGGATTCGAATCGGATTTAGTGCGAGAACGATCTTAGGTAATTGGTAGAGTAGTAAATATTAAAAAGCGCAGTGTCCCGTGACTATGTCAAAGTCAAAATCAAAGTATTTATATAAAATAGGCGTATAAAAGGCACTTTTGAACGTCAACATTTACACCCCCCCCCCCCCTGACCCTTGCTCGACGACGCGCCAGCCCGCGCCGTAGCTGAGCCTGTAGCTTTAAATTCCCCTGATAATAATAATATCATTTCGATCCAGCCTGTCCCATCTTGCTGCCCCAGTGACGCCCTAAGCCGAGGTTCGTACCCCACAGGGGGTGCCCTTAGCGTGCGGTCACCTAGTATTTAAGAATTTTCGCCCCTGGCTGGAGGCTTTAAGTTAGTAGCTTAAGGCACCCACAGGCTTGCCCGGTTAAGTAGCCAAGACCTCAGTGGTCAAAACTACGAGCTGCCAAATAGGAAAAAAAAAAAAAAAAAACAACATTTACATTAAAATAGAATTGATTCTAGTTGCCCCTTCCAAAAGGTAGTTTCGTATAGAGAAGAATGGCCAAGAAACTCCACCATTAAGGCTCGAGTAAAGAGGCGCGACGCGACAGCGCGACGTGACTATAGTAGAACCATTTCTTTGAAAACTTCATGGAAATTGTTCTACAGGAATCGCGTCGCGCTTTCTCTTTTAAAACGTTTTACAATATTTGCCTTGCGTTATATATGCGTACACCAGCGTTTAGTTTTGGTTCATCATCATCATCATCATATTCATCATACATACATACATAATCAGCCTATAATGTTCCCACTGCTGGGACACAGGCCTCCTGTCTTTGAGAGGGAATGGGCTGTAATCTACCACGCGGGCCCAGTGCGGGTTGGTTGATGTCACATGTCTCCGAATTTTTGGTTCTAGGACATGCCGGTTTCCTCACGATGTTTTCCTTCACCGTTTTGAGAGCAGTGGTGATGAAATTATTTACACAAAGTAAAGCGCCATCATCATCATCATTTCAGCCGCAATACGTCCACTGCTGAACATAGGACTCTCCCAAGCACCGCCACTTCGACCGTTTCTGTGCTTCCCGCATCCAGCGAGTTTTGATTATTGAAATGAAAATGTACTTCGTTCCCATCTCATTTGGTATCAACTTGGGTATAAGTGAGAGAACTTGGATTGTGTACTTTAAATATAAGCAAGTAGTGTAGTGATTCATTTTTTAACCGACGAAAAAAAAGGAGGAGGTTCTCAAGTCGAACCGTATATATATATATTTTTTTTTTGTTGTTTTTTTTTTTTTTGCGTTACTTCTTTAATTCAGAAGAAGGACTTTGAGGCCCTCTGTGTATGAGATTATTAGAAAAGACTATTTAGATGTTTTTTTGTCGAGGGATACCCTTAAGGCATTCCATGAAGTTTTCATATAAATTGTTCTGCGAGAGACGCGTCGCGCTGTCGCGTCGCATCAGTCTGTGGGAGCCTTTATATTTCAAATCCCCAACTGCAGTACCTACTGTCTGTATTTCAGTAGTTATAATTTTCATCAGCATATACATATTGAATAGTTTAATGGCAACATTTATATTTTTTTAAATATAGTATGGAAACGTTTTTAAGTAATAGGTCTTTACCTATGAAATTGCCGTTTTGTATGAAAAAATTTAAACGAATTTTTTTCATGAATTTTTTATTTGTATTAATCGAAGTAATCACCCATGCAATCAATGCATCTTTGCCATCGCAGTGGCAGTTTATTGATGCCCTTCTTAAAGAAATCAGCTGGACGGGAGGCAACAAATTCTTCAAAGGCATTTTGTACTGCCTCTCGGGTATTAAATTTTTTTCCCGCCAAGAAGTTATCCAAATTCTGGAAAAAGTAGTAGTCTGTAGGCGCAAGGTCTGGTGAGTAGGGCGGATGACGGAGAGCTTCCAACCCCAGTTCTTGCAACTTGGAGACCGTCTGCTGTGCAGTATGAGGTCGCGCGTTGTCGTGCAGGAGCAGCGGAGACGAGCGATTGACCAATGCTGGTTGGAGATGCGCCAGCTTCTCCATCATTGTGTTCAGTTCTTCACAGTACACATCTGCAGTAATGCTCACCCCGTTTGGTAAGAAGCTGTGATGAATCACACCGGCGCTAGACCACCAAACAGTGACCATCACTTTTCTAGGGGTAAGTTTTCGTTTAGGGCATTGTTTAGGTGCTGAACCAGGATCCAACCAACTTGCTGAGCGCTTACGGTTATCAAACAGAATCCATTTTTCATCGCAGGTAACAATGCGGTTCAAAATTCCTTCATTTGTGTGTCTGTTGAGCAGTGCAAGGCACGTCTCGACGCGTACTTCGCGCTGGCGATCATTGAGTTCGTGGGGCACCCATTTGTCAAGCTTTTTTACCTTGCCAATTTGACGCAAATGGACCAATATTGTTTTGACGCTAACGTCGAAAGCTGCTGCTAATTCAGCCGTAGATTGTGTATCATCAGCTTCCACAATCGCCTTTAATTCGTCATTGTCGACCAAAGTCTTCGGACGACCGCGAGGTTCATTTTTCAGGTCGAAATTTCCAGAACGGAAGCGAGCAAACCAATAACAGGTGGTGCGTTGGTTTGTAGTGTTAGCTCCGTAAACGTCGTTGATGTTGCGTGCCGCTTGTGCCGCGTTGCTGCCACGACGGTACTCATATTCCATAATTACTCGAATTTTTAACGTATCCATGATGACGAAAAAGATTGAAATGCGATGAAAATGTAACACTAATCAATAAAGAAATGACTACTTTTAGAAAAAAAAATCCATGTTTTTAAAATAAAATTAATTTGAAATTAGAATTCTTAGCCAAACAAAAATTATTTTGATTTGAAATGGCCAGTACTGCAGAACGGCAATTTCATAGGTAAAGACCTAATATAATGTATACTTCTCGCCAAACTGGTAAAAGGGAACATCTCCATCTTGAGTATTTAAAATAAAACAAGTAATAAAAATTATTACAACCTTTTATTTCGCTCCAATCCACTGGCTGAAATAACGCGAAAAGGTATTAAGGCTCGTACGTACTGGCGCGACGCGACAGCGTGATACAAAGGCACCGCGTGCCGCGCGACGAGCGGCGCCTTTGTGTCGTGCTGTCGCGTCGCGCCTGTTTGTGGGAGCCTTTATACTCGATTAAAATGTATGTATTATTATCGTGTGCCATTACTTTTTTTTATCGAGGGACGCCCTTATAAGTACCTATTTCAATTCTCCAAGTACAGTACCTATCTACTGTTTATATTTCAGTAGGTTTTAATGAGTAGGTATAATTTTTATCAGCACACATTATGCTCGAATAAAATCTCTATATTATTATCGCGTGCCACCGTTTCGTTTCCTCTGATAACTGCAGTGTCAGTTTACATTTTGTTTATATTTAATTTTTTTGTTAAGGCTCAGTGGGTTTTGATGAATTGATACATGTCTTGATTTTATTTGTGGTTTGTTCTATCGTCTATGAGAATCTGTTAGTCTTGTATAGTACGATTCAAACTTCATGGCGGCTCGGATCATGAGGCGAATCGCTGCGCAGTAACCAATTCACGTGTCAGCGGGGTTGAAGGGTGAGGTACAGCGCAGCGAATAGCGCACTTCACAGCCGACATTAAGTTTGAATCGTAGTAGGTACATCAACAAACAAAAAAAGACGGAAGACGAAAGACGGAACTCCGCTATTACAAAACTGAGTTCCGTTTATGGTTGAGTGTTGCCGTTTGCGTGCGTAATGGCCGACCGACTAATGTGTGAATGTGTGCGTGCCGCTGGCCTGCACGTACAGCGAGCGCCGACTTGAACGACACAGTTTTATGTTAGCGAAAATCTGTCCGACTTTTTTTGTCCGTCCATGGTCTAGTAATAGTGATTTTTGGAACGTAGTTCCTTATCGCACGTTATATTCGGTACACAGTCTAACATTCTGACCATTACGTACTTTTGTTACGTAACAAAAGTGTCGTGAGTTCGTGACAGTCAAAATGTTACACTTTTTTGCGGTCTAGCCCTCGTTTGTCAAGTTTGCAAAAGCGAAAAGAAATTCGTTCCAATCGGGTGTCCCGCGATAACTCCAGTTTTTTTCGAGGAGATAGTGTAAAATTATTTTTAAGATTAGAAGATATTCAGATGGCACATATTTTTTACTTAACTCATGACTAAAAAACAAAAGAACTGCAAAAGCAACATTTTAAAGTAAATTAAACTTCCTTCCGCCTCGTTGATCTAGTCGTCGCAAGCGCTCGTGCCGAAAATGAGGTCCTGGGTTCGATTTCCAGGTCAGGCAAAGTGTTAGTGGGTTTTTCCAACACGAATTTTCTCAGTGCCAGCCAGGAGTCTAGATTTGTGCCCGGTTGATGGCAATAGGCTCGCCCCTTATTACATGGGACTAAAACATAACTGGCAAAACTTTGGTGTACCATACTTATACCTCTGTTTTACCCTTCGGGGATTACAGGTGTGATATTATGTTAAACCAAATCCAATTTAAAAAAAAAGTATTTAATTATTCTGAACGTTTTAGTGTTGCCCTTTCTGCTCAGTCTGCCATGAACGTCTCCACTATTTTTCAAATTTATCTCAACGAGTCATCAGCATCATCATCAGCCTACAGCAGTCTACTGCTGGACATAGGCCTTTCCTATTGCACGCCATTCAACTCGATTCTCGGCAACTCTCATCCAGCTGCTACCAGCCACTCTTCGAAGATTGTCGTTCTATCTAGCCTGAGAGCGTTCTCCTCGCTCAAAGAATAGTTGTATCATACTATGAAAACATTGAATCATATCCAACAGTTGCACATAATTGGAAATGTTCTTATTTCTACTTACCTACTTGTGACAATTAGCCCATTATCCTGTCAAAAGATCTCATATTCTGTTCTTATTTCTACTTGCCTGCTGGTGACAATTAGCCCATTATCCTGTCAAAAAACTCATATTCTGTTCTTATTTCTACTTACCTACTGGTGACAATTAGCCTATTATCCTGTCAAAAGATCCCATATTCTGTTCTTATTTCGACTTGCCTACTGGTGACAATTAGCCCATTATCCTGTCAAAAGATCTCATATTCTGTTCTTATTTCTACTTGCCTACTGGTGACAATTAGCCCATTATCCTGTCAAAAGATCTCATATTCTGTTCTTATTTCTACTTGCCTACTGGTGACAATTAGCCCATTATCCTGTCAAAAGATCCCATATTCTGACACAAAACATTGGCACATGTCACATTCCCAGGTCAATAAGGCATCCATAAAACGTTAATTATTAATTAATATTCCTATCTTTGTTACAGTAATGTTATTCAATACTTAGTTATTTACTCGTGCAATGCGTTTCTGCATTTATTGTAGCCATTATCAATTTTAGTACGGGTCTGTGAATCATTGTTTTGTAATAGGAAGTCTGTCAACGCTTTTCAAATCTAGAAACGAAATGAATATTTTTTACACTGCATAAAAACATTTAGGTAGGTAGTTAATATGTAAGTTTTCAGGCATCGGTCTCCACTTTATTACCTAAGAATTTTGTATAATTTGTAGGCGAAAAAGGGAATTAAATTAGGACCCCCAGTCCCACAATTTAAATAATTTCATATCCTGTTCCAATTACCTAATTTTATTACAAAATTAATGACGCAATAAAATAGATACCTAACAAAATTAAACAAATTGGTCACACAAATACACCACGCAACTAAAATAAAATTAATCACTTTCAGAGATTTCCTTTTACATACAAACAAACAATATTACTTCTTTATATTATAAAAACGAACAAATAATTTTACCTCTTTATAGTTTTAGATAAACAAAACATTACTAAACTCAACATAAGTATCTTACCCTTAACAGTAAAAGTGCAATACATACGCCCTTATCGCTCCGACTTACTCGTGCGTAGTACTCAGTTGTAATATTATCTTCTATACAACTATTTATATTATTATGTACATAAACGAAACCTGGACTGATGCAATCATCCATTGAGATTTCGCCAGATCTGTTCTGTCTTATATCCAACTAGGGTACCATAAAACAAAATATCCTATAGCACTCGGCAATAGTGACTTTTTATATCACTGAAAGATTTTTTGTAATCGAATTTTTACTTCCAGGGATTACCTTTTCCAAAAACAAATAAACAATTTTACCTATTTATGATATTTTAGGTTGTAGTTTAAATTAAAGAATTTTTGTAATCAGAGATAACCTTCTACAAACAAACAAATAATTTTACTTACCTCTTTATTAAACCACCAACTCTTACAACCGATAACACCTATATTTTCTGCAAATAAATGATTATTTTACCATTCTTATTCTTATAGATACACATAACATTACTCATACTCAACACAAGCATATTATACCCTTAACAGTAATAGTGCAATACATACGCCCTTATCGCTCCGAGTTACTCGTGCGTAGTACTCTTAGTTGTAAAATTATCTTCGACACCACTGTTTATGCTTACGTAGATACCTACGTGTCACTGTATCATTGTGTTTATATACTGTTATAATGTTATGTGGTATTATGTGTTTATTTTATTTTCTTGCGTAATATAAAGTGTACTTTGAATTAACTTGATTTTGTTGGCACTATTACCTGTTACAATTTTTTGATAATTATTTGTCTGGTCTGCGGATGGCTATAAGAATAGGAGAAGACCAAAGAAAAGATGGATGGACTGTGTGAAATATCAGACAGACTGCCTCTACTTACTACTCATCCCCTTTGTTACTTCTACATAGCATCAACCATACTCGCACCACACTCACACAAGCAACCTTTCACATTCACTCTCACACTCTCTTATACACTTTCTTAAGTTGCAAACACAGTCTGGTATTTCCACTTTTTTTTCTTCTTGTTTGTTTCTTAATCCAGCCTTAGTTAAGTTACTGCATTGCTATGATGGTCTCCAAATTACGGGCATCTAGCCGTGGGAGGGCCCCGGTGACCTGTAATACAGGTTTTTATATAAACCTACTTCAGGCACCAGTCTCTCACAAAGTTAGCTCCTTGTTCGTGTACTATTTTCGAATATTAGCTGCAAGTACATAACTTGTGTAGAGAAAATAAACGTTTATATTATTATTATATGACATATTATTACCGACTACCGAGATGATGACTAATAGAGAAATAAGGAAGAAAAAGACATTTGGCGCCAAGCCCAAATATATTGGGATCACGGCAGGAATTTGATGATAATTATGTCTTCGATCTGTTCTAAAGTCTCTTCTAAGTGCTTTCAAAGTTACAATTATACTCTTTTAGTCAAGTTAAACTTAAAAAAAGTAACCTATAACATTTTCCATGACCATTCTATGCTAAGGCACAAAGTAGGGCTACGTTAGGCTCGCCCCCTATTACTTGGGACTTAAACATTAACTGGCGAAATGTGGGTGAACTATAGGAACACCTCTGCCTTATCCTTCGGGGATTACGTTCGTGATGTTATGTGTCTGTGCTTACTTAATTATCAGGTTTAGCCAACGGACTAGAAAAAAAAGAAGGACTCCGCGCCACGCGTATCGAAAGTGAAGCACTATATGTATGCCAGACCGTTTGTACAAACTTGCCTCACACACAAATTTACATTATAAGGTGCCATTACGCGACACTACGGCGTCATTGTAGGTACTGTTTACGTCAAGTAATAAAATAAAATAACGCCTTCTTGTGTTGTGAAATGGTGTAAAAATAATTCTACGTCCCAGAATAAGTGCCAAGGAATAACATATCACAAGCAAGACACTTATTTACCCACATACACATAGATCGGTACGGTGCTTCACTTTCGATATGCGTGGAGCGGTCTTTTTTTTCTAGTCCGTGGTTTAGCCTTTACGTATTGCTGTACGTAAATCGCTTAATAATGGCTCCTGTAGCTGCTTGTCCAAAATAGTCGATGTGGTTCAAGCATGGACAAACAAAAGTCGGGACAGATTCTCGCTGGCAAAAAACTGTCATTCAAGTCGTACGAATAGGCCGGCGCCACGCACACATTCACACATTGGTCGACGCGCAAACGGCAACACTCACACCTAAATACCAATATTCATACATTAAACGAGACTCAGTTTTGTCTTAGCGAAGTTCCGTCAGACATTTTTGTTCGTCCATGCATTCGTGTATATTTTTCATGAATCATTATCATTGAATAAATATTTTTACAAGTCTACAAACCAACATTTTAATTATAAAAACTAAAATAAGAAGAAAACGTCAATTAAAATAAAACCTATAAATTGGTAGGTAGGTAAATAAAAAATTGTAAACGTAATAAATATCTACGGCGTAAATATTTGTAAGCCACATTACCACAATATGATAGGTATTTTAATAATAAATTATGTGGAATAAATACCTAATTGGAGTTCATTGAATTGATCTGCGCGTTACAATTTATTTTATTTTATTGTTTTCCTCAAATAATGCATTTTGTTTATAAATAATAATTATTACGTATCTAATGTTATTGTTAATGAAATGCAACTGTTTCTTATCTTAATAATGTTATTATTATATTTTGATTAATTGTTACGATCTGATATTATTAATAATAATGATTTCTGATTTATCTGCAGTGTAAGGTCAAGTTGTCCATTGTTTGAATGTCAATATTCTTGATAATAATTATGACATTATGACACATTTTACGTAATTGTTGTAATGTTAAAATGATACATTATTTCGTTGCAGAACGTAGTAAATTCTATACAAAGTTATTCTAGTTTATAATAAGATTATAATAAATGGGTTACACATTTATATGATAAGAAGCATATAATTTTTGTTTTTGTTTGTTTCGAAGACGTGGAGCTGTGAAATAATGGAGCATAGTCTTGTATTGTTTTTGGATAATAATTTAATATTTTTATCCGGTACTTAGCAATATTTTTTTGTCTGTGTTCTTTAGTTTGTGATAATCCTGCGCTAGTCCCAACCAATACTTTTTCTTTCTTTCTTTCTTTATAACATACTTTAATATGATGATAAGAAAAAATATTTATTAAGGCAAGTGTTATAAAAACCCGAAATAATAAACTTGGCATTTTGTTATGTCTAGGATCGAGTTGAATGGAAAAAGGAAAGGGACGTCTTTGCCCTGCAGCGAGACAATACAGGCTAAATTATTATTATATTTGGCTTGATACCTTCAATTCTCTCCGCATAATACATTTCTAATTTGTAGGTACGTAATCCATTCGGAAAACATACTTTAACTACCCTCATGAAAGAAAAAATCACAACAATATTAATAACTTAACACTTCAAGATGTGAGTCAGTGAAACTGATATAAACACGATGTCGAGTGTATTGATAATCCACTTAAATATTTTGCAATATGAAATATTTTATCTAAGTCAACAACTGGTGCACTTACCTTAGCAATCATAGTGTGGGAATCAGAGTTGTATGCTGAAGATAATTATTTTATTAGGTACATCATTTGCAACCTATTATTGAAAATGAAGGGGATCGCAGTGTTCAAAACTTTTCCAAGGGTTGCCTTTTTTTAAGCTAATCTGGTGGATTTTAATGCGGTACCCCGACCAAAATCTTGCCATAGTGCGTTATTCAGAGGCTATTATCTCATTCATAATGGGTAATAAACTACATCTAAAAGCTCATTATTAATGTTCGATATCCTATCATCACATTGCACGTTCTTATTTGTTTTTATGTGTTATAAATATATTTAAAATCTCCTTGTAAAAAAGTAACTAAAATTATTGATTGCATGCATCTTTTGCTAAAGGTGACGTACTACTAATTCGAGGATTACACTAATGGATAGATAGATAATTTAAAAATCTAAATAATTTACGTTTTATTTTATTTCAAAACATCGCTTATCTTTTTTTATTAAAATAAATTCATTTTTTTTGTGAATTCTTTGATAAATGAGCGTGCGCAGGGAGCGAGACAAAGCGAGACTCAGCGACGGGACAAAGAAGGACCGAACGCTCAAGGTTGTTTGGTCGGGGAAGCGCCTTAAGCAGCATTATGGCCAGCATCATTTTACGTTAGAAAACAGAAAGAGGCCCACAGAAAAAAAGTAAGGTATAAAATAAAAAAAATAAGTTTAAAAAAACTGTAACCAAACTACTTAAATAAAAGTTATCTAAACAGTACGAAACAATAAAATATTTCGGACAGAAATCAAGACAATTGTATAAAAATGTCAAGGTGAAGCCGTGGTCGCATGCTTGTTTAATTATCATGTGGGTGCCAGGAGCACCTACAAAATTATAATACATACATAGGCTGCTAAAATCATAACCCTTCCTTTTGGCTTTGCCGTAGTCGGGTAAAAAATAAAAATTGCTTTTATAAAACACCTTTTCCAAAAGATTTTAATACGAATCCACATTTTTCAATAATTAAACAATTAATTATAATTATTAAAAAATATAACACATTTTTTTTTTTCAATTTGAGTATTATATTTTTACATAGGTAGGTTATATTGAGTTTATATTCCCAAAGATACACAGTCGATATGCGATCATACTTTTGATTGCTTCCATAACTTTTAATGATAAAGTTCACTCAATTTAAATCGTACAGGCCTTTCACTAAAGTAATCCATTCTAAGTAGGTAGTCTTACCATTGCACAAGCTTATTCTTCTTATCTTTATAAAATATTCACTCCTCCAATAAATCCTTGTAAGAACAACGCATACACTAGTATTTTTACGTTTGTAACCTATAAACTTGAGCCGGGGTAAGTTGAGATCGAACATAATTCGCTAAAGCAATGGCTAGCTTAAGGGTTAGCTACTGTCTGACGTAGGGATGCAAGCGATGAGCGCGGAGAGATTTTGTAGCAAGCTGGTAAAGGTAAAGTAAGGCCAACGAGACGAGGTAAAATACGTAAACAACCTTTACTGAGTTTCATTATGATAACGAGCGATTAGTATCTCTGTCCTTATCTCTCAGACGCAATAATGACGTCAGTTGGTCGACGACGCTGCGACATGCGAAGTTGTGTGATTCGTGGTAAAGGAAAGTGGTCGGTACAGCAGCTATCAACATTTGGTACGGTTCATTCCTGTTTGGATTGCGTTCGAAGCGATACGTAATTTTTATACTGTTCTCATAAACTCATACAGTTACTGTTTGTTTTCTTACTATTGGGAAAAATCGAATAACTGATGGTATTTTGATTTGTAATGTCTTTGAGGATGCCAATAATATTGATGTTTTTTTTTAATTTCCATCAGAAGTTTTAGTTTTGTGGCGCATTTTGAAAGACATGCCCAGCTGTGGACAGCGAAAAGCTAAGTTGATTGATGATTTAGTTACATTAAATGTTTATTTTATGGACACTTGCAAAAAAAAAAAGGAAACACGTGATTCGATCAAAATAAAACAATGAAATCAACTTTAAGATCAAAATCAAACCATCTCTGTAATTAAATGGAAAAGATAAAGTGGTGCAAATGAAATAATGCTAAGACATTACCAAATATTGAGAGATTTGGTTTCCAGTGTAATTTTACAAGGGAGTATTATATTTTTCCATCGCTTCTTAAGTTTATAACTTGAACCTCAGTTAAACTATAGTATTACCTCCAACATTATAGTGCAGTATACACGTATGAACTTTCGCAGTGGGCAACGGCAGAAGCGGTTCTGAAACCGGTTCCAATACTGCAATGTACTGCGACTTGACTCGAACAGAGTTGTCGAGACTCCATAGGATTATGTAGGATCATAATAATAAACTACTCCTTAGGCAACTGATCAAAGTGATGATGGCATTTATTTTAGGAAGAGATATGGATTTTTGCGATCAATTTATCAAGGTCCTGGCCAAAAATTGCATTTATTGTTGACTAGCTTCTGCCAATGACTACATTCGCGTTAAGTTTCTCGTTCTAATATAAAACATATAATATCATGGATAATGTAACTTCCCATTAGTAAAAGATTTTTCTGAATCGGATTAGCAGTTCCAAAGATTATCCCGAACATACAAACTAAAAAAAATGACCTCTTCATCATATTAGTATAGATTGGTGGGTTTATATGTTTCCCAGAGCTACTGCTAGTAGCCTGATATATTTTAAATCCTCTATTTTGAGAACTACATCTTGCATTGTAATATTATCAGTCTACTTTGTTATTGGCATCACCCAATTTTCCAACACTATCATCTTTACACATTTCTTACACCTTGACAAAGAATTTTTATTCACCATTCCTTCACCGTATATACACCATAGTTTCTTTGTTCTAAGGCTAGATTTAACTGTGAGGCGTCTTTATTACTTCTTGTACTAAGATAGTATCGTACTGCCTACAATCACTTACTATAACTATATTGTGTCCATACTGTTTCCTGGTTCAAATAAAACACGTTTCTTACATTGTTCCCTAGGTTTTATATTTCTCTTTGGTCCTTCTAATATTGTTGAAGTGGTTACCTTTATATTGTTTTGCGGAGGAATGGTTTCTTCATGGGTTCTAGCTTCAAGTTGACTATTGACTTCTTTGATGGTTTAAGTTGCTCGAGCGCTAGTAAACTGTGCATGGTTGGTTTACTTTAACTACTTTGTTAAGAAATTATTAACTGAATAGCTTTAGTTATTGTGGACTCAGCATCATAAATATCTATATGTCTTACCCAGTGTCTCCGTGTCGTAAAATCTTACTTCCTACTCTTAACGTGTCTTTTTAGGATTAAAATGGTGTCCTTTAGATCCTTGCTTCAAAGCCTTTTGTATATTCAAGAATTAAAGATTGTTTTTTACCTACCTTGTTGAGAAGAACTGATACAGATTTATCCAGTGAACTTGATCACTATATTCCAAAACATTGTTCGTCAAAACCGCTTTCATCAGAGTACCAACATTGTTCTAATCTCCTATGCATAAATAATGGAACAGTCGTTAAATATCAGTTCTGAAGCGATTGCAATGACATAGAGCTGTTTTATATTTACAACATTATTTTGATCCTCAACTTCATCAATTTTGAACTTTGTATCTTCAATGTAAGGTTCCTTTTCAGTTTTTGGGTGTTTATCTGTATGTTTGTCAGTACAGTTCATGGTTTGCGTAATACTTGATGTACTGTTTTGTATTATGTCTATTAAGTGTTGTAGTAATTGAACATTTGTTCTATTGATCACATATTACTTTTTAATTTTTATTGTTTGTTGTTTCAATAATTGGATTGGCTTGTTTTTTTTTGTGTTAAGATTTCCCGTAGCGAGGGAATTATTGGTTGTTAAATGTTGTTGTGTTTAAACCGTTTCTTAGTGGTGTTCAATGGTGTGTTCTTTTGATTTTTTAACTGCTACAAGAAAAAAAGGGAGAAAATTATTTAAATAACGTTATAATGACTATTATGTATGCGAATATGGGCATATAATATATTATGTCGCTATGTAGCTAATTTTAAATTTTATCTTTTACTTCTTACGTCCAATTTTCAAGTTATCTAAACCTAAAGTTATAATCTTAGACCAATTAAGACTTGATAATTCACGACCAACTGCGTAATACTTGAATCTGTAATATTCGTTCATAAATAATTCCTTGAGATATTCAAACTATACTCGTATAACCAAAAAGTCTAAATAGTGGTGTTAAAGCACTAATTAAACTTAGAACATTCTGGTCATCTATCAAGGGTGACCTACTTAGAGTACTCACGCTTGACTAATTTGAACAACTCAGTTCAAATTGGTTCAACGAAGAAATAGACAGATAATTTTAATATGGTGCGCATGCGCAGTTCGGCTAAAAATAGAATGTCCCATCTCTTCTCATTTGTAGTGACAAATGAGCACACTGATGCTTCGTGACTTAAATTATGCGTAAATGATAATAGAACGGTGTTTAGAATTGAAGGCTCAGAGGTTTGCAAAAACTTATATAACATCACGCCTGTAATCCTCGCAGGGTAAGGTAGAAGTGCACTTATAGTATACCCACATTTCGCCAGTTATATTTAAGTCCCATGTAATAGGGGGCGAGCCTATTGCCACTAACCGGGCACAAATCCAGACTCCGAGCTGCTAACTGAGAAAGTTCTGGTGGAGAAAAGCAATACAACTTTGCCCGACCTTGGAATCGAATCCAGGATCTCATATCCAGCAGTTGCGTTTGCGACCAGCAGACCAAGAAGGCTGTTCAACCAACCAGTCCAAGAAATGAATATTGTAATGAATACTCAGTGTAGGAATTTTAAGAAGAACACGAAGGGTTCCTTTGCATCGGAAATGTGCTAAGCTGCGAAGTGATGGATGCACGTATGATACAACATGAAGTCATGCCTTTGATACCTGGGTCGAGCAAAGTGTTGTTGGGTTTCTCCACCAGAAATTTCTCAGTAGCAATCCGGAGACTGGATTCGTGCCCGGTTGATGGCAATGAGCTCGCTACCTATTGCATGGGACTTAAACATAACTGGCGCAATGTGAGTGTACTATAGGTGAACCTCTGCCTAACCTTTTGGGGAATACAGGCGTTATGTAATGTTATTTTCTATTTCAGTATATTTTTCTTCAAATCCAGTCTCTTGTATTTTAGCCTTCATCCGCTAGACCAGTGTGTCACCGTCAGCGCAGGTGTTGTTTCACAACAGCCGCCAACGGGATCATGCGTAGGAAAGTGACAATTTTGCATTGATTATACACACAAATTGTTATAATTTTGTCGCAAACTTGTGCTGAATACTGTACGTGTGACTCGTGACTCGTGACATTTAAATTTAAATCGTCCGAATTTGTCGGTTATTTTAGCAATTCAATGTTTTTGTTTTAAACAAGAAGATCGAATCGATTTATAAGGCCGGTCTTAGTCTAAAATAAAGAGGTGATAAACTAATATTATAACGAGAAAACGATTGTTTTTTGTATATTTGTTTGATACGCTTTCACGCAAACAGGAGCGACGCGACTCTAGTAGAACAATTTCTATGAAAACTTCATGAAAATTGTTCTACAAGAGTGGCGTCGCGTCTGTCTGCCTTTTAACGGCTGAACAGAATTGGATGAAATTTGGCACATGGGTAGCCCAGGATCTGGATTAGGACACAGGATACTTTTTATCCTGATATTCTCACGGGTTGGAGGCTTATGCGGGGCGCAGCTAGTCTAATATAAAACGGTGATAGTAAATAGTCATGCGGTTCACATTACGCGACTATAAAATTTCCAACTTCTAAGGCAAATAATTTAATACAAACCTAAAGAAAATTTTGGACAGTGAAACTTACCATCATGAATGCTTGCAGCTTAACAAAATCTGCTCTAAACATATTAAAATATCGAAATACATCCATGTCAATGTACAAGTAGAGGCATCTGCTCATCCACATTAGGTAAAACAAGAACCAAGTGAAAATTTGCAAACTTCACCGGCCAAAAACACCGTAAAAACATAAATTCATTACCCTCTAGACTAAAGTATATAACGGTGTTTGCACACTGACGCAAACATCGCTACAACAGAACAAAATACAGCATTTATCAGAAAGGTGTGGACAAATTTAAGAGTGTGGTAATAGACCAACAAACTGATTATTTTTCTTCATGGGGCCGACATTCTAATCGTGAAAAATTTAACAACTAGATACCATACAAAACTTCAATACCTGCTCGAGCCAAAAATATGGGACTGGTGATGATTTTTTCTTGATTATGATGTTGGTCTGGGTCCCTGAATTTTTTTATTCAATTTAATGGTCCGTAAGACCTCTCTTGAATTTGACCACACCTTTCTGACACTGTATGAAAAAGTATCGCGGTTCGCAGTAAAATTGCAGCGGCCTGCGTCAGTGGGCTGACAGCTTAAGGAACTAGTCGAATTGGCAACCTGCGACCGGTCTCCCCACGCGTACGTAGGCGCGACATGTTCGTAAACAAGTCTGAACTGGCCTTCCATCGGAAAAATATGGCAACATGTCGCCGTGTTTTGGTTTAAAGGAGTTCTGGTGATCAGGGATAGGCGAGGAGAGAAAGAAACGGATTTTGTTTCATTATGATGACTCATCGAACAAAAGAGGTCAGTCTTCTGCTCTTGTATTGGAACTAATGACTGGAGAATGCTCGTGTTGTGGTAAAAAATAATAACCCAGTCAGCTATGTACAGTCAGCGAAAGAGATAAGTATCCAAGGTCACCGGATATAGTTGAAACTTAGTAAGAAACCGATGAATGTTTTCGAATAAAATTTAAGTAAATTAATAGAAAACAAACTGGTAATTTATCAAATTAAATTTCATTCGAAAACATTCATCGGTTTCTTACTAAAATTCAACTATATCCGGCGAGCCAGTATAGTTTTATCTTTTGCTGACTGTACCAGTCCGCATTGAACTATCACCATTTATGAAGAATATTTGATTTTGAAGCCCAAATTTAGAAGAAGGTGATAGAATTTGTAAGTAGTTCCCGTTTGTTAAGTTTCAAAATCTATTCCTTTAAAACACCCGTAAGGATGTGGAACACAAGAACATTTAGAGACTTAATAAAGATACTATAAACCATGATGAGAGCAGTGTTGGTCCAGTGGTAACGGCCGTGAATTACGAGTTGTAGGTCGTAGGTTCGAACTCAGACAGGCGGTTTACTTTGTGCAATTTATTCCATCACCACTGCTCTCAAAACGGTGAAGGAAAACATCGTGAGGAAACTGGCATGTCCCAGAACCAAAAATTCGAAGACATGTGACATCTACCAACCCGCACTGGGCCCGCGTGGTGGATTCCGGCCACTCCCTCTCACTGTGAGGAGGCCTGTGTCCTAGCAGTGGGAACATTATAGGCTGATTACAGAAACTATGATCACTGAATTGAAAATAAAATGGCTGATGTGAATGCGTTCAATCCACTATTTACTTCTTGTATTTCTTTCGGTGGACTGTATTATCGCTGGTACCTTGATTGAAACGATTTGCTAATTAATAACTCTTTTTATTATTCACTGATACAAATAAAACACAGCGCACGTTAGGTAGCGAGTCCCAAACCTCTTGACCCAATGAGTATATCTAATATATATAAATCTCGTGTCACAGTGTTTGTTAGCGAACTCCTCCGAAACGGCTTGACCGACTTTTCTGATTTTTTTCGTGTAAATTTTGTAGGTCCGGGAATAGGTCGTAAAGTATATTTCATACCGCTACAGGTGAAACCGCGGGGCGCAGCTAGTTAATAACTATATCCTTGACCTGACATCTTGACATTTCTTTAAACGCGCTTTTTGCGCGTACTTAATGACGTAGCAGACAGCATAGATCTTTTTACTTGTTCTCTGAGTGAGTTCACAAAGACCACGATGTATATAATATGTTATAGTAAATAATAAAATTGTAATTGTGGCCACACTATTGAATTAGAAAATCCCTGTAATGATAGTGATGATGAGTTAATAAATAAATAAATAAAATAAAAAAGACGTGTGGCACTCGGGGACTGCCGCGGTAAAGCTATTGCATAGCATTTTGTATCAACTTATGCAATTATAATTATATATTTATTTTATTTATGCAGTATTTCTTTTTCTTTGATATTAATTCAAGTTACACTTTTTGATAAATACCTATACACCTATATACTTTCTCATAAACAGCTGCTTATGTATTCGTCCGATTTCGGAGCAGCTCGTCTCGATTCGTGCGAGCTTCGTAGAGTCGTACAATACGTCTAGTGGCACGCACACAAACACCGTGTCGAAGACTGCCGAAAAGAAACGACGTTAGACAATGCACGGCCTTCAAGCCACACCTCCGTGCCCGTCGGAGTGGGGAGCGTGAGGTTTTTTTTCGTTACGGAATTTCTGGATTCGGTCCCCGCGCTCAAGGCCCGCGATAGAAGCTATGCAATAGCTTAATAAATAAACATTGACTAAAAATAATTAACCTTGTGTTACCATAAACATTTATTATCAAACAGAATCTCAATTCCCGTCAGTAAAGTCCAAGCATGCTTCAAAACGGCAAACGCTTTTGCAATTTAAATCTGAATTTATATCAGGTTCAAATGGTGATAGAAAATACTATGGGAAAGCCGTAATAATACATTCTGGGCATGTGTTTGTGGTATGGGAACGTTGTAGGAAGCACTGCTTACCACGCTAGGCATGAATTAAGGATGGTATGGTGGATATTGCGAATGGTAATCAGGTGCTGTGGATGCTGCAGCTGATCTACCGGAATTAATCTACTTGATGATTTTCTGTGCCGAGTTATCCCAATATGGGAACATTCTTTGTCTCTACGAAATGATATAGGACTGTACTACATACTACAATAACATTTATGTTTGCATCAGCCAAAAAGTACATACCAAATATCCTAATAAAAAAAAATATGCAGGACTGCCTTTGGGGACTGCCGATAGAAGCGAAAACGAAGTAACTTGTGAATTGTATCATCGAAGCGTGCAGTGACGATGACGCGAGTTTCACGATTTTTGTCCACCCAAAAAGTACACATATATACACAGTATACATATAGCTCATGGAAAGTGTTCGGTGAAGATGACGCGAGTTCCATGATTTTTGTCCACCCTAAAAGCGCTCAACGCGCCTAAAGAAGTTTTCACTTCAAAAACATAACATATCAGAATGTAATTCCTGAAGGTTTAGAGCAGAGGTGTGCCCATAGTACCTACACCTACATTTCGCCAGTTTTAAGTTTAATGCAGGTATATAATAGAGGCGAGCCCATTGGCATCAACCGGGCACAATCCAGACTCGGGCTGCTACAGAGAAAAACGTTCTTACGCAAGTAGCGGTATCAACATCGCCACATGCGAGCTACACGTCATACTGACGTTACGCAAATCCTGCATCGCGCAAGCAGAGTTTACCGCGCTACTAGCATATAGACAACATCCCGACTTCAACCGTCGGGCAGTTGCCCACAAGACACAACACCCGTCTGGTCAGAGGATCCTCCCTTTTCTATGGAGGTGTGACTGAACTTTACATCCTGTTCCTCATACCTCTATACGCATAACTATTGTCCATTGGTTACATTTTCATATCCTGAAAAGTGAACTGATTAAGTGCTGTTGACTCTGTTTGTCCTCATTGAATATGAACTAAATGAAAATATATTCACTTTATGAGTGTTCTAACCTTGACCCAGAGTACTTATTCACCCTTCTGATTAATCAATATAATAATAATATTATGTAATAAATAATTATTAAAAAAAAATGTGTGCGGTCGGGGGGCCCTGTCAGGAACAAAGTTCCTTACGTGATACTTGCAGGCACACACACTCGTATATAATAGAAATAGACTGAGAAAGAGAGAGAGAGAGAGAGTCGCATGGAGTGGGCATAACGCTTTTTCTTTACGTGACGATTTCTACCAGTGAACTCCTAACGCACGCCGCGTTCAGGAAGTTTGTTCCAAAAGAAAAACCACATCATCTTTTTGACATAAAAAAACTTTCAATAAATCACTAATTTGAAGTAAAATATGAATAAAACTACTAATAAAAAACCGTACAGGGAAACATGCAAACCGAACGATTTCCTAGTGCATGCGCACGCGCTTGAATGCATTTAGGTCAAGTACGAGATGTGAATCATTTTTCTGCGATCATCGTAAGATAGATGGCTCAGGTAATGACGTGTTTATTTGCTTTGTTATTATCAATACTATGGTTATTTTATTTGCGACTTGATTTATAATTTGCTAGTTTTGTATTTGTTTTTTTTTTTTTTGTGAGCCTATATTGTGACCCGCTGCTGGGTAGAGGCCTCCCCTTTGTCCTTCCAAACTTCTCTATCTTGTATCGTGTGAGGTTGGCTCAGCAAAGATGATTAGATCGTCACACCACCTTCGCCGCGGTCTACCTCGACGGCAATCTCCGCCCTCAGGCGTCCAGTGTGTGCCCATCTTTGCCCATCTGTACATTTGTTACTCAGCTGGTTTTGGTTGAAGAGATAGTAAATGCTGGCTCTTGTATGATTTAAGGCTCCCGTAGGCAGGCGCGACGCGACTCTATTAGAACATTTTTTTATGAAAACTTCATGGAAATTGTTTAACCAAAACGCGTCGCACCGTCGCGTCACGTCGCGCCTATCTGCGGAAGCTTTTAATCGAGATTCTACCAGCATTTCAGAGTTCTTACCACTTAGGTATCTGTGACTTAATTTCAAGTGGGTTCTGTTAAAATTGTTTTATAGCGATTTCCTAGCTTGGGTTCATTGAGTATGCATAAATACCTTCGTGAGTGGTAGGTACTCACGAAGGTATTTACGCATACTCAATGATACGCAAGCATAATCAACTACATGAATCTTAATCCAATAAATTGCCATAAGTTCAATTTCAAACGCCAATGCTAAACTCTACACTCTTCTCACTGATTCCAAAATCTTAATTCGTCGTTACCCATCATGGGCCTATCTACGTACATCGTGCAAGCTATTTAGGTAACAACCACCCGAAGTTTGGAAGTTGGCGGTGTGATACCCCCGTGCCTCGGAAAGCACGTAAACCATTGGTCCTGCGCCTGATCTCTCTCCGGTCGTGTCGCATTGTCGTCCCATCGGACTATGAGAGTGAGGGAAGAGAGAGTGCACCTGTGTCTGCGCACACACTTGTGCACTATAATATCTCCCGCGCCGAAGGCTGGTCTCCGTAGAGACTGGCCGCCATCGCCGAGATACGGTATACTACAATCAAATCACTCATGTAAAAAATCAAAACAAACTACTAACCAATGAAACAACTTGCATTCTAACCGTATCCAGCTGTCTTCGTGACACAATCAGCTATTCAAACAGCTTACCTAGGCCGTGTCTATGATACTAGGATAGCATAGCAATAGAACCGTTATGTGTCGTGACAATGTGCCTTGTTTTCGGTTCTGAGGTGAATAATACTGGCTGAAAGATATGTAATGATTATGTGTGACCCATTTCTGGTGTGGGAATTAGGGTGCATGGAAACTTGTCTAGGAACTTGAATGTATTGTTGTGAGGTAGCTAATACTGCATAGTTTTTTATGTGCAAATAATTTTCTATTTTTTACTTAAATGGGATTGAAGGAAGAGCGTCCATGAGTTAAGATGCAGACTTATTCACCATCTACCTTGCTGAATCACAATTTTTTCTACGTCATGATTATTGGCTTCTTTTTCTCGCGTAGCTCGTGCTTGTGAATGAGAAAAAGATTTTTTGGGCTTTCCAAGAATTTACTCTAAAAAAAAGCCTAGTCCTTCTAACTAAACTCATTCACAATATAAATACCTCGTTTCCAATTTAGCAATCATCAACTTCAGAAAAGTTAATTATTATAAAGTTAAAAAAATAAACACTAAGATAAAGGCTCGTTAAAGGCTCGTACACAGTGGCGCGACGCGACAGCGGACACAAAGGCACCGCGTGCCACGCGACGAGCGGCGCCTTTGTATCGTGCTGTCGCGTCGCGCCTGTTTGCGGGAGCCTTAACACGGGTGCGACGCGACAGCGCGACACAAAGGCACCGCGTTTCGCGCGACGAGCGAGCGGTGCCTTTGTATCGCGCTGTCGCGTCGCGCTTGTTTGCGGGAGCCTTAACTACAAGCTAGCCAAGTTCTAATAACGTAGATGCTACCTCCTCAATTAGAGAAGCGTGATATACCCATCCACTCGACGGAATTAAAAGACGATACAAAACAAATCACACAAAATTACACATTCAAAATTCGAACATCAAGTACAGTCAATAAAAAAATAAAACCCAGCAGCCAATCGAATTAATCTTTCAAATGTTACAACAATGCATCGAATCAGTATGTACACTATACAGGGTGGCAGGCACAACCTGTTACCATGGGATTCAGTACAATGATTCTGGACGCCTCTGCGTAATTTTTTTTTGTCGGTTTTTTTTTAAATCTGCTGTTCCATACATTTTGATCGCGTAGGTAATTGCACTTTGGTAGGAAACAGCAGTTTTTTTTAACAGACTTCAAATAGGAGGAGTTTATCAATTCGGATGTTTCTATTTTTTTATTATTATTTATGTTCGCGCTTAACTCCGTCATATATAGACGGATTTGCAAAATTCCTTTTTTGTTTGAAAGGGTATACTCTCGAGGTGGTCCCATTGTCACCAAGAGAAATCCTCATATTTTATAGGCACACCTATAGCGATTTGGGTATTTTTTATAGTAACTATTAACTCGTGCATTTGCTCTCGGAAAGCACCATTCGGTGAAGTGGAACTGATGATTAAGACCAGAGGTGGCCACCGGAACTTAATCAATAATGAGTATTTCACGGGTTGCGATTCGATTATTAAAAAAATATGGTTGCTAAGCCATTTATGCTAGTCACAATACATATTACTTTACATATTACATATTACTTTACTTTACATATTACTGCAATCAACATAAATATTTAAGAACACAATTAAATGGTATTCACACACACACAAATACACACACATACACAAATACACACACACATACACATACACACTCCCACTCTCACCCAAGCCCACATGCACATTGACATATCTGTACCCTTATTTCTAATATTATTTTGCTTCATCTTATCTGAATTGCAATTTATTCTAATTTATTACAAGCTTTTATTTTTTTACTACAATCATTATTTTTTAAATTATTGTTTTTTGAATTCAATTATTAATCTAAATTTTTAATCCTGATTTTATTCTAATTCTATTTTAGTGCATAAGTAATTACCTAAATGTAAAATGAACTTAATTTTGAGTAATTTAATTTTGTCACCTTTTGCTTGCAAAAAACTTGCCCAATTGTAATTTAAATGGAAGAAGTCACTGGCTACTGAAATACAGGTATTCTAACCTAGCTCTGGAGCCAGGGTCTCACATTTTTCTGTAAACTGTTTTTATGCCAATAAAGAAATTATTATTATTATTATATGGTGCAGTTCTTTTGGTTCTTACCAGGAGAGCTCCTCAACAATTAACGTCCCTACATCGGGAAAAGGAATATTGAATAAAACGTAAGTTTTAGGCTATTGTAACTATTGTAACACATAAATTTATAAGTGACTCACTAAAAAGAGAAAAATAAAAAACTTTTTTACAAAAAAAAAAAACAACTGACTTCAAAAAAAAAACACTACAAACTACAAAGGGAAAAATAACTTTTATTTCGGAAGTCGTTGGCAATAAACTAAAATACAGATCCAAAGACACCGACTTCCGAAATTAAAGTTATTTTTCCCTTTGTAGTGTTTTTTTTTGAAGTTGGTTGTTTTTTTTTTTTAAAGATTTTTTTTAAATAATCGATGAAACATTTCAACCCAAGGGCGTTCAGAATCACGTAAAGAATCCATGGTAACAGGTTGTGCATCGATGTCTCTGCCACCCTGTACAGTACAACAACAATGATATAATAGGTCTATACAATTTATGTGTCAGAAATGATTTTGTGCTGTAACGATCAGTTGGTAGTAATACTAATTGAAGTCATTACCGACGAGTATGCGTACGTAAGTGCAGCTATCATTACGTCAAATTGATAAATAATTGTCTGTGTGTGCATTTTTTATGTACGGACAGCTTAGGAGTAAGATGATGGGTTTAGAAGGAGCTCTGGATTATAAAATAATGTTTTAAGACTTTGGCTGCCTCGTTCCTGGGCGTTCGAGGTCCTGGGCTCAATTTCTGGTCGGGCAAAGTGTTATTGGGTTTTCCATCTGGAATTTTTCAGTAAAAGCCCGGAGTCTGGATACCACGTAGCTGCCGAAATATAGGTGCCTACACATCTGCCTAACCATTACGGGGAATGCAGGCGTGATGTTACTTTAAGATTTTTATTGGTTTTTCTTCTCTTAAATGCCCTTAAATATTCGGTTATCATACAATATTGTGTCATACACAACTGAAATTGGGATTTGGGTAAAAATCTCTAAAAGCTAAGATTCGATATTGGTAAATACTCGTAAGTAAAAAATAGCCTATGCTGTTCAAGCTAAAATATAATAATAAATTACCTTTGTTTTTTTTCGCTTAGCAAAGAAAAGTAAGAAATAACATATACCCGAAGTCATCGACCCAACACTTCAACATCAGCAAAATAAGACACTATCAACTTCACATGATATCTCGAAGAATATGTTAAAAAAGAAAATCTAACTTGAGTCACTATTTCGTCGAAACCTTTTACACTCATATTTCTGCCGACTGTACCTACATATCAAATTATTATCCATCGTCGAGTCGTGATACAAAAGCTTTAGCAACTAATAATTTTATGTTAATACTAATATTAAATTGCTTAATAATCTGTGCTTTAATGTGAATGCGAATGGTGAACCCTCAGCTTTAGCCCGCCAAATTCAAACTATCTTTGGGTTTTTGCGAATTGCAGCTCCGTTTTACGTCGTATGTTTATCAAGAAGCATTTTGTGACTTTCGGAATTATAAATTTATTGAACTAAACTTTGGAAATTTGTTCCACCTAAGAATTTTTCAGATTATTTCATATGAGTATTCTGAAAAATTCTTAGGTAGAACAAATTTCCAAAGTTTGACGATTGATATGAAGTTGATGATTATTATATAATTCCTACAGTCACAAATTGCTTTTTGATCAATATACTTCGTAAAACAAAGCTGCGATTTGCAAAAATCCAAAGAAAAAAATAATTTGGCGGGCTACAGCTGAGGATTCATCTTAAGACGTGTACGATTTATCTATAGGTAGTATTCTACTAGGGCTACCATCTGACGTATCTAGGTACCATACGATCTATGGTATTATTTTGTGAACACCATGGTCCTACACTTTTTCATGTGCTGAATAGACATGAAGATTAATTTTTGCAGTCATAATAGGAATACATAAAGCCAAGTATCTCTATCGGTTTGATAAGTTTTAACTACAAAACTGTTAATTAAAGTTACTTGTTGAAGAAATTTTATTGTTTCTAGAATTCTTATAATGATAGTTCTGGTAGTAATGTTGTCGGGCAAAGATTAGGCGAATTAAGGATTTTCTTCTATTATCTCATAATGTTACGCAAAGGGGTCTACCAAAATTTTGCCCAATATATTATTAAATTTGAAGGTATTATATAAAAACTAGCTGCACCCCGCGGTTTCACCCGCAGTGGTATGAAATATACTTTACGACCTATTCTCAGACCTACCAAATATACACAAAAAAAAAAAAAAAACTGTCAAGCCGTTTCGGAGGAGTTCGATAACAAACACGAGATTTTTAAATATTAGAAGATTAGATAAAGATTCTTTTTCAGCAAGACATTATATTGCTGAAATATTTTCATCATTCTAGCGTTTTTCCAACGATATTGAAGCCACCTTCAATCTAACCGATGCAGAATAGCCGGTATTGCTGAAATCTTATCTATATCATAATTTTTCTACCAAGTTACGTACAACATTACCATAGTTAACACCACCAGCCATTTAAGTAAGTTGCACGCAACAAAACCATAGACTATTTTAAAATAGCCAAAGATTGATCACTGCAGCATAGAGTACGTCTAGTCTATGAGTAGCTAGTTGTAGTAAAAAACCGACAACCCGTGATTAGATAATGATGCTTTTGTCATTAGATATCGGAGGCAAAAAGTGTCGGAGCTCGGGGCAGGTTTTAGGGCTGGCATAGTTCATAAATTATATTATTATTTGACACAAATTTTATTTAAACAAATTAAAACTTTTTGAAGAAAACTTATGAAAGCATTTCAAGAATTCACGTTGAAAAGTCAGTGTTCATTGAGTAGAATAATTATTTTCTGAAGTTATTTTTTGGAGGCACCTTTGCAATTTTTTTTAATGAGGTTTATAAACTTGGTATGTTATGATACGATGGGAAAAATATTATAACCATGATACCTACTTTCTTAGTTCGCGCATACAAAAAATTACAAAACACATAATTACAAAAATACAAGATACAAGAGTTTTGACGTCAGTGATGTGGTAAAACTGAATCTAATGTTTGTTAAAGATCTAGCGCCAGGGTAGCCTGCGAAACTCAAATTTCCTTACGTTATTTGCTATTTGCATGTCAGTATAAGGTTGTACCGACATTGATCAAAAAAAAAATTTCCAACTTCAAAAAAATTGTATTTACAGAATTATAATAATTAAAATCATCAATACAACCCTCTAAGTACATATTAGGTACCTTATTGAAAGACTATTTCATGAGATCCTGACATTTGAGGTAAATTCTAACTTAGAGAGTTGTGTTGATGCTTCTAATGATTACAATTCTGTAAATACATATTTGTTGCGGTTACGAATCATATTATTTTGATCAACGTACACTCTAACACAGACCTACAAATTGTAAGAAAAAAATTATTTCGCGTGGTACCCAGGCGAGCCTTCCCTCTCCATCGAGGAACCTCTTCACAATGCGTACCGTGTTCAAGACTATACTACCACTGTATTGTGGCTGTACATGACTCTGTCAACAAAAGGTACAGTAAATATCTAAAAACTTATACGGTCAACCCTACCACTCAATAACCCAAGAGCTACCGTATCTTTCAAGAGCCAGTCACGAGCCACGAGCGATCGTCGATAGCGAACGTGTACCGACTAAGCTATACTACACTTTATACAATACCTAATCTCAAAACTTAACTTTTTACTACTTAAACTTGAGGAAACTAAGCTTTTCTTTAGCTTCTTTAGTGTTTTTTTTGTTTAAAACTGTTTGATTTCTTTTTGTTGTTATTTTGGGAAAGGAAGCAAAAAGTTAATAGGTCTAATTGGAAAATGTTACTTAATCCCGTTGTACTGTGAAAGTAACACAAACTGTAGTTCTTTCGTTTGTTAACCCGAAATTACTACTACTCTACTAATTATAGCATAAGCATAGTATAATTCGTCCTATTATTGCAAATACCGATTAAGTCCAATAATCACGTTTTGAGATAATGCCATTTGAAAGTTTGGATGTGCTACCAAATCATCAATTATGTTACCTAATTTCGTAACGAAGGGTCGTGTCAAAAAATGGGATTTACCAGTTTGTACAGCTTGGATTTACCAGTTTTACCTATTGTGGTATAGTAATTTTATTCTAGGTGCATCGTCTTCACATATAATTATTATGTATACATAATATTGTAAAACATTTTTAAAAGAGTAACGGTGGAGTTTCTTGCCCATTCTTCTCCATACGAAACTACCTTTTGGAAGGGGCAACTAGAATCAATTCTATTTTTTGTAAAATATGACGTTCAAAAGTGCCTTTTATGTGCGTATTTGAAATAAACGATTTGACTTTGACTTTTGAAAAATTAATTCTAAAGGTCTAAAAAACATTTTCGTCATAAATTAATTCACTTACCTAATAGGTATTTGCAGTAATAGGACGAATTAGCCTTTAATGTTCCCACACCTGGGACACAGGCCTCCTCTCTGTTACGTCTTCGGATTTTTAGCTCTAGGACATGTCGCTTTCCTCACGATGTTATCTTTCATCGTTTTGAGAGCAGTGGTGATGGAATAATTTACACAAAGTAAAGTGCTTGCCTGGGTTCGAACTTACGCCAAACAACTCGTAAGTCGCGAGTGTCAACTGGGCCATCACTGCTCTCAATTTTTTTCCGGTTCACAAATCTTTTATAGTATTATTTATTTATATGTTCTTTATTGTACACCACAAAATATACAATGGAAGGTTCTATCGCTTTCTGAGATCTCTTCCAGGCAACTTTAGAATGGACAGTGATTTGCCTGAACATAGAATGGGGTTGTCGTTGGGCGTTGGTAGTTGGTCATTGTCTAGCCATAATATCTACATATTTCATATAATCCAAGGTGGATCTCTGGTCAACACCAAAAATAACAATAACTTTCGCCAGTTATGTTATAAGTATAACTTCTATAGGTAATTATAGGAGGCTATAGCTAATAACCCAGCACGAATCCAGATACTGCTTCATTGATCTAGTGATCGTAAGTGCTACTGATGAGGAATAGGTCCTGGGTTTGATTCCCGGGTCGGGCAAAGTGTAATTAGGTTTTTCCATCTGCAATTTCTTAGTAGCAGCCCGGAGTCTGGATTTGTGCCCGGTTGATGGCAATAGACTCGCCTCCTATTACATGGGATTTAAACATAACTGGCGAAATGTGGGTGTACTATAATTACATCACTGCCTAATCCTTAGGGAAATAGAGATGTCATATTATGTAAATTCAGACATCGGGCTGAAGTCAGGTTTTGTGAATCTCTATCTACATACCTATTTGAATCATTGGACTTCCTACTTTGCTTTACGTAGTAATATTAATTTACAAAATATTTAGTTGCAATATTTTTATCAGATCGAGTTACTATAGATAGTAATCTTGTAAAACACTAAGAAACTCTTAGAAACTGGCGTTTCTTATAGTTCATTACAGACGAATTAAACGTTCGCAGCCCGTGGTTTAATGAGTGTATGGCGTAGGACAGAAGCTTATAGCGAGTAGTAAGTCACACTCACACACCATGACACCCACTCACAAACACACCATCATACCCATGAACACACACACCATCACATTCACTCACACATAATAACAGAAGCCCAACTTAAATCAATGTTATTAATTTTAATATTATGTTTTAGAACCTCACGAATGTTTTATTATAATTGAACTCTTGTCTATAATAATTTCACATCCTCAAACCGTAAGGTAACCATTATAATTTTGTTAAATTCGCACGTCTGAGCCACAAGATACAAGCGACGCTTAGTTTGTGACTCACCGAACATGCACTTATTATATTCTCACTTTTTTGAAGTGAAAACTTCTTTAGGCGCGTTGACCACTTTTTGGGTGAACAAAAATCATGGAACTCGCGTCATCGTCACCACACGCTTTCCATGAGCTATATGTAAGAGTATACTGTGTATATATGTGTACTTTTTAGATGAACAAAAATCATAGAACTCGCGTCTTCGTCACCGAACGCTTTCCATGAGCTATATGTATAGGTACTGTGTATATATGTGTACTTTTTGGGTGAACAAAAAGCGTGAAACTCGCGTCATCGTCACCGCACGCTTCAACGATACAACTCACAAGTTACTTAGTTTTCACTTCTAACGGCAGTCCCTAAAGACTGCCCCGCGTGTTATTTTTTTGAGGTATTAGCAAATACTCCATCTGCACTCTAATTGCATAACATACTTTCAATCACTATCCGAGGGTTTGGATGAGGTTTGAAAAATCAATTTGCTCACTAACGTAAGTAACGCAATAAACGAGTCTGAACTGTCAAAATTAAAGGTATTGAGATCAATTGTTTAACATTTTATGTGTTTTACGCAATTACCCCGCTGAGATCCCAGACTCCTAGCAACATATTCATAGGTAGTAATTTCCTTTTCTATCTACGTTTGATTTTCTCCCTAATAAATGCGTTTTATACTTCCGTAGCTTTAGTGACCTTTTTTTTGCTGCTCTTCACCTTTTAATTAACGAATCAGCTTTAAAATTGCATATCTATCTAAATATATATTACCAGTCTATATTATATAGTTCCACTGCAAGGCAAATGCCTCTTCTTACTGAGAAGGCACAAGCATTGATCACCACGACTGCTCAAAACCTTAGAAATCATAATCTTGCCAAGAAATTAAAAAGCTGCTGAACGGCTAGTGTGTAATTAGTAATCTACAATTTAACTTTATTATGCATTTATGTTTGCAAATCTCTCATTTTAATCGAAGCAACTTGAAATTTATGAATGTACTTTATTTTATTCAGACCAGTTTTTTTTTGTCATGGGGCTCCTGGCTCAATTATAACAGCAGCACGGGTCGATCGAAGGTTAAGCTACGCTTGCCGCGGTCGTTTCGTGGATGGGTGACCATTCATCCCGGCTGTCATTTGTAAATCTTTGACAGTAGTTACGGGTAGTCAGAAACCCAAAAGCCTGACAACCTGTTTTACCAAAAAGGGTATCGTGTTACCCAGTAACTGGGTTGTGGAGGTCAGATAGGCAGTCGCTCCATGTAAAATACTGGTATTCAGCTGCATTCGGTTAGACTGGAAGCTGACCATAACATAGATGGGAAAAGGCTGGGCAAATGAAGATGAAAGCATTACATTTTTGCTTGCAAATCTCTATTATCAATCGGAGCAACTTGAAACTTACGAATGCGCTTTATTTTATTCAGAACAGCATTTTTTTTTTGCTTTGTAACCACACATACACATACATAAACTCACGCTTTCTTCCCATGGGGGTAGGCAGGAACTACAGAACGCCACCTGCTACGATCCTTACATACTCCTTTTGCCTCTTTTACGTTCATACATCTGTTCATACACGCACGCCGGCTGCGAGTACTACGCACCTGACCTTTCTGAAGAACATCACCAATAAGCTCACTATATGTCTTCCTAGGCCGTCCCCTCTCGGCGTTTTCACTCACATCTGCTCAATATCTTTTGTTAGTCGCCCTTCATTCATCCTCTTAACATGACTAATCCTAGATGGTTTGGTCATGTTGAGCATACTCTTTGAAATTTTTGTCACTACATATTCTTCATTTTCTTTTTGTTTCTTCTTCTTTTGTTATGTAACTGTTCAAAATTATTGAACAACTTCGTTTTTTGTAAAGATCATAGCAGGTGGCGTTCTGCAGTTTCTGCCTACCCCCCATGGCAGGAAGGCGTGAGTTTATTTTCATGTGTATCTATGTGTAACTTCTTTTAACTTACACCACAAACTTGTTGCTGGTACAACAGACGGCTTCTTTGAGTTGCAACCCGACACCAAGAGGCGTCGGCTTGACTGTACGAGACGTAATTATAAACTTGAGATAACGTTTTAATATGATATGAAAATACTTACTGTATTAACTATACAACAGAAGTGCTTGGATTTAAAAATAACATTGTTGAGATTAATTTTCATAAAGGAAACTTGACAGAAAATACCACTAACTTAATAAAACGGTCTTATCGAATTTATAAAACGAAATCACACCTGACAACAGACTTTACCAGAGTTAAATATAAAGAGATAGGTGTTTTTACTTATTTATTTTACCATTTATGTACACACATATATAAACAGACAAGAAGAAATGAACAGAAAAATGGGTACAAAGGTGATGCTTATTTCTAAAAAAATCTCTGCCAGCATACCTGCGATTGGAGAGTATAAAAAAGCGATGTAGACAATGTATGTAAGAGTAGAAGGGAAAACAAAATAAATATATACAATCTAAAATTAATTTTCCAATTTAAATATAAACATATAATACAATTTCAAACAATACAATTTTAATTTAATTACAGCTAAACCTGACGAAAGTGATGATGATAAGCTAGTAAAAATTACTGAAGAATTTAGTTTTGAATTAATTAAAGACTTGATTACATAATAAGTTGCTTTAGACAAAACTGTTTCTATCAATAACAACGCGAGGAAAACTAAGGTTAATGAAATTGATTTGAGCATTATAATGATCAGTCTTGTAGCATTCATAGAAATGTATTAAATGCGTGTTCATGGTCAATGGTGCTGCCTTATCGACACCATAATTTTTTCCATGACAAAATCTACGTCCAACCCCACCATCATCCATTTACCATGACCCACAGCTTCCAACAATCACAAACGCAAACGACTAACAAAACTAATTTCCACAATGTCCTTTGCAAGCCCTTGGCACGTATACCGCCAGATAATGTTGCACACCTGTGTCTAATAGCTCTTCGATTAGATTATGTTTTTATTGCCTTTAGGGAAATACTAGAATTCTAGGTAGAAGTGTAGACTGGTCGGCGACTGGCTTGTCTGATTGATAGTATAGTTGATTTGTTAGTTCAAGGGTATTTGTGCTTTGTAATGTTAAAGAGCTGGGCTGGTTTGTTTACGATATTTTGCTTATAGGTCCAAGGTATTTGGCTTCAGTGTTTGATTTCAAGCAGTAATGAATCAAAATAAAAAGTATTTTTTTCAAATTAGGCCTGCTGAAGCCTGAATTTATGCTGGAGACTTCTTCTTACTAGCTAAAAAACTAGGAAGTGGTGAATGGTGGATGTTTTGGGCGCTGCCTTATTTAATTTTGACGTTAAAAGAGTGCTCACTCTTTTCATCCACCATTCACCACTTCCTAGTTTTTTAGCTAGTAAGAAGAAGTCTCCAGCATAAATTCAGGCTTCATCATTACTTGAGCCTTTTAAACTTATCCCTTACCCAAAAGGTACGAAGCTTCACACAATTAAGCCATTGTAATCTTCAATCCAGGTCTCGCCTCGCTCGATTAAATGTCATAGGTATCGTGACGAACCCTCATGAAGTCATACGTTATCGTGATATGCCAACACTTTCACAACTGTGTAGCTGCTAAATTGGGATTTGTTTGAACAAACATGAGTTTAAAAGTAATCGCTGTTTAAGTTTTATGGGGGATGAAGATAAGTTATTGTTTAAATTGGTGTCAATGGTTTGTCATTTTTGGCAAGTCTTGCCAGACTTATGGTCCCTCACATTTCAGATTTAAGAGTAGTCTCATACAGTATTCTTTATACAGGGTCAAATTAAATTAACTAGCGAAACTGCAGAAGTGATGGATATCGATATCTAAACACGATAAAATAAAAATAAGCACAATGAATTTGATGGTTTTTGGGGGTCAATGACCGCTGGTACTTTTTGTACTTGAAGTTTAGGTTTAGAAAATCTGTTTTGTTTTGTTATATTGTGTTGAGATATTTAAAACCATCACATCACGTCTGTGAAGGTTATACAAAAAACCAGATTTTTTTAAAGTGATATTTCAAGTGACTACACTAACTGCGGTCGATGACCCCACAAAAAAACTATCAACTAATTTATTTTTGTTTTATCATGTTTAGATATTGATCGATACCCATCACGTCTGCGGAGTTTTGCTAGCTAATTTAATTTGACCCTGTATAATAAAATTTTGAGTTGGTGATTAAAAACGATGACATCATAAAGACTAGTTCTTATGATTATGCTCTACAGAACCAGGTTAATTTAAAATAAGTAGGAATTTTGTTCAGCTTCGTCTTTCGACTACCATTCAATTCATAAAAAGTTGCTCGTTTGACTCATCAACATTCAAAGGATATAAATCTGTATAAATCTCTTCTTCTGCAAAACTTTTAGTTTTCATTACATTGTTCCAAAGTATTATTAGGTTTTTCATACGTATTATTTGGTAGGGTCCCCGAGTCTGGATTTGTGGCCGGTTGATGGCAATAGGCTTGCCTCTTATTACATGGGACTTAAACATAACTGGCGAAATGTGGGATTAGGTACTATAGGTACATCTCTGCTTAACCCTTTGGGGAATGCAGGCGTGATGTTATGTTGTTCCGAAGCATTGGCAAACCCCGCATTGACTTGAAGGACACAACTCGCCATTATTTTATCAGATTTTCAAATTGCACAATAATTAAGGACAAGTCAGTACAGTCTCCAGCAGGTCAAGTTACACGAAACTATAAAATTTCTCCAAACGATATTTAACCTTAAAATGTTTAAGGTTAAGTTCAAAATCGAATGAGAAAATCTGACAGTTTGTACATCGCCTACACTTGCCGTTAAATTGGTAAATCCTACCATTTGACACTAGCAACATTCACTGCTTTGCTTCTTAATACTATGGGCTAGCATGACCAATGTTTTTAATCTGTTTTTGAACAAGTTTATTAGTTAGTAGTTACTATTACTGTAAATTGTGGTTGTCAGCTGCGACACTGACCAAATCCATTTTGAGGCGTTTCTAATTAAAGTTTTGTTACCTTGTTTACACGGTCATTGGTAAGTTTTATCGAGGTGCAACGAGTGACTACATTATTTATTATTTATAAATATACATAATATTGTGTTGAGTTTGTTGATTCAAATCCGTGCAAGCACTAATGTGACTTTTCAATACTTGGTGAGTTTATCTTGGACAACACTGACATCGGTGAAGAAAACCATCTTGAGGAAACCTGCACCTTAATTACGTAACACACTCACAATCTGAATCATTTTGAAGCCTATTGCTAATCCATTGCTTCATATGTTCGAAAAAAATATCTGCGCAACAACGTAAATAACGCAATGAATGTTGTTGAACTGTCAAAATCAAACCCATTCCTACTATTAGTTAAGTCAAAGTCAAAGTCAAATCATTTATTTCAAATAGGCACATAAAAGGCACTTTTGAGCGTCAAAATTTACAAAATAATAGAATTGAGTCTAGTTGCCCCTTCTAAAAGATAGTTTCGTATGGAGAAGAATGGGCAAGAAACTCCACCGTTACTCTTTTAAAAATGTTTTACAATATTATGTATACATTAATTATATGTGAAGACGATGCACCTAGAAAAAAAATTGTATACCACAATAGGTAAAACTAATTAAATATAACGCATGACAGGTAAATTAATTATGAGATAGATACATGGTGCTCACATATTTACAAATATTGAAAAGTAAATGATTTTTCCAAAATTTCACAAGTAATAATTTAGTATGTTACGTAATTACCCCGCAGGAATTATAGTTAATACAAGTTGGAAATCGCTACCCCGTCTTGAGCAAGCGTGGTGATCAATGCTCATGCCTTCTTTGTATGAAAAGAGGCTTTTGGCCTGCAGTGAGACAATAACAGGCTGGTATTAATATACATAATTATGTAGGGATCATTGTAAATAAAAAGCAAAAGTTAAAGGTCTAGCCTTTAACTTCTTTTATAGTTTTCTCGTGCACCTTATATCGCTGTCACATTATGCTCCTAACGCTATTCCTCGCTCTGCCGCGATGTTGCCCTCTCGGCCCACACTACACTACTCGCGCAATTAATCGCGACGCTCCTCACTACGTCGCTCGCCTTTCCAACACAATGGACGTCGTAACCGTGACAGCGTGCGCGCTATGCATTTATAGTATAGAAAATTATTTAAATGTCAGAAAAAGGCGTTGTCGTCAATCGTCGGACTGCGCCCGCGCGATTATGTGGACGGTCACTCGCGCTCGTATTGCCGGTCCTTTGACTCCCGCCAAAATGCGACGACGAGGAGCATGACGAGTAACATGGCCACACTACGTCTCTTCCTCCTTTCCTCGCTACATCCCATGCCACTCAATAAGTGTGTGTTTTTTTTTTTTTTTTTTTTTCCTAATTGGCAGCTCGTAGTTGTGACCACTAAGGTCCTGGCTACTTAACCGGGCAAACCTGTGGGTGCCTTAAGCTACTAACTTAAAGCCTCCAGCCAGGGGCGAACAATACTTAAAATTTAGGTGACCGCACGCTAAGGGCACCCCCTGTGGGGTACGAACCTCGGCTTAGGGCGTCACTGAGGGGAGGGCAGCAAGATGGGACAGGCTGGATCTAAATTATAAGTGTGTGGCAGCGTTAGTACGTCTTTATAGTAATCGTCGTCCATCTTATCTGTCTTCCCTCCCTTTCGCAGTGTTCTCATACCCATCTTCTAACATCCCTCATATCTTGTGTTTTGTCCGTTTATTATTCGTTTCCACACATATATTTACAAGCAAAATCTTGGCAATCAATAATTAGTCCCAAAACCTATCTTGCTGATTAGCGATTCTTTTTAGTACGATATAAAAAACATGTTTTTGATGTCTCAAAAATGGTTAGATAACATTGTAGTTAGATTTTTTATTTAGGCTCACTGGTTATTAATTTATTAATTAACTAGCGACCCACCCCATATTGATGTATTATACACATAAACTTACAAATACAAATACAATACAAATAGTTTATTTCTTTACAAGGTTTGTACTACATAGCTAGTGATAGAATTGTCCTTTTAAGCAAATACATGCCTGTATTAGGACACTCCACTCTTCCGCAATTTAAATTTACGTAATGTACATTCGCTTAAAAATGATGCCAGTATTTACTATTTATAAAATTGTGAGAAAGTTAAACAAAAGATAACCAAAATTAAATAAAATTAACACAAAAAAAATGCAAATACGGAAAACTAATATTTTATATCTTATACTTTCCGGAATAACTTCTGTAAATAATGGTGAAAACTGAATCAGAATCCGTTGCGTAGTTTTTAAACTGAATAAATGTTCACCGCGCACCTTGAAACTAAAAGCGCGCGAATTTTTCGTTTGCAACCCCCATATCTCCGCCATTTTTAATAATTTCGAAAATCTGATATAAAAAATATTCTATATAATTATCGAACCTGCTCACAAAATTTCACGAGAATCGGCTAAGAAATGCGATCTATAGAGGATACTCGTAACAGCCGGACATCCGGACTTACGAAAGCATTTTTGCCCAAGCTGAAACGGAGACACTTTGCTCGGGCTTTGCGCTCGCTCGATCGATAATATCTATTGATTTTGCAGTCTAAATCTCGTGTTACCCTTGGCAGGATAACAGAACTGGGGGGCAATACTATCAAAACCTACTTTCTGGTACCGCAAGGTCAAAACCCTACACAGAGATTTCAAACCCAACCATTTCTGACCAGTCACCTTCACCAGCTGTTTCACCCTACATATCTACGCTTAAATATTTATCCCTAGGCTTCTGAGAGCCTTTGATGTGTGTTCGCTTGCCCTACCTCGTCATTTTTTTTTTGTAAAAAAATATAAACAGTTGAACATCAAAGTGCGCCCCACACCGCGTTTAGAAAATCACTTGGTAGGAAGATCTGGGTTCCGGATAGTCATATAATAATATCATTTTTAAATGCTTTTATTTAGTTTTACTAGTATACCTAATTGTTAAGAAATTAAGGTGGATTTTTGCATGCTAATTTTGATGAATTGCTTTTGGGCTTATCAAGTTGAAACTTTTAATAGATAGTGAGTACCTACTCATTATGTTTTTATGATGTTTTATTCTAACTGCCAAAAATATAGTCGATCACAAATAGTTTTATCAGTTCTAATTCGTCCGTAATCAAACACAATTAGATAAACTAGTGGCTCTGTGAGTCTGTCTTTATATAGCATATAAGTGAATAAATGTTCATCGCGCACCTTAAAACAAAAAGCGCGCGCAAAGACCACGTAACGCGGTTTTTTTTTTTACCTTTTCAAACCCCATATCGCCGCCATTAAAAAAAAAACGAAAAGTTTGTCGACAAAAATACCATATAATTATTGAACCTCCTCACAAAATTTTACGAGAATCGGTTTAAAAATGCGACCTGTAGTGAAGAATCGCCGGACATCCGGACATACAAAAGCATTTTTGCCCAAGCCGAAACGGCAACGTTTCGCGCTCACTCGGTCAATTAAATTTTTCATATGTATTTTTTAATAATAATTAATCCTTTGACCACACTATTGTTCTCCATTCTGTACAACATTTTAAGAATACACGGTACCCAAAAAACACCCTAGCTAAGGGTGTGTTTACACTACAGCGACGCGCGCGATATTTATTTATAAACAAAATAATACAGGCACGTGTTACACTGTCATAAAAATTTTTGGAACTTGCGCATCTGGTGTGGTTAGTGTACACTAAGCTTAAACAAGATGAGCGTAAAAATGTTAAGAAAATAGATTGGAGTAAAACTGTATGTTTGTTTGTCACAGGTTTTTATAGTTTTAAATTGATTTATAGAGTTCAGGTGGGTCGCGTTTTATGTGTAATAAAATTTCCTTTAAGCGTGTAAAATGTTTGGTATAAAATGGTGATTAATGATGATTTTATGGCATGGACATTATCTGTAATGCTAATTAAATTTTTAAAGGGAAACTTTTCATTACGCCAGGCGGCGATCAGTTTTACGTCCACAAATTGGGACGGTTAATTTTAGTTTGATCATGGTTCTTTCTTCGAAGCCTTATCTGAAAGTAATGGCTATGTAGATACATTTATTCAAATCAAAAGTAAGTAATCAGAAATAGTCTAATAGGTATATGTTTACCTAGTACATTATTTCTGACCTAATGATTTTGATGTCGAATTAATTGCTTGTGCGGTTAAAATAATAAATAACAAATCAATTGAACTTTCGCTTTGACAAAAAATATGGTCTTTCGCTACCTGCTTCTACAAAATGCACTTTTCATACTCCTTCTATCTCATAATTTTAAACAACACACCCACATCAATAAATCAAACAGTACAAAAACCAAACAAAATAATCTAACACTTGTACAAAACTTATGCATAAAACAATTTTGCACACAGCGCAGCGCATGCGACGAATCCACACATACATAAAAACGCACACACACACAATGATAAATGAACGTTTCTCGTGTTACGATAGATTGCTGTGCAGATAGATACTGGATCTGTTTATGGTTTGTTTGTGACAGCGGTACTGAAAGTTTATGTTTGTTTATGGGAGTTCGGTATAGTGGATGTAGACCTTACGATGTAGGGCTGGAAAGAGAAATACTCAATGAGAAGAATTTGAATTTTCTAAATTTGAGAACTTGTATACTGGAGTAATTTATTTTTGGCTATTGTTTATATTATCCTAAGAAAGACCATGATTACATGTATGAATTACGGGTTCCGTTCTTAGACAAGTGAATTATTTAGAGGAATAGCCTCGATTTCTCTAGTTTCTCTCTATTTATTTATATCGAGCATAGAAAAATATCCTTTTCTTTTCAGGAGGTAAGGAAGTTCTGTTGACATCCTGTAAACACATAAAAGTTTAGAAAAGAAAAACAAAATAAATGAAATAAAATTATAAAGAATAGGTAAATATATAATATACGACTATATTCTAAGCACAAAATTATGCTTACACTTTGCCTGTTCCATCAAAATTGTTCTTCATAAACGTAACTTTAAACATTTACTGTGCCACAGTCCTCTGCCTAACTCTTCGGGAAATGCAGGCGTGATGTTATGTGCGTAATAACACAGTAAATATAATATTAATAATTATAATTTTCACAATTAATATCTTAATATAATCTCATAAGTAAACTTTGAGTACCACAACGTTAGCTGATTCGCTAATCGCTAGATAATGTCGGCGTCGCGCCGCGCTAACCTTGCACCGGCGGCTTTTATATAAGCTTTGTAATATTTATTGATATTGCTAGTTTGTTCGTTGAGGTATCTTATTTAAATGTTGCCTTCCCTTTATCTCAAATATAAACTTCAAAGCTGGCCATGACTATCCACAGTTGAATAAACATCCTGGATAACACAGAAAATATTGTACACTTGCGTGCTAAAATTGGCCCACCCCGTGCCGTCAATTTGAGAGACATCTCAAAAATCTTAATGAATATAATTTATTATTTTATGTTGTGTGAAGGTAGGTAAGGTACTGTTTATTTGCACATACGCTGTAGTTTGATAAAAGCAATATTCTTTACAAGATCGACCCGATTCGTCAGATGTCCTCATCACTCACTTTTGCTCGGAAAAACTGCGTGACTTTTGATCAATGAAATTGAGAAAAGTTTAATTTTGTTTATTATAATTCGTTTCCTCATTTACTGAAAATTTAACTTGATTTTTTAACGGAGTTCAAGAAAAGGAGGTTCTTTATTCGACTCCCCGTGTTTGTAAGTTCGGGGTTTCACAAAAAATTATAAATCAGTTTTGATAATTCTTTCACTAATGTAATCAACATATTTTCAGGAAGGGTTTAGTATACAATATATATATATATATATATAAGGTTATTGTTAGTAAACCTTGTTGAATTATATTGTTTCAAATGGAAGAATACGGGGTGGGTCGATTTTTTTGCACGCAAGTGTATTTAATATTTCTGTGTAGTCGTGATAGAACCGTAAAACATGATAATAATATTATTAAACTTTAGGTAAGCAAGAAATTCCAAAAGCAAAAAATTCCTTCAGGAATTTTTCAGTGGCAGCGCGTAGTGTGGATTTGTGATAGGCTCTCCCCCTATATATTACATGGTACATAAACATGACTAGCGAAATGAGGGTGTACTATAGGCACACCTCTGCCTAAACCTTCGGGAATAACAGGCGTGATGTTTTGTTAATGTTAGGTAAAAGAACGGGAACTTTGTCTTTAGAAATTGCCTAAGATGTACATCATGACATCTAACAATATTCTACTGACCAAAATCTATAAATATAAAAAAAAACAATCGACCTCAAAAAAAACACTAAAAGACGTGAAAAATAACTTTAATTACGGAAGTCGGTGTCTTTGGTTTTGTATTTTCGTTTTTGGCCACCGACTTCCAAAATTAAAGTTATATACACAAAAAAAAAAAAAAAAAAAGAAAAAAAAAAAAAACCAAAGGATTTTTTTTTACAGGACGACGTCTGACGGGTCAGCTAGGTAGGTAGCTAGGTAGAGTAGGTAGGTAGGTAGGGTAGTTAGGTAGGGTAGGTAGGTAGGTAGGTAGGAAGGTAGTAAGGTAGGTAGGTATGTATGTGTATTTATCTGCAAATAAATCTTTGACTTTGACTTTGACTTTGTGCCTAGGATAGTTAGGTAGGGTAGGTAAGCAGGGAAGGTAGGTAGGGTAGATAGTTAGGGTAGGGAAGTGGGGTAAGTGTTCGATACTAGTGCTACCTGTGCGAAGCCGGGCTGGGTAAAGCTAGTAGCATAAAATAAAAAATATATATAGCTATAAAATCGTTGGACACTTTAATTTTAGTTCAATAAAACTTGTTATGGCTTCGTGCAGTTGAGCTAACCTTGCACCAGCGGCTTTTACACCAAAATTTATTGTTATTGCTATTGGCAAACAATTTAAAATAAACCGCATGATTTGAATCTATTTCAAATAAATACTGTATCATTTTCATTTAATGAGTAGTAAATTTTGGAACTTTAATTCAGTTTGTTGACTGCCAATATTTTAGTAAAATTGTCGAGTCCATTAGAAAAACTAGTAGTTATAGTGGCGATTTACATAGGTAACAATCTAAATAATGTTGCAGTTATTAATTAACGTTCATTTTCTCTTTAAACAATGTTGGTGAAGGTATGTTCTAGTGTCGGTAAGATGGGTACTTAATACTGACAGTGGCGTTACTATAAGGTAGTGGCAGAGCTGGCATAATGCCACGGGCCCTTGGCCCTACGGGGCCCCCGGCCCGATAGGCCGCGAGCTCAGAAGTAACCTAACATTTATAACAACATTAACTAAAAATTATAAGTTTTATATAGGTAAGTACTTAACTATAGGACAAGACAGGCTACGTAACTTAGCTATCCGGTCTATTGAAAATTCTATGGCCCGATCTTTAAACTTTGATGATGTTAATAATACTTTTGCGGAAAATAAAGCTCGGAAAAAAACAAATTTTATTAATAAATATATTGATAATATTAAATTTTTATTTTATTATAAATATGTAATACCTACGCTTTTGAAAATTAAATGTATTATAGATTTAACTAAAATGTACACAGTAATACGGTTGGGTAACTACTTCAGTGATTTATTAAAATTAAATTATAACGTGACGATTTTTACTGGGCCCCATCCCATCCAATGAATTTTCCACGAGCCTCAAATGGTATAGTTACGCCACTGGATACTGATCTCTAGCTCGCTCTGACTCGCATAGGGACGTAGCATTATGCTGAGCGGTGGTCGATTTGCGTGGATGTGATGCATATTTGCTCCCAACTTGTTATTTTTTGTGTTTTTTCTCTGCGTCATGTCTACCGCAAATAAACGTATTTTCTTTCTCTCTTTTTTTTTCTCCTTTTCAGTTTGCATCTTATTTTTGCATTTATCCTGTATCCTATAGTTAATCTGCTCTTTTAACCGCCATAATCTCCGAGATTACCAAATTATTATCTTGTAGGCTCGTGAAAATTTTCACAATAATTTAATCTAGGTAACTGAAAACTGAACACACACATACAAACACGAAGAAATCATAAACTCATAATTCTCCTTTTTAACTTCACAGTCAGTTAATCTTGATACCCGGTACAATTCTACGGTGCTCGGCGTACGACTGGTGTGTCCAATGCAAATGACGAATCACTAGCCGGCGAGACTGCGGAATAGTGTTGTGAATGATATCGATATTTTACATTAAATATATGCAGCATAGTAAATTTTATTATTGAGAGCACTATAGCAACAGTAAGAGATGTAATTAACGACGATGATCACTAGAATACGAACCAACTGCTAATGAATCGATTATCTGCTTAAAAAGCCGCTATAATCGACGTTTTAATTTAAGGAAAGCGCTGACTTAAATCCAGCAGACGAGACATTAAAAGTTTTTTTTTTTTTTTTAAATTTTGCCTTTTCTCTAGTCTCTAACAAATGGCTTACATAATAGGCATATAGTCGGTATCCATTAAGCGGAAATTGCAGAGTTATTTTCAAAATAAATAGCGTAGAGTCATGTCAATTACCTCCTTCACTTTTTGTGTATATGCATATATATTAGGTTGGGGAAAAAGTCTTTTCGCATTATAGTATGTATGAACTTGTAATAAAATCTCTTTGGCTATACTATTTGTATCTGGCTGGTTTTGGTATCATTGAAAGTTTAAATTTTAAAGAACATAATTCCAAATTCAAATTAGGAAAATGTGTGATTTTCATTTGTTTTTCGTACTGTCAAGATGAATGAATCTAATGAAGAAATTCGATACATTTTAAAATTTTACTACAAAAAAGGTAAAAATGCAAAGCAAGCCGCGAAAAAAATTTGCGATGTTTATGGACCTAGTGCAGTGTCTGTGAGAGTAGCACAAATTTGGTTTAAGCGTTTTCAATCCGGAAATTTTAATGACAAAGATGCACGTCGCTCTGGTCGCCCTATTACGGATAAAATGGATGCCATTTTTGAAAAAGTTGAGCAAGATCGGCCATATCAGTAGTTTCGACGTAGCTGAAGAACTGGGAATTGACCACAAAACAGTTTTGGCACATTTGAAAAAAACTGGGTACACAAAAAAGCTCGATATTTGGGTACCTCACGAGCTCACTGAAAGAAACCTAATGAACCGTGTACTCATTTGTGATTCTTTATTATGACGAAATGAAACCAAACCATTTTTGAAGAAGCTGATAACTGGTGATGAAAAGTGGATCACGTACGACAAGAACGTCCGAAAAAGGTCGTGGTCAAAGGCCGGTCAGGCTTCACAGACTGTGGCGAAACCCGGGTTAACTCGCAACAAGGTGATGCTGTGTGTGTGGTGGGATTGGAGGGGCATTATTCATTATGAGCTGTTACCACCAGGCAGGACCATCGATTCTGAACTCTACTGCGAACAACTGATGAGATTAAAGTGAGAAGTTGAGAGAAAGCGGCCGGAATTAATCAACAGAAGGGGTGTGGTTTTTCATCATGATAACGCTAGACCTCACACATCTTTAGCCACTCAGCAAAAATTAAGAGAGTTTGGCTGGGAGGTGTTAATGCATCCGCCGTATAGTCCTGACCTTGCACCTTCAATTTCCACCTGTTTCGGTCTCTTCAGAATTCTACCTACATACTTAAGTTAAATGTAAATAAACTATGTTAAAAAATGTTTTGAATTTTCTTAAAAAATGCGAAGAAACTTTTTCCCCAACCTATTAGTATATGTATAATGTAGATATATATTATAGTAAATATGTATGTATGTGTATTATAAGTTTATATTCTGTTTAGGTACTTGTATACCTATTTTATTTATAAATACTTATGTTATCTTTTTAATATTTTATTATTATTATTAGTAACGTTTGTTATACAGAGCACCTGCCATCTTATCTCTTCACCACCCTTGTTTGACTGGTAGAGAATGCCTAAGGCATTAAGTCCGCCTTTGTATACTGTTGTGTGCGAGAAGTTTTAATAAATAAATAAAGAAATAAATAGGCAACAATATTGGAAATATTAAAATATATTTTGGTGTAAACTCTCGACCATCACTAAAACCTGTCTTCACGCAAACTACTGAAATAGAAAAATCATCGATAAAAATATAGTAAAAACATACGGACTCACCAATTACCATGATGAGTGCGAGAAAATTATTGCCCTCGTGTCTTTACCGCGTTCCTTCTCTTTCTACATCTACAATTTAAGTTGGAGTGAAAGAGACAGCCATGTCATCAGTTACAAAATGACAGGTTTAGTTGAAGTTGAAATCTTTTTTGTTTCCAATGTTTTTATGATTTCCTGGTCGTTTGGAGTCGTACTCAAGTAAAAAAAAATACTTTTGTTGTGCAGGTTCAAATTGAGATTCACCTGAATAAAGGATGGTTCTAAACTGTATTGAATCGTTTACATCATCACAATACTTAGATCGTCCATCAGATCCAAGCTTTAAAAAAAATTGTTTGATGCAATATTCCTTGAAATGAATCAGGAGTCAAAATCAAAATATTTTGTTCCACGTAAACCTACATGGGCACTTATGAAACGTCTGAAGCTAGGTGCACGGTTTCAATTGGTCGTTTCCTATGGAGAAGAGCCGGCAAAAAACACCACGGTTAGTCTTTTAAAAATAACCGGCTTTTACAATGTTTTCAAATTACAGTGGTATAGGAGGAAGTGTAGGCCTGTCAACAAGTAACAGGTACTCAACAAAATAGAAAAAGGTCTACAAATCTACAGTCTACAAGTTAGGCCTACAGCGTTCTCACATTCACCAAATATAGAAGAATCTATATAAAAGATAAATACAATAATAAAAATAAAAGTCTATTTAAACTGAATGACATGATTGCCATTACAACTGTAACAAATCAGAATTAAAATCCTCTCTACAAAAGCCATTCGTAAGTACCTCTTGATTGTGCGGTACCTGTTAAAATCGATAAGCATTAAGGGGACTACATGACCTAAACGCAAATTTATAATGCCTAAAAATATATGATCCAATGCAGTAACCAAAATCAGAAAAATATATGATATTATATATGCTAGTTAGGTAGTGTGTTGAAAACATTATACAATTAACTTGATATGATAGAAAAAAATCACGAAGGTACCTCTAAAAAAATCTTTTAACGATTAAAAACCATACTAATATACATGCAAACATTCAGATTTTTTGTCAGATTAACAAACAAGTAACATACTAAAGTAATAGTGTTTTAATTTTTAGTCCAATGAATAGATTTTTTGTAAATCCATAATTGCTTCATATTTTGCAATAAATTACCACCGTTGTATCATCGCGCGTCTCTTTATTTTCTATGCAATCCGACAGTGACCGCGCTTTAGCTCTTGTAAGCCTCCTAAATGAATCATCATCATTAACTGCCTAGCCTTTTCCCGTCTATATTGATGCAGCTGTATACCAGTATTCCACATGGAGCGACTGCCTATCTGACCTCCACAACCCAGTCCCTGGATAACACGATACCCCTTGGCAAGTATGGTTGTCAGACTTTCGGGTTGCTGACTACACGTAATGATTGCCAATGATCTCCAAATGACAGCCGGGACCAACGACTGAAGCATTTAATTAATCATGTGTGGTAAAAGATATAAAAGATAAAAGATATTTTATCAAGCCAACCACCAAGCCCAACCAAGTCAAGCCAAGCCCAAGCCAAGCTCTCTAATCTGTATCTTCATAGACAGAACCACAAGACAAGTATGGAATAAATCGCCGAATCCCGTAACAGGGATTATAAAACTCATTATAATGTTTTACAGGGCGATTTTTTAGATGTATGCGAGGGATTCCCGCTAAGCCTCTGAGCCGTTATAATGAGGTATCTTTGCCACCAGCTTATCTGAGCATCGGGAAATTTATTTTTAATACAGTTTTAAAATAACGATTCAAACTCAAACTTGGCAGCTCATTTGAGTTCATTGTTGTTTTAAGACGTATAGGTGAGATATGTTATGTTAACTAAGACGACTGTTGATAGAGATGTATTGAACAGAAGACAACCAATAATTTAGGGATAAGGCAGAAACATGGTGACCAGGTACAAAACAAGATAAACGAAGATCAAAATCTGACACTGATACATTTTTTTCCAAATGACTAAGTCCGAGAAAAGGTTTGATAAGAAAAGAGGCAGTTGGAGAACTGCTTAAGCTTTCTTAAGCAGTTCTACAACTTCCACTTTGTTTAAGATCGTGGAGTGACTCTTTAGCCACTCTACGATCTTACTACCCTGAAAGTTATTTCTTGACTACAGTGTTAAGCATAAGTTTATATGTACCTAAAAACACAGACAATTAAAACAACCCACCAACTCAATAAGGAGCAGCATGAAAGACATCAAGAAGATTATGAACTTAGTAACAAAATTAATATTGTAATCCCGACTGTCCTTACATAGATCCAGATATTTACTATTATCATAGCTAAAGAAACAAGTCACGCATTTAGTAATAAGCTTGAAGTGAACTGACACTTTAAACATGGCGCGTGGCGTCAACTAAATATAGTATTAATCAGTCATTTGTTTTGCTGTCAACTCTGAGTTTCATGCACGATTATTAATTTGGTATATAAAACCACGTATAGGATATACTTTTTCGAGACAGCAACAACAACAACTACAACAACTATTTCTTATTTAATCATGGGTGTCAATATCATAAATAACATCGAAGATATTACTGAGCTTGAGAGGCTTAACAGCATCCTCTAGCTTCTTCTGCTAAAAGTTGTATGGCAGTTTTCAGACGTGATGACGATGATCATTTTGTTTACTCGTATTTTAAACGTCAATGGGCGTTTTTATAGTTTCTAACGTGACGATATTATCGTGGACGTTCACGGCATCACGATTATTAAAGCGAAGTAAAATATATGGAAATATATGAAGACTCTATTAAATTTCCGTAACGTACACATATGTTTTATCATCAACGGTAAAATCGGAGATGTCGACCTCCATGATAACGTGACGTAGAGAATTAAAAAAGCGCGCAATAAAATATCCTTTTTTCGCAGAGGACATTTGCAGGCCGGTTCTGACGATGATGATGACGGCTGCCATATATAGACGAGATATGATAGATATGATGTGATGAGATAGTTGAGCTCCTTAAGTTCTGAGTTGAGCTGCACGATTACTGACAAATGCGTTCACTGACTGGACAGGTCTACTCAATCTGTGTGGTTTTTCCTCAAAAGATCAGTTCAGACACAAATCTACATGGTCTTCACATGATCTGACCAAGATTATGTCTGGACTTTAAAAGAGACCTTGACCTCGAGTTTGTTTCGGCCTTTCTTCTCAGAGTAGTCAAGATAGGAAACGCCGACCTCATCTAGTTTTTAAAATATGATTGACGTGTAAAAGTGTTTGTACAAACCTATTTACAGAAATAAAATTATTTATCATTTACAAGGTTATAGTCAATATTGTTTACCAATTATATCAACACTTTAAATGTTACCTGAGGTGTTACAATGGGAGGTCTTTGCTAAAAGGTAACTAACTTAGCTTATTTGAATGGGTTACCAATTAAACAGTCATGTCACATACAAATTCAGCTGACGTACATTCGTACATATTCATAAGTCTTTCTTTGGGCATCGCCATATTGGAGAATAAATACATTAATTCATACAGGCATTCATCTATTTTTGGCATTATGGGAACTTTTCTAGCCACTCGAAGTTTGATAAGTGGTCGTCTTGTATGCTCTTACGCATTATGAACCGCCCTTAGAGCATTAATAGTGTTTTATACTTGTTATAACTTTAATTTATTTTTGTACTGTGGGAATGTTTGGTAGCCGAAATTTTTGAAGTGTGTGTTTTGATTTTGATTAGAATCGAACTGTGAGTAGCAATTGTTCATGTTTTGATAATTTATGATTGTTAGTTGAAGGAGTTAATGTATTGTGAATATTGTAAGTTAAGTTATTTAATACAAACTAAAACAATCATTATGCATTAGAAAATGAATAGGAACGTGGTTAATAAACCGTTTACGAGTTATTATGTGGTCCTATAAAAAATAAAAATAAACTTTAAAAGATTCAAGTATGTATTGCCTTAAAATGCTTATACTCAAGTAGTCAACAGACTGGTGATGTTCACAATAATTTACCCTGTGGTCATATATTTTTACAAACATCAACGTGCTCTATATTTAAATAATGTATTTTGGTATAATATTGCCATACAATGCTGCCAGCTTTTTGAGCACTTTTTGTATTGACAGCACAACGGACAATTTTTTTTATGCCCTGTGTTAAATAGTCGGGTCGGCTTCCGTGGCGCTGCAGCGCGTCTGGTATGTTTGCTGAAGCGCGTACGGATGGCTTTCAAGCCATCATGCGCAAGAAAGCAAACTCCTTGCTGCACCGTCTACGAAGCAGCAGCAACAGCATTCTGAATGTGATTGCTGCCCGTTTTGACTGTCCTTTCCAGAAAAGGTGGATAAGGACAGCCATAGGCATCAGTTAGGTATAGGTACTAACAATACTAACATAATTTTAGGTACAATTTTTGTTACTAACAAACAAAATTTTATGTTCGTATGTTGTGTTATTTGTGATCAGAGAATAGGGAGATTCCCCGAAAAAAAAACAAATAATAAAACAAGTTGAGTTATGTTAAGGTGGCAAATTTTCTTTGGTTTTTTTGCAACTCTGTCTTACGTCGTATGTTGATCAAAATGCGATTCGTGACTGTAGGGAAAATTGTCATCAATTTCATATATTAATCACCAGACTTTGGAAATTCGTTCCACCTAAGAATTTTTCAGAATATTTCATATGAACATTCATAGGTGGAACAAGTTTCTAAAGTGTGATGATTGATATGAAATTGATGATTATTTTTCGGTACCTAAATATATCATTCTTACAGTCGCGAATCGCATTTTTTATCGAACTATGTTGGGGTCGGCTGCCAGTCTGGCCAGATGCAGCTGAATACTAATATTTTACATGGAACTACTGCCTATCTCACCTCCACAACCCATTTACTGGGTAACACGACACCCCTTGGCAAGACTGGTTGTCAGACTTTTGGGCTTCTGACTACCCGTAATGACTGCCAAAAATCCACGAATGACAGCCAGGACCAACGGCTTAACGTGCTTTCCAAGGCATGGAGGAATATAATTACAATTATATTAAGACTGCCAGCTTGTATATTTAGCACTTTTCCTGTTGACAGCGATGCGAACGATTTTTTTTAATGCCTATCATTATTTTATTTATTTTTTAAATTATTTATTAGCCAACTTATAATATTTACAGTTTGCACCACACATACAAGGTATCAGTCAATACTAGTAATTACACATACAATCATAAAATTATGTAAAATTACATAAAAGTAGACAAAATTTGATGAAATTAAATGAAATTAGATAAAAATGGATAACATTAGATAAAATTAGAAAAAAATATGTATATATGTACCTATGTACATATCATTTTGTTTGAAAATAAAATCACGAAAATAGAACCTAAGTAATGTTATTTTATGATTAACATCAGTTTAAACCGCAATCCAATCTCTTATAATGTCACATCAACTCACACAATTTCTTTCATAATGGCATATATACACTAAATATACGACCTTCTTATGATGCTATGAAGATATTAATAAACACCGCTTTCCACCTCATTGGACGAAACAGCTTGGATGAAACAAAGTAAGCTGTTGTGTCCAAGTTACTGCTCAATTTAGATAATGCTCTGTAGGGTTGGGAGCGTATAAAGATAAATAACGTAATATGAGAAGCGGTGCTTGGTAATATGGTGAAATAACATAACACCATAACATCATGCCTGTATTCCTTGAAGGGTTAAGCAGAGTTGAACCTACAGTACACCCATATTTTGCGTCCCATGTAATAGGGCGTAATCCTATTGCCATCAACCGGGCTCAAATCCTAACCCCGGTATACTACTGAGAAATACCAGATGGAAAAGCCCAATGATACTTTGCCCGACCCGGGAATAGAACCTAGGACCTCATGCTCAGTAGTAGCGTTTGCAAGCACAACACCAACGAGGCATTCAAATAAATAGCATAAAATCTGAAGAAATAAATGTTGGTAGTACAAAATATTTATGAAGATGAAATCGTAGATGTCGATATAGTAAAAGATAATTGCCATTCTCTAGTATAGTTGAGACATTATTGGGTTATTATGGGGTGAGTTTTAACCACTTGAATCCTGCGTAACGAGAAACAATAACAACATTATCTATTGTGTCTCGCTCGATATCGCGACCTCGGGACTCAAAGAAATCATTAAAAATCAAACACTATGTTCTGAAAATCTTCAATTATACGTTCCTTTAACACAAAGGTTATTTCTTTAATAAGGTATAATTTAAGAACTTCAAAAGTATCACCACCTTCCCAGCTTTACCAAAAGATCACTTCCACCCAAAAATTACCTATAAAAATACCCTTCTTCAAATCCTTTCCCATTGAGTTCCTATCTGTACTCAACTCAAGTTCAACCGTTACATTTTATGTTACGGCCAAAGATGGTAAATTGTCATCTATAGGTATGGAGTTAACTTTGTGGAAGCGGTACTTCAGACTATCAAGTAAAGCCTGAGAATATAAGCTAACTTGAAACTTCTTTTAAGAGCTCATTAATTTCGTTAATAACTAGACGTAATGCTTGTAATGTTGCTATCAAATGTTATGGGTTTATTAGGAGAGGTGGGTTTTGAATAACTTTTAGAAGTTTATCATTAAGTATTTTTCTTCTTATTAGATGTGATTACATGGTTGGAAATGATAGATGGTTTGATCATGTTGAGAGGATGAATGCAAGGCGAAGCTATCATTTACTAGGTTTGTCTTTCATTGCCTTGAATGTGCCCTGGCGGCTGAGAGTATGTCATGCTCACTCAAATGTCTCGCTGGTGGTGGCATGTGTGTGGAATCATTAAGTTCCTTTCAAAATGGTTGAGCTGAATGGTGCTAATCCATGCGTCATGTTCGTGAACGGGCGCCGTCAGTAGGGACTGGTCATTTGTTATCTGCTACGGCTTATTTTAATTTAATTTAATATTTGAATTGTTTTTGTCTTTTTATTATGGACGCTTTTAACGTTCTGCATCGTTCTCACAAGCATTATTTCAACATAAACGATGTAACCAAATTTTGATTTAAAAGAGCGTCCATGGAGTTTCTTGACCGTTCTTCTCCATAGGTACCTACTACGCTTTGGAATGGGCAACTAGCTTCATCTTTCTGACTGACCGACTCCTTGACAATTCAAAAGTGCCTGTAATTGGTTTATTTGAAATAAATGCTTTGAGTTTGAGTTTTGAACAGCAAAAGGTATTTACAAGTCAGATGTGAGTGGAAATGCCGTGAGGGGACGCCCCAAGAGGACAGTGAGTGACCTTATTGGTAATGTTCTTTAGGCAGGTCAGGTGCGTAGTTCTCGCAACCGGCCTACGTGTATGACCAGATGTATGAACTTAAACGAAGCAAAAGGAGTATGTAAGGATCGTAGCAGGTGGCGTTCGTATCGTAGCGAAGAAGGCGTGAGTTTATGTGTGTATGTATGTGGTTACAAGTAATATTCAATGGTTCATGTAATAAAATATTACCCAAAAATATTCAGTATTAATTCCGCAAAAACTAGATCCAGGTTTACATGGAATATTTAATGGGTTTTCTTTAAAGAAGTCTGAATAATTTCTGTTTCATTATGAAATATTTGGTCCTTTTTTGTCCCTAAGAGTTGGGAGTGCATTTATTTTACTCGTTTTCGTAACTCCATCAAAGCTAAAATAAACTTCAATTTATTTTCTGTCAAATCCTCTAGCTTATTTGACACTTGATTAAAGATCTCTACTATCTCCCTAAACTTCCGTTTTTTACACCTCCTAATTACCCTCCCCCAAAGCCAAAAATTTAAAACGAATCAATCTTCTGTGTAAAAGAATCACACCGATAAATTGACAGAAAACCCTCAAATGAGCTTTCAACAAAATACTACAGAGTATAATTACACAGGAATTTATTAACTGTCTGGCAACACCAAGGAGTCTTTTGTCAAAACTAAAAAATAGTAGAAAAAAAAGCAGGACAAAAAGAGAAACATTAATCTAAATGTCGGGTAGTGTTTGTCCTTTGACTTTCTATTTTACTCTAAATAGGGTGGCAGAGCCAATTGTTAGTTGGTGGTTATTATTGGTTTGTCCGTGGTTGTCGTTGGTGGTATTTTAATTATAAGTAGGTAATTTGGTTTCAAAATTGTTAGCAATGATTTTCAAATTAATGCTTCTTTCTGGATACACTTTTGATCGAAATGTAAATTGATGAGGTAAATACGCAAGAAAATAATGCAAGTGTAAATAAACTTGTAATAATGCCATTATTAATTACCTACCACTTGTAGCTAAGCTTTGGTTTCTTCACCCTCTTCTCCCCTAACGTCTTTAGGGGTGTTGTCCCCAACCAATTAATATTCATTTTAAATTGTGAAGATTTTCGAGATTAATTCTTTTGTATTATTTTGAGGGGTAATAATACAATCTTTGTCATAGAAACTGCTTAAAGTTAGTTTGATAAATTATTGCAATTATTTTTGTATAATTGAGACGGTGTTATTCAAAATTAATAATAAGTTTGAATGTTATAATTAGGTGACGTCTGTTGTTATTTTTATTTGATAATTATGGTTGTTAAATAGACTAATGCTATGACAGTAAATTTAGATAACAAAAAGAGTACAATGAATGAGATGTTGACAAAAATGAAGATGCTTAAAAAGTGTTGATGGATTTATTCCCGGAATACTAAAATAATAAAACGTACTGTCCCTTTATAGATTTTGTTTATACAATAAGTAACTCGACAACTAAATCACAACAAATAACCAAATGACAAACAATCTTTAATTACACAAAACATAAAACCTCACTTTGAAGTACAAAATTAGAACTCAATTAGCCTGTCAATAGTCATCACCTTTCAACAACTATTTAAAGAAGTGCAGGCAAGATAGTTCCCAAAGATGAACCCGAAAAAAAAGAGAGAATTATCCCGAAATTTAGGGAAAATATCCAGAACATGATTTACGTTCCTCCGTCTGACAAGGAGACAGAGACATTGATTTTGGACACTTTAATTTCAGGTTAAATGACAAGAGTCCCCTAAAGTATTTCTGGTAGAACTTCGGGATCACTCTTAAAGCTACAATGTTCATTCAAGAATGCCACGAATTTGTCATGAGCATGACGTGACACGTGCTTTTAAATGGTATTTGGAATTTTTGGAGATAATTTTAGATTGCACATTTGTTTTAAGATATTGTGATGAAATTTGGTATAGACAACAACTGAGACTTTTGAACAATATCAGTCAGTGTTGAATTGATTATATATGCAGTAAAGAACCTCGTTTTGTAAGAAAACTTGGAGCTTGGTGAGAGGAATAAAATTCAGTCGAGCACATGTAGTATCGCGTTAAACCAGTAACTTACGATTTAACAATGAGCACACACGAATAAAGAAAGAAGGGCAAAAGGCTTCTAATTGATAAATACAAACAATGTATATCAGGGGTATTCTATAGAACTGCTGAATCTTATAATAATAAAGATATAAACATACACATGGCCCATAATTTCTCAGATCCATTCAAAAGCTTACAACCACCTGACAAAATAGAAGCATTAAATAACAATAGATTCTATTAAATAACAATTAAATACGGACCAGGCTATGAAACAATTACAATTGTTATCGAAATAGGTAATAAACAAAATACAATGACAATGGCGGTGATAAATTTTGAAAACATACCTAATTGGTATCAAAACCTACAAATGCGCGTCGTGGATGCAGAAATTGTGACGGTAGACAGTATTGAATTCTAAGTAAATCTTGTTTATCCATTTATAGTTCTGGGTAATAGGGCAGCAATTAATCGGATATGCAAATTGAGGTTCCGTGTAGAAGTTTTGTATATTTTATATTTGTTTTGTATAATTGTATAATTGCATAGAACATGACTGTGTGAGCACTATGTACCTATTATAAAGCTACCATTTACTGGGTACGTCTTTCATTGACTTGAATGTGCCCTGGCGGCTGAGAGTATGGCATGCTCACTCAAATATCTCGCTGGTGGTGGCGTGTGTGTTGGATCATTAAGTACCCTTGAAAATGGTTGAGCTGAATGGTGCTGATCCATACGTCAATTTCGTGAACGGGCGCCGTCAGTAGGGACTGGACATCTCTTAGCTGCCATGGTTTATTTTAATTTCTGAATTGTTTTTTTTTTTGTTTGTATATTTTTTATTACGGACGCTTTTAACGTGCACGTCTTTCTACATCGTTCTCACATGTATAATTTCAACTTGAATGATGTAACTAATTTTTTGTCACGTTTAAAAGAGTGTCCGTGTAGTTTCTTGCCGATTCTTCTATCTTTCTGACTGACCGTCCCCTAATAATTCAAAAGTGCCTGTAATTGGTTTCTTAGAAATAAATGCTTTGAGTTTGAGTTTGAAGTTTAGAGTTTAAAGTCTGTCCTTGAGAAGATGTTGGCATCACAGGCATTTATGTCTCCAAAGAAGACAAAAATAATATGTTATAATGACTCATTTTTACCAAAATTCGTCCTGTGCACAGTCAAAGTATTTAAGCAATTGAAAGAAAAGATTAAGTGTTGGTTTAAAATATAATTTTACGAATACACAAATCACAGCAACACATATGTCATCTGATGACCATAATCTACCTACACTGATAAGAAAAGATAAAACTTATATTCTAGAATAAATTGTGCTACCACCTGCAGTAAGTTACAATATTCTGAAGGGATTGGACTGTTGTGAACTTGATAACATAATATTTATAAGTACTACTTATATCGTGACAAATTCAGATACACTGAATATTTTACATACATTATTATGTTAAGAGTAAGTCTTTCTATCTCAACGTGTTCAGGTTCGGAAATAGCTTAAAGTCTTTGTTTTCTTAGAATTCTAAGTAAACGTGGCCAACTACATTGAAGGCAACAAATACAATTTAGTATTAGCTTACAAACGTCTAACATTTTCTTCAATTTACTTCGCAAAACGTTACAACCATACAAATTCAAACAGAACTGTACGCATTGTTCTTTTTGTTGCAACTTTAACAGCATCAATGACAATACAGCCTGCACTTATTCCAAATCCAATGAAATATCCACCTTAATCCTCAAACCTTAGTCCTCATTTTTCATAACCCTCTTCACCACCATCAGTTCACAGGATTTCAGCCTCTATTTTTGTACCAGCTAAGTGGAAAATTCCATGACCAACTTTGGTACTCCCGTTGACCATTTTGGTCGTCGACGCCGTAAAGTCTAGCAAGATTAGTCCAGTTATTTCTGTGGTACAGTGACACATGCGCGCACGCAGCTGGTGGTCGTGATCTGTCGTAATGGAATTCACCACTAATGGTGGCTTGGTTACTGAAATGGAGATTTATGAACACCCTGTTGAGGTCGTTTTGAATGTTGTTGAAGTATGGACGCAAATGGGTAGTGATTAATGTGACAGAAAAGGTTGCAGAGGTAGGACAACTTTGCCTTAATTATTTTCCTAATTATTACTACTTACTATGCTCTCAGTTTAAGAAAGTCTACTGATTACAATATTTTGCTTGAAATACTCGATATGGATCAAATGAGGATTCGATTATTTTTAAAGTTTGATTCTATACATATAAATAAATAAAATCTTTACTACGAGAAGAATTTGTACAGTTAATCTCTTCTTCGTCTGGGTCTTATGTGATGTGCACTTAGGTGTCAAAGGAGTGTTTTGGGACCCGTATTAGGATTACCATGTCACACGAATACCATCACCTTCCTCCAGACCAACTAAGATAGTTCTTTAAACAATTTAATTTTGAATAAATTGTGAAAAAAATAACAGTTAACTTATATTTGACAAACGAAGATGTATACAAAATACATTCACATCATCATCATTAGCATCATTCATTTAATTTAACATTCTATATCATTTGTTCAGTTTCTCATATTATAATGTCTAAGTCATCACATCACTTACGTATGTATCGCTTTAAAAAATCGCGCTACCGATCAATTTAATTTTCCTTCGATGGCAGAGTGGCTATCAGGAGTCAATATTATTAACAAGAATCAATGATGTAGTTCATTGCAATTGTTTAAACAAAATTACTCAATTCAACCAGAAAACACATGTTTTCATTATTATTTGCAAAGGCCGTGTTCGGGCCTTGAGGTATACAAGCTGTTATTCATAAGCTGAACGTGAGTTTATGGCAAACAAAGAGCTCAGACGCCAAGCTGTCTGCTCACACGTGTTTGTGAGTAATGGCGTGAAGTGGGTGTTATTATAAAATGTATAGTTTGTTTAAAAAACTTTGAGAAAATGTTAAAGTTTTCATTTCGTGGTCGCTTGATACATTCAGAATTTTTTGGAAACAGTTTATTGTGGATTGCGTCAGCAATTATGGTCCCGTCGACCCGACCCGAACCCGACCCCCCGAAGGACCCGACTGGGAACTAATAACATAATTACTGTTATAGATACTTTGAAATCGTAAGTGTGCTTTTAAAAACTAGCGTCTCTTCATTCATCAAAAAAAGTGAATCAGAATCAGAATCAGAACTTTATTTTCTACGAATTTAGGTAGAGATATAAGATGTTGTACATATTAATGAGATCGGCTACAGTCTACCTTACGGCGTGCAAATTATTACATAAATTAAAATATTACATAACATATACATATGTGGTGCATCGTCAGTAAACGTTTTGTATGTAGGTCAAATATTATAATAGTGAAATAAATAATTATACATTTTAGTTATGTACTAGCGCTCGCCGAATACAGTTGTTTGATTTACATGACTCACAACACCCAACAAACACATACTCACTAGGTACACTTACACATACATAACATCACGCCTGTATTCCCAGAAGGGTTAGGCAGAGGTGTACCTATACAGCCAGCGCCAGTTATGTTTAAGTCCCATGTAATAGGGGGCGAGCCTATTGCCATCAACCGGGGACAAATCCAGACTCCGGGCTGCTACCGAGAAATTCCAGATGGAAAAACCCAATAATACTTTGCCCGACCCGGGAATCGAACCCAGGACCTCATGCTCAGCAGTAGCGCTTGCGACCACTAGACCAACGAGGCAGCATAAAATATTAATTAATATTTTAATTAATATATATATATATATTAATTAAAATATTAATTCAAACAAAATAATGTCAACAAAACAAAACAGAAATTAAAGTGAAGTCAATGAATAATATTATAGTCAGGTACATAAGTCTTACATAGTCAAATTTGCAATTAATTATAACAATCATAATCTGGATAAATTCATATCATTTAGAAGTCTTAAAAAAAAAAGATAAAAGCTTTTCCAAAATGTAGGTCTAGCGCACATAGTTACGAATAAAGTGATTTGTTTTGGATCCCAAAGATTCAGTATTAAGGCTCCCACAGACAGGCGCGACGCCACAGCACGACGCGATGCTTGTAGAACAATTTCCATGAAGTTTTCATAGAAATTATTCCATTAGAGTCGCATCGTACTGTCGCGTCGTGTCTGTTTGCGGGATCTTTACTAAATTAAACAAGTACGTGAAAAATAATATAGTGCCCAGATTTTTTTGCAACGCAATACAGTGCCCTGGATTTGTATAGGTAACGTGTCTTTTTTGCTAATATTGTGTCTTATAATAGACCTATTGCGCAAAAAGGCGCGACGTGACTCTATTAAGAAAATATCTATGAAATTTTTGTGGAAATTTTTCTACAAGAGTCACGTCGCGCTTTTCTGCAGAAGCCTTAATGCAGATTATTCTCACGTACTTAATACATGCGCATAAAGTATTAATGTGATACTGTTTGACTGCGCGTATAAGGATATTATCATTTATTTAACTATATACGTATAAATAAACTCGGCTCAAGTAATGCCAAGGGCAGTTGTATCAACAAATGATTTTCCAGTTTCCATTTTCAGTAAAAACACGCCTTGATGCACTCAAGTCACACATGTACGCTCGGATCTACAATATGTTTTGTCTCAACCACCTGTGTTTGGTTTAGCAATTTTGAAGCCTGTTATCAGGAGATAAGGTTGTATTTTCTTTAAAGGTTGGCAGTGTTATACTTTTTTCTGCATTTTACTGTTGCGAAGGTCTATAGTAATCAAGGTCTACAAGTCCGCACAAGTTGAATGTCAACATTTTGTTTACATTTCTATATGCATGTGCATATTTTTTTTATAGTACGTTATCAATTTTATTGCTATCGTCTGGCGGCACATTGATGTGATAAATCCAATAGATTAAAACTTTGTCGTCAGTACCGGCGTCTTCGTTTAATCAAGTTTATTTCCTTCAATTTATTTAGCTTTTGCAATGCTTTATTTTAATATTTGTATATATTCAATATGTTGTTCTCCTCTTTATCTTAGCATTCAGTCGTATTATATTATATTGAAGTGCGCAAACTGGTCTTGGGCTCATCAGCACGCGCCTGACCGGTTCCTTTATCATTTAGACGTACTTGTTTTACGCACACCGTCTACCGTCTAACCACCTCACACTTAGATTAATCAAGTTTTCAGAGTCCGATATTATCTGTACGCAGGTGGATGCCGAACCTGGTCCTTATTCCATTAATCCTTCAGTGTAAGGAGCTTGTACCTTTTGCCCTTGGCCCTCAACCTGCGCACCCAAGTTCATTAACCTGCAATTATGTTAGTCTTATCTTTCATTAGAAACTTTACATTCAGAAGCTTCTACATTAATGTTGAAGGCGTTATGTTGACACTAACCTAACTGTCTTGGAGTACCATTTATGGATTATCGACCATCGAATTCGACGACCCAGGCCGAATCGTAATGTGTTATTTGTGTAGGGACTGTAAAATTAACGGGATCTTTGCCAGTCCGGTCAGGTCTTGTGGTGTAAGTGATGTGCAGAAAGCGATAAACGGGAACAACATACTGGTGACCTATCTTTGAGTATGTTCAGCGAACGAGGCACGCCTACAATATCACCATCATCATCAGCCTACATTCGTCCACTGTTCTACGTAGGCCTCTCCTAGTGAACGCCACTGAGCCCGATCCTCGTCTCTCCTCATCCAGTCTCTGCCAGCCGCCTTTCGCAAGTCGTCACTCCACCTGGCCGGCGGACGTGCCTAAACGTGGTCTTCACTTTAGATCTCGTTTCCCCAACGATTGTCGGTTCTGCGAGAGATGCGCCTACAATATAGTGATCACGTTATATAATGCTAACAATATCCTATTGTGTCAGTGTACCGTTGGGTCCAGTATCTATCAGTCTAATCCAAACTGTTAATTGCCTACCTTAAATTCATTTTCTCGATTCGGTATATTTTTGTGTTTTTTTAAATCCACTTTACTTAGAGTGACTTTCATCCCTTTTCATCCGTAATTGAGAACATAATATTAGGTCAAGCTTTCCAGGTCGCTTCCCACTCATAAATTAAACCAAAACTTGTTCCTCAAACAGGTTATATATCTGCGACCTTTACGTTTGTTTACTGTTTATTTTTAGCAATATCCCCTGAATTATACTTTCAAAATTACATTTTGATCGTCCCAATAAAACTTATCAGGTTTTTGTTCAATACAACAACGATTTTTAAATGGAACCAAAATGTTGATAGCAAAATGTTTATTATTCTGTCTCAGTTTTTATAGGGTCTTGTAATATCAAAAGACCTTAAAAGTTATGTCCATAAGATTCTGATTAAAGTAAGGAGGCTGTAAATTTTGGGTCGGCACATTGATTCTGATTATGCTCATCATTAGCTTGTGGTTTGTTTACGTGTTTATGTACTTCTTCGCATTCTTCAATTTAATATGTGTTTTTGCCTGTCTGTATTGTCGTAACATCACAACGCATTAGATTTGACCAAATAGTGCCTTTATATTGTACCATTAATCAATTCCGTTCGATAGTGAGATGTTTTGAATTAAGGGGCTAAAAGACCAGGCCACAATTACATGTAAATACAGGCTTTGCCGGAAGGGTGATAGATTCTAACCAGCCAAGCCAAGCCCAAGATCTAGTCAGCTTAACTTATATAACTTTAGAGATAAAACACCAGTCGTTAAGATGACATGTAGACGACATGAAGATGGCACGTATTTAAAGCCAAACGATTGGATGGATTTAATAAGTTATTATTAAGTCACGTTCACATGTAACTCTTATCACGTCTTGTAGTTAAATGGCTGGGGACGACTTAAGTTAGACTGTGGAGTTGGTAGTGTTAGGAAGACTTATTGAACTAAGATATACCTAATAGAACTTGCTTCGCGTCAACCTTGATTTTATCTATAACTTCATTTCATGGAATCATTTAAGGAACTCCATGTTTCTTATAATATAAAAACAATAGGAGCATCCTGTAATCATATACGAAGGAAGATGGTGTGAGCTGATTCTTTGAACTTTCAATGAAGACTCTTGTAAATAACAGTCAAACAGTCAATGAACAATGCAAGACCAGACGCAATAATATGTAAAGTGGGGAATATTGAAAGCGACATGTTAATATAAATATATGCTAATAGGAACACTGTTTACACAGACTAAACAGTTACATTGCAACAATTTAAAACGCAATAAACTACTATTTTAACTATAGTGCCTTTTGTTAAACAAAGCAAAATATTGGCTTTCTCATTTTATATGTCTCATATGCATGCATACGCACGTCCGACCATGTACATGGTCGTAAGGCGAATGACCGATTGTGTCAAAACGTGAATAAAATACTTTAATTTCACCAGTGTAACTTGACCTCCCACCTTCAACCATTGAATTCGAAACAACGGGTCTTCTTGAATTAGTGTTCCGAAGTAATACGACCAGGGCGATTTGGTCTTTAGCTTCGAAGTTAGTGTTTAAATGTATGGTTGTTGTTATACTGGTTTTTATGACAATGTTGTGAGCAATTTGTTTAAAATTAACTTTGGCTGTATCTTCGTTATTGAGTTGATTGCTTTGTTCGAAACTATAGTGGTGTTTACGTACATGTTTTATATGTAATATGGAAGTATGAATTTAATGTATATCTTGCTTTGGTCGTGTAATTTTGTCATTACCTAATTTAATAAACATTTATTGACGGGCAGGTATTTCCTTGATAATAGTTCAGTTCAGAAGTTTACCATATCACTTTGATTACATTGTCTTTCATGCCCGCGCTTGATCATCTCATAACCTGAAAACAAATAAACGAAAATGTAGGTTAGCCCGTATCATAATCGTTTCTGATTTTGCGCAAATTGTGCGTTAACCTTCCTTAACGAAAATGCTCAGATCGCATTATATTGTTTAATCTCTCCTCATCGGCTTCATTAAAGTGAGGAATATCTGAAACATTTCCTTCATCAGTGTTCATAATAAGACCTTCAACAATTTCAATGCTATTAACAGCAACTAAATCAACACTTCCCCCAACTTTCAGAACAACAACTCAATTTGCATCAAACTTAAAAATAAAGGCAACGTCTAATTTACGCGTCAACTTTCAACGAAGCGAAACGTTTGTAGTAAACAAAAATATTTCTGTTTACAATACGAAAGTTATTTCCAGTTTGATAAATACAGCGGGCAGTTCTTTGGGACTGGCGCGGGCGTTTCGTTGTTTATGTTCGGTGTCTGTACTATTATTTGATTGTGGATAAGTCCTGAAATTAAAATGTATGTTATGTTTTGTATAACAAAAATACTGATTTTTCCTCTCATGCACGATGGAGGATCAAATCCGGGCAAGTACTTGTGTTTATTTTTCAATTAGCAAATGCATATTCTAAGTTTATCTTGGACATCGCTGATATCGGTGATGGCAAACATCGCGAAGAAATCTGGAGTTTTAAATCGCTAATCCGCCTAAGCAAGCTTGGTGATCAATGCCCATGCTTTCTGTGTTTTCCCTGCAGTGGGACAGTAAAAGGCTGGTGAAATCAATGTCTGCATTTAGGCCAACGCCACCGTAAGATGATAAAACGGTATCAAAATAGCATCATTCAGCAAGCTCATTAGAATAATTAGGCTCTAATCACCAATCTGAATGCATACGTGAAATTTTATCCATGTGTGTCGATGATTTATAGGTAATGAAGAGGAGTTTCATGAAAGTTATATTTAATAATACACAATTTGTCTTACAAAATATTGTTCGAATTGTTTATTGCAATAATTGATTTAAGTCCATAAATATTTTCAATATTAGGGCCTATTGGTTTCTACCTGAAACATGATGTCTTGTCTTCTTGAAGTCGCCGAACAAATGCAGTTTTCTCTTTAGGATTTCTAAATGAAAGATTTCATCGGGTAATTGCATAACACTTGCAATGGCAACGCCTTTCATTGTGACAATTGCACAAAATTCATTGCTTTTTTTACGTCGCTGAGCGGATGAATTTTTAAAACATATGAAGCAATGGTTTTTATTTCATAATTATTTTTCTTCAAGATCCGTCGGGGTTAAGCATTTTGTGCTTGATGAAGTATAAATTTTTTCAACAGTACCGTCCCAACTTTTCAGTCAAACATGGTGACCAAATCTAGTATTATGAGAAATGTAAGATCGTAACACGTTGACGCAGGTCATGACCATCTGGCGTCACTTTTTGTACCGCCCTCGGCAATGTTCGGCTAAGCTCGGGTCTGCTCAGTACGGTCTGTGTAGTGTCTGAGCGTATTGTCGTAAAATGTATAATTGGTGCTGCTATTTTCAGAATAGGTGGACGTGGTGAAATGATATAGGTTAGGGTTAAATTGTTTTAAGCGCATGTTAAGTTGGGTGGGTGTGAAATGCATAAGAACTGATTTTATATCTTACTATCGATTACATGGAATATTCCAAAACTTTTTCTTATAATTACTATACATATTTTGTGCAATATTTATAGGATTCTATACAAATACGGGGCTGTGACAGATTTTGACATCATTCATGATAGCGCTGTAAATTATACAGGGCCAAATTAAATTAGCTAGCTAAACTCCACAGACGTGACGGGTTACAATATCTAAACGTGATAAAACAAAAAATAAATAAATTAGATGATTATTTTTTTGTGCGTTCTACAACCGCAGTTATTAGTATCACTTGAAATATCAGTTTAATAAATCAGGTTTTTTCTGTAAACTTCACCAACGTGATTGGTATCGATATTTAAATACGATAAACCATATTTTCTCAACTCATACTTCAAGTAACAAAACTACCATCGATAGTTGACCCTTATAAAAGAACATCAAACCTTTTTTATTTTATTTTTTCGTGTTTAAATATCAATACCCATTACGTCGGTGGAGTTTTGCTAGCTAATTTAATTTGACCCTGTATATTGATTAACATAGGCAACTATTGCAAAATGTGTCTTTACCACTACTGGGTGAGACCTATGAGTGTTTTAAGCTCTTTACTCTATCTTCTGGATCAACATAGTGTAGTACTTGAAATTTCATAAATATTTTCAATGGTTTATTCTAAATAATGCCTCATTACACTTCCCTGTTGATTTAAAAAACTAAAAATCCTGAATTATAATCTTCAGAAGACATTCTTCAACAAAATGAGGTTAAAAACGACACTCACCCAGTTTAAGAAAATGAACCTTTATGAGTTTTACAGCCATAATTCAGACGATGTTAATGGACGTCCATTGAGTGATAAAATTACTAATATCTCATGTGAATTGATTGCAAATTGTATTGCTACCGGTTTTTTCGCTAACCGAGGTTTGTGTGGTACAAAGAACAAGCCTAATCGAAATTATGATAACATATTCTTAGGAAGTCCTAAGTCAAATAAGCATAATCGAACTAGATGATCGTTTTTCTTTGTTTATATTTCCATCCTTTGAAGTTCCCTATTTTTTTCTATTTTTCTGCGAACTTTTATTTAACCTACTGTAAATTAAATTGAAACTTTCGTCAATATCCAGTCAGCAGCACCCTACTTGCGTAACACTGTCAAATAAAATCTGAATCATTTTGAAGCATATTGCTAATCCATTACTTCCTAAGTTCGAAAAATTTGTCTCCTCAACAACGTAAATAACGCAATGAATGTTGTTGAACTGTTAAAATGAAAGCTATTCCTACTGTTAGTGTGTTACGCAATTACGATGCTGGTTTCAGAAAACATTTTAAGTCAGCACTGCACATTGGTTTCTAACGACTCTTGAAGAACAATTTCCATGAAATTTTCATACAAGTTGTTCTACTAGGGTCGCGTCGCGTTGTTGTGTCGCGCCTGTTTGCGGGAGCCTAAATACAATATTATTATCAACGACTTAGATTTTGAGGTAGCAGACCTCAAGTCCAACAGTTGTGGCCGACCCAACATGGTTGGGAATAGGCTAGACAGAAAGGCCTATTCAATCGACTCAGCTTATCGCAGTCCACTGCTGGACATAGGCCTCTCCCAGGCTGCGCCATAACACCCTGTCCTCCACCTTTCGCATCCAGTCTAACCAGCCACCTTCCTAAGGTGGTCGGTTCATCTAGCTGGGGTGGGGGGGTCCCACTCTACGCTTGCCGATACGCGGCCATCGGTCATTCGAGGAACACAGCTAGCCCACTGTCACATCAGCTTGCTTACTCTGCTAGATATGTCGGTAACAGCGGTTCTTACCCGCAAAATTACATTTTTAAATTTTGATTTTGACAATAATAAACAATAAATCGCTCAGCCTATACCTTGGGCCAGTCGACCTACAATACGTCGCACTTACGTCGGACAATTTATCAGGCGCCATGTTTACGGTTTGTTTTTATACAAAACATAATAAAACGGGACACGTGGTTTGAAGGAAAATTATATTATTTTATTTTAAATTCAGTTTTAATCGTTTGTTCAGGTCGTAAAGTGAAGTAAATAAGTAATTTTGGTGGACGTGTAAATTATTGTACGGAATGGAAAATGAATTAATTGTGTTCATATCCGCATAGTTTTGATGCCAGTTATTATAAAGAGCCTTCTTTACAGACGAAGGTTAAGTCTCACTTCTCTTTAGCAAATTATTTTTTCGCCGAAATCTGTTTTGTCACCAATGTACTCTTGGCTTATTTAGGGTTATCGAATAGAGTCTGAAAAAAAATAACAAAACAAAATTAACATCAAATCTCATCAGTATCGAAGGGCCATTTATATCTCACACCATAAAATAATATCCCATCAAAAACTATCACACAATAGGTCTCATGTGTCGTGGTACAAAAAACTTACAGAGATGCGCTTGCGCCGCGCCGAGTGACCGGCGGGTCAATCAACTCTGCCCGGTAGCCATACAACTTTTTAATACAATATAAATAATGATACACTTACCTTTTTTAATACAGTATAAATAATGCCACAGTTATCTTTTTTTTCGATCTTTATTTTTAATCTATGATTTGGTTCGAACCGTACCTTTTATTATTTTGAATATTTATGTTGATTTGAAAATTGGGTGTGAGCGGGTGGATTGTTTTTTGTTAATTGAATTTGGAATAAAATAAAGTACCTATTTACCTATGGAGGTACCTAGGATATGGTACTTACCTACACTTTTTATTCGAGTTAAATCTATATATACATACAAATAAATAAAATTGAAGTGTCTGTTTGTATTTTCAAAACAATAGCTTTTTGCTAAAGGCATATGAAAGTATATACGGTACTTAGAACAAAATACCTTCTTTTTTTTGTCTTTCTGTCTGTCTGTTTGTTCCGGCTAATCTCCGAAACGGCTGGGCCAATTTTGACTGGACTTTCACTGGCAGATAGCTAATTTTATAAGGAGTAATATAGGCTACTTTTTGTCCCGGTAGCACGTCCACGTGGGACAATTTCCGACATCCACGCGGGCGAAGCCGCGGGCAGCAGCTATTAGATAAGAACCTATTAAGTGGAGATTAAAATTCCAAAACAATTAAACAATCTTAAATACCAAATCTCTTTGTAATCAAATAACAAATTCAATTAATGAGATATCATTGATTGATTGAGAGTTTGAGATATCCAACTCAAAAATGGACAAGAGTCGACATAAGGGTTTTTGTCACAGGTAGCAATCGACCATGGGATAGCCACTTATCTATCACTAACTTGAAATAATTTAATCGTTCAGACCAATTCACCCTTTTATTCAAAACTCAATTTTAAATAAGTAGAGGCAGGTACCTACTCAATGCTATGACAGAAAATCTTATTTATGACAACCTGTTCAGATGATATTCATAGCATACTCATTATTCAAAATTGAAACTTAATACTTCCAAAAAGTTCCCATATTCACGCCATTCAAATTCAAATTAGAAAAAAAAATTGCTTTAGAAAATAATCAATTAGACTTAACACTTGGTATGTCAACGATACGATATCGGTAGCCTATCATTAATCAAAATGTAATAATCACAGTATCCAGAAATTTATTCAAATTTTATTCCAGAAAAAAAAAACTAATTCTGTATTCGGGAGCCCACGGGGTCATGGTGTTTTGTTAGGACATTATTCCCATAAATGTCGGGTGATAGGATTTTTTTGGTATAAAAACTTGAAGTTTATTATTCAGGAGCGTTCAGTTATGGAGTTCCTTTATGTTAAGTAATATTTTAAGGCTCTCTTACTTTAACTATGGTCTTTTAAAAAAATGATTTTAATGGTACCTATTGAAAAACTCGTAAATTTCGTTTAAAAGCTCCTGACTTGTCAATATTAAATCGTGCAGATTTAAACATGTACGTTTTCGTGGAGATCAAGGTAATGTTCCAGGGGGCCTACTCCCTAAGCACGAAGTCCTTTGTTTCGACAGAAGTTACGGGTAGTGCCTACTACGTATCACTTAAGGACATAAGATTAGTCTATGGTCTGAACTAAAAAATAATGAGAATACGATTTGACAGTTGTCTTTAGTCCCGATGAGTTTTTGCTTGTCCGAAAAGTTAATTAATCAGGAGTAGGGACACTGCTAAGTATCGGACTACTTTCGGACGGGCCCGTATCTTTTTTGAATGACTTAGAGAGTAGAACCCCCGGTCCTTGGTTCCTAGCAACGAATACCTATGTCAAGTCCAATCCATTTCCGGGTATCGTTAAAATGGCAAATAGCAGTACTATTTTGCTAAAGTCAAATTCAAATCATTTATTTCAAATAGGCAATTTATTATAAATTATTTTAAAGGCACTTTTGATCGTCAAAATGTACATGAAAATAGAACTGATTCTAGTTGCCCCTTCCAAAAGGTAGTTTCGTATGGAGAAGAATGGGCAAGAAATTCCACGAAAGTAATGCTAACAAAGTAATGCCGAACTCACTAACCAAAAAGCCAATCGTGGAATTCTTGAGAATAACATGTTCAGTTTTTTGACTGGAAATGAAGTATCGGCACCTTTTCTACAGGTGCAGTCGACCGCAATTCATTGGTAATAAAATTTGTATAATAGTTTATACTAATTTTATTACCAATGAATTGCCTCGTATTCTATTGAAATTCTGTACTACGCTAGTCCAGTTTAAGGTCAACCACAGAATTGCCGTCGACTGTACCATACAGTGGTGCCGATTCTCTTGTACACCGAACACAACTAACTAAACTATCACTAAAATTCCTTAAGATATTCGCAAAAAAATATATCTCTAAATTTAAAAAATATTGTTTACATAACTAAAATCGAATTTAACAATCGCGACTCCACATGGTACGTGTTTGCCCTACCCCGTGAATTTTTTTAGAGCCAGAGAGGCGCGCAGGGGGGCAGCCTCGGCGTTTTATATGGAATTTTTCACTTTTGCATGGAAAATATGAAAAATTATTATCTATATGTTGAGTTTTAGGGGTTTATGGGTTTATAAAGGGGGTCGAAAGTCATTTCCACTAAATTAATAACTCAGTGCCATCTTAGTGCTGTCAAACTAAAATAATTACAGTTGTGTCACTTTAGTCTATTTCAGAATGGGAAATCGTCGTTTGACAGGAATAAACAAAATTTTGGTGATTTTTAGTCTTTAGAGGCATTTGTGACAAGCGAATCGGCACCAGTAAGTAAGAATATTATTAAGTAGATTTAACGATAAACTGGAGTACCAATAACGCCAAAGACCCCACATAATCACTCACAATCTCATTCTAATTTCGTCCCCATAAATATTTTGCATATAAAATCGTTCTTATAAGCACACTTTCAACGCTGACATAAATCACGGGAACTCGTGTCAACTCGTGTCAAAACCGTGGCATTAGCAAGCCGTATCGCTCAGCAGGACATAATTAGCTTACGTTTTGTTATGACGTAGGTGTTTGTATGTTTGTGAAAAGGGGGGGGGGGGGGGCGGAAAGGGGGGGGGCTTGAATTTTATGTTTTGAATTCGAAACTCAAAGAGTATTTCTAAATTAAATATAGGCCACTTACATAAAAGTCTAGTCAGAGAATTAAATAGTAAAATAAAAAAAGCCTGTAACTCTTGCTCTGCTGGATAAAAGCCTCTTCTCATTCAGAGGAGTCTTGAGGTGAATTTAGACTTATTGATGTCCAGGCTTCCTTGTTATGTACAACACCGGTAGTTTACTTCACCGTTAGTCAGAGGTATCCAAAATATACTTAGATAAAATTTTGCATGTGGTTCAAAAGTGTTATTGGGTTTCTCATCTCGAATTTCTCAGTAAGCAGCCCGGAGTCTGGATTTGTGCCCGGTTGATGGCAATAGACTCGTCCCCTATTACATGGGACTTAAACATAACTGGCGAAATGTGGGTGTGCTACCTATAGGTACACCTCTGCTTAACCGTGCGGGGATTACAGACGTTATGTTATATGTTATAACATTTTCAAAGTCTCAATAGCAGACTTAAAAAGCCTAAGTTCATCAAAGAAAAAAGTGGAACAAGATGAACCTGCTAAGTCACTATCTCCACCAAAATATTGCCTTCCTAGGCCCCAATTCTGTATGGTAATTATTATTCCCCGCGTAAGTTTACCACGTCAATATCGTGTCTTGTAGAAACGGTTTCGTTTATTGTATCATCGAGAATACGTTATTAGAAGACGTCGTGGTTAGGTAAGGAATTGACGTGTTTTCGAAGTATGGAATCGTTAAGTGGTCATAGTAAATTAGGGCCCAGGCTATTTCAAATTAGTGATGTACCGACTACTCGGGAAAGCCGACTAGTCGGCGTTATTTGTGGTCGGCGACTAGTCGGCAAAAACCGCCGACTAGTCGGCTAGTCGGCCCATCTCTAATCTGTATGTTTGTTTGTATGAAATAGTGGCTGTTTACGGCTTCACTTTAGTACAGTCCTGTCAAAAGAGTGGATTTACTAGGCTATTGCACAGCCATGCCAATACCTTGGAAGTTCTTTGAATCCTGAATGATGTTAATGCGAATGTTAATTTTCAAAGAGTAATTTAAGTAACTAAAATATTTCTGGCTAAAGTCTAGGTTGACATTATTCACAGACACCTGGTTTTAAGACTATTAACTTAATAACCCTGTGTTCGCTGACAAATGTTAACTTGAGTATTAAGTGAAGTTCTTACCATCGTCATCCTCCTGTCCCCATCAAAATTTATTTGGGGAATCCTCACAGCTTGTCTTCATCCACGCATCTCCATTTACCATAATTTCAGTAGGTTCACCCTCTTTATATTCATATAATCATTCACTTAATCCATCCATCGTTTACTTTATCTTCCTGTTCTCATGTAAACTTTATTTACTTATTCCGTATCAAGCCAGAATAGAAGTATAGCTTTTAATATGGTAATGTCAAAATCAATAAGCATATGTAGCTAAGGCGTTGACCCTTGACTTTTGAGAGGTCGTGAGTTCAAAACTTGACCCAATAAACTCTTCGATGAACCAAAGCAAAATGGTTTTGTTCTTTATTGTATAAGGCAGTCCTCTTGTATTATTTAAGCTCTTAATTTTCACAAGCCTGAAATATAAATTAAATGAGTATTCTGAAATTTCAACACAGGTAAATAGAATATTAGTTAGGAATTCGATTATTATTTCTTTGAAGTATTAAAAAGCGTAGGACTTTGTAAAAAGTTTATTACACGTACTGAATTTAGGAATTCAAATTAGGAAGGAAACCATGCGAATCAGGAACGTATGAACCATCATGACTGCCTAATCAGGATCCTAACCTTCCTATCTCTTATCATACTTTCCGAAATCCTAATAAGGTCCTGAATTCAGTGCAATCTGTCGTAAAAATCATCACACAATGAACGGCAAAATGAAATCCTAAACGAACAAACAAAACAGACATAAAATGTAACAACGTACACTAATTATGTTTTTAGCTTACAACACTTAGCTATAACTAGACTGGTTTAAGTTTATCACCCGTAGTGACAGGTCCCCACTCACTGTCATTAAATAAATTGATAGCTCATCACTGTCGCGGCAAGCAGTAAACGTCCCGGTGACAAAATTATTGTTTAAAAATACAAAATTTTATGTTCTGCAAAAATAAAATGTTGGACGCGAAGAAATTAGTTTTGAGTTCGAGTTTTACTGTAAGAATAGGTGATAAATTTGTATGACACTTACGCCACGAAAAGTGACCTAGGAACTTCATTAGTACTTTGTTTATTTAAGTTTTAGTTTAGATGCATCATATTATTTGGTTAAAGTTAACACCACTTATTTTTACACTTATTTATGGAATATTATTATTTTTCTGTGTATTTTAAAGTCCGTTGTAAATTAAATTCTGTCGTCTAGCTCCATTTAGTTACAGTTACACGTCCTAAAAATGATTGACTTATAAGATAAGTTTGTGTAGGACCTACTGCAAATACATAAACTCACGCCTGCTTCCCATGGGGGTAGGCAGAAACTACAGAACGCCACCTGCTACGATCCTTACATACTTCTTTTGCTTAGTTTTTGTTCATACTTCTGGCCATACACGAACTGATGATATTTGTCTCTAAAAAGTTACCTCAAGCTGTTTCAGGTTAATTTGCTACATTTACGTTTATTATTAAACCAACTCTACCGATACCTAAAAGGCTCATGCCAATCCGTACAGGCGCCGTGTCTAAATCCGTCACGCTATAGTGACAGCTCGCTGGTTCTATTCTCGGCTGTGCAACCATAAACAATGACTTGTTTGATTTGGACACGTAATCGTGCCTGTTTGAATTTCTAAGTTATTCAACTCATATTTAGATGTTAAGAATCCTGTGGACAAAAAACACTGATGCTTATACAGGGTCAAATTAAATTAGGTAGCGAAACTCCGCAGACGTGATGGGTATCAATACCTAAACACGATAAAATAAAAATAAAAAAGATTTGATGTCTTTTTTAGGGGTCAATGACCGCTGTTAGTATTGTTCCATGAAGTATGGGTTGAAAAATATGTTTTATCGGGTTCGCCAATCACGTCTGTGACAATTACAACTGATTTTTTCAACTTATATTTCAAGTGATTCACTGACTGCCGTCGATGACTCTACGAGTATAAAAAAAATCATCAAAATCAATTTATTTTTGTTTTATCATGTTTAGATACCGATCCGAACCTACGGAGTTTCGCTAGCTAATTTAATTTAACCCTGTATAAGCACTGAGATTTGGGTCCTAAGGAACACGAATTCCTAGTTTCTACAGCATCTTTAAGTATCGGTCCTTTCATACTGCCTTGGGGAGCCAGGAAGGACCAGCTATTATTTGTGTACACAATATGATATAATTATTGGAAGACTATTAAGGACCTTAGTGTTTCTCTTACCTCATGTCTCGGGCAGATTATTCAGAGATGAAGAAGCTGCTGCCAATTCTCCTGATTTCTTTATTCCCTAGTCGCTGATTTCGCCTGTTATGGAATGGGCTATCTGTTCTTAACTTGATGAAGACCACACGGAGTAATATGTTGATGAGTGGATTATCGCGGAAGCAGAACTGTTTTCTCACTGTACTTCAAGACATTGAAGACATAGTCTGCGCTCAAATCGAAACTAGAAGTATGTCCTTCGTCTCCAGATAACTTTTTAGATGACTTTAGTATCTGTTTTGGGCAGGTCGAAATCGTTATCATCAAATTCGGTCGATTTTTTCTTAAGTGTGTATCGGATAGGATATCTTCAAGACATGTTCGTTCTTCATTAATAATGGTCTAATAGTTTCTTTATCGTTTTCTACTATTTCTGCACCTCCCGCTGCTGCTAATAACACAGTTTGAGTAATAGAAACGTAGGATGAGGCAGTGCCACTAGAACTAGAATTAGACTTCAGTACTGAAAATAAATTAAACTGTAGAGCAGTTAGTTTTTCCGGGTTAAAGTGTCTATGTCATATTTATGGCCCAGCATGCCCAGCAGCAGCAACGGAAGACAAAATGACATATTGTAAAAAGATTTCTACGGCGAGATGTCAAAATTCAAAAAAAGAATGACTTTTTGTTAAGAAAATGTTTGTCTTCTCTTCGTAGAGTAGAGATAGATGTGGTCATGCTACGCATGCAAGAAAATGAGTAAAGTTTTAAGAGCAAGGTGTAGTATACCTGTATAAAATACTAAACGGCTAAATCTCGTTGGCCAAGTGCAAGGGCTATGGAGGTCAAACGCCATTCGTCTCGCGTAAAACCAGAACTTGCCGTATCAACTGCACAACTGGTCGTGTGCCCGCGCAGAAAATCGTGTAGGCATGTAGATTCTGGTTTTTGTAGCTTTTGAAACCTATACTTACTGAGGTTGAATTTTAGTTCTTTAGGAGTATAGGCAGTTTGAGTCAAGATAGTGTCTTCTTCTTTTGCAATGCTGCTTAGCGACGTCAAATCCCAGCTTGGGTTGGAGTTCAGCAGGATCTATTAAACGTTTGAAAGTTTAGTTGGTATCATCTTCTTCATCTGCATCTTAGTTGGGACCAATGCATGTTGTTCTCTTACATTTTCTCCTGTGAGCATCACAAACTAGAAGTTTTAAATAAATTGATGTGCATGTCTCAGAACCGTTACAGCATAATTTTTGAAGTCATGTTATCTGTTTTAACAATGGAGCTCTTGAATTGAAATTACAGCAAGTAGACAAAAAATATTCGCCCTTAGTTTGACAAAAGTTTACCCTTCACTACACAAACAACATCTGACACACAAAACCCACTTTTTTCATAGAACGCAAAAACCCATCACGCCCTATTTCTGCTTTACAAAAATCATCCAAAAAAAACTACGATTTTGCACCAAAAACTCCGTAATTTACTTCCTTTGAGCTTCTAACAATAGGATTAGTAAACAGGTGTGCCACTTTCATTATTATGACGATACATTAGTACAACGTATTAAACTAAAAAAAATACTCCATCTTGCTACGAATCAAATCGGTACACGACAATGCTTGCTTTACTTCGAAATACGACGCATCTGTAATTATGACAACATGCATTTATTATGTACCATCAGTAAAAAAGTTACGACGCAATATACTGTACTACGGCCCTTTTACATGTGACGTTTCGTCTCGCTGGTCTTCAGAGGTCGTTGGTACTCAGGGGAAACTAAAGCACAGGTGTCCAACGCTCGGCCCGATAGAAAGGGACGGAGATATCGTAACTGTAAGCGCGCGAAAAGGACGCAACCAAAATAAACGTTGAACTTATGTTGTGTTTTTTTTTTCTTTTTGCTCTCCCTCGCCTATGCTCGTGACGGATCTTTTTTTATTTCATTTTGTTGCTCTTGTACAACCTTTTTGGCTTATTTCGTTGCTTTTAGCTATATTTTGGACTAACTTACCAATTCAAGTTATTAGGTTAGTTGTTATTTTTGGTTTTCGTAGGTTACGAGTTTTATGATGCGTCTGCGCAGTTTTGTTATTATCTTTTTATGGATGCTGTTTGAAGATGGATTTAAGGTGGAGGTTTTTTTTGTGTTTTATCTCTCTCAATTTACATTTACAGAACAGGTGAAATGTCATTGCTATTTTATATTAATGATTTTAAACACAATTTAAAAACATGTATAATGATTTTAACTGACCACAGAGGTTAAAATCTCAAATCTTTTTTAAAACTCAATTATAAGTACCTACCTACTAAAAGTAAGTCACGAAATTTAAAAAAAAAACCGGTGATTTTATCCTCGTATTAAACGTACGTGCCTGCAATTTATTTTCCTTCTCGTTAATAAAATAAGCAGTAAGCCCACGACACAAGGCTTGTGCACTGCGGTGTAAAATAATCAACACAGTATTAACGTCTTTTATTTGGGGATAGAATAGAATTATGTCACCCTAAAGATACTTTGGCGTAAAATCGTATTATTCAAGATTAGTTTAGTGGACTTTACTTTCTGTAGTTACATTATTATAATATGAACATTTGTTATTAAATACGGATTTGATGTTAATAGGCTCATTGGCTTCATATTGAGTGATAATTATATTTACATAGGTACTTACTTGTTTTTAGTCTAGTTTTTTTTTTTAAGGTAAGTACATTTTTATTTTCTTCTTATTTTTATTTTGATGAAAAAATTAAAAATATAATAAATGAAATTTACATTTATATTTAAATAAAATGTGACTTTTACATCACAGTTTTAGTATCTAAAATTATAAGTTTAAGCATTCAAATCATTATGCGTTTGTAAGCAATTGTAAGCTCAGTTAGGTACTCCACCTATTATGTTATGGCTAGCCCGATGCAGCTGCTACTTGACTTAAACTTTTAATTAAGCGGATAAAACTGTGCTTGACTGATGATCACTACTTCTCCTAAGTCATCATCAGCCTACTGCAAGCCACTGCAGGACATAGGCCTCTCCAATTGGACACCGACGCCATTCAGCTCGATTTTCAATAATTCTCATCCAGCTGGTATTAGCCACCCTGAGAAGATCGTTACTCCACCTAGCCTTTTTTTTTTTGGGTGGGAAATCATCTAATGACCTCTCCCGCTCTAGGCAGAGCGGAAGGACGTGTCAGACTCTTACTGACTAAAAACCCGTGTTCCTTCAGTTGCCTGTGCGCCAGGGCCACGGTAACTCTTTCGAACAACCCGCGACCCCGGCAGAACTCCACTTAGCCTGGGGTCGTCCTCCTACCTTACGATGGTCGAGTCACGGTATCCACTTTAGAACACGTCTACTATCTCAACGGTCATCGGTTCTACGGCTAATATGGCCGGCCCTTTGCCACTTCAGCTTGCTTAGTCTGTGAGCTATATTCTAAACTTTGGTCCCTAGTGTCACAATAAAAAAAGACACCATGAACAAAGGTATACCCACTACCTATTACTATTACATATGAACGTATAATTCAAAACACTAATGTCCCACTTGTAAACAATCATAATGCGAGTTAGAACTCATGCAACAGCGACCAACATAACATAATCACAACGATCTAGATACGATATCGCTGTCATTAAATTATTCTTGTATTGCCACACTCTCATTTTAAGATTATACCTACTTTAAAAACCATTATTTTTTACTGACGAAAAACTGAGATGCGACACGTATTTTTGAAGAAATAAAGCACAAAATACCGTAACAGGAGATTATAATTAAGACAGTCTTTTTTTTTAAAGTCTGTGTCGTATGTCTTTTGTTTTTGCTAACGGTACATGTCGCAGTAAAATTGTGTGTAGTTGTATATTTAGATTTTTGCTTTGTTGTTTTATTTTTTTATAGTATGCTGTTGTTATTGTTTTAGTGGTCTGTAATAGGTGTTTATGACCTTATGCCAGTTTTATGTAGATGAAGAAGTGATATTTGGCTTTAAAATAGCTTGTAAAAGATTCTGTCTGCCTCAATTTGAAGACAGAATTTTCCGTTGCTTACTCTAAATAAAAAACTGTTTTTTAGTGATTTACTCAGAGCTCCGATAGTCATTGGGCGAATTGTCATAATAACGTACAGCAGATTATTTTCTTCAGAGAAATTGGAGATAGCTAGTTTTTTTTTCGTAAAATAGTTTTAAGATATTAGATGAAAAACCATTTATATTACCATAATTATCATCGTGTAATAGAATCCTTCTAGCACCCTTAAAATAAAACAAAATCCCAAATGAATTTAAATCCCTATCAGTTACTACCAAAACCTACCAATATAAAAACGAACTCATAAAATCTCTGACATCAAATAAATCTAATAGAAAATTAAAAACAACGTACGCATGCTGTTGCGCAGCGAACAACAAGTTTCTTGTCACGCGCACATGCGCGGCGCATGTGCGCGTTCAGATACATGCGCATGTATCTGTACGCGCACATGCACGCTGCGTAAGTCCAGTAGTGGGCCAGTTTATACGTAACTCAACGGTAATAATCGTGATATTGTTGTGTAGGGACAGCAGTTTGTTTGTTAGTTGTAATGTACGTAATTATTGCGATGTTTGTAAGTAGGTCTTTTGATTTGAGACTGAGTTTGTGTTGGTTTCTGATGTTTAAAAGTGGAAACTGCGTCTTTGTGGTCAGATTATCTGGGTAACTGATTAAAGTCTTGGATCATTTCAAAAAATCCTAGGTGACACACACATGCAGAAAAATTAAAAATACCCTTGATATTTCAATGTTTCTCAACTGCTTATTGAGACAAAAAAATAATATCTTATACTGCCTTTAACCCAATTGCAACCCACTTTTAGTAAAAAAGTCATCAATACACTTTACGTGTACCTAAAAGCAGTGAAAACCTGCACAAAGCCTTACCTTGTCCTACTAAAATAAAAAACAAAAACAAGTTTTTCTGCTGACCATACAAGTCGCCAAGCCTCCGTGCTTACATCGATACACGTGGTGCGAGAAAAAGAGAAAATAATAAAACCTTTAATTTATGCCTTGATAGTACTTGTATCTTGAAAATAAAATATAATCTTTTTTTTTCACTCTGTACCTTTTTTGGGTCACTGGCCTTTAGAGATGTGCTGTGCCGATATCGATGCTTTTTTGTTTTTATTTATTTCTTTCTTTGAAACGATGACGTCTGTCTGATGTGTTGGATGTTTTTTTTTTCTTTAGCAAATTATGATGTCTTATCATTTAATTACTGAGTTCAGCGCGATATAGTTCATGTTATAGTTTCTTGTTTTATTCCGTGTGTTTGAATTATTTATTAGGTATAATTAATTAAGCTTTATGAATGAATGTTTATTAATGGGCTTGATCTATCGATATGGCTTATCCTAATTTGTTATTCTGTTCGATTGGTGTTGCAAAGCAGTATTATTGAATTTAACTAGATACATGACTAGCAACACATTTCTTCTAAAAGCTAGTTTTGCTAAAGTTTGTGAAATGTGATAACTACTTAATTTAGTACATAATTATGTGACCTCCCAAGAGTAATAAGAGGTTTTGTGTTTTATTCTAAAACCACAACTTTTTTTTATAACAGTACATATTAGTCAGTTAATTAGAAAATGATCCTACTATCAATAATATTTAAAGACGACTAACTACATATTTCTTTTAAACTTAACTAGTTATCCCAAGTCCGCTGATTTTATAAGATGACATTAAAGTTAAAACTCTCAACAAAGCCTAACTACAGACTGAAACATGCTCATATATGTAACTGTGCAGAACCCGGATGAGACGACGTCCATCCATAAAGCTGAGACATCGTTAATTTATCGATAATGAAGACGCTTAATGATTAATAACGAAACAGGTGTTCATGTGAAAGTGGAAGGACCAGGTTTGTGAACTTTAGGACCGATGCGATGTCAAAACAAGTAGGAAAGACACTTTAAGGTTTTGTATTCAACGCAGGTTGTGAAGAAAAATCCTTTTTAAACCGAATTAAAAAGCAGAGGTTAAGACTTAGTAAGTATAGAAGTCAATTTGAAACAACAGCGTTTAGGGAGGCGGAAAGGAATATAAAATCAAAAACATTACTGTATTATTACTGTTACAGTACTGTTATTGTTCTTTGTACCTAACAACTTTTAAACCACAGCATTTATACGCACTCGCCTTTATCTCAACCAAAGCCTTTGTATAAAATTGCAAGTAATTCCAACAACATCTCCACTATTGCAAATATTCCCACAATCTCTTGTCATCGTCACCCATGCCCTGTCTATCGATATTACGCAGTCACAACACTACGACTCAGCACGGTAGCCAGCGCAACGCCTACGCGATCACCGTCATCACAAATCACGACATAGACTCTCCCTTTTAGAGTTTATAACACTCGTAAAATGAAACCGCAACAATACACCGCAGAGTTTAACATTGAAAAAAGGGAATTAGAGATTTAATTATTCAGATAAATCTGGGATGGGTATAACAGTTAAAATTATATCGCATGATTAATACGACCATCTCATTCTGCTCAAAAAAAATGCTAATAACTGACTCTTATGGCACAGACTACAAGTTAAAATAATAATCATTGCTGATGAATAAAAATCTTCTGGTTTTAACAATCAAAAGACCAATAGAATAAGAACCTCACTTTTCTTGGATGCGGTGATGATATAGAGGAGATCAAACTCAATTACTCACTGGAGCAAGAAACAACCTGTCAGTGCCCATAAGTTGAACAAAAGTCAAATTTATGAAAGAAAACACTCAGTAATTTGTTATTTTAAAAGCCACAAAACGATAAAGACGTGCCAAAAAGTATCCAAAGATTTAGTGCTCAACAAAATTTAAAAACCGCAGCTCCCTGTATTGAATGTCGGATACGGGCTCAAAATATAATAATTATAGGAACTATAAAGTCTTGAGTCTCGACCAAAAATGATTTAAAAAATGAAGGCAATCAATAATCTCCAGGAATACGGGCGTGATTGACATTCGGGATAATTTTATACGTAAGGTGTGTTAAAATATTGTATTGGCTGGCTGTAACCGCAGCTACCTGAATTGATAATATTCATACGGGCCAATTTTTTGGCAACTTGTGGTTAGCTTGTCTGTATATAGGGCATTATAGGGGTATGTGCGCTGAATTTGGTCTTTCAAATCGTGAATGCGGATGAAAAGACCAATAATACATCTTGTATTGTCATTATTAACCTGATGTAATAATTTGCGATTTTTGAAAAGGCTGTATTTAATGTACAGTCGCCAGCAGGCCAACCTAAACGAAACTGTCAATTTTTTCCAAATGATTTTAAACCTTACAATGTTGATTGTTAAGTTCAAAATTGAATGAGAAGATCTGACAGTTTGTGGTAACTTGATGTGCTGGCTGTACATCTCGAATAAGTTATTATTTTACAAAAAAATATCTGTTTAGGTACATATTTTTGGCAAGTAACTTCTAGTGGCTCTGGAAAAGGATGTCTGGAAGGATTTGTGGGAGGCCTTTGCTCAACAATGGGACATAATAGGATAAGAAAATCAGATAAATAAAGAAAGGGTAAATAAACCTAATCGTATGCTGATAATTCCCACAGTCTTTGATGTCAGGTGGCAAACGATAGTAACCCCTTCACCAAATATTGCATATAAAAGCGATCCCAACATATGGTCAGGAACCAAACAAAATATACTGACCTTGGAACGAACATCTTGTAAAAAAGGAGAAGTCAAAAGGCTACGAGGTAGATTTTTATACGTCCATACACGTTAAGAGAATAATCAAGACATTGACAAAAACAAAATTAAAATGAATCTGCAATAAGAATTCATCAACAAAAGCGAACATTTTTCTGTAATTTAAATTCACCGTCCGCCGTCTGCCTCGTTGGTCTAGTGGTCGCAAGCGCTACTGCTGAGCATGAGGTCCTGGGTACGATTCCCGGGTCGGGCAAAGTGTTATTGGGTTTTTCCATCTGGAATTTCTCGGTAGCAGCCCGGAGTCTGGATTTGTGCCCGGTTGATGGCAATAGGCTCGCCCCCTATTACATGGGACTTAAACATAACTAGCGAAATGTGGGTGTGCTATAGGTACACCTCTGCCTAACCCTTCGGGGAATACAGGCGTGATGTTATGTGTTATGTGTGTGTTAAATTCACCGTTACGCTCAATTGCTATATGGAGAAAAAGGTGGTATATCTTGTTAAAAACTGAGCCGTACCACAAAAATACTTCTACCAACCTACAATAATAGGCACACGTTCACAACTCCACATAAACCAGAGAAAAGTACCAACAATAAGTACAAGTCAAACAATGCTTTAAGTTTCATCTTTGGTATACATCAGACCAACAATAGCTGAACGAATTACCATATGAAAGGCAAGCGTAGTACGGTAGCCAGACGTTTTTACTCCTTTAAGTAAAATGTGAACACAGACCAGCGATTATTTATTGGCAACCGTGTACTCGCTTTAAATTTGAAGTCATTAATCTTCTGTCTGTTTGGTACTAAGAAAGCGATTGTTCAAGTGAGTAAGTGGATGTGTAATGCGAAAGTGGAGGGAATAATGAGTGGGTAATAATTTTAGGACAATATACAGTTTTTGAGAGGCCTGTATGTATAGACACGTAATGACACAAGGAACGTGTGGGCGAAAAGCGTTCACCTGTAAGTTCTGATGGTGCTAAGTAGTGCGCACTTGTGAACTGTCACTAGGATGCTTCATTCGAAGACATGGCTCGTACTTGTGCAAGTAAATTTACATGTCAATTTAAATGATTTGCAAATGCTTTTAAAAATTACAGAAAGCTGACTAGCAAAAGTCACAAAATTAATCTTCCTACAATCAATTCTGATTTGAAGTCGGTCGATTGCAGATAGCTTTCATACATCATGAGCTCCTGTCATCTGCAGAAGTTTTGTCCTTCGATACATCAAAATATCCTAAAGCATTTATTCAACAATGGTCCCAGTATCCAAAGCTCTTACAAAACATCACTGACCCAATAAATAAACCAGACTCAATAATTCAAAATTGCATTCAAATCAATCGCCACGAAGCAATCGCTCGTCTGCCTTGACAGATCGTAGAAAACTAATTACTATTCACTGCTGTGCTCACCCATGATAATTAATAAGTTTGAGGTTTGACTTGCATCTGCATACAATGCCTCGTCTGGACGCGAGTGCGTTCTCAAATGCGCATCATTTTGTCATACAGTTCATGTAATGTTTTTTTTTCTCTGTGTAATAGCAAAGGGTTTTATGAATTAGGATGGAATGGGCTTGTATTTTGGACGGTTGCCAATTTTTCCAATTGTTGGAGGGTTTTTAAAGTGTATGAAGGTAGACAGCATTTTACAAAAAAATACAAAATCTGTCATCAATTTGAGAATCAGTTGAAAATAAAATTATTTTATCTCTATAATTTTATAAACAGTGTCGGATCATGAGATGTTATGTTAAAAACCTGAATAACCTTTCAAAATTCAAATTACAGGCAAAAACGTTAAAAAACATAATCATTCCTATTAAAATAATTGATTCCAAAATTTTGAGAGCACTCCCAAAATTGATAGACACAAATAAAAATAGTAACATAGAAACACATTCAATAGTAGAAATTACATCTTTGAAAGTCATTAAGTAAAATATTAATGTTGAATGTTATGGTTAAAGTGACGGTTATAAAGGGTTTAATAGTGCGTTCTGTATCATTTCGTCTATCACAGCAATGGGTTCAACAATTAAGTTTAATAATATGTAATTGTCTAAGCGTTTATGCTACAGCTTCATTCCTTATTTGGAGTCATTTAGAAAATTATTTGTGTTGCTGTAAATCAATTATTTAATTATGTTTAATTGAGAGGAAATGGTCTGAACCATGTTCTGGTATTATATCATAAGGTAAGGTGTAATTCAGAGTAATCTATCTTTGGAGGTTTACAAGGCCGCTTCTGTTTAAAGTGGGGTAGGTACAGTTAGTAGCCACAGGGAGTTATAAATAGTGGATATGTTATGGTCCAAGTGATAATAAGGGCGTTATTCATACTGCCCGGGCAGCATATAAGCAGAGTCCACCAACATAATATGTCTTAGGGATCGGTACAAATTGCAATATTACTTACTTTACTAGGAGAATTTAGGATACAAGAGCGAGCGAAGCGAGCTCGGGACTTGGGGCACCCCGACTCGGACAGGTTAGGTTAGAAAGGGATGGCGGGGTCTGGACGACCCCGCCATCCCATTCGTGGCTATTTTTTTTAAACCACCTCGGCTACGCCTTATTATTATTGCCATTCAGAAATAGGAGGCCTCGCCTAGTAGTAAATTCAATTGGTGGATTTTGTGGACAAATAAGCCACATTCAATACACAGTTGGTGGACTCTGCTTATATTCTGCCCGGGCAGTATGAATAATGCCCATAATATCACTTGGAGCATAACAGATATAAAAATATAATTTCAAGAGTGTGTTCAGACACACTCTTATTCGTCTGAAGTAAGCTTCAGACGGTACTAATAAACTATTTTGTTAGGTTAACGGCAGTATTATCACTATCTTAAAAGCAATAAAGCAATACTTGGTTTATCTGTTTGTTTATACTACTGGGTTGATTTCAAAAGTATCAGACATTTGGTAGTTACATAGGTATCCAAACTTTTATAGAATAACTAGCTTCTGTACGTAGCTACGCCCGCGTGAATGTCGGAATTTATTCCACGGGAACGTGCTACCGGGACAAAAAGTAGACTATGTCCTTCCCTTGGATACCATCTATCTCATTGCCAAATTTTATAGAAATTCGTTAGGCTTTATCCGTCCGTTTAGGCGTGAGCAAACTGAGTTCCTTTCGAATTTATAATATTATATATTATTATAGTATGGATCTGCCTAACTTTTTCGTAACACAGAAGTTCTCCATTTCCCTGATACTTACGACTAGGAGTTTAAGATTAGGCCTAATAGTTGACAGTAACCGAATTCTAGAGTGTACACCATCATTTTGAATGCAACGACATTGAATTTTGGATATATAGGGATATATATTTTGGATATTTACAATTTAAAAATGATATTAGAGGCAAAACGGCAGAAGGCACTATATTTATATGAATATATATGAACATAAATATGAAAATACCTTTTACCAAGACACTAATTAGTAAGTCTGCATCAAAAATCACAGAAGCCATTTCTTAGCTTACTATTACTTGCAATAGCTTTCCTACTACAAATTATTTATTATACGTAATAATTATTGTTAAGTACTTAATAGTAAAGTACTCCGATATGACTGTAGAAGAACCTGTTCATATAATCACAGAGATTCGAATAGGTGCCTGCTGTTGAGCAGGCTGACCAACTAATGTTTGCGGTCTGGTAAATACTATGGATGAATGCTTTTGCCTTAGGGATTTTTGCGTCCTTTAGGACCGTTTGAAGAGTTGAGGAAGTGAGTTGTAATTAAGTGAAGTATCTACAGCAGCTCTGTCTTGACTAGTGTACTGCTATTTTATGTGTGATCTCTAGAAACCACCGGCTAAGTGCTAGTGGAACTTGCGCACGTAGGGTTTCGTACTACAAGGACAAAAAACGCTGAAAAAATATGTTTCTTGTATGGAGACCATCTTTAATTTTTAACTTAATTTTATTTTTGTTATTTTTAGTTAGTTAAAGCGGCAATAGAAATACACACTCTGTGAAAATTTCAACTGTCTATCTATTACGGTTCATGAGATACAGCCCGCTGACAGACAGAAGGACGGATGGACGGACGGACAGATAGCGGAGGCTTAGCAATAGGGTCCCGTTGGCACCCTTTGGGTATGGAATCCTAAAAATGGTCATCTGTGTTTATTGGGAGTAAAGCTGATTAAATTTAGGAGACAGTAATTGATATTAAAAATCAAGTGTTTCCTACGATGCGTTTAACAGTTTGCTTGACTGCATGCTTTACTTTTTTTCACAAGCTCTATATGTCACTTCATTAATAAGTATAAAACGTATTAATGAAGTGACATATAGAGCTTTTCGACAATCGATAAAAAAGGTCTTTTATTTACCTATTTTTCTTTCTTTCATTTGTATCATAAGTTCTCTGTTGTACATACAGCCTCAGCTTTTTTGTTTTGATCACGACGATTTCGATCAATTTCTATTTGGCCGAGCTCTTCTAGTTCCTCAACACATCTCTATTTTGAATGCACGCTTTTTTCCCGATCCCTTCACATGACTCTTCTGACTTTTTCACAACTCTCAAAAAAATAAACGTTTCAATCACGTATTGAACCCTAAGTCCGAAACGTGATTCCAAATTTGGAATCAACAAACGATTAATCATTGAACTGGCGATGGTCATTTGTGTCGAGTCACTATGTCCTTTTGATATAATCCTTTAAACTATTGTGAGACAAACGGCTTCGGGAGAAATCAATGTCGGACAGACGGTTTTGGGACAAAACATTTTGGGCCTGAGACAAAATGGGTTTAGAATCACGAATGTTTTGGTCATTGGTTAGTGATGTGTAGAATTGAAACATGATTTTGTGGGAATCTGTTTGAAGTTCGTTAAAGTGAGTAATTGTTGGACGTTGTGTGTCAAGTACCATCCTAAGTTGAATAGAATTTAATGCTTTCGGGTTGTGAACAGAACTGATAATCTTGAATACAGATTAATTTCTTTCGAAAGTCGCCTAAGCAAGAGAGTAAATTATAACGGTTTCTGAAGATTTTGTTTTTTTTTTCATCAGCGAAAAACAGAGGTAACATTGTCGCTAGAATGTAGGTATAAATTAAGCAATGTTACATGCTAATACTGACTGCCTTTTGTTTCCATCAAGATGAAGAAGCAACCCTTAAAGTAGGTAGTAAAGATACAACCTCGATTACGAAAAATAAGGCTAACCTCAGCACGTACATCCAAACGGTTCTAATTTCATCACTCGTTCACTCTTGCGGTACATAAATTCGCTAATTCGTATGTAATTCTTGCTAATGACAGCTAACAGCGTTCGTTGGAAACGCTTAATGTCGGGTTTGAGCAAGTCTTCGGTCGCCAGTGAGGGGGATTTCATTAAGACGACTAAATGGCTAATCGTGAGACAGGCTGCGATTGAAAAAGTTGTAGGGATTTCTTATAAGAATTGACAATGACAGCTTGCAGCTGCTGTGTACCATTTTTTTTTTTCAGCCAGGTTTCTAAGATAAATGCTCACATTATTAAACTTTATTTATACTGTCCAATTCATGGTCTTCGGTAATACACTTCCATGTCTCGAGTCAATATTGTGGAGTGATTTTTCATCGTGCGCAAATATTTTTGTTTTTATATAAACTAGGTAGCTATTTATAAAATTAAAAATGTCACATCTATCTGTTTGAACCATGGAAAATTCCTGAGCCAGTTTCAATATAAATAATAAGCAAATAAATTTCGAACTTCCTCACTGAAAACTTCCACCGATCCTTCACCACAGCAAACTTCACACTAACTTGCGGCGAAATAAAAACATTTAAAACGACTATAATACTTTGTTCAAAAGTAAACATAGAAGTAGCATCAAACGCCAAAGCCAATAAAACGGTCAGTTTTACGACAGACATAAATCAAGCATCGATACACTATCGGTCGTCAAAGTCGTCACAGTGAAACCACAGCTTAAGTCGTTTTAATAGCAAGTATTACTTGTTTGTAGACCAATAATTATTGTATTTAAGTGAAATATTAAATGTGGGTGTTAGATGAAGAGGTTAAGCAATTGTCAACGCGGTTTGTAAATTGATGGGTGACTGGTTTGTGCTTGTTGCAGATTGTTTTATTGGATTAGCTGTGGCTGTTACTTTGATTAATGTTCCGAGGTTATCTGTTAAGCAATCTTTCAGACTAGTACTTCCTGTGATGATTTTTCTGGGTATTGAAGGACCATTAAAATCGTAATAATGTTACTAGGAAATTGTGAAAACAGAACTCACTTATCAGAAAGCAATTTTTTGACCAAGAGCAGTTTCGTTACAAGAAGAAACTGTCATACATTATTAATCAATTCGTCCTTCACAATTCGACTCCAAGGAATAAATACCATCTTTACAGGTATTCTATCTTGGACCTTCGACATAGTTAAATCATTTACACTGAGCCATTGACATGTACTACCTGTCCCTTTCAAACCCATCCCACCCCAGCATATGGACAGGGTAGCAGGTAATAATAATACAAATAGCTGTGATATTGTAAATAGGCGTAAGCCAGGGACACCTGTGTTACGCATCTAGCGTGGATAAGACAAAAAAAAATGAAAAGATTCAGTCTCTTGGTGCACTGTGGTAGCCTAGTGTGGATTTTTGACCATTTCTTTTTAGTAGCACCTGCTGTTAAAGTTGCCAAAGTAAAAATTGTAGGTGTGACCCCGATATGAGTAGCGCAGAATCGAGGTAAATATAGAAATAACCTGGGCATAATGAAGGCTGTGGAAGATGATAATGGTGAGGAAGGTAAGGCAAGCATAGAACGCTCGAGTATTTAAACTCATTCAAATTATGTAACTAAAATATTTTACGGTTTACATCGGAATTAAATAAATAAGTGCTGTAAAATGCAATGGTTTTGGAAGAAAGAAGTTGCAGATTATGAGAGTGAGAGAAAAAACATTTCTAAAATTGATCGAAGTGCGCCGTTGTTAAAGTTTTCCTTGATCAAAGTAAAACTTTGAATCCTAGCAGTAAACTATCAATATTTCCAAGTTGCAAGGTCCACACAATTCTTACCGTTGCACTAGAGCAAGACAGCTACATTTCCATCTCTGTCCCCCACCGGTCGCTCGCTGCACGTGTGTCATGGAAACGGGTTTCGCTCGCGGACGGACCCAAGATTTTATTAATTTGTGTTTCTTATATATTTTGTGTATTACTTCTTCGTCGCTCCTGTCCGCCTGGTACTCGCTCCATCGATATTGTTGATAACAAATTGCTTTTCTTTGTTCTGTCATGGCGTCTTTGTTTTGTTTAAGAATACGGTCAAATAAAGCTAGTCTGAATGCTACCTGATGTGATGAATTGTGTTGCGTCTATTTTGAATGACCCAATCATTATATTGGGCATTCTAGGTTTTTGCAATATTGATTAAGTAAGACCATTATGTTCAACTGATGAGGTGTGGTTACCGAGAGCAGTCATATTTTTTACTACTCGTAACATTGCTGATAGTAAAATTTATATAAGAAGAAAAAATAAGTCATTATTAGTTTAATTATCAGTCATTTTCTAACTAAATTTAAATTACATTAATTAAAAGACAGATAAGTACTATTAGCCAAAAATAAAGTGATTTGCGGTAAAAAGGACCAACTTTGTAAATCCTTGTTCATTAATGTTTATCGCAGACTTTCAGTGGCTGTAGCCAAATTCTGGGCCGATACAATTTAGATTTGTCATTGCCAATACGCTAAGAAGAAGTAACTGTATATTATGCACTTATGGATTTCTCTACCTAGACGTACATAATAGAAAAAAAGGTCAAATCAAATAATGCTAAAAAACATATTTTTTTCTTCAGTGACATTTGATACTGAGTGTATCAACAGAACTTGTGATGTAGGTATCAGTCAGACGGACTGCACGAGACAAAATAAACGAATCTGCCATACATCCTATTTGAACACGACAAAAACCAGAAATAAATAACAGATACAAAAGTATTCGAAATATTAATCTTGAGTCAAGCGCATCAGAATATGGCCCGGAGCATTTTGTTTCCAATATTTATGATGATCCCTTTTAATCAAGTTAATCGACTTCGGTACAGCGATTAAGAACTTCTTTTATTTTTCGACAAATTATTTTGTTCTTTGGTTATGAATAATGCTTGGAAACTTAATTTAATAATGATATCTTTTGGAACTGTATTGCACAGGATTAATGGAATAATTATGTATGTGTTATATGGGTAGCGAGGTACCGTCGAACGGGGTTAATAGGAATGCAGGGTTGGATCGAGACGAAACTTTAAAAGGGATTTTAGCATTGTAATGATATATTTTGTTGCCAACAAGGGCACTTAATCTTTAATTATAATACAGTAAACACATTAGAGTCCTTTTTGGCAACAAACTATATTATTTCAATGTTAAAATCCCTTTTAAAATTTCTTCTCGATTCACCCCTGCATTCCTATTCACCCCGTTCGACGGTGGGTACATTAGATACCTGAGGGTTAATGATAATTATATATTTCTACAATGACCCGCTCTCTATCTGTCAGGTGTTATTAATATGGACATGGAATATCTAAAGTAATTGATGTTTTAGTATTTTGACGAAGATTTTCGGTTATGTTTTTTGGAAATTCGTCTTTAACTCTTCAGTTTACAAGATAACGTAGTTATGGAACCACAGCCCTTAAAGATTTTGCGTTTATAATCACATTAATCACTTTTTCTCAGCACGATCTGTGTGGTTGCTGAGCTTGCACGTTTGATAGATTATAATTGTTTAGTCTAAGTTTTAATTAGTTAGTCAGTGCCTGACTTACATCCCAATTTGTATCACGTCTCAATATAGAGTTACATAACTAATTAATTACTTTTTTTTAAGTCCTAGGCGCTCCCAGTTCTATCTACGTCCTTGATGTCTACCGTACAGTCGACCGCACGGTCGGTGTTTCAAAGGAATATGAGGCTAGCTTATTCTAGTTTTATTACTATTTACGCAGCCTACTGTACTATTATATTTATGTTGCTTCTTTTTGTATACCAACTGTGCATATATTTCGACACAAATGTATTTTTGTTATGAAATAAATAACTTAACTTGAACTATAATATTATAGTCTTGAAGTTGTAACTTAAGCTACCAAAAACGAACATCACAAAACCTATTGATAGACTATACTTTTCTTCCATTCCAAACTCCACATTCATGTACCTACCCACCAGCACCACACATAAAAAGTTATTGGACAACAAAATCATTAGCTACTGCACATTTCTGTGGTCAATACCCTATTGTTTTGACCACACGTACGAACAAAGACACGTTATGTTACAGAATGACCACAATTGTTTTTGGAGAAAATAACAGCTTCCCAACCTTCCCAACGTTTAAGAAGTTGTAAATTTTGAGTTGTCATTGTCTTCTCTCGGGACTGTGGTGTTGGTTTACGATTTACTTGAACGTGGAATCAGGTAAAGAAACATTGCTACAGAAAGAATAAATCCTACAATAGCTTCTCGAAATGAAGGTTTTCATGAACATTCACGACACGGTACTTTGACAAGAGGTCTTTCATTTCTACATTGAATATAAAATATATGATGACATTAATCATTCCTTCCATTCATTCGTTCATAATTTAATTTCGACTAAAGAAACTATAGGTGCTTCGACCATTTTTATGGGTACCTGGACCTGATTTCTCAGTGCTGTCACCTAGTCTAGTGAACGTCATTACGGAAAACCCTCATCACAAAATCATAGCATCCTTTTCTTGATTGTAAAATGAGAGCTATTTACTCTAGGACCTAGTGCAGTAAAGCCCTCGAGTAGAATAAGTAAAATTTTAGTTAATTCGGATCTTCCGAAAAAGAAGAAAGAAAGAAAAGAAAGACAAAAAAAATAATTGGAGAAAGAAGAAAAGAAAGAAAGAAAAAAAGAAAGAAAAAAAAGAGAGGGAAGAAGTCTTTGAGTTCCTTCGAATCAGCAGGTAACCTGTTCCTACATCCGACGTCTATGGAGACATGAGATGGAACATTAAGATTTTTACATTATCCAATAGGACGAAGTAATCATTGCCCAAAGATATTTGATGTCGATGACGGATAGGACAGGATGTTAAGACAAATTCTCACAAGACAGAATATCCAGAACATTATTAGTAGACAGACTGAGATACTTTAAAGAAAAAAGTAAAAGAAACAACGGACCTCAAAGTCGCAGACCTCGCTAAAAATAAAACGGCCAAAACTAAGCCAGTGTCACAGCCCACGTGAACATTATGTGCAGGCGCAACGTAGGCGATACTGCTAATAAACGTTTTGATTTATAACAAGAGATATTGCTTTTAATGTTCTTTTTCACTTTAATAGTCTGGTTTGCGGACATAGGCTGTATTTAATTAGTTTTATTGTAAACTGTGTCAACGAAAAAGGGAAAAAGAAATATTCCGTGTGTTGAGGACAGTTCTTGATATTGTAAACCGTATACTATCCGAACTGCTCGCTAAACAAACACTTCTATACAATAGGCAGAACAGACAGTCCTCTATGCAGGGTTTGCATGGAGGCTGAGGAAACCGATGCGCATGTGCTCTTTAAATGCACAGGCATCACCCAGATTAGCCCTGCCCTGCCTGTATTTTTTTTTGCCCTCGGGGCACCTAGATCCTACATAGAAGTTCTTAGCAGAACAGGAGACATAATCAAATTCTGAGAGAAATTCAGAGAGGAGGGCTGGTTGGTATAACCACCGACAGCCGCCAATGCCCACGCACAATGGTCCACGTGAAGGACGAAGTGCGGAAACCAAACCCTCTAACATATCATAACATAACTATACAAGCGCTGAAATATTAACTGGATTTATTCTAGCAAACCGATTATACAGTGGAAAGATTCTAACCCAATGAGGAAACCGGGCTTTATAATCATGATTTCTTCGTCATAAAATTGTCAGCATTCAGCGAAGTATTGAACATGAAAATCACTAATTGTGTGTTGAAACTCCCAGAGCTGTTACAACTCCTGCATCACTACATTTATTTATTTTCTAAACTTTTATTTTTGTCCACAGATCGCCCCTACTCTGAATCAGACATCCCGCAGACAGCCCCAACACAAACCCAGCAGTGTCGAAGATCAGCATCTTCACCCCCTCTCACTCTAACCCTGGATTCCGACCTAGAAGACGATGTCTTCGCTCCAAGATCCGACAGGACCAACGACCTGTTCTCGACTCGAAACCTGGACATCTTCGGCTATGGGAGTCCTAGAACTCCTGCAGGAGTTCTGTTAAGTCCTAGGAGAGAGAGGACGTTTACTTTTTCGGTGACCAGTGAGAAACATTGGAGGGACAAGGGAGGGACGGACGTGGCTGATGGAGTGACGCGAAATGATGGCAACAGTGATACTGACAGTGAAAGAGATACTGATGAGGTGAGTGAAATATTTTTAATAGATTCTTCCTTAGTTGACTTTTGGAGATAACGAGATTCTTCTGAAGTGTTTGCAGGTCTTTTGTTACTTTGAACAATGAACATGTAAATACACTTACTACACTCTCTATATTAGAAGTAGTTGGTGTTATTTATAATAACGTGTTGTGTGTTTAGAATTACTTCGTTTCCAAAACGATAACTGGGAGCTCTTTTGTAGATAATTATATTGTTACAAATAGTACAGAAAAAGTCAGTCATTAAGAAGATGTCCAACATATGTAGGAAACTGGACAGACATCATATATGTAAAATTTGTTCACTCTGTGAGTATGGGGTGCCAGGGAAATCGACGAGCAACCTGTTACCATGGAATCATTAAATGATTCTGAACCCTACTGCGTTGAAATTTTTAATACGATATAAAAAAAAATGCTGTTCCATACATTTTCACCGCGTAGGTATCGCACTTTTGTATGAAACAGCAGTTTTTTTTTTCATAAACCACGGTTTTTTTACGCAGGTGATTCAGAATCATGTGCTGATTCTGATTGCCATCTGTATTTCGTTACAATCAAGATGAAATACTAATTAAAAAGTGATAATCATTCTAACTCGCCAAAACTGTGGCCTTAATTTTTAGAATAGGCAGTGTTACTGAAGTAGTAAATCTGAAGTTTATGTTAGTTTTTGTACCAAATAGGAATAAATTATAAGGTACACCCAAATTTTGGTACTGAACAAACCATGATGTAGATACGCAGAACAGGATATTAATTATGCAATGATCAGTGCATACAAAGGTCAATATCCATGTATGACCTACATTGCAATTAAAACTGAATAATCATAACAATAATGTAATTAAACACCCAAACACTGTCCCAATTAAAACCTGATAGCCATATAATCAATCGCTAATTATTATTAATAATTGCGCTATAACAGAAAAACAAAATAAATTGTTGAAATAAAATATAATGTTTTTGTAAAAACGGCGACACGTGTCCATTAAGTCTTTGTTTACGTTATGATTCATAAAGTACTGTAGTATCTATTTATAGGTATGTACTGTTGTAGTAAATTGTAGTGTGAAAATATTAAAATACATAGCGGTATATTATGTCGTAATGATTTTATATTACAGTCTATTTCGTGTCTAGATATAACGGTCTGGAATACACCTGCAGACGTGTTACCGTCATAAATAATACGTAATACTACTACTGCCTCTACTGCCTCGTTGGTCTAGTCCTTGGTTCGATTCCCGGGTCGGGCAGTGTTTTTGGGTTTTTCCATCTGTAATTTCTCAGTAGCAGCCCGTTTTTTTTTTGGGTGGGATATCATCAAATAACTTCTCCCGCTCCGAGTGGAGCGGGAAGCATGTCAGACTTTTACTGACTAAAACCCACCCGTGTTCCTTCAGTTGCCTGTGCGCCAGGGCACGGTATCTCTTACAGAACAGTCCGCGACCCCGGCAGTCAGTAGCAGCCCGGAGTCTGGATTTGGGCCCAGCTTATGGCAAGAGGCTCGCCCCCTATTACATGGGAATTAAAAATATGTAACTGGCGAAATTTGAGTATACATGAATACATATCAGCCTAACTCTTCGGGGAATACATGCGTAATGTTCTGTTATTATACTTAATTTCTGCTTGATTTTTCATTATTCATGATAAGAAAGAAGATAATCTCGGTACAAGTGGCGCAATATGCTTGCCTGCAGGGGCAGGGGCACTAGGATAGCAAGGATAGGTATCTACATAATTATCTCAAATTCTACTACGAACTTAAATTGACCGTATATACTTAAAAACGACTGTCATTCTCTGTTTGAGTTATTTGAAGTGGCTTTATCATACCCAAATTGACGTAGTGTGTCTATTTGATAAGCAAATAAATTCCCTGAATGTACAATTGTCATCCGAGTGCCTTGTCTGTTTTGCAACAATATTACCTACCATATTATCTTAATACTTACATTTCTCCTATAAAGTCGCGTATGTAAATAAAGAAAACAAGTCATAACCTAAACTTGTACGTGACGCCTGATTAAAAAATAAAAGATTCATGCACGCAGCAGTTTGCTATTAAAAACTGTCAGGCGTTAGTAAGATTTTCTTGTTACCAAGTTTCAAGTAAGCTAAGTTTTCTAATTAACACGGTATCCAGGAACAGCTTTGATGCATGGTAAAAGAAATATACCTTTACGCTGTTATATTTTTACGAGGTGGTAAGTACTTTCTTCTACTTAGGTACTTGCAAAATTACAGTTTCAAAAGTAAGTACTTGTTTAAGATTAAGATACTTAGTTTAACATACCTACGACATATAATTATTTCTAGTATGTTAAAAGCGAAGCTGTACTTCTAGAATGTCATCCTTCAAGACTGTAATCTAAAATAAAGTATCACAAACGTCAGACAGTCTACCAATATGAATTACGATTACAGTTTATTTGTATATTCGAAACTCTTCATTATTTACGACTATTTACACTAGAACTTCATATATAATAAAGTAAAGTGGTTCCACTACATGCAGATTTCGTAACAGAAAATCTAAAACAAATATAGGCAGATCATATTTTATACTTTCAGTGGCACTTCCTTGGCAAGTCGCCAAACTCTACATACGGTACCTACCTACTTTTCTGTGTGTTCCAACTAAGGACATTATTAATACACTGTGCCTTCATTGTTTTGTGAGTTGCTAGTAATATCGTGAATCTTTAAAGTTAAAAAAAATAAAAATTACATGTATTTCCAGTGATGTACGTAGATTTGTAATTTTTTGTTCAACAACAAAGATACATTATTTTGTCAGTCTAAGCCCCCAGCAAAACTAAGTTTAGGTCTGGGTCTACAAAACGATAGAAGTTTTGCGATACGATGATGGTAATGGTCTCCCATTACATAAAGCCGTACATTCCGTCTTCTATTACATACATATTTTACTGCATTTACCATTATTGGTCACCAATCATTGATGATTGGAGAGGAATTCCAAAGAAAAGATGGATGAATTGTGTGAGGAATGATATGAAATTGAAGGGAGTGAACCACTCCACTTTCTAAACTTTAAAGTGTATTTTTTATAAAAAATGGGTAAAACAGGCAATATATTGTTTTTTTTTTAAATCTTTAATGTTGGCAGATTCTTATAAAATTATTGCTTTATACAGATGTTAGCTAGAAAAAAAAATATGAGTCCTCAAACTTACAGAAAGATGTAAAAAATACTTAAATCTTAATTTCAACTTAATTACACTTTAAAGTTTAGAAAGTGGTGAAACTAGAAGAAAGCAAAAAAAAAAATTGAAATAATATCCAGGTGGCCAGGGCTAAATAAATTAGGGCTGAGTAAGTAGCAGATGACCCCACCTATCCACCATTTTCGTATGTTCAACGTTCTGCCAAACACCCTGTATATCAATGATTGGTCACCAACATTTAATTATGATGCAACAAAACAAAAGAGGATAATCCCAACCTTAAAAACAAAATACAACTCAAAACTATACAACGATGTTAATCGTTCTAAACATTGTGCAACCGTACTTCGTATAAATAGTTCTCACTTCGTTTACAAGCTGCATTTCGATAAACTTAGTTTATTTGACGCATTTGGGTCACAGCTTGACAGGAATTGTGTGATGATTTATTTCGTAATATGTCTTCCTTCTTGTTGATTGTTTTGATGGCAAATTGGACGTGGACAGTTTAATGTTTTCTTGGGTTCTTGGATATTAAAATATGGCTGCTATCCAAATGGTTTTAGATATAGGCGAAAGATATTCAAGGTTGTTATGAGCCATGCAGCTAGGTTTCGATATAAAATCTACGCTTTCAAAATAATGTTTAAACAGTTTTTTTATATATTTTTAGTGTCACTATTTATTAGATATGTAAACACTATATTATGCAAATCAGAGTGCAGCAGCTGTCACTAATGTCAACTGTCAGTTCTCCACGAATGGCGGGAAACCGTGAAAAGTGCAGCGTGCCTGCCAAAGGCTAAAAATGCTTTGGTGTGGTGATGAGCCAATGTAGTGATATAATCAGCTTAATCAAAGGATTAATAGGATTCTACAATATTCTTTCCAGTCATAAAAATACTAAATTTCAAAACTACATAAGTATAGTTTGTGAATTCACTACTGTGTACAACTTGGTATTTCCAAAATAAAAGGATAACCTTTTTTCTTGAATAGGAAAACTTACTTACGTCGGTGGTACTTATAAAACTTTGACCTTGAACTAGCCAAGTGTAGTAGGTACGATGTTTCAATAGAAGAAGAGGCCAGCATTTTTTTTTTCATTTTTGGCAACTGAGGAGATGGCGACTATTCTGCCAGCGTCATGATAAATGATAAATGATTTTATTTATATAAATAGGTTTGTACTAACACTTTTACACGTCAATCATATTTTAAAACTAGATGAGGTCGGCGTTTCCTATCTGACTACTCTGAGAAGAAAGGCCGAAACAAACTCAGAGGTCACAGTCTCTTTTAAAGTCCAGACATAATCTTGGTCAGATCATGTGAAGACCATGTAGATTTGTCGGAAATGGTCTTTTGAGGAAAAACCACACAGATTGAGTGGACCTGTCCAGTCAGTGCACGCATTTGTCAGCAATCGTGCAGCTCAACTCAGAACATAAGGAGCTCAACAAGTAGTACAAGAGGCCAGATTAATTAATACAGAATTACTGATTCATTACCACTGACGGTGGCCTTCTGTACCTAAGAAGATATACAAATACGTATATGCATGGTCTAAAAAAACAAGGTTTGGCATTCTGGGAGTGACACATGCTTACGTCACTATCCAGTTGCCACTTTATTGCAACAAAACACGAATTATGGAAACATTTTCAGTCATCATTCTGTTACAAAATATATATAAAGCATTTAAATTACCGTTTCGTTATTCTAATCAAAAGAAAAAAATAAATTTAAACATATACCAACGTAATTGTTAATTAAAACCTCATTGTTTTGTCGGATTCGCACAGGTAATAAAGGTGGTTGGGGAGTTTTTATTACACAATACTGGTAACACAGCGATGATGACGTAGGCTTGTGTCTCTCACGTGATCACTGTGTCTCGGAATACTATACCTGGCGAAGTATATTATTATACCGTACGTATATGTAAGTCTATTCTTTAATTCTTTCTCTTCACACTTTACGTTAAACATAAAAATGAACATTAATACACTATTTAGTGTTCGCGTTATTGCCCAGTCGGTCGACAAGCGATGAGTTTTATTAGCTCAGCGTGAAAAGAGCATGAGTCAAAAGTAATGTTACCAATAAAATTAACGATACTCTTTACAATTGAGTGATGAATAAATCTGGTTTTATCGTCAGTCATTTCGTTGGGGGATTGAGTGGAAGGAAAATAGTGAAGCATCTTTCTAACTTCCAAACAAAGAAAATCAAATGAAGTGGAAATATTGCAAGGGATATATTTTTTGTTGCAGAAAGGTAACATATTTTTTTATAGTGTATCAGATATGTGGTCTTAATCATATTTAAGGGTGTGATACACACTGTCAAACTAAACAACTTTCTAGATGCGACCAACGTCTTAAGGCTCCCGCGGACAGGACGTTTGTAGAACAAGTTTCATGAAGTTTTCATAGGATATGTTCTACTAGAGTCGCGTCGCGCCTGTTAGCGCCCGCCTTAAATCGCGAAAAATAATCAGCCGTCCCATTTCACGACTACGATGTTGGTCCCATAGAGAAAGTTGTTCAGATTGATGGTCTGTACCTACCCTTAAATATGACAACTCCTTTCTGATACATGCTGTATATTAAAGCAAACATTAGAAAAAAATATTGTTCAATATTAACTGGCCATATGCAATATTTACCAATGAAACTAAAAACGATCAGCATGTCTAAACTACGTTCAAGAGCTGTCAGTGTTAATATTCCACAAAATCATGACACCACTGGATAGCAGCAGCTCTTGAACGTGGTTGAGAAGTGTTGGTCGCGGTTTTATTGGTAAAATTCGCCCGAAGAAGATGACGTCAGACAGGGTGGCAGAGACATCAACGCATAACCTGTTACCATGGATATTTGTACATGATTCTAAAACCCCCTGCGTTGGAATTTATAGAAAGACATTAAAAAAAAAAATGCTGTGCTATACTTTTTGACCGCGAAGGTATTGATTGCACTTTTTTATGAAACAGCAGATAATTTTTTTGATGACCGACGAAAAATTTCTAGGCTAGGGCGTTTAGAATCGTGCGCAGAATTCATGGTTTCAGTTTGCGCGGCGATGCCACTACCACCCTTTATTATTAGGCCTTGCCTCCTCTCGCTAATATTGCATATACATTGAAACATTTTGTCCCACTAATTTTCTTTCACAGCCCAATGGTGCTTTGTAATACAAAAACATAAAATTTTAGAAAGCTACTCCCAACGTTGTGTTTCAAAAGCCCAAATAGAACAGAAACTTCACGGTCATTGGTTCAACTATTCCAACTATACTCGCATAAAACTTATGACCTTGTTGGTCACAAATATAGTCATACTTATGTTGGTGGTAATAAACTTGCCCAAGTCCGCTTCAGCCAACTGTAACAACAGAGCCCGGTGCAGGGTTTAGTGGGTGCTTAAACTGCGGACCAACCTTTGATATGGTGTGTTGTTGGGTTGAAGAGTAGTGGCTACTAGGCCTGTACCGTAATCGTTTGCAGGACAAGTTCAGGTGACAGTAATTAATAGCTGGTGCAAAATTGATCATAAGTTCACTTTTTGTCAAATCATCATCATCATCAGCCTATATTCATCCACTGCTGGACGTAGGCCTCTCCTAATGAACGCCACTGAGCCCGATCTTCGACTCTCCTCATCCATTCTCTGCCAGCCGCCTTTCACAAGTCGTTACTCCACCTGGCCGGCGGCGTCCCACACTACGTTTGCCTAAACGCGGTCTCTACTCTAGAACTAGTTTTCCCCAACGATTGTCGGTTCTGCGAGAGATGTGACCAGCCCAAATAATAATAAAATTTTGTCAAACAATGACCCGATATTTTTGAAGCAGGGCAATATCAATCATAATGTTGTCAATGCCCTGGGGACTTTAAAATCTGATTTATTTATAGTTATCAGCAGCAATTAGACTCAAAAACATAACGGACTGTAAGACAACTTTACCTGCTCTACCTTTATTATTTATAGGTCCTCCATTTTTTGCAACGCTTTGCAGCAGTGTCATGGGCACCGGAAGCGGGGTGCGAGGGGGTGCACTTGCACCTCCCTGGCTTTGAAATAAAATGTAGGTGTAAAAACATTCAAAACTAAAAAAAGAAACCGAAAACGCCTAATACTATAATAGAGAACTTAACCTATTTGAGGCGAGATCTTAAAATTTTCGAGCTCACTCTGCTCGCTCATGCATTTTGCAATCACTCAATAATTCTAAAGCTTTTGAAACAAAGTACCTAACTCCTATTTCTGAAAATCTAGTTGACCCTAGGCGGGGTGCTATCATTGTCGAGCTTGCTTCGCTCGCTCTTGCATCTTAATGTATCGTAATTCTTAAGCTTCTTGATCGAGCTCGATTCGTGGAGCTGAAGATGCACCCCCCTGAAAATAATCTTGCTGGCGCCCATGAGCAGAGTATGTGATACTGTAGAAATTCACTGGTTCCATGTTAGCTCCTAGACTTAAGTAACTGTTGAGTCTAGCAATACAAAGCACAACTTCCATAGATCCCACTCTATAGTGGGATCTATCGAAGTTAGGTAGTTAGGTAAGGTGTGTAATGTAAATATGTAACTGTCTATACAGTTACATAATAACATGACACACCTGCCTGTAACAAAACAAAAAATACACATGTTACAGTCAATCAGACATAAAGGTATACATTATGTTTGTACATGAATCAGTAAATTTATGAATTTAAGCCAATGCATTCCAATAAGTCTGTGAACTAAAATTTATGATTACGAACCAAGTACCCACATACACGGCACACTATAATTTAGGCCAGTTCACAACGTACTGACAGAACAAAATAAACTCAAATATTATTGTATCACGCTACGCTATTTTCGTCCAACTGCATCACAGCGGGGGACTTATAAACATATACGACCACTGTACGTACTTCTCACTTTAATTGTACTGATTTACACCTGATATTGTCTTAATCATTTCGGCTAATTAGTTCTAAGCTGGTTTAAATTATTTCATTACATAAGATATCGCGATGTCCTTAGACAATCCATAGAAATTCTCGAGAATGTCGATAGGATATATGAAAGAATCTCCTCCTTTTCTTCGTGGATTACAAATATTTATAAAAATAAGAATGACGACATGCGAGACCTATTGACGGCTCAATTTCCTTCAAAGCAAACAAGGATCTTGCTGATGTAATGTAAATAACGAAAATATTTCTGAGGAAGAAAGATTTTCGATTGACCGCGTAATCAAAGCCGACCGGGTATACACAATAAATATAATATACGTGGCGTCTTTATGTCACTACTTTGAAAATGAACTGCAGGATTTTCATCACACTTGATCAACTCCATAAGAAAATCTCTACACACAAGTTAAAGTAAACAAAACTCAAAGAAAAACGTCTCCAAGTTTCGTACCTTTTCCACTTACAAATATTAAAACATGCATAAAATTATTTGAACAATTTCTATAACCTTTTGTGTCCCGTCATCCATCTAATGTGTTTTCGTATTTCGGGTAACATTGAAGGGTCCTTCTCTCTTTTTGTGAACCGTGTTCAGTCCCTGAGAGTTCCTTTTTATTTTCGCATCATCTGTATTAATATTCATAAGTAAATTACTCCGTTTTGGGGATCGGATTTCTGCGACAATCGTGGTAGGATGGTTGTGTCGTCGTCTTTGTGTTTGAAGGAGGAAAGCAATCGGAAAATGTTTTTTAAGAAAAGGTAGATCCCGGTGTAACTGTGGTTCGTGAAGGGTGTATCATGGACTAGCTTCAGCCCGCGACTTCTTCCGCGTGCAATTCATAAAATACTTATATATCCTATGACGCTCGGCTATACTGTAGATTCGGAACTGGAGGAAAAATTGTATTTAATCTTTAGAACTACTGGTTCTAAAGATAACCATTACATACAATTTTTCCTCTTTATAATATTAGTGTACAGCGATACTTCATCAACGATAGGAACAAAAGTACGAGAGCTTAATTTACCTAAATATTGGGTCACTAGTAACAGAGACAATGTTATGAGGCCCTAATTGTATTCTAAGTGTTATAAGTAACTAACTTTACTAACTAATGTTATCCTCGATCTTGTAACCGAATTTGTCAAAACCATAATTAGGTGTGTTGTTTTCTGAATAATGCAGTCAATTAGTTATAGGATCTATAAATTCGTTGAAGTAAACAAGGACATCTACCTACATCTTCACAGTCTTGTCATTTGCATCTGTTTACCACCAAAAACTACAAAGACATTAAAATCATTGAAATCCGTCACACAGTAACGGCCTCTTACGTCTTTTGCGATCTCCATTACTTCTCTCAAAAGTCCCCATTTCTTTCTTTTCTTTTTCTTTTACCCCCATATCTTTTCTTTTATATCTTTTACCTATGTTTCGTCGGCGTCTCGGATGATTGCTCTGTGTTTAAGTGGGTCTTACAATGGGATGACATTTTCTTTTTAATACTTATTTTGAGGGTAGATGCGAAACTTGGATGAGTCAAGAGAGACGTCGAAATGAATTTTTGGATTGGACTGAATTTTTAATTGCGACATAAGATTTGAGGATAGAGCTAATGAGTAATGAATAATCATTCATCCTCTAAATCCAAGGCTGATAACGCGAGGAATTCCGCCTAAGGTAATTGGTCGTCGTCAAAATCAAAATCATCAAAACCAAAATATTTTATTTCACATAAACCATCATGGGCGCTTATGAAACGTCAGAAGCTAGGTGCCCGGTTCCAATTGGTTGTTTCCTATGGAGAAGAGACGGCAAGAAACTCCACGGTTACTCTTTTAAAAATAAGGGGCTTTTACAATGTTTCCAATTACAGTGTTGATAGATATGGGAGGACAGTGTCGTATTGGTCTTTGTTTTGGTCGCATTTAGCAAAAAACTCACCGTGTTGTATAACAAATGGAATAAAAGAAAGTGAATCTCAGTGATGTAGATATACTCCAAATGCAAAAAAAAAACATTGTCAAACATTATAATCTAATAGTTGAAATGAAAGTAGCAGATATCAATCCACAAAAAAATTCAAGAAGAAAAAAATTAACAGACTTCCAAAAAGATACGGTTAAACCTAATATCATAATAATAGATGCCAAACAACCAAAAGATCTTCACACCCATAAATATTCATGCTGAAACAAGGCAAAAAGGCAACACAAAGCCTTCGCCAGTCCAACACGAGCCTTGAAGTCATACCCTGAAGTGGAACGCCAGACGCTTTCGAAACCTTCGGGAAACGGATCGAAAATAGAGGAGAAAAAAATCGAGACATGTCTAGCGAGGTCTCAAGCGCTGAACCCAAAGTCTTAGAGGGAGTGTGTCACACCGAACTGGGGACGGACAAGATCACTTGATTAGGTGGATAAGATTTGGAATGTGAAACTTTTAATAAATAAATAGTATCAGAGGTAGTTACTGTAGTTGCTGTTGGAGCTGCTGTGTCACAACTAATTCTTGATAAAGCGTCAAATCGAATGTTAATTTACTCTGTTTTTCTTTGAGTCCTTAGAACAATTGAAACACTTGAATAATGTTTTCTCCTTAAAACGTTAAAATCGATTGCTTGTTATTCTTTTGAACTGCTGTTACAAGGTACAACACACGAAGCATGACCACTTCTACCTCTACTCTACGAAGGATAGATATCCAACGTAAAACTTTTCTTCGTTTTGACATCACGCCGTAGAAATCTTTGTACAATCTGTTATTTAGTCTTTCGATTCTACGGTGGTGGTGGTACGTGAGCAGTAGGAGTGCAAATAAAATCTGATCCATCTTCTATTCAGTTACACTTCGGTGTGAGCTGCTCCCGAACCTTTGTTTCTCTCCACTCAGCGTGCCGTATCATTAACTCGAAGTGGATGGCGGATTTTTTCGACTTTTTAACGTTAATCTTTTTTTCTTTATTTATGAAAAAAGTGAGTGGTGTCACCGCTCGGATTTTCGAGAGGTGAACTGAACGCGCTTAATATTCGCTTAGCCTGAATTAATTGGAGAGACGGCTTCTTGGTGTCAACTAATGGCATGTTTGAAAAAAGTATGGAAAGAAATGATTTATTATGAATATGAAGAATAGAAAAGAACTCCTCTCACCAGCAATAATGTTGGCATCATTTTTAAGGGGGAAACGCCCGGTTGCCCGCAAAATTCAAATTCACTTGATTAATTTCATTGTATCTCTCCTGATCGATTTATTTGATTTTATTGTGACGTATTCAATGATTTTATTATTATTAACTTATTTTATTTTATTACTAGTCTTATAACTATAATAAAGTATAAATAAGCAAACTATGTAAGTAATGTGCACACTTTTAAGTGATATATTTGCTGTAATACCTACTAATACGCTAAGATTATGCTATGTAAATACTTTTTCTTTCTTTATGTTAATGTTTTTGTGAACTAGTCGTTAGAGCGCCATAATAGAATAGAATAGAATCTAGAGTCTTAGAAGTCCCAACTCATGGTTTGCCAAAAGGCGTGGAGCATAGCATGGTGATAGAATACGTAATACCACGATACGCTCCTAAACAGGAATCGACGATGTGGGCAACAAGTCTGCTAGGCTGAAGTGGCATTGGGCGGGCCATGTATGTAGGATACATTGGGACCGATGGGCCAAAGTTATCACGCAACGGTAGCCAGAAGACGGGCGTCTTCAACGAGGGAGGCCGAGGAAACGCTGGCGTAATGACTTACACGCGTTTGTGGGAGATTGGCTGGTGTAGGAACACAGGGAAGAGTAGAAAGCTGTGAGGGAAACCTTTGCCCAGCCGTGGGACACTACAGGCTGGAAAAAAAACCCTCAAATTCCTCAACTTCCAATAATTATGATTACAATTTTAAACATTATGAATTTTGCCTCCCATATTAATATCTGCTGTTATTTTTTTTTGACCCGTTAATCATCATAATTGCCTTGATCCAAAATTCACGGCTTAGTACCAATTTGACACGCAAAATCATCGACCCATTATTTTATCCATTATAATACCATAAAGTGGACAAAAGGTACCCCTTTAACACCTGTTTTTTCATGGGAATGAGCATGATGGGGTTATGAATGAGACCGGTTCCTTTTGTTTGGCATATATTGTTTTCAATTATTATCGAGTGCTATGGGTTGATTAGAATTATATGAGGCACAATATTGTTTAAAAAAAAACCGTTGATGATACAAAAGTGTGGGAGCCGGGAATTAAATGTCTAATTTTCCGATAGGGGACAATATTAACCAACTGATTTAGTCCATATTGTTGAATAAAACTCCTTCTGGACTTTATGCAAAATAATTACATTTATTTTTATCTAAAATTCACCTTTTAACACGGTGGTAGAAAATGAAAGAAGTGAAAAGTAACTTCCATAGATTAAAAAAATATAAAAACAGATAAAACTAGAGTTCTCATACTAAATGCAGAAAAGCAAACTAACACTCGACACTATATTCTCGCAAGTGTAAACTACCTATTTTAACCATTTTGATGTTATTAACTGACAAAATAAAAATAAGACAATTTCAATATCAGTCTTATTTCAGAAGGTAGTCGAAAAAAATCGTGTCTGACGCAAATTTTGTGCATCCAAAAAAAAATACGATTCTCTGAAAACATCATTAGCAGTATGAAAAAAAGGTACATAGGTCACATCTAAATAAAATCCTCAATGAAATGAAATATTACATTTCAAATATGCAGACAGGTAGGTAAACAATATGTTGATACGATCAGAACTCATAATAAGATATTGGATGCGACAGGAACGAATACAAAAGAAAATAATCCTACAAATATAAATCATGCAGTTCTTTCAGATATCGTAATGAAATCGCGCCAGTAAGGGATGGTTAAGGGGAAGCTACTTTATTTGTAGGTAGACAATATACACACATCAAAAAAAATGCGATCATTAGTTAGAAAAATCTAAATCTTTTTGTTACGGTACACTATATTATAATTTCTTCTTCTTTTAGATTCTTTACTTAAAAATATAGAATTAGAATATAAAACAAAAACAAAAAAAAACAAGTTTTCCTTGAATTAAGAAATTCAATCCAAGCATTCAGAAATCTGACTTAGTCAATTTTAACCGATATATAATATTTTTTCAAGGAAAATTGTTATTGATAAAATGCCAAGAAGATTCTCAGAAGTTTTACGAGCAAGAATTGTAACTTTGAGGGATGAAGGATATTCTACGAGAAAAATAGCACGCAGAGTTGCTGTATCCCAATCCTGTGGCGTGGCCACGTTGCAGAGGTACCACGCTATGGATAATTTAGTTGACTGACCCCACTGTGGTCGCCCAACTGACTGCTGCTCAGACGCACTATATCAGATTGCTGGCAGCCCGTGACCCAACAATCAACGCCACTAAAATAAAAGCAGAAGTGCGAGCCGCCCCTAGACTTGAAGTGAGCACTCAGACCATTCGGAATTGCTTCCACCAGGCTGGACTACGAGCACGGAGGTCTTGGCGGGCAACTCTGAATTCATGGCAACGTCAGCACGAAGATTACAGTGGGCTAGGCTCCGGCAAAGGCAAAATGAAGAAGATGAAGAGGAAAACATTTGCCAAAATTGTCTCTTCGTTGACGAATCGCGAATCATTACTCATCCAGATAACCGACGTGTCCGCGTCTAGAGAAGACCTGGAGACTCTAAAAGGCAAAGAACTGCCACTGGAACCGTTCAGCAAGGCAGTTGATGATGTTATCTCAATACTGAATACCCCGTGGTACAATTCAATATTTTCGTTTAAAATAAAAATAGAATTGAACGACACCTTTACTACACAGCGCTCGTTTCATCCGTCACCACACAAATCAGAAAACAAAACCAAAAGCAAAAAAAAAACAGAACCACGTCGCCTTAATTCCAACTTAAAGAAAGCAAAAAAAAGGTCTAAAAACGACAGAAAAAAAATCGCTAAAACTCCACAGGGTGAGACATCATAATTCGGAGTCGAGAAAGAATAAAAAGATAAAAAAGACGGCCATAGGGATTTCCCCCGGTACACCATGTTTTTATTACGTTTTCCATCAGATAAGTAAAGAGGGTGGAAATCATATGAATTTCATAATACAGTTTAATTATTATAAGGAAATATGGCAGTTCAATTCTTCCTTACCTTTGGATGGAGATGAATTACAAATGATGATGAGTTCCGTTTACTGTCTTCTTTTATAGGGATAGGTAAGCAATTATCCTCTTTGTAACAAGTATTGCCTGTTACAAATTGAACATTTACGATACGGTCAGTTGTTTGTATAATCCATTGAAGTTCTTCCGAAACCCAATTTCAAGTTAAGACTTCTCTTGAATTCATTGAATTTTTATTAAATAAACCTGGCTGCGTAGCCAGCTTTGATGATTTGAAATGTTGAGCAAGATGAAGAACGACGTTTGAACGTGTTTCATTTTCTTTTGGATAATGATAAGTGGAAAGGAAGAATCTCCTATCACAAGCATTTTCTTGCTTTTAAAGGAGACTCCAAATCATAAATAATGAAACGCAAATTATGTTAATTGAAATAAACATTTTTATATTTTATTATTTTTGCAGTAAAAGTTTTCACTGTATTACATATGTTCCAAACAAAATACTTTATCAAACACTTCGAGCAGCATTTTTAAATGATACATCTTGTGCATCCTTAAAACACGTGTTTTAATAACATACATTCCATTTACCATAACGTACATTACGTATCACCCTCAAGAAACCCACACGCCACACCTCCCCAATAAAAATGTTTAAAGGCGCCGACTGTGTAAAATATTTTGATAACAAATGCGTTAGGCGCGAAGTTATTATCCACAATAAATTGCATACGGCACCATTTGTCATATCAACACGTTTTACTTGCCATTATTCTGTTTTGTTTGTGTTGTAGGGCAATATGGGAGTGGGTTTTGCATTCTTCAGTGCAGATGGAAAGTTATTGAAGCTTGATATTTTTTTAGATAAGGTCAGATATCACTATCCTGATAATTTTGAATTTTTGACAGATTTTGTACGGAAATCTGTCGTTTGAAAGATTTACCCTTTTACATATCGCTGTATTATGATTTGCTATATCACGGGTAACATCATTCTTTGTACAGTCACAATCAAAACTATTAATTCAGTTTATATACGCGACGCTGTAGTGCAAACGTTCATGATCAAATTGATCAATATTTAGAAAGAAAAAAAACGAAAGAAATTAAGTTTATTTGCGGTAAATATGACTCAGAGAAAAACACACAAATACAAAAAAGAAGGAGTTGGGAAAAAATATGCGTCACGTCCACGCAAAACGGCATTCACTCAGCATAATGCTACGACCCTATGCGAGAAAGAGCCCCAGCGCTGGTTTTCACCGACAGCCGGCATTAACGTAATGACGTAAACCAGTGCAGCATACGAAAATATAATAATAACAAAAAAAAAAAACAACAATTGTGTTTCAACAATGTTTCGTAGAAACACAAAACATTTTTCGAGGCTTGCATCTAAAATAAAACCAGCCTATTATTTTCCCACTGCAGGGCAAAATCTCTTCTCATAAAGAGAAGGCACGAGCATTGATCACCACGCTTGCTCAAACTCAAACTCAAACTCAAAGTTAAAGCATTTATTTCAATTAAACCATTTACAGGCACTTTTGAATTGTCAAAGAGTCGGTCAGTTAGTCAGAAAGTTGAAGCTAGTTGCCCATTCCAAAACGTAGATCACTACTACTCAAGTGTACACCTACTGCATCTACTTCATAATTATAATTAACTATTAGACTGTACTTTTATAATTTCTTGTTTTGCTTTTTTATTTGAATGCCTGTTTAATTTTATCATTAACACATTATGTATTTTTCAAATTTTAAGCGCTCATCGCATTAATTTTAATAACTTGTTTTTTATAATAAATGTGGAACATGTCGAATCGTACATTTGAGTGTGTAAATGTGTAGCACAAATTTTGTGTAATACTATAATGTGTGCCATGGGAAGAAGGCGTGAGTTTATGTATGTATGTATGTGTACTATAATGTGTAACTCTTTATTTTCTCAAAAAAAAAAAGAAGTATTTACCCAACTTTAAACCATAGTAAAGTGTTACCAATAACAAAACCAACCACCTTGCACAACAAAATAAATACGAATCCAACCCCATTGGAACATTATTGTAATCTGCGTAATAAAAGCGATATTAAGTTTAGGACTCACTTTTTTTACAACAGGAGATGGAAAATGCGAATTTCATATCAGTAGTTAAAATAAAACGATGGATTTAGACGACGAAGGCACGTGTGTAGTATAAAATATATCTGAGTATATAATATCGTTTCATGGAAATAAATAAAGAGGTGTTTGTAATTTATTTTCAGAAAAAATAAAAAAAAATACGGGGCAGTCTTTGGGGACTGCCGATAGAAAGGAAAACTAAGTAAGTTGTGAATTGTATCGTCGAAGCGTGCGGTGACGATGACGCGGGTTTCACGCTTTTTGTTCACCCAATAATTACACATATATACACAGTCTCTATACATTTATATAGCTCATGGAAAGCGTTCGGTGACGATGACGCGAGTTCCATGATTTTTTTTCACCCAAAATGTGCTGAACGCGCCTAAAGAAGTTTTCACTTCCAAAAATACTACCATGTACCTAGGTGGTGGTGGTGGTGTTTAATGTTAAGCCGATTTTTTTTAAACCGTTTTCTCCATGACAGGATCGATGAAATTCCTTTCGAAAATTGTGAAATATTGAGGATGAATGCAACTTTATTTTATTTAAAAGCTATTTCATTCGATCTTTCGTTAAGAAAAGTCGTAAGAAAATCCGTTAAACCCTTTGAATGAAAATTAAAGTTTGAATGGTGAGAATAGTTTTACACATTGATTCAGATGCTTATGCCTTATACTGATGCCTTAAACAGCTAAACTCGTGAAAATTCAAGCAACCTATACAGGGTCAAATTAAATTAGCTTGCGAAACTGTGCCTGGCAGACGTGATCGATATCGATAACGATAAACACGATTAAATAAAATTAAAAAAAAAAAGTTTTTTTGGGGATCAACGACTGCTGTTAGTGTTGGTACTTGAAGTATGAGTTGAATAAATCTGTTTTCTTTTGTTTTATCATGTTTAGACATTAATACCTATCACGACTGTCAAGATACAAAACAAAAGTTTTTTTTTTTAAGTTAACTTTTCAAGTGCGGTCGATCACCCCACAAAAAACATCAAAAATATATATTTTTTTGTTTTATCGTGTTTAGATAATACCTATCTCGTCTGCGGAGTTTCGCTAGCTAATTTAATTTTTTGGCCATGAATAAGTAAAATTATTAAGGCGCTTCCTTGACCAAACAACCTTTGAGCGTTCGGTCCTTCTCTGTCCCGTCGCTGAGTCTCGCTCTGTCTCGCTCCCTGCGCACGCTCATTTATCATAAAATTCACAAAAAAATTGAAATTATTTTAATAAAAAAAGACATGCGATGTTTTGAAATAAAATAAAACGTGAATTATTTAGATTTTTTAATTATCTATCCATTAGTGTAATCCTCAAATTAATAGAACGTCACCTTTAGCAAAAGATGCATGCAATCAATAGTTTTGGTCACTTTTTTACAAGAAGATTTTAAATGTATTTTAACACATAAAAACAAATAAGAACGTGTAATGTGATGATAGGATATCGAACATTAATAATGTGCTTTTAGATGTAGTTTATTACCCATAGTGAATGAGTTAATAGCCTCTGAATAATGCACTATGGCAAGGTTTTGGTCGGGGTACCGCCTTAATGTAAAGAACATTTCAACATTTCAAACACTTCAATTACACGAGAGCGCTGAAATATCCTTTTACCAACGTTAAAACATATCCATTTAGAAAAATAACGATCGCAACAAATTAAATCCCGCCCTATATTCTTACTGATCCTGCTTAAGCACTTTATTTATTATTATTTCCCTACGAATGTAACCTATTTTATTGTACTTTTAACATTCGCTATAGAAACTTTACTGATAACATAAACCGGGTTATAAAAGATTTGTTATAAAAATTAAACTCTTAAGAAATACCGAACCTCCCCTTATCGGTCGGGTAATCATATAATTCGTGTTATTGTTCCACCCGCCATTTTGTTTTAGAATTCGAATTTTAAAAAGGGCGGTTGTAAAAAAGTATTTTAATGTTATCTTTTTTATTAGGAAAATGATGACCTTTAAAAAATTATATTATAATAAAAATTACATTGTTATGTAGGACAATAACAGACTTTAAATCTTGGGCCATTATTTTCCCTAGAGAAAAAAACCTGATATTTCTATTGTTTGAACTTCTACGATGTTTTATACATGAAGAACAACTTTAAACACTTTTGTGTTTATCTGGGGGTTTCAATTTATGTTCAGAATAAAAAAAAAAAACATTTTAAATAAGTAATGTAGGAAAAAGCGGTTAAAGTATACCTAGCATTATCACTTTATGATTAACTGCAACAAATGATAATGAAAAACTACATATATACATTTTTGTTACACACACACACACACACAAAACACACACACACACAGTGCACACAGTGTGTCTATAACACACTGCAAAAAAATATTGCTAGCTGTTTATCAACTTCAATAATTATTCAGTTGGCTCACAACATAATCGACAAAAACCTTGTTGGACCAATAGGGTAGTCCCATCACTAATCCAGAACCACGTGGTGTGTCAAACCGTTAAACTCATATATAAATAAATACATACAACCACGCATTCTTAAGTATTAAGCCATTTTAACAATCCTCATTACATAAACACTTAATTTTATTACCGTAACCAATTGAAAACATCACTGTCAAACAATAAAAATTAACGTCAAATAAGAAATGTTAATACGTCTTTTGGATTCGAACTCATTACACAATTTTAACTGTCAATAAACACACTTTAACGATTTGAAAAAAGAATTTGGAGGATGACGTCATAAAGTCCTTGGTGTTTCTTTTTAAGGGCGTATGGAAAGTACAGACCAGAGCATGGCAAATAACACACACATACACTACTACAAATATGTTTTGGCGCTCGAATGACGTTGACAAGGGGGCGCTGTTGGTAAACATTAATTTGTGCAATTTTTTTGTGTGAAATGTCACTAGGAATGTAATAAATAAACAAGATGGTGGCGCGTCAAAATAACCTATTAGCGCTATCCAGTCATATCTTTATAAAAGAATAATAGCTTTCGGTTCCTTTCTCAAAATTTAAATTCAGATTACTATCTGCCTCGTCTAAATCTCATTTCTGGAACTAAGTTCGGAATATTTACCATCACTAAAGGATGAATGGTAGTGTCAGTGTGTGTGTGTGTGTGTGTGTGTGTGAGGGTGTGTGTGTGTGTGTGTGTGTGTGAGTGAGTGTGTGAGAAGTGTGTGAGTGTGTGTGTGTGTGTGTAGTGTGTGTGGTTTGCTCAGTCTACCTGAGAATATCCAAATTCTCACTTCATTATAGTTTCTAAGAGCCTATCTAGAACCCTGCATAAGAATAGCTTTGCATTTTGTAGGTAAGTATATGGAAAGAAATTAGATACTTACATATTTCTGCGCGTGTGTGGAGCATTTATTATAGTAACAGCATTTTAAGTTCTATGGGTCTTCTGTAATCAAACTGTTTTGTGATGATAAGATTAACAGTTCTGTATGACGTTTATAGCCGACGCGTGCGCAAATCGTGATGCTTTTTATGTCATACAGGGTGTAAATAATTTAATGTACGTCTGAAATTAGTGATAAAGTATTATTTGGTGGTTAATGCTAATCGTACGTTTTTTATTACAGTTACAGATGAAGGATTTTGGTTTATGACTGATTTTATTTTGTATTTAACGTAATGGTATTTTTAATGTCAGTTTATGATAGTATTGCTATGCCATGTGGGAAAGTCATCTGGCAATGTCTTCATGACTGTCTTTTGAACTGTTTCAAAACAACAACAACATAACATAACATCACGCCTGTATTCCCAGAAGGGTTAGGCAGAGGTGTACCTATAGCACACCCACATTTCGCCAGTTGTGTTAAGTCCCATGTAATAGGGGGCGAGTCTATTGCCATCAACCGGGCACAAATCCAGACTCCGGGCTGCTACCGAGAAATTCCAGATGGAAAAATCCAATAACACTTTGCCCGACCCGGGAATCGAACCCAGGACCTCATGCTCAGCAGTAGCGCTTGCGACCACTAGACCAACGAGGCACCTTCAAATGAACTGAAAATTGAAGCATTTATTTCCTATAAAAAGTCAGTACACAAAATACCTTTTGAACCTACTGCACTAAGCAGACTATTGCATTGAAAACTTTTTTAAAATAATTGAATGAAAATATCAAAATGGCTACCACATTGGACCAATGTCTGGTTGTCATCAACGTTAATCCTTTTTAATGACATGACTTTTTTTTTTTTATTAACATAGTGGCAGACACATCGACGCGCAACTTGTTACCATGGATTTAGTAAGTACGTGATTCTGAACCCTCCTGCGTTGAAAATCTTCTTCGATGACCAAAAAAAAAAAAAACATTGCTCCATACATTTTGACCGCATAGGTATTGCACTTTTCTATGAAATAGCTGTATTTTTTAAAACCGACTATATTTTCTACGTTAGGGGTTCTAGAATTATATGCTGAGTTCATGGTTACAGTTTGCACGCCGATGTCCCTGCCACCCTGTAATATTTATATTTCAGAGACTGTCAATGTCACATTTTTAATTTGGCCTGACATTACTTGTCAATGCCACTCAAACTCAAACTCAAACTCAAACTCAAAGCATTTATTTCAAATAAACCAATTACAGGCACTTTTGAATTGTCAAAGGGTCAGTCAGTCAGAAAAATGAAGCTAGTTGCCCATTCCAAAGCGTAGTAGGTACCTATGGAGAAGAACGGGCAAGAAACTCCATGGACACTCTTTTAAATCAATATATAGTTACAAAAAACAAATTGTTTACATCATTCATGTTCAAATTAAAAATGTGAGAACGATGTAGAAAGACGTGCACGTTTAAAGTATCCGTAATAAAAAAGATAAAAAAACAATTCAAAAATTTAAATTAAAATAAAAAATAAGCCGTGGCAGCCAAGAGTTGACCAGTCCCTACTGACGGCGCCCGTTCACGAACATGACGCATGGATCAGCACCATTCAGCTCAACCATTTTGAAGGGAACTTAATGATCCAACACACACGCCACCACCAGCGAAACATTTGAGTGAGCATGACATACTCTCAGCTGCCAGGGCACATTCAAGTCAACGAAAGACGAGCCTAGTAAATGGTGGCTTTATAGTAGGTACATAGTGCTCACACATGTGCTATGCAATTATACATTGTTAAGAAATTGAATTTATACAATGCAAAGATGTTGTTGTTTTTACAATCTTCAGCAGCTCCAACAATATTTTCGAATGTTAATCAATTAATTTATGCCCCCCTGTGGAGCAGGACCAGCGTTGAGCCAAGCATCTTTGTCAGCGATGTAATCCCCCAACTTATAATATGCTTGGCTGCATAGTGTGCGTTTTATACGAGATTTAAATTTTGTTTCATTCAGTTGGAGTATGTGGGGAGGTATTTTATTATAACATTTTAAACAGTACCCCATGAAGGATGAGTCTACTTTAGCCAGTCTGAAACCTGGTTGAACTAATTGGTCCCTATTTCTAGTCATATAGTTATGTCTTTCACCTCTTTTACTGAAAAGATTTAAATTTTTTCTTACGTACATGATGTTTTCATAGATATATTGACAAGGTACCGTCATGATGTTAATATCTTTAAACAGTTCCCTTAGAGAATCGCGCCTGCGGAGGCAATATATTGCTCTGATGGCTCTTTTCTGCAGAATAAAAATAGACTCGATATCTGCAGCCCGTCCCCATAGTAAAATACCGTAAGACATGATACTATGAAAGTAACTGAAATAGACTAGCCTCGCGGTATCTACATTAGTAAATTGACGGATTTTTCTCACAGCATATGCTGCTGAACTTAGCCGTCCTGCAAGACATTATAAAGACACTGACATTATAAAGAAAATGTGTGTATGTCATTCTGCGATATTGACATAACGACGCGGTATAAATCAAATCGGTAAAGTAGATTTTGTCATGCAACACACAAAAACAGCCCTGGAAATGAACGTATTTTGGCTGTGACTGTACTACCTCAAAAAGACTGTCAAGTGGGTACTAAAAATTAACTATGAGTTTGCGATTGTCTTTGAGAATCAAAGGCGGCAGAATTTTACAATACATGAAAACAATGGCAATACTAATGTATAAGATTATTTTTGAATTATCATTATAAATCCTAACATCCAAATTTTAAAAGTGATATTTTTTAACAAACTATACGTACAGTTACCAGCAGGTCAAGCTACACAAAACTGTCAAATTCCTCCAAACGATTTTAAACCTTAAAATGTTGTTGGTTAAGTTCAAAATCGAATGAGAAAATCTGACAGTTTGTGGTAAGTTGATGTGCTAGCGACTGTACAAGCGGCAGGAACAATGCGCGGTCGGTAGCTGATTTTTCGTATGGAGACTGGGAACGGCATTAGATAAAGGTACACTGTTAAATTTATTGTCGTCTCTACCTATATAAATTGGATTATATACCTTTTTCTCTCCTTTAAAGAACAGCAGTATTGTCAATCGCTCATACACTTTTCCACAAAACACATACGAAAAATCTCAATTCTTCGCCATTAATTTTACAACAATATCGAAGCAAGTGACATGAATAAAAGCATAACAGATAATATATTCCAATCTATAAACAGTTTACGATACTCCCCGATAGTTTATAGTGGATGAGATTTAAGTTTTATAGGTACTTGTATTTTACGTTTTGGGGTGGCTGGGCCCCCCCAGCCCGTCTGTTTTGACCATTTCGGTTGTGTGCATCGCATTTGCAGGTTATTGTGTAGTTACAACTTACCTACACGTCCTTATTCAGGGGTCCATGCATTAATTGCATTTTTTATGCAAAACCGCATAAATACGAAAAAGTTTTTTTTGATATCGCACCTAAAAGTGTTTAATAAAATTTCTGATGACATAAAAAACATGACATTATATAAGTTTGAAAAAGCTGTTACTAAATGTTATTATACTTTAGACGAATTGTTGAACGACCAATTATTATAATAATGCATTTTTACCTTTTGATTATAAGTAGGTACTATGACTATTTATTGATTTTATTGTATTTGATGTTTTTTTTTTACTTTTTCTCTTTTCTGCTCATGTATTTAATTAATTTGAAATATTTTTCTATGTCACATCATCTAATGACACCTAATGTGTCACTTATAATTTTTATGTCTTAATTATGACAAAATATAGCGCACCCCGCGCGCTATTTATGTAAACACCTATTTTTCACAAATAAACTAATTGATTGATTGATTGAAAGAAAACGATTTTGACTCCTTATTTTCTTATGGTAAGTGGTTAGGGGCTCGTGGCTAAATAATAACAGCCGCACACGTCGATCGAAGGTTAAGCTACGCTTGCCGCGGTCATATCGTGGATGAGTGTCCATCCATTTCATATCAAGACCCCTCAGTACCTCAAGCCTCCTCAAGTTAAGCCGTTGGTCCCGACTGTCATTCGTAGATCTTTGACAGTCGTTACGGGTACACTGAAGCCCAAAAGTCTGGAAAACAGTCTTACCAAGGGGTATCGTGTTACCCAGTAACTGGATTGTTGAGTGGAGGTCAGATAGGCAGTCGCTTCATGTAAAATACTAGTATTCAGCTACATCCGGTTAGACTAGATGCCGATCCAAAAATGGTTGCGAAAAGGCAGATTGAGTAATTACATGTCGATTTACAAAGGCTATCAGCATTGATTGTTATTTTAGATTACGTGGAACATTTTTTTTATTATTCCTTTATGGCTCTTATTATTATTTTTGGATACCTCTATTTTATAGTTTTATTTAATTTTAATTTGTCTATAGGTGGACCTATTGTTTTACCATTTTATTAAGGAAGTACCTCAAATATAAAATAGTGCACCAATACCAGATCCCTCATAAGTATTATTTAATCCTACAATCGATTGACATACATACATATCAAAGCCAACCTTAGAAGACTCACAAAGTCACAACAAAGCTTCAATCTCATCTATTTAACTGCTAAAACACACACATCAATATATTGCATACAGTGTAGAATACGCTTTATTGCAAGATTCAATATGACGAGGCAGCGATTAGCCGGGAATGGCCGGTATACTTACGACTGACCGTAAATAATGCGAGAAAAAAACATAACTGACAAAAAGAATCATGCTATTTTTTTATTGTATCGCATTTATGTGCGCGATTGTACTTTTGAGGAGTTTTGTGGTTCTGCAGTCAAAATATGAAAGTAAAAAATATTTAAAAGTATCTAAACAAAAATATTTCATTAAGACTTGGAAAAAAACAATGCTGTTACGAAATATATAAGTAATTACCTAAACTTATGAAAAAAAAAAGATTTGGAAATAAATAAAAAAATGAAAAATCCTAGCTTAATCTATTTTATTATAATTTTTTATTAAAAAATTCTGATCTTAAATAAAAATCAATAAATGATGAATGACATTATAACTGATAAATTCAAAAAAAAAAATGTGTCGCATCGCTACTTACTAATGACGCTCACAAGAGACTCAAAACAATGCAAACGAAAATATTCGTTCAAACTGAGTAAAAAATCAAAAATTAAACTATTTTGTAACCAAAAAATCTCTATACAGAACCTCAAACGAATCACGCTATCACTTTTAATAGTGACGCGCCACGCTTCGATACGGTTCGATATGTATTTTTATGTTCGACTCTAATTTATATCTGTCGTCGTAAATGTCAACTGACGTATACGTTCGCAATTATTACATGTTGCGCACGCGGTTTTTAACGACGCTCTTACTTGATTGCAAATAGCAGTTTTTGGACGATCTTTTACGTTAGTTATTAGCGAAATGGTAAAATATATGTGACATTTAAGAGGGCTTTGCTTCGACAAAGATGTTCTTGGCGTGTGGTGGTAAAAATTTAAAAAGCCTTTAAAATGTTTGTGCGAGATATGTTTTTTATGTGTCCTGGACTTAACCACTTCGGCTGTCCTTTAGAGCCCATAAGAAGTATACGTGAATCGTAAGTGGTAAAATTAAGACCGTTTTTAACCAACTTCATTCAGGTTTGTACCTATAGGACTAGTGGTTCTGTGAGCTGTACAGCTCGCGAGTCTGTCTTTGCATAGCTTAAAACTGAATAAATGTTCACATAAAAAGTTAAAGTTAAAATAAAAAGCGCGAAATGGCTGAAATATGTTTTTTTTTTACGTTTGCAACCCCCATATCTCCACCATTTTGAAAAATCTCGAAGAACTGAATCGACAAAAAAATCCATATAATTATCGAACCTGCCCACAAAATTTCACGAAAATCGGTTGAGAAATGCGACCTGTAGGGAGAACAGCCATCCGGATATGCGAAAGCATTTTTGCCCAAGCTGAAACGGAGACGCTTCGCTCGCGGTTCGCGTTCGCGGTGCGGTGACGTTTCGTGTAAGAAATGACATAAAGAAAATCGTTAAAACAATTTTAAAATTAAGTCAGTATCAGCTAAATCTATCAATCGTATTAAATGTTCACTGCAGGACAATAAAATTTTCAATGACGTTGGTAAAATGAGGTAGTAGAGGATTGGTATTACACTTTAGTAGCGATTCAAACGCAGTGTGTGACTGAAGCCACATTGTTGCTTTAGTACGTGCTTTTGTGCAACCTTGTATAAGTAAAGAGGTGATTTAAGATTAAATATACGATATCAGTGACAAGAGGTAAAATACTACAATAATTATTTTAGGGTAGGTATTTCTTATCTCATTCATCACTTGCCTAGCTTTTTCATTTGCCTAGCTTTTTCATTTGCCTATCTTTTTAATTTGCCTACTCTTTTCCCCAATTATGTTGGTGTCACCGGCTAATCTAACCAGATGCAGCTGAATACCAGTACTTTACATGGAGTGACTGCCTATCTGACCTCCACTGCACATCCCAGTTACTGGGTAATACCCTTTGGTAAAACTGGTTCTCAGACTTTGGGGTTTCTGACTATCCGTAACGGCAGTCAAAGAACAACATTTTACAAGTCAAAACTAATTCATTAAAAACCGCCAAGTGCGCGTCGGATTCGCACACGAAGGGTTCCGTAACGTTATCTATAAAAACGGCAACAAAATCACGTTTGTTGTATGGGAGCCCCCCTTAAATATTTATTGTAGTATTGGTTTTTATAGCGGCAACAGAAATACATCATCTGTGAAAATTTCAACTGCCTAACTGTCACTGTTCATGAGATACAGCCTGGTGACAGACGGATAGACAGACGGACGGACTGACAGCGGAGTCTTAGTAATAGGGTCCCGTTTTACCCTTTGGGTACGGAACTCTAAAAACCATAATAATACAATAACATGTTTCAACAAAATACTGAGAACGTTTTATTCTTTGGTGTTATTTTGAAAGATTGTTATTCTTTTATATACATGAAAATTTCACTTTACCTCATCATCATCATCAGCCTATATTCGTCCACTGCTGGACGTAGGTCTCTCCTAGTGAACGCCACTGAGCCCGATCCTCGGCTCTCCTCATCCAGTCTCTGCCAGCCGCCTTTCGCAAGTCGTCACTCCACCTGCCCGGGGGCTTCCCACACTACGCTTGCCTAAACGCAGTCTCCACTCTAGAACTCGTTTTCCCCAACGATTGTCGGTTCTGCGCGAGATGTGACCAGCCCATTACCACTTCAGCTTGCTTAGTCTTTGGGCTATGTCGGTTACCTTGGTTCTCTTGCGGATCACCTCGTTTTGTTTCAGTTTACCTCAAATTGAATGAAATAATTGTAGTTATAAAATATTTTATTACAATGTTGTTTTTGTTAGTAGTTTCCCGCTTTGCAATATTAATAAGCAGAATATCGTTTAATATTCAACATTGTAAACGACCAACTTTAAAAGTCGTAACTTTAACCGTCGGACTGTAAAACAATATAATAATACTTCTTACTATGATCGCGTTTATCGATATGAAAGTTTTATTTGAAAAGTTATATCAGAACTATCTTAGTTTTCCTACATTGTCACTTTATTGCGTTCTTCTATGAAATAAAGAAAATATGGTCAAGTGGGACTTAAGCACTGCCTTTAAGACTTCGTCTTCACCTTAAGCATTATTGTTACCTATTGCCTGACTTTTATATATATACATAATTATAAATTTATATATATATATTATAAATTACAGTCTCTTTTCGTGTCTGGCAGTGTGACTGCATTGTTCTTCTAAACTCCGCAGCGGATTTTAATGCAGTTTTCACCGTCATTTAGAGATTTAATTTTAGAAGGCATGCATAATCAGCCTATAATGTTCCCACTGCTGGGACACAAGCCTCCTCTCTACGAGTGGAAGTAGGCTGTAATCCACCACGCGGGCCCAGTGCGGGTTGGTAGATGGCACATGTCTTCGAATTTTTGGTTGTAAGACATGCCGGTTTCCTCACAATGTTATCCTTCACCGTTTGGAGAGCAGCCGTGATGAAATTATTTATACAAAGTAAAGCGCCTGCCTGGGTTCGAACCCACGACCTACAACTCGGGGCCGTTACCACCATAGGACCACTGCTCTCTCATTATGTGCATAATACATTAATATTAAACTGACATAAATAAAAGCAAAGTTTGTCTATGGGTCAAACAGGAGGCTTTGTTGTCAAGATCATGTTTTTATGTGATGGCTTCAGGCTCCTTTAAACAGGCGCGACAGGCGACGCGAATCGTATGCGACACAAAGGCACCGCTCGTCGCGCGACAGGCGGTGCCTTTGTGTCGCATCGCGTGTCGCGCCTGTTTGCAGGAGCCTTTATATTCTATTTCCTTTTCGATATAGTTTTTGCAAAACAAGTGAAGATATATTAAAGAAAATAAATTTTTATTTCAAATCCATTCATCAATATTAAAAACTGAAATCAAACAGACACCCTTTCCAATTTGCAAACATCAATGAGCATCATTTCGCTAAACAAAAAAAAAAAAAAAAAAAAATTCATTTCAGAACTCCTTTCACAGAATCTTTTCTTATGCGACATTGTAAATAACCTGATGGATTACTGTAAGTGAACATTCTAAATACAATTTTATGTTTTGAGGTTTAAAGTTGAAATTCGCTTGTTTCAGGAAAGCGTAATTCCAGTAGCTGTATCGATGTCCTGACTGATTTTTTTATTTTGAATTCAGCTTTGTCCTTTAGACATAAAGCTGAATTTCCCTTGATATAAAGAAAGGTTTTTTCAAGTAGCAAGATCGGTATCGAGTGAAAATTATATGCTCGAATCCCTTTGAACCGATTTGTCGTGAGATGTTGAACCATTGTATTGTTCATCTTCAAAGGATTTTTTTTTCTACTTTATTATTACGCTTCGCGAGTCGGAGGTTGTAATACGATTGTTATTTGTGTTTAGATAGATTATATTGAGTTCACTTTATTAGGGAACAAATTGGTTTTTGGATTTTTAAATACATCATTGATTTTTGGATACGATACAAAAGTACCATATCGCACGCACACACACACACACGAACACTCACACACACCCTCACACACACACACACACAAAACGAAATAGTCCCATTTCTGTACGCCTCATAAGCGAAGCGAGTGAAAAAAATGTCTCTTTTTATTTTATATCGCACTTTTAGAATAATATTCACACACAAACGTCAAGAAAAAACACTAGTTTCAACACTCATGTTATTTTCAAAACACCTTTTTCTATTTAAAATAATGAAAAAACTGTTTAAAAAAAATCTGTGGACGTCCGTGTGTCTGTATGTATGAATCCTGGCGTGGTCACGATAACTCCCGAAAAACTTAACTAATCGAGTCCATTTCTTTTAAACGATTCAGTCTTATCGAAAACTAAGTCCTTTCGAAAATCACGTAATTCAATGTAGTTTAATTGTAATTAGTAATATAAAAATACGACTGGACATTAAGTTCGTTGTTTATTTTTTATAGAATAGAATGAGATTATGAGGCGTGCACTTTTGGATTTTCCTATTTTTTTTTTACTGTGTCGACTCTTTTGTTAACTACGCAAAAACAGTGTCTCTCATTCGACAAAGTGTGCATTTGATTGCTCAATTCTTGAGGAAGGCTACATGCTATTTAAAATCATACTATAGGACCCTTAAAAAGCCGTGCAAAAAGAAAAAAAGTTGCAAAGAACGCTAACGGAAAACGATTTTATTGATATTTATCTTAGAAGTATGTATGTGTGTAAGTATATTCTCATAAAGTATGTTTATATTTAAATTAGTGAATTGTTTTTTTGATTTTATGTATTTTGTTTTCTCTTCTACTCTTACACACGTTGTCTACATCTCTTTTTATCTTTTTTTCTTATCGGAGGTATGCTGGAAGAGACTTCTTTAGAAATAAGCATCAACTTAGTACGTATTTTTCTGTTCCTTTTTTCTTGACTATTTATAATGTGTGTACATAATTGGTTAAATAAAAATAAAAATAAATTAATAGCGCGGACGGGGTGGATCGGGGGAACAAAAAATTTCACGCAGGCAAAGTCGCGGGCAGAAACTATATTTACGATATCTTCAGTGACAGTAATTAAAAAAACTAAAAACTAAAAACAAAGACAAATATTAGAAAACTACAAAACTCTACAAACAAGTAGCTTTATCTTTGATAAACAAAACATCAAAGAAAAACAAAAGATTTTGACAAATATTTACTCAATATCACCAATACCATTAAAAAACCCGTCTACCTACCCTACAATAATATTTGTTTAACAAACACAGGAAATAGTTTCATAAATAATACCTTTTTAGGGTTCCGTACTCAAAGGGTGCCAAACTGCCAACGGAACTCTATTGCTAAGGCTCCGATGTCCGTTCGTCTGTCACAGGACTGTATCTTTTGAAACGTAATAGACACTTGAAATTTTCACAGAGTAGTAGTAATACTATGGCCGCTGTGATAACAAATAATAATAACAAAACAAAGTTAGAAATTAAAAAGGGATACAAGACACATGTTTTTTAACCGATTTAAAAAAAGGAGGAGGTTATCAATTCTACTGCATTTTTTTTAATGTGTGTTATCTTTGAACTTTTTTCTAGGAGTATCGATTTTGATGATTATTTTCTTATTTGAAAGCTAGTGTTTTTCATGAAGTCCCATATAAATTTTATCAGGTTCTGACCAGTAGTTTTTGAGCTATCCTTAATAATGCGTATTTTTTCTACTTAGTATAATTATATTGATGATGTTTTAATAACTTCCTGTCACTATTATTTACTTAACAAGTAGTGGTATACGAATTTGTGTGGGGTAGGTACTACAACTAAAAAGTGAAAAATAAAAACTACTTTCTAAAAAAAAACAACAACTTGTAAAATAACTTTAATTCCGGAAGTCGGCAGCAAAAAACCAAAATACAAAACCAAAGACACCGACTTCCGAAATTAAAGTATTTTTTCACTTTGTAGTGTATTTTTTGTAAAAAAGATTTTAACATATTATGTTGTTTTAAATATTGTACGGTGGTACCCTTCGTGTGCGAGTCCGACTCGCACTTGGCCGCTTCTTTTACCTTTGAACAACAAATCTAAAATCTGATATCGGAATTTCAATCTAAGATCTAATAAATAAGTTACAATTTCTTTAAAAGACTTTTTATTCGATCTGATTGTAGTCTCCTGATTTATTCATTTGATATTGAGCCCTGTTTCTTAAAAGATAAGTATCAGACTTGATTGCCTAACAAATAACAAGGGTGCCAGCCACCACTTCCCGCTATCCCAATTTATTTTTTATTTACTTCTTAAAATGTATGCAAATTCAAATGATTCCTTGCGATTGATGCTTTGTCGCTAGATTATCAGGTAGCTGTATACCCGTCCCTTTCTTTCTTTTAAGGATTTATATTTGCCTCTCTTTTTCGCAGTCTCGTAATAATGAAAGCAATTTGTTGGTCCCGTATTCAATTTGGCAAAGCAAAATTAGGTATAATAAAATTATACAGATTTTCGCTAACGTTTCGTATAAATGTATTGTGAGAGGATTTTATTTTTTCTAATTTTGTATGCAATAGGGTGTCCTTTACCTGTGGTTGGTAATCTACTTAAATTAGGGAGAAATAAAGCATCCAACTTTTGTTGGAGGATTTGGTTTAGAGACCTTTTAATCTGTTATCATATTCAGCCTATAATGTTCCCACTGCTGGGAAACAGGCCTCCTCTCTTCAAGAGGGAGTGGGCTATAATCTACCACGCGGGCCCAGTTTGGGTTGGTAGATGTCACATGTCTTCGAATTTTAGATTCTAGGTGATGCTGGTTTCCTCACGATATTTTCCTTTACGGTTTTGAGAGCAGTGGCAATTAAATTATTTACACAAAATAAAGTGCCTACCTGGGTTCGAACCCACGATCTACAAACACGTAAGTCGGGGCCGTTGTCGATGGGTCACCACTGCTCTCTAATCTGCTATAAAATAAGTCCAGCAAATAAATTATAGGAACCTCATATTGTAAAGTTTACACTTTACAGTAAACGTTACACAAAAATACAGTAAATAATACCAGCCTATTATTGGTCCACTCCATTGCAACCGCCTCTTCTCATCCAGAGAAGGCACGAGCATTGACCACCACGCTTACTCAAGACGGGTTAATGATTTCATACTAATATTACCTAACTATAAGTCCTGGTGTCCTCACGATGTTATGCTTCATCAATGTCAGTAATATCCAAGATAAACTCAGAAAGTACACATGAATTGAAAAGTCACATTGGTACACACGGCTACATATTACGGAAATACACATTGTACGGAAATCCTATACAATGCGAGATTAGCTTATACTGGAAATGTACAGTTTCGTACGAGTATGTAGCCTTGCGTACTTGCACAGATTTGGGATCTCGCACGAATTCACAGGCATAATAACAGCGAATCAAAATGAAAGCTATTCCTATAGTTAGTGTGTTACGCAATTACCCCGCTTAATATTACACCATTAAATTTAATCAATAAAACGGGAATGCGAATAGACAAAAGTCTTCGTGCAATATCCCCGATAGATCGGCACACGGTTTTATACTGCCATAACATGCTTCGCTTCTACCCTCTAATAAAAATGCCATTCAAATTATCCTTACAATAAAATAGCCTAGTGTATCACTCACTTGAATTACCTTAGAGTCGTTTACAATATGCGATTTATTATAATCGCACATCTAGATAAAGGGTGGCACCACTCAAAATAATCCAAAATCGAGTTATTGCGATTATCGGAATTTTCTCAATTAATATCTTAGTAAAATAATATACAACATCATACAACAATAATTTTAAATTGGTCAAATAGAAAAAGAGAAAAAGCTTTTTTGAGTAGTGCTACTCTTTATATAGGTGTGCGACATATGTTTATAAATACAAAGGTAATATACAGCGTGTATTAGAAATGTGTGGTCAACAACAAACTATGGAGATTGGCACAAGAAAATACAGACCCTTGCAGCGTGTGAAGTCGAGTTATGGATAATTGATTTTGTGCCTCGTATTTTAGAAGTACATCATACTCGTAATTGTAACGTGTATCAGAAATGTGTGGTCATATTTAAGAGTATGGTAATGACAATCAAAATGAACAACTTTCTCCATGGGTACCAACATCGTAATCGCGAAAAAAATATCAGCTGTTCCGTACAAATATTCAATACTGTCTCGACCCAAGTGTATAATTTTTACGCTTACGACGTTGGTGCCATGGAAAAACTTGTTTTGCACTAGTTTTATCCAGGTTTAACGTTGTAGTAACAATAAAGGTCATCTTTCTAAACAAGTCGCCCAAAAATACAGCTCAACTGGGCACAAAATTATATTGCTGAATAAAGATTTAATTAGTAAACGCTGACTTTTATAATGTTTTTTTTTTGTCAATACACGTCATATTTTTTAATATTTTATAAATAAACTAGCTGCACCCCGCGGTTTCACCCGCCTAAGTCTCAATCTCGTGGGAATATTCGGATAAAAATTATGGTATGTCCTAATCCAGGTCATGGTCTACCTATGTGTCAATATTTGATCCAAATCCATTCAGCCATTTTTGCGTGAAAGCGTAAGAAACAAACATAAAAAATCAAATCTTTTCTCTTTATAATATTTGTTTGCTGCATCTAACGTAAAACGCTTCAGATCTGGAATCTGAAGTGTCCTTCCAATCAGAAAAGGGAGAGGTGTAAAATAAACATATAAATTTATTGCCATAATTACTATATTTATAAACGCATATAGACGACAGTTATTTTATAGATCAATTCACCAGAATTCCTGTGATCTACCATTAATAAACTATAAACGAATCTAATGCTTTACAACCAATAATTAAACTCCCTAATTATAGGAAACATCTAACTCCTTAGTAATTAAAAATATAAATTCCTGCTCTAATAAATGGATAAAATAATTTTCTATTACTGCAGTCGTATCGTATAATTTTGACAACCAGTCTTACTAAGGGGTATTGTAGTACCCAGCAACTGGGTTGTGGAGGTCAGATAGGTCGCTCTACGTAAAATACTGGTATTCAGCAGCATCCGGTTAGAGTTGAAGCTGACCCAAACATAGTAGGAAAAAAGCTAGACAGATGGTAACTGCAGTCGTATCGGAGTCGTGTCGTATAATCTAAATGTCTTCGTACTAAACTTTATTACAGTATTGTTTTATTTAATATCTATAAAAAGTGCTCCTACTTTAGTTTTACTGAGAACTTCTTATAGCTTTCAGTGTTTGCGAACTTTACGAACACGCTGAGTTTACTGTTGTTTAGGGGCGTGTTTTGTGTTACTTTTTCTGTAATTTATTTTAGAGGGATACATGGAATTATATTTTCGATTGTTTTATTTAATGTGAACACTATTGTTGTCTATTTCTGGTGTATCTAAGGTTATATATGTTGAATGTTAGTTATATGCAATTTTTTTTTAAATGTCTACTTTTATTTGTGGTAAGACACGACGCAAAGAAAACGCACAAACATAGAAAAGAAAATGTTTACAGGCGGATACACATCGAAGTGTGACTCTTTTACAATGTTACGTACCTCATCAGAAGCCAGTGGTCCCAAAATTGTTATCCATATAGGCCATTATCTTCTGAACAATTTACATTTATAGCAAGTATCTTCGCCCAGCCCAGAAACAATTCGACCCAAAATATTGTCTTCATAAAAATTAACATCCAAAATTCTCTCATTTCAGACGGACGCGCCATCAGTCGATGAGAAAGAGCCAGAAGGGTCGATATTCTCGTCAATCATTCCTGACAAGCTTTCTGGATCCATCTGCACCGCAGTCCTGTTCATGCTGGGATGGAAACTGTTCTCGAATAAACGGTGAGCTATTTGTACTGATGATGCTATGACGGGATTTTATTGTATACAATGTTTTATCAAAATATGTGACGTTTTAATGGGGTTTTTTTCGGTGTCGCTCTATAACGAGCAATTTTGAATTCAAAAATTTTAGAGTAGCGTTGTCAATTTTTTTTTAAATCTTATTAGTATTGTAATTTTTAAACAATGAAAAACTTGTTAAAAGAAGCTTTACAAAAAGCTGACAGTCTTAATTTTTTTATTTGATTGATTTAAATTAATAATAAAAATTTGGCTACCCCCATGGGAGGATGCCTTGTTTATGTATGTTCGTCAAGATAAAGTTTGCATGTCATGAGTGTCATGACACTACAAATACATTAAAAGGCACATATTTTAATAAGACATTTCTACTATATTAATAAGCGTACGATGAATAAATTGAAATGTTATTCGCTGCGCTACGCTTTTTGCAACTTGTACATTTATTGAGGATTATTAAAATAATCCAATTTTTGTATAATTATTATTAGACGTAATCATACACAGCTTTAACATAAAGTTGTGTGTTTGTGTATCGTCTGTTGAACGCACATAATATTGTATATTTTATAATAATACGTGGTGATTTTTATAAATTAAAATGTTTGGTCCATGGCAAAATACGAGTTTATACTTGCTGCTAACAAAATGTAATAAAAAGAAATCGGTAGTGAAAGGGTTTTAATTTTTATAAAAAGGGTGAATTTGATTTTATTACTTATAATTAGGAAAAAATATTTTTATAAAATCAATAATGTTTTTTACATAAACAGCATAAAAATCTAAAAAAATATTTTTGAATAACTGTCAACAAAAATCATCATGTTACGAGTATCACTGTTTTTTCTAGTTACGTAGAACATTATTAATATATACCGGATAAAAAAAATACACAAAATTATGAAAATACAATATTACGCCGGTTTATTAAAATCTTGTAGAACCAAAATGTTCACGTTTGAAAACTTCCCATAAAGGGAAAAAACCTAAAAAATAACCGTATTTTATAAAAATAATCCTTATAATGAAGTGTCAATTTACATTCCGCTTTCGATGTTGATATATCCATAAATATTTCATAACTATAGTTAAAATAATATACATACATGCTTATTTAAGGAATTTCGAAGTATTCAGAAGAATGGACCAGCGATGTTATAGAAAAATAGATTTTATTTAAAACATGATAAAGTCCGTTTTCCCACAAATTGTTCCAAAGAGAGCAGCCTAAAAATTATTATCGATTGATCTCATTTTTTTATTTTTTGTGTAATAAAAATGTTTATTTTTTAGGGTTAGACCATTGTATGGTGAGTGCCAAGTTATTTCAATGGAGATTTTATGAGATGGTATATTTTGATAATTATTATCATTAAATGTATATAAGTTAGTTAAGGTTGATTGATAAGCTCTGTCATGTCTGATCGTGAACCAATTTGTTAAAACCAAAATAATTATTTCTGAATAATTAACAAAGATTGTTTGGTATCAATTTGTATTATAAATGTTACAAAATTTATGGGTAATTCAAGATTTAGCTTGAATAACCTAGGAAAATTATTTTATGATAAGAATTTGAACACATGGATTTTAGAAAAAATGGACATAAACTTTATAAGGCATCAAAAATTAGAAAACAAATTACATAATTTTACTCTGAAATTAGTCTGAATTATATTAAATTGTTAAGGCATACTGATCAAATTGAGGGCAACGAGTTACATCAGTGGTAATTTTTGTCACAACTAAACGGAAAATGATACGAGCACATAAATAGGTATTTTTTAGCTTTTATAAAGTAGATTTGTAAATAAAAATACTCCATTAGTTCTGCTAGCTGATAACTCATACTGTTAAGTAACAAACGAGGCTTTGAATTTAAAAAGCACAGTTTTGTTTCCAGAAAATATTTAAGTAATAGTTTATTTTTATTTCCTCCAGTTTTGCATTTTTTTGTGTTATTGGTATTTTTTTTTTTACAAAAAATGGGAACAAATACGTTTTGGGAACAATTCATAAGTTATTTTTATGGACAACATGTTTTTTTATTACAATAATTTTATTTAAGGTTACAAAATATACGGAAGAATGTGTTCAAATGTGATATGTATTTATTTAAGGAAACGATTAAAGTAAAAAAAAAGAAGTTTTCCTAATGATCTCTTGGAAACTCTTATCTGCTGATCACATTTTCATTCTTTTTTGCTGACAAACATCTAGAAAACTGTTTATTAGCTACTTTTCATGCATTCTTAGTAATATTCACAATGTGAAATTATGTAAAAAAAATATATTAGGTAAATAAGTATTTACAGACATCTGAAAATAGTTTATCTACATATTATGTTTGTCAGCAAAAAATATGAAAATATTACAGAAAAAACGCATTTAAGAGTTCTGTACATAAATTAAAATTGGTATGCTTAATGCTCTTTTTATAAGAATATAATCTGTAGTCGCGAAAATTTCTAAATTTCAATAGTAATAATGCTTGACACGAGAACAAACTAAATTTGTATGGAAGATGCAAAAATTACCTATAAATTATTTTTTATTAAACAGCACAAAGGGCAAACTGTGGTATCCTAAAATTAAAGTTATTAAGTAATTTGCGATAAAAAGTAGTAAGACTACTGATTTTTACAGATACTGTTGTAGTCAATATTTTTGCAACTTCCACACAGATTTTTCATTAAAAAAAACATGCTTACTGCCGTAATCACATTATAATTATAACTGTAATGATAATATAATAATTATAAAATCTTAAGCAATATAATTGTAATTACTCATAGTGTGTAAGAATTATCTCACTACCAAGTCTTTCATAATTATTATTTTACGAACAAAAATTTAACAAAAAGATTGTTTAGTAAAAACAATTTTGTTTTCGTAGTTTATTTTTAGTGAAAATCGTGTGATCTACACTGTGTATAAAAATGGCCTGTATATTTTAGCTAATTTAAGATTTTAGTGAATTAGATTTTAGTTTTTAGACATTTTTATTTAGCATATTTTTTGTATAACAGTCATACCAATTGACTTTAATTAAGTTCTTTATGTAATTATTTTCAGATCAACTGCCAATTATTATAATCTGTGTTTTGATATTTCTTTAATTGAAAATATACTTTTTATAAATATTTATGAGTTTATTTTTACTACTAATGATAATTTGGGAATTTTAGTGGGTAGTTAGATCTATCTGGAAACACCAAAATAAGTTTGAATGGGTATTAGTATTATTTTTTACAAAGTAAAGCCATTTGAAACTTTCAACAACTCCTAAAACTACTCACCGCCATTATGAAAAATAAGTAACACTATCTAAAGTTTTAAGTTATAAAACTCATGTGTGTCTGAGCACCATCCATCTAAGTTTATGTACCTTAACTTAGAAAACATTATCCGCTAGAGTTGCGGTTAACTTAATGCGGTCAGTTAAACTTGATGTATTTCACTTAGATGTAACTTTGGAAGCTTTATGGTTCCGATAAAAGTTAGATTTTTAAAGTGGGGGCTTCGTATGTTCCTGGCTAATGTGTGTATAAAGGAGTGAGATGGAAGTTGGTCTAGGATATTGTGGAGAAGTGCAATCTGAAAATGTTCTATGGGTAAGTAAGGGTGGATGATTTCTTTGAAAAAGTAAATTGAGTTGGTAATCGCAGTAGGTATGTAACTTTGAGGCGCTATGCCATAGTTACGAATCAAAGTTTCCAGCGAGTTAGTTGCGTAGAGCACACATAAAAAGGCAATTGATCGCAATACCAATCATTTGACAGTTCAGCCATGTTCATTGCGTTATTTATATTGCTGAGCAGACATACTTTTCAAACCTATAAAGCAACGGATTAAGAATGTCCTTCATAGCCATTGATTGTGATTGAAAGTGTGATATGCAATTAGCAAATTAAGCTTCATCAGCATTAATTCTGACACTTTCCATATCGAATAAATCGACACCTGCAAGGAATAACATTGTAACTAATATTTAAGTCAGATTTCGGTTAAGTCTTAGTGCCAACCAACCTTGAAAATATGAGTCAACGAGGGAATAGCTACATTTTCCTATCATACTTCTATCCTATCAGACTTAACGAAAATCTGGGCGATTTTTTTAAATCCTTGACGCGCTCTCCTGTAAAGTTACTAAATATTAGTTAATATTAGGTAATATTAGTCCTTGCTGGTGTCGAAATATTGATTTGAAATCACCGCAAATAACGAAATAGTTGAATAAAACAAAACTCATGAATTAACTGGAAATGGAATGAATGAACGAAATGTCAAATTTATTGTAGGCCGTAAGGACCTAGCTTTGGTCACGCCATCTACAAATAGCTTTGACCGACCTTCCCCATAAAAGAAATAACACTTTATTCAAACGACACTGAAACAATATACCACCCACGTTACCAAACAATGGGAAGTCTTCTCAAAATAAAAAACAACATTATAGAAGCAGCTAATTTTGAAAATGTCCTACAGAAATTTATAGCGTCGCCTGAACGACAAGAATGTGTGGTATGGGGGATATTGAAGACCTTTTCAGAAATTAATCACCTAATTATTTGTTTCACTTTTGTTTTCTGTAGTACTTAATTTATATGGGATAATGGGATAATAGATAAGCCAGAAGATTTATTTTAAGAAAAACAAAGACTCCCTCGTAGATCGAGTTGTAACAAGCATTACTGCTGAGCATACGGTCCTGGGTTCGATTTTTAGGTCGGGCAAAGTATTATTAGATTTTTCCATCAGGATGTTCTCAGTAGCAGTCCGGAGCCTAGATTTGTGCCCGGTTGATGGCTTTAGGCTCGCCCCCTATTACATTGGACTTAAACATAACTGGCCAAATGTGAGTGTAAGTACTACTATGCCTCTGCCTAACCTTTTGGGGATTACAGACGTGATGTTATGTTATTAAGGGGACTACATGACCTAAACGCAAATTTATGATACCTAAAAATATATGATCCACTACAGTAACCGAAATCAGAAAAATATATGACATTCTTCTGGATATATGCTAGTTAGATAGTGTGTTGAAAACATAATACAATTAACTTGATATGATAGAAAAAATCACAAAGATACCTCTACAAAATTCTTTCAACGATTAAAACCCATACTAATATACATGCAAACATTCAGATTTTTTGTTACATTATTCTACAAGTAAAATACTAACGTGATAGTGTTTAAATTTTTTAGTCCAATGAATAGATTTTTTGTAAATCCATATTTGCTTCATATTTTGCAATAAATTACCAGCGTTGTGTCATCGCGCGTCTTTTTATTTTCTATGCAATCCGACAGTGACCGCGCTTTAGCTCTTGTAAGCCTCATAAAAGAAAAGCAATAAAAAAAAAACCTCATTGAAAATTAGGCAATAAAGAGAAAAGTCAACTTGGCTGTCATTGAAACTTGTCTGATAAAATCCGGCCCATGTTCAGCTGCAGACATTTAAAATAACTAAAACACTTTTTTACAAAAAACAACCGACTTCCAAAAAAAAAACCACAAAAAATCGTGAAAAATAACTTTACTTTCAGAAGTCGGTGTCTTTGGTTTTTAACCGACTTCAAAAAAAGGAGGAGGTTCTCAATTCGACTGTATGTTTTTTTTATTTGTGTTAGCTCATAACTTTTTTCTTAGTGAACCGATTTGGATGATTCTGTTTTTATTTGATAGCTGGTGCTTCACATGTGGTCCCATTTAGTCGGTGTCTTTGGTTTTGTATTTTCGTTTTTGGCCACCGACTTCCGAAATTAAAGTCATTTTTTCACGTTTTTTAGTGTTTTTTTCTTTAGAAGTCGGTTGTTTTTTTTTTGTTAAAAAGTTGTTATTTTTCAATTTTTAGTTGCGGTACCTACCCCACACAAAGTATACCACTATTTGATATGTAAATAGCAGTGACAGGAAATTATTAAAACATCATCAATATAAACTAAATGGAAAAAATACGCAGTATTAAGTATAACTCAAAAACTGCTGGTCAGAACTTGATCAAATTTAAATGGGACCACATGTAAAGCACCAACTATCAAATAAAAAAATAATCATTCAAATCGGTTAATCCAGAAAAAAGTTCTGAGCTATTGGACATAAAAAAAAACAAAAAAATACAGTCTAATTGAGAATCGGCTGCTTTTTTTGAAGTCGGTTAAAAAAAGGCTCTTTTTATTATTAAGGAAATAATTATCTTAGTAGGTACTCCAATATCATCATATCACAGATTTCGTTCGTTGCCTGGAGCAGAGTGCTAGCAGGGAACAACAAGAATAAAGTTCGAAATTCAAATGTATGTAAGTATGGAAGCAGTTCTTGTATCAAATTCTCCCATATTAACTTAATAGGCGCTAGCGCTGTCAAAGTGGTTGAATTCTGCAGGCTTAGCACAAGCACCGTCTCGTCGACGGAAGAATAGACAAAACAGACGTTTCGTGAAGACAGTACGCCGGCAGCAAAGTAGAAAGAGTCAACTGCACTTTTTACGAAATTCAGTAATTTATTCACGTTTATCTTTTATTTTGCTTATATCTTGAAAATGGTGTGTGTCCTATCGCAAAAATAATAAAAATGTCGACCCCCTTTATGTAACCCTTAAACCCCTAATACTCAACATGTATGTAATAATTTTTCACATTTTCCATACAAAAAGTGAAAAATTCCATTTTTCCATTCCATTTTTATACTTTGTGGCCGTCGAGTAAAAAGTTTTCTACCGTCTTTAGCATGGCGATTAAAAAATCAAATTGTCTTCACTACCTTAGACAACTGTCTTCTGAAAATAAATTGACTACATTAAAAAGGACCTAGACAACGATCGGTAAAAACGAAAGACAAAATGACATTTTAGAAAGATTTTTACGGTGCGATGTCAAAAATGGAGAAACGAAATGTTACTTTGTATGGGAATAGCCTTGTCTATTCTTCGAAGAGATAGACAGCGTCATGCTAAGCCAGCTGATCGAAGCTTATTTAAAATAGGTAGGTATCAATCTGGTAGGAATCATCGATACGACGAAGAACGTAATTCGGAGAAAAAGTTCATTCCTATTTTATATACAAATTCAAGACTAAGAGCTCGTGTGGCATCCAAATATTGAGCTTTTTTGTATACCCAGACTTTTTCGTATGGGTCAAACTTAGATAAATGATTGGTCTCGCTACGCTCGACTAGATACCGCCGGAGTACTTGTCAAATGCGGCAACAAATACTACGCCGAAGACGGCGTACCCGAGCCAGTCACACTGCAAGCTGTGTGTGACGTGTAAGTGCTAAATGTTTTATTAAATTTTGGGCATAATCTGAAGTAAAATGCCAGTTTGCGTAGTGAAACTGTGTAAAAATAATACTACAAAAAATAAGAAGGGCATTGGGATCACATACCATCATTAAGTATCTCATAATTTCGAAATTTCAACATAAAATAACATGAACCCTAAACGCCTTTCAGTGTTGCCGCGTATACAAGAATCAAGTTCCCCGTGGATGAGATTTTTATAATGTGAATTTATTGTTTTTGTATTTTATTATATAACCTATTTCATTTATCTAACCTAGATATTATATACTTAACCTAGTTCTATAAATTATTAATCTATACACCGGTGTAAAAATGTTTGCTGACACTATTTCAAGGGGTGATTCTATCCATGAAACTGAACAACTTTCCCCAAGGAACATGGACCGAAAAATAAAATAAAAAACCATCGTTCCATATAAAATGCACAATCAGCTGATTGACTTACTACGGGAAAACCAACTTTATTTTTCGTATTTCGCTCATATTCCTGAAATGTAAGCTTCGTGTCTGTACATAAAAAAAAATTGCGTTAAAAATATTCGAGGGGATGAAGGATACGCGAGAGAACACATTAGAATCATTTTTAATAATTAATTAATTATTTATTTTTAAATTTTCTAATCATTGATATACATACTTACCTTCCATTTTTCTAAAGAAGAAATCTACACCTAACGTATACACAAATATATTTGTATAATACATTCGCTTTTAATTTATTGTTAATTTTTAAGTATTTTCTGAGCTACATTTATAACTTAGCTAATAGACCACAGCATAAAATATTTTTCCCATTAACTCGGGTAACAGTTGAGCAGCTGGTAACACAATCTTCACACACACTAGTTGTTAATGTCAAGTGGCGATGTCTTAAACACACTACAATAATGAGTTGCCGCATTCACGGAGCTATTGTTTTTGGATAGCGCGGTATCTGGTCCAGCGCAGCGAGACTAATCATTTATCTATGGGATCAAAACTATTTTCTGGTCAATCCCTAACTCGTCAGCTATGCCGTAACTGCTAATACATAATATTAGGTCTTTACCTATGAAATTGCCGTTCTGCAGTACTGGCCATTTCAAATCAAAATAATTTTTGTTTGGCTAAGAATTCTAATTTCAAATTAATTTTATTTTAAAAACATGGATTTTTTTTTCTAAAAGTAGTCATTTCTTTATTGATTAGTGTTACATTTTCATCGCATTTCAATCTTTTTCGTCATCATGGATACGTTAAAAATTCGAGTAATTATGGAATATGAGTACCGTCGTGGCAGCAACGCGGCACAAGCGGCACGCAACATCAACGACGTTTACGGAGCTAACACTACAAACCAACGCACCACCTGTTATTGGTTTGCTCGCTTCCGTTCTGGAAATTTCGACCTGAAAAATGAACCTCGCGGTCGTCCGAAGACTTTGGTCGACAATGACGAATTAAAGGCGATTGTGGAAGCTGATGATACACAATCTACGGCTGAATTAGCAGCAGCTTTCGACGTTAGCGTCAAAACAATATTGGTCCATTTGCGTCAAATTGGCAAGGTAAAAAAGCTTGACAAATGGGTGCCCCACGAACTCAATGATCGCCAGCGCGAAGTACGCGTCGAGACGTGCCTTGCACTGCTCAACAGACACACAAATGAAGGAATTTTGAACCGCATTGTTACCTGCGATGAAAAATGGATTCTGTTTGATAACCGTAAGCGCTCAGCAAGTTGGTTGGATCCTGGTTCAGCACCTAAACAATGCCCTAAACGAAAACTTACCCCTAGAAAAGTGATGGTCACTGTTTGGTGGTCTAGCGCCGGTGTGATTCATCACAGCTTCTTACCAAACGGGGTGAGCATTACTGCAGATGTGTACTGTGAAGAACTGAACACAATGATGGAGAAGCTGGCGCATCTCCAACCAGCATTGGTCAATCGCTCGTCTCCGCTGCTCCTGCACGACAACGCGCGACCTCATACTGCACAGCAGACGGTCTCCAAGTTGCAAGAACTGGGGTTGGAAGCTCTCCGTCATCCGCCCTACTCACCAGACCTTGCGCCTACAGACTACTACTTTTTCCAGAATTTGGATAACTTCTTGGCGGGAAAAAAATTTAATACCCGAGAGGCAGTACAAAATGCCTTTGAAGAATTTGTTGCCTCCCGTCCAGCTGATTTCTTTAAGAAGGGCATCAATAAACTGCCACTGCGATGGCAAAGATGCATTGATTGCATGGGTGATTACTTCGAATAATACAAATAAAAAATTCATGAAAAAAATTCGTTTAAATTTTTTCATACAAAACGGCAATTTCATAGGTAAAGACCTATTATAATGCTTTATATTATCTTGCTCCACTTTTTCAGGCACTGTCGACCAAAGCGACCTGCATCTTTGACATCAAAATTCCCGGACTGAAAACGCTTGAATCAACTTACTGTCACTGCTTTAAGGGGCTTACAAGAGCTAAAGCGCGGTCAATGTCGGATTGCATAGAAAAGAAAGAGACGCGCGATGACACAAAGCTGGTAATTTATTGCAAAATATGAAGCAATTGTGGATTTACAAAAAATCTATTCATTGGACTAAAAAATTAAAACACTATTATGTTAGTATGTTGCTTGTAGAATAATCTGACAAAAAATGAGAATGTTTGCATGTACATAAATTAGAGTGATTTTTAAATGTTAAAAAAATTTTTTAGAGGTGTCTTCGTGTTTTTTTGCTATCATATCAAGTTAATTGTATTATGTTTTCAACACACTATCTAACTAGCATATATCCTGCAAAATATCATATATTTTTCTGGTTTTGGTTAGTGCAGTGGATCATATATTTTTAGGCATTATAAATTTGCATTTAGGTCATGTAGTCCCCTTAAGTGCATCATCATCATCAGCCTACATTCGTCCACTGCTGGACGTAGGCCTCTCCTAGTGAACGCCACTGAGCCCGATCCTCGGCTCTCCTCATCCAGTCTTTGCCAGCCGCCTTTCGCAAGTCGTCACTCCACCTGGCCGGCGGGCATAAAGTCCATAAACGTCGCAAATTTATTTCGCGGCTTGTGTAGAATTTTTCCCTTTTTTGTAATAAAACTTCAACATTTATCGAATTTCTTCATTCAATCATTTTGACGGACAGAAAAACAATTGAAAAATGGTGGGAATACATTTTTACTTTTTTTTATGTCATCTAAGTATTTAATGGTATCAAAACCAGCCAGATACAAACAGTACAGCCAAAGAGATTTTACTACAACTTTATGCCTATAAAATACGAAAAAAACTTTTTCCCCGACCTATTAAAAAATAGAGAAAGACCAACCAGCTCAAGGCCTGAGTGGTGTTTTTGTAGCTAGTGGGCTATAAATACACCACTCAGGCCTAGTGAGGGTAGACCTCCTCTCTGTGAAATGGAGAGCCCTTTCACAGAGAGGAAGCCTGTGTCTCAGCAGTGGGAACGTTGTAGGCTGGCTATGTTAACCTTTGGTTGCTCTCGTGATCGCAATTGCAACTGCTGATCGTGGGATCCTGGGTTCAATTTCCATGACGGGCAAAGAGGTATTGGGTTTTTAGGAATTTCTCAGAAACAGCCCCTAGTTTGGAAGCTGGCGGTATGATAATTTCGTGCCTCGAAAATTTGTGGTTCCGTTGGTGGTTTCGTGGTTTCGTGGTTTTGGTCGCTACCCCGACCAAAACCTGGCAATAATCCGTTATTCAGAGGCTATTAACTCATTAATTAAGAGTGATAAACTATATCTAAAAGAACATTATTAATGTCCGATATCCTATCATCATCACATTGCACGTTCTTATTTGTTTTTATGTGTTATAAATACATTTAAAATCTCCTTGTAAAAAAGTGACTAAAATTATTGATTACATGCATTTTTTGCTAAAGGTGACGTTCTAACAATTTGAGAATTACACTAAAGGATACATAATTTAAAAATCTAAATGATTCACGTTTTATTTATTACAAAAGTTCGCTTGTCTTTTTTAATTAAAATATTTTTTGTGAATTCATGGGCGTGCACAGGAAGTGGGACAGAACGAGAATCAGCGACGGGACCTTAGGACGGGACAGAGAAGGACCGATCGCTCAAGGTCGTTTGATTGGGGAAACGCCTTAAAGCTCCTTCAAACAGGCGCGACACTCGACGTGGCACAAAGGCACCGCCTGTCGCACGACGAGTGGTGCATTTGTGTCGCGTGCGATTTGCGTCGCGTGTCACACCTACTTGCCTTTAAGCCGTTGGTCTTTCGCCACAGCTCTCTCCGTTCGTGTCGGATAGCCGTCCCATCGGTTATGAGAGTGAGTGCTGCTGTGTCCTGTGCACAGACTTGTGCACTATAATATCTCCCATGACGATGACTAGTCTCCGCTGAGATTGGCCGCCATTTGTCGAAATTCAATCTGCAGGACTACAGCTAAGTTATTTCAGAAACAGGTCTTCAATTCAATATAAATATATATTTATATTTAAATACTAATCGTGGGAAACAGCAGGTAACTATCGAAAGCATGTCGATTATAATCAATTTGTAGATTAAACACACAGTCGCCATTTTGAGCTAAGGGTAGGATCTTCATAGAAAATAGATGTGCGTGCGCATATTTAGAAACTATTAATGTTTTTTTTTTATGTGAAAATAAGGGCTTTAAGTGGTTATTATTTATTGGCTGTTCACAGAGATTATCACGTATTTATTGATTTTGTTATATACATTTATGGAAAAGATTATTCTGAATGTGGGAATAAAAATTGTACGTGCAAATGTTTAATTATAGATTAGCCGGTATTTTGTAAAAATCTGAACTTGAAAACTTACTGCCGACAAACTATTATGCTCTGCAGACAAACTGTTATGCACTGCCTACAAACTGTTATACACTACCGACAAACTGTTATGCACTGCCGACAAACTGATATGCACTACCGACAAACCATTATGCACTACCCACAAACTGTTATGCACTGGCGACAAACTGTTATGCACTGCCGACAAACTGTTACGCACTACCGACAAACTGTTATGCACTGCCGACAAACTGTTACGCACTACCGACAAACTATTATGCACTACCGACAAACTATTATGCACTGCAGACAAACTGTTATGCAGTTTGGCAGACTTTATATATTATTATGTTATTGATAGTACAGATTTTGCATTTGTATAAATAAATAAAATATAAACATAAGTTAAGTAAGGTTTGGAGTGATCTGTCATGCCATCTAATGCTAGGTATTGACAATATTGACAGTTCACTTCAATGTTATTGCACTTAAGTTTTCGCGGTGAGATTTTTCAGAATAGAACGGCAAAAATAATATTACCTATTGTTAAAAAGGAGTTTCATACACACATGGTAGACGTTGAATAGCACATCTGTAAGCGCTATATACCTACTGTAAAGCTACCATTTACATGGTTCGTCTATCTTTGACTTGAATGTACCCTGGCGGCTGAGAGTATGATAAATGATAAATGATTTTATTTCTGTAAATAGGTTTGTACAAACACTTTTACACGTCAATGATATTTTAAAACTAGATGAGGTCGGCGTTTCCTATCTGACTACTCTGAGAAGAAAGGCCGAAACAAACTCAGAGGTCACAGTCTCTTTTAAAGTCCAGACATAATCTTGGTCAGACCATGTGAAGACCATGTAGATTTGTCTGAAATGGTATTTTGAGGAAAAACCACACAGATTGAGTGGACCTGTCCAGTCAGTGCACGCATTTGTCAGTAATCGTGCAGCTCAACTCAGAACTTAAGGAGCTCAACGAACAATACCAAAGAAAATGTCATGCTCACTCAAATGTCTCGCTGGTGGTGGCGTGCGTGTTGGATTCAAAATGGTTAAGCTGAATGGTGCCGATCCATACGTCGTGTTCCTGAACGGGCACCGTCAGTAGGGACTGGTCATTTCTGAATTGTTTTTGTTTTTTGTTTCCATCTTTTTTATTACGGACGCTTGCATGCATGTCTTTTTACATCGTTCTCACATGTATAATTTCGACATGAATGATGTAATAATTTTTTTGTATTAGTATTTTGATTTAAAAGAGTGTCCGTGGAGTTTCTTGCCCGTTTTTCTCCATAAGTACCTACTACGCTTTGGAATCGGCAACTAGCTTCATCTTTCAGACTGACCGACCCCTTGACAATTCTAAAGTGACTGTAATAGGTTTATTTCAAATAAATGCATTGAGTTTGAGTTTTAGTAGACTTGCTGTCACACATAATGATACGGGCTTATTAATACCATTTACCTACAAAAAATCAGCATGACGAGAAATAACGCATTTTTTTCTGTTTATGTGACTAATTTCCTGTTAATAAGCTTTATTAAAAACGCAAAATTACCATACTTTAACCGAATCATTCTAATATTAATTTCAATACAACTATCAATTTTGTCACTAACAAAACTGACAATGATTGGCATCCGTCAACAATCGTGTTGAACCCCAAATTCGCCGACATGCAAAGTGGCATAACACACAAATATATTTTTTTGAATATGAAATCGCAGTGGTACGCACTATTAGGTGCGTATCGGAATAATAAACAAATATATGTTTTATTTGAAATTTAAATTTTCTGAATCGAGATTTGCATATAGACAAGAACGATCGTCGATCACCGATAATTTTAATACTAGGGTCGTCGAAATGATTAAATCCTTTGGGGTCGCTAGTTTCACACATTTTTAACAATGAAAAAGTTTTTGATTTGCAATTTATATTGTAATGGACGTTGCATGTTGGTAGTTTATTTTGAATGGAATCGAACCACGGCGTGTGATTGATCAGTTGGTTCTGCATGTCAGGATTAATTTTTACTTTCTTGGATAGAATGCGCCATGCGCGTAGCCATAATTTGGTAGCGAATAATTTCGATGATAATGCAAAATATAGTAAAACATTTTAAAAGAGTAATTATGGAGTTCCTTGCCCGCATTCTTCTCCATATGAAACTACCATTTGGAAGGAGCAACTAGAATCAGTTCTATTTTCTTGTAAACTTTGAGATGCATCATCATCAGCCTACAGCAGTCCACTGCTGGACATAGGCCTCTTCAATTGCACGCCATTTAGCTCGATTCTCGGCAACTCTCATCCAGCTGCTATCAGCCACCCTGCGAAGATCGTTGCTCCACCTAGGCTGAGGGCGTCCTACCTTACGTTTGCCGATTCGCGGTCTCCACTCAAGAACACGTCTGCTCCAACGGTCATCGGTTCTACAGCTAATATGGCCGGCCCACTGCCACTTCAGCTTGCTTATTCTGTAAGCTATGTCAAAAACTTTGGTTCTCTGCCAGATCACCTCATCAACTTTGAGGTTCAAAAGTGCCTTTTATGTGCCTATTTGAAATAAATGATTTGACTTTGACTTTGATTCTGATGGTTATGTTCTGTCCTTTATTTTGAATAAAGAGAGATACAAAGAAAATAAATAAAATAAATGTAACGTCTGTGGTCGTTACAAAATTAATATGCTTCATCATCCTGTCAAGGAATTAATTCTGCCTTAATCGGTACTGTCCTACATGACACCTGTGGTATTTCGCTTCACAAAAACCACAACCTTTAGTATATTTATATATTTAGCATTGAAAGGGCTGCCAGTGTACAATAATTCTTGTTATAATTCGGTACCTGAACCTATGTTTTCAGATGTGAAATCGCAGGACACTCATACTTTACATTATTGCTGCTGAAAAGCAAACCTTTGGCTGTTTTTATATCCAAATCTGTATTTCATACTATTCATTTCCTCCTTTTATATAATCTTAGAATATTTTTATACTTTCACATATTTATCGTAAATTATCATCTGTCAGTTTTCTTTGTCTATAAAGCTTACATATTAACGCCAGTTAGTGTAATAAGGTCAGGTCCTCTCTGAAAGCAGCTTTATTGTTTCTGGCCGACTATCAATTATGATTAAGATGAATTACTTTTTGAAATAAGATACATCTGTCTTGTATAAATACGGGCCTTCAGCCAAAATAAAGGCAGTCTAGTTTCGATCTTCAAACATAACAGAAGTTTTATTAAACCGGTGAGCACCAGCGACCAGTTCAAAGTCCTCTCTTGGACATCTGTGTTACCATGCTGGGGTAGTCCTGCTGTTCGGCATATAGACGCCGTAGCCCAGATTTTTTATTATCCCTGTGAGCACCAGCAACCAGCTGAAAGTTCTCCCTCAGACATCTGTGCCCCCATGCTAAGGTAGTCCTGTTGTTCAGTGCATGGACGCTGCGCCGCAGATCGAAAGAAAATAAGTTCGGACCCCAAGGGCTTATTGCACGGCGTGAGGATGCTGAAGCCAGGGGAGTATCGCTCCTGCGCTGATGCCTGTGGACCCTACTGTACGTGTCTCGCGCCGAAGACCTGCTCCTAATCCTAATTAACTTTTATACCTAATGTTTTTGTAGTGAACTTTTATTTTAAAAAAATTGGAAAATCTAACAGTGCACGCCTCATAATTTCATTCAATTCTATAAAACATATATAACGAACGAAATGTCCAGTCGTATTTTTTTGTATTAATACTTAGGTATAATTAAACTACATTGAATTAGACCGTGATTTTCGAAAGGACTTATTTTTCGGTAATACAGAAGCGTTTAAAAAAAAATAGCCTCGATTAGTTAAGTTTTTCGGGAGTTATGGTGACCACGCCAGGATCCATACATACAGACACACGGACGTCCACAGAATATATTTTTTAAATAGTTTTTTCATTATTTTATAAATAGCAAAATGTCTTTTGAAAATAACATGACTGTTGAAACTAGTGTTTTTTCTTGACGTTTGTGTGTGAATATTATTCTACAAGTGCGATAGGAAGTAAATAGAGACATCTTTAGCTCAAGGAATTACTTGTTCTTTGTAAGGCGAGAGTAGAGCACTACCTCACGCGCTTCGCTTATGAGACGTGCAAAATGTGACTTTCAATCAGCTCCCCAACTAATCGTAACGTTACACACCACAATATACCTACTGTAAACAATTCACTAATTATCCACCACATACATTGGTACTAAACCTTCCTAATCAACATCGAACATCAACAACCAGGCTAATCACTCCACTTATTACATAAATGATGGCCGCCTCCTGTAATGTAATGGTGCTTCCTGTAATCAATGAGTGCATACCGTCTGACATGGCGCTAATCGAAACACAATTATGGCGCAGATGTGTTATGGCAGTCAATATGTGTCAAACGAGAACGATTAGGAGTTTAATATGCGTTTTGTGGATGTGTAATGCTGTCTTGTCATGTAGTACCAATAACCGAAGGTATGTGTACCGAGTTGCTATGTTTGAAGGTTATTTTTACAATATTGTGTATATTTTACTACTTATTCCACTTTCGGTTTTCATTGGGAAATTTGAGCATTTTTTCAAATAAAAACCTACCTAATACCCCCCCCCCCCCGTACCTAATTTATGTAAAATATTTTTGTTGGAAGTGTGTCGTGTTGATTATATTTAGCTACTTAATTACTTGAACATTCTATCAAACACATCATGTCGCCACACACGAGATAACATTTTCATAACGAAGTAAACATAAATACGTAATATGAGATACTGTTCATACCAATATCAAAAATAAGAACATGAAACACTCGCACTCCGAATCATAAATTAATCGCACGTCGCACGAACGCTCATCAAGGGTATCAGGTTCACCAAAGTGGGTACAAAAGAGAAAAAATATCGCCCAGACAAGCTATTACAGAATTTTGGCGACAATAACATATAGTTATTACACAAAATCCGCTTTTCATTCCCACCTCGACCAATAAAAGGACAAAAAAACGAAGAAAAAATATTTACGCATCGTAAAAACCACAATACCGCATTTTATTTGCTCGATACGCCGGGGTCCCGTATGCAAAATTGGTACGAAATTGAAAAACAAATTTGTTACATATTGCTTTTTTGACTGGGTGATACGGGCTTATTCTAAAAGATTTTTTTTATGTTTTCCATTTCTATGCTGATATTTGATTGAATAAAAATACTAGAGCAAGAGGTACTGGTATTTTACACACCCACACCACACACTCACACCCACATACACACCTATGGTGGTGGTGGTGGTGGTGGTATGATGTGTATTTTACACACCTATGTGTAAAATACCCATTTTTATAACGCACAATTTTATTTTTCAGGATAATGCACTTTGTCATTGTACCATTTATTACATTTCATGGACATCGTATGAATCAACTGAGTGACTAAATACACTAAATTAATCTGTGTTTCAGAGTGCTGAAACTTTGTGCATACAGTATTTTTCATCATAAATGAATATAGTATTTTTATCGCACAAATCGCCACGCGCTTTGCTAGTAGTGACCAAGTGTAGAAACACGCTGTGAATCTGTGTGTGTAAGTGCAGGCAGGAGCTCTCGGTACCGTCCGAGCAACGGCGTAGTCAGAAGTGTGTGTGTGTGTTATGTGCTACTCGCCTTCACGCACACATTCAGAGCGTGTTGGTACACTTGGCTACCACAAATAAAGCGCACGTCACTTCGTGAGATAAAAATACTGTACCCATGAGGAAAAATATGAAAATATTCCCAATTCCAGAATACGCGTCCATCAAAATAAAGGGGTTGTGTCCAACATCGGCGCGTCATATTACTTCATTACGTAGCATTATATGCAGAACGAATGTCTCAATTTTTTTGTTTTTTCGTGGGTTATTGTGTTTTGCTACGTAGATGGTTTTGGAATGAGCTTTGTACTGAGTAAACATCTTTTTGGCGCATACTGAAACATTTACTTTGTCTATTACAGACCTATAATGATGTCAGCACATTGCAGCTATGATGCCTTCCTACTCACCCGTGTTGCCTATGTTAGCGAACAAGGTCCGATCTAGTTTCCAGGCCATCATTGGGCATCCAAATAAATTCAGCGGTAATTTCGTAACACATACAATGGCAATGATTGCAGTGCCTGTCATTTTGACAGTTCAACCACGTCCATTGCGTTATCTATGTTGTTGAGCAGATGAATTTTTCAAACCTATGAAGCATTGGATTAGGAATTTTCTTTAAAACCCTCAGACTGTAAAAGAAGGTGTGTTACCGCAATTGGGGTGCAAGTATACTATCCTTTTTACCCGAATACGGCAAAGCCAAAAGGAAGGATTATAATTTTATTACGTTACCATTCTGTAATATCTAAAGCCCTAATAGTAAGAATTTAGTGTAATCCTTCACAAACTCTGTAATGTAAACGGAAAAAACTCGACCCTGTCATACAGGATATCCAAGTTTAAGAGACGAGATCACTTTGATATAATGTTTACTGAAGTTTTTCAGATTTTTCTTATATGTTAACATAGCTCGGGACCATGGGATCCCAGTCCTTTGGAAGGCGTACGAGGGGCCGAAGCCGACTCGCAGAGGCTCCTTAGATTATTTTAAATGGAATGTGATACCAACCGACGATTATCCCTGTATGCACTGTGCAAGTGCACCCAAGGACAACCCCCGGTTGGTGTCGGACTATTACACGTTAAGGAAACAAAAAAAAAAATCATGAACTACGGGTTTCAGTGGCTAAGATGGACTGGTTACCAGGAACTGTGGAACAGCTATGGCTTCTGCATGACCAATGTTTTATATATAAAATACACGGAATTATTATTATAACGTACCTATTATTAATAGTGCTTCTACTCTTACACGCGGTGTTTATATCTCTTTTATCTACTTTCCTATCGCAGGTATGCTGGAAGATATTTCTTTAAAAATAAGCATCACCTTTGTACGTATTTTTTCTACTCTATTCTTCTTGTCTGTTTATATTTGTATGTATGTAAATGGTTAAATAATTAAAATACAAACAATCAACCCTAGTATTAAATTACAAACAAGCGCAGTATTCTGACTAATAATTGATGCACAAAAGCATTTATCTACTATAAATCTAACCTTTCACCACTCATTACTAAGCCATTGACGGGTTCCAAATCTAATCACGTCGCTGTCTATCTAACATAATCAAACCCTAAAACACTGTGTAATGCTAGCCCGCTAGTCACCAGCGTGACGTTTGTGTGGAATCAATCATGACACGCAGACATTCACGTCTAATATCACTTAAACACGCTGCGCTACGAATGGGAAGCCCTAATAATATTCGTGTTGTGGCATAGAGTAGGCGTCTGTGGGTAGGATTTGGTGAAATTCGGGATGTAATAAGCAAAGACAAAAGTACTGAAACGATGAATAAAAGATATTTCCGTTCTTGCTGCGTCTGATCATAGGAGTGACTACTGTCCCATAGCGACTGGCTATATGCAAGTATGGTACAAGGTGTGTGGTCGATGAGAACACAAGTAAGGGAATCCTAGATAATGGGGCTCGGGAGTAGATATTATTGCCACACCTGAAGATAGGGCAATTGATAACTAATAAATACAATCATAGGCGACCCCACTTGCCTATATTAATAATACCAACTTGCCATTGTCCTACTGCAGGGCCAAGACCTCTTCTCATACAGAGAAGGCACTATTATTGATTACCAAACTTTCTCAAGACGGGTTGGAAATTTCAGACTTATATGAACTATAAGTCCAGGTTTCCACACGATGTTATCCTTCATCAATGCCAGTAATGTCCAAGATAAAGTCATAAAGTACATTTGTATTGAAAAAGTCACCTTGTTAATTGCCCGGATTCGAACTCACAACATACGAGCATGAGATGCGAGGTCTTAACCATCACAACACCACTTGCCTATGATTGACTAAGCGAGCACGAAGCGCGAGCGAAGCGTTTCAGTTTCAGCTTGGGCAAAAATGCTTTCGTATGTCCAGATGTCAGAATGTCCGGCTGGTCTCTTCTACAGGTCGCATTTCTCAACCGATTCTCGTGAAATTTTGTGAGCAGGTTGTATAATTATATGGTTTTTTTTTCGATTTTTTTTTTCAAAATGGCGTTGATATAGGGGTTGAAAAAGTAAAAAAAAAACATATTTCAGCCATGTCGCGCTATTTGTTGTAAGGATTTTGTTTTAAGGCGCTTCCCCGACCAAACGACCTTGAGCGTTCGGTCCTTCTCTGTCCCGTCGCGACGGGACAGAGAAGGACCGAACGCTCAAGGAGGAGGAGAGGGAGCGAGACAGCGAAACTCAGCGACGCGTCGCTGAGTTTCGCTGTCTCGCTCCCTGCGCACGCACATTTATCATAAAATTCCCAAAAAAAAAAAAGTTATAATTATAAAAGACAAGCGATGTTTTGAAACAAAATAAAACGTGAATTATTTAGATTTTTAAATTATCTATCCATTACTGTAATCCTCAAATTAATAGAACGTCACCTTTAGCAATAGATGCATGCAATCAATAATTTTAGTCACTTTTTTACAAGGAGATTTTAAATGTATTTATAACACATTAAAACAAATAAGAACGTGCAATGTGATGATAGGATATCGAACATTAATAATGTGTTTTAGGTTAATTGTTAATAGGAGAAATGTTAATTCTTTGGTATTGTTCGTCGAGTGGTTGAGCTCCTTAAGTTCTGAGTTGAGCTCCACGATTAGTGACAAATGCGTGCACTGACTGGACAGGTCCACTCATTCTGTGTGGTTTTTCCTCAAAAGACCATTTCAGACATAAATCTACATGGTTTTCACATGATCTGACCAAGATTATGTCTGGACTTTAAAAGAGACTGTGATCTCTGAGTTTGTTTCGGCCTTTCTTCTCAGAGTAGTCAGATAGGAAACGCCGACCTCGTCTAGTTTTAAAAATATGATTGACGTGTAAAAGTGTTTGTATAAACCTACTTACAGAAATGAAATCATTTATCATTTATCATTTAGATGTAGTCTATTACCCATAGTGAATGCGTTAATAGCCTCTGAATAACGCAATATGGCAAGGTTTTGGTCGGGGTACCGCCTTAAGGTTTGCGGCAATGATGCGGTGAATATTTATTCAGTTTTAAGCTATGAAAAGCCAGACTCGCAAGGTCTACAGCTCGCAGAGCCACTAGTAGTATATTAAATAACTAGAATGGCCTGTATGAACTAAACCAAACGAATCGTAGCTTAAGTTATAAAATGCTGCAAAAAAATGACTTCCCATGACTTTCAATTGGAGCTGGAAATTAAATATAGCACGGTTTAATACACCTACACTGTACTCCCATACCTATTAACACTGTAATTTGAAAACATTGTAAAAGGCAATTATTTTTAAAACAGTAACCGTGGTGTTTCTTGCCGGTTCTTCTCCGTAAGAAACGACCGATTGGAACCGGTCGAAACGTCAGAAGCTAGGTAGCTTCTGACGTTTCATAAGTGCCGATGTAGGTTTATGCGAAATAAAATATTTTTATTTTTTTATATTTTGAGAGAACTCCTCTGATAATTTATACTCTTTGTGTTATAAAATCATCCCTTGATTGTCGGCAGCAGTGGCTGTGGCCGGACATTCAATATCAATGCAAATGTCTCGCTTGCCATGGGGTGCACTTGCTGTTCATATCACCTATTAAGTTTTATATTTTACAGGGGAACAATATCTTTAATTAATGATTTGTAATCAGTTTAATAAGCGCAGACAATTACATTTTTAAGTAGCTTTTTATCATGATTAAAGGTTGTAACATTGTAGTACTAAAGACAGACTTCTAAAGGTGTTTCGCAATACTTTTTATTACTTACCAATCTGTCTACCCTTTTTTTCCCATCTATGTTGGGGTCGGTGTCCAGTTAAACTGGATGCAGCTGAATACCAGTATTTAAGATAGATAGAAAAATGCGTTTTTTGCCATTACTACAACAAAAAAAAAAACTTAAGACAACACAGCGACTGGCTTAATGACCTCCACAACCTAGTTACTGGGTACAGTCAGCAAAAGAGATAAGTATCCAGGGTCGCCTGTTTTTTTTTAATTTTTTTTATTCCAATACATTCATTTTGGGTCTTACTAAACTTCAACTATATCCGGCGACCCTGCATGCTTATCTGTTTTGCTGAGTGTACCTAACACGATACCCAGACTTTTGAGCTTCTATCTACCCGTAACAACTGTCAAAGGACTACGAAAGACAACCAGGACCAAGCCCCTTTTAATTATAACTAGGTAAGTGGTAAGTAATAAAAAGTACAACCAAATGTGGGAAAAATATATAAAAGTTCACATTACACAGGGCACCTACTCTCCTACCTACATTAATAAATCACCCATAGACAACTAAAAAGATCAACGATTAATCCCATTACACGCCGATTACTATATTAAAATTAATATCCTTTCAACTCTTGCGCTCCGTACGGATAAAATCACAATGGCGACCTACAAAGGTGCGGTTCACGACCATTATTTTGTAAAATGATAAAAAGGGCTAATTTTTAGACACGTGTCAAAAATATTTAATAATTTTACTCTTAGTCATTGGTTGTGGGAATATGGTGATGAGATATTAGTGATTGGGCCATACAGGGGTTCGTCTCAGTAGGTGGTAAATAAGTATGGGAAGGACTATTAAAGAATTTACTTTGGGTTGGCAGACTTTAAAAAAGGAGAGGCTAACTAAGCATTGCCATACAACGTGGCAATGCCGCCAGTCTCTTGGGTACATTACCATTCGACAGCGATACGGAGGAAATTTTCGACGCCATTTTTTAATTTGTTAATAGTTTTAGATAGGATAGATTATTATAATTTAACTGTAAATACTATTGTAATTTAATAAAATGTTTTCAAAATAAATGAACAAAACTCCAAAAAACTATTAGTTGTTAATTTTGTACACAGCTCTAAAAGCATAATTATCTGTTCCATAAGTATTCGATACCTAATACCAGCACCTAATTACGTAACACACTATCTGTCACAATCGGAACCATTTTGAAGCGTATTGCTAATCCATTGCTTCATATGTGCGAAAAATTTGTCTGCTCAACAACGTAAATAACGCAATGAATGTTATTGAACTGTCAAAATGAAACCCATTCTTACTGTTAGTGTGTTACGTAATTACCCCGCAGGTCGTACAAGTCCCAAATCCATTTTAATATTTTAAACAAGTTGTAAACCGTAGAAGTTGAAAAGTCTTTTTTTATTTAATTTAGGTATTGTAATCACGCCTCTTATTTTTTTGTCATCCATCACTCTCTGGTGAATAGAGGGTGTTTAGTAAATAAAGAAGCACATAGCCCACGGTCTAGTCATACCCCTATCTATTACAAATCCTATCATTTCAAACAATGCACACAAAAAATATAATCAAATCGCTAATGACGGCATTTACGCTGTTATTCCGAACCAACGCGTTTGCTTTTCTTACTGGTCACGTGACTTGCACGTGGCGATCTAAACCACCGCCATCTTGGATTGAAAAACCAATTTTATTTGACCCTTCATTGACTAAAAAATGTTTGTAATGATTGGTCTCGGTATACTGGTTGAAGTTACGGCCATTATTTCAACCATTCGAATTAGAAATTCGATTTGAATTTCGAAAAGCAGTTCTGTTATTGGAGATTGGATTTTAAGGTGTCGTGTTAAATGTATTCGTAAATGCATTATTTCTTTGTAAAGTTTTAGGCAATTTGATTGTATGGGAGCTAGTACAAATATGTTCAGTAGTTGTAAAATGTTTAGGCGGTTACAGAGCCATGATTCTAGTTATTTTGTTGGCCATTGTTTGTTGGCCGCGTGGCTACGTTGTGTAGGTGTTAATAATGGGCAATTTTGGGTTTAAGTTACTATTATCTCTGGCCACTGAATTTTAAATAAAGAATGAAATTGATGAATGCTTGCCCGCAATAATTATGTGGTTTTGCCTTGTGGTGTTGATTTAGTATCGATACCGCTTATAGGACGAACAATCAGACAAAGAAAAGTATTAACCACTTTGCCTCGTATCCGTTTTTTTGAATTCCAGTAGTAAAACTCATAATAAAGGCTTGATCCTGACCCTGATAAAAATAGCTAAGAAAATATTAAAATTAAATGAACATAAAAATACTTAAAACCCTTTACGACGTTATAACTTTAACGCTCCAAAACGACACACAACATTGTTTCAATCCGCCAAATTGAAATAAACAACTAAAAAAGTCGCATGTCATCAAATATCAATTCTACCCTTCAGTAATTTAGGTACCCGCAAAAATCATAATCAAAGTGTTACAGCGACCAGACGTGGTGAAACAAATAGAATAAAAAATTCAATGACAAGATGGGGCGAAGGACAGACCATTATAACTTGACCTCTGAAATTTTAGCAAATACCGTTGAAGCATCTGGTATTCGATGTGGAAAGGAAGCAGGGAAGGTCTTAGTAAATTGGTGGAGGAGTATTAATGGTTTTGGACCTCGGGTGAGACGCGAAATTTAATCTTCCGCGCAAAAAGTATTGAATAGAGAGGGACAAAAAGACTTGAAGTGATAAATGGATGCTGATCACCGTCGCCTTACGTTTTGGTTTTAGTTTCTTGGGTATTTTGCTAATTAATTTCGTTTTGGATTGAGAGGTGTAAAAAGATGGTATTCTAAAGTTTCTTTTTTTAAATGTTTGTTTAATTTTTTTTTACATCGAAAGTTGTGACTAGCAATTATTTCTTACGCCATTTTCGGTCCCCAGGTTGGGAACGAAGACAAGGTTAATTGCATATCAAGGAGTAGACCGGGGGGCGCGTCATGGTAGGGAAGACGTGCCCTTAGGATATGGAAGGATTTGTAAATCGTACCGGATATGCATCCTAGAGCAGACAATGGACTAGTAGACAGATAAGTAATATTTATCTGTGGGTGATGGGCATCTTTTAACGACGTCACCGCTAGGTTGGTTCTGATGTTGCTGTTTTCAAAGTATAGAGGTATGAGGAACAGGGTGTAACGTTCACTCATACTCTATAGAACAGGGAGGATCCGACCAGACGGGTGTTGTGTCTGGTGGGCAACTGCCCGACGGTTGATATCGGGACGTTGTATATATGCTAGTCGCGCGGTAAACTCTGCTTGCGCGATGCAGGATTTGCGTGACGTCAGTATGACGTGTAGCTCACATGTGGCGATGTTGATACCGCTACAAAAGTCTTCATCTGAGATCTCACCACAATCCGTTTCCGGTTTTTGTAAATCTCACTAGCAGCTTTCTTAATCTTATATCTGTCTTCCGCCATAGAAGGAATGTTCAGGAACATTGCAATTTTTTATTTATTTGCAATAAGCTAGAGCAATACCAAACCATTATCAAACTACTGCTACATTAAATACGCTATGTTAAATACTGTAATTACATCGAAACTTTCAGCCTAGTACTTAGACTCTAGCAATGCCGGTCCTGGAAACAAAGGTTACTACAGTCTAAAAAAAATCACAACTAATGCAAACCTCAAAAATCACAAGACAAACAAAAAGAACGAACTACAAACCAGCACAAACGTATCAGAACTTCACACGGCAAAGTCGAAGCCATCCACAATAATGATAAATGATGGAGCCGTCAATTCTGTCTGTGTTGTGAACGGAATGCTACTTCCTGGACTGGAAACATGATAGTGCTGTGGATTGAAAATGAATTTGGAGGTAATCAAGTTTGTTTACAGTATCGGTAAGAGTAAAAGTTATATGGATTTATTTATGAGAGACACACTTGCAATATGAGGAGGTGAGGATCAAAACCACTACATATACACTTTTTTCAATAAGGCAGAAATCGAAAAAAATATTAATAAATAGTGAGCGTTTTTTTTTTTTTAAAGAATTTATGTACGTGATAAATAGGTCCTTAAAACAGTTTTTTACAGAAGATATGGACTCTTTAAACTAAACGTTAATATTAGACATCATTTTACATACATACATAAACTCACGCCTTCTTCCCATGGGTGTAGGCAGAAACTACAGAACGCCACCTGCTACGATCCTTACATACTCCTTTTGCCTCGTTTACGTTCATAAATCTGGTCATACACGCACGCCGGTTGTGAGTACTACGCACCTGACCTTTCTGAAGAACATCACCAAAAAGGTCACTATATGTCTTCCTAGGGCGTACCCTCCCGGCGTTTCCACTCACATCTGCCTTGTAAATACCTTTTGTTAGTCGCCCTTCATTCATCCTCTAAACATGACCAAACCATCTTAGCATACTCTGTTAAATTTGTGTCACTACATCATCTTTTAAACCGCACCGTTGCCTTATCACATCATTCTTCAGTCTATAATTCATAGTCACACGACACATGCTTCGCAAGGAACGCATATCCACAGCACTTATTCTACTTTCATGCTTCTTTTGCCACAATCAACACTCACTTCCATACATAAGCTTAGGCACCAGCACACCATTGTGAACAGCCAGTTTAACATCATTTTACTAAGGGAATAAGCTGTTTTGAATTAAACAGTTACTCTTAATGATAGTTTTTATAATAGAAAATATTGCGCGATATTAAGACACCCATTCCACAGCCCGCCGACGAGAAAGCAACTAGCCATCAACGATTTTCTTGCTCAAGAAACGTACAAAAGATTGTAGGCCCCGTATAGAAGTAAAAGAAATGCATATATTAATAGTTGGCTACTGACTGTTCACTCGCCGGTGCAAGTACCTACTCATTTGCCACAGCGACAAGAGCTATCAAAGAGAGAACTCGGTCACCGACGCTCGCTTGGAGGGCAGAATACTCGCTGAGAGACTTAAGCTTGGTACGTACGCATATAAGCTACTAATTGCTCGTCGCCATAACGCAGTCGCTGTTCGTTGCTAGCGCATTCGCTCGCTGCTCGTTGCTTGCCTCGCTCAAAAACCTTATGCAATTCGTGCCATTGCGCAATAATATTGTAGGGGCGTAAGTGGCGATTCCTAAATAGGTAGCGTCTAGCAAATCTTGGGCAGTCAGTCATACCACTAACCTTGTTGACGAGCCCATTAATCTCAACATAAGCTCTCTTGGAATGGATTGTGGCAACACCAGACTAGGAGTTAATTTACTAGGAGGCTAAGCTAAAATAACAACTCTTTAAAAGCTTTTGAAATAATAACAAAGTCCTAACTCCAATAATGGCTTGGCTTATTTAACCTCACTCCAAAGACACTGACCAACTACAATTATTTTCTAGATTTTCTAAAGTTTAACATCTTTTCCCTTATCAGCATCTAACCCTAAAAATCCCACAAAACCGTAAGGCGTGTCCCGATCCATCATAGTTTACCATCATTACACCATAATTATATCACAGAACAAGGGTTGAAAACCATCGAGCTTCAGCCACGTGACCATTGTTTGGTTTTCACCAAATTACGGTTTAAGTATACTTGGATGATTTCGTATTAGGGACAGACGATTTATTGTAGCTTTGTTCTGAATATTGTCCGTATTGAAATTGGTTGAAGCTTTCTATAAATAAAGACAAAGCACATTGCATTTGATTATGAAAAACTTATAAATGTAAGTAATAAGATTCATGTTTTTGTCATCATGATTCTCTTGCGCTTATCCCAATTTATTTTGGGTCACCGAAACAAATCTGTTTCTTCAATTCTTCTCTCTAAGTCGTCATATCAGTAGTCAGCCCTTTTTTATCCATATTATTATCATCTTTCACACAGTCCATCCATGGTTTCTTTAATCCTCCCCTACTTCTTTTAATTGGTTCAAAAGTCATACATGAAGAGTGAGATAGTTCCAATACAATTATTAGCGACGCAGCAGTCAAAATTGAAGCAACACCACTATTAATCAATCCACAAAAACCTACGAAGAACGAAGAATCTACGAAGTCCTACTGATCAATAAAACGATTAACACTATACCCATTATGATAGCAAATCATATAAGTAAGTAAAGCAAGCTACTTATTATCACTGTTACATAAGTAATACCTTCCACCAGCAACAAACGCGATGATTCCCACAAAAATCCCTTGATCCTCCAAAGAAGACACCTATTTGATATAATCCCTATAGGAGCGGGAAAGAAGGGGGATTTGTTTTTATTTATTGTTTCTGTATTTACAGAAGTTTGATTAAAAGTGTGGTGATGGTAGTAATTAAAAATAATTGGAGTTACTTCGCGTTAGTAGTATTATTTTCATATAGATTTTCTGTCACAAAAAGTTATAATTTTTATGTCAAATCCAATTATGATCTGATTGCAATATTAGGATTTAGACCTGAATCTATCAGTAAAAAAATATTGACTAACTTTTTATTTCGAAAATAAATATTGAAAAAAGCATCCCAGTATTTTAGCTTATTGATAAACATTAAAAAGTATTTCAATAAGAAATTATCATTATTAAGGCGCGGAAAATCCAAGTTGGTTGCTACCTGCTTTGCTATTAAGTATAACAGGATACCAAAATAGAAATTATCTGATGTTCACAAAAAGTGGCGCGCGTATTTTAGAGTGTTCATTTGAGAAAGCAAAATGGGAATTATTTGAAGTTCGATCAAATACATGCTTTAATTTATTAATTAGGTACCAGGCAGGCATTCACGGATTAGAGGTACTATAACTTTTTGGATTACGACCGAACTACTCTGCTATTTGCAAATTTTAATTACATCCCATCATTTCAGACACCCTGCTGATAATATGACATCAAAGCAAATGCGGATAGCCACCCCTGGACCAACTTACTCATCCACTTCTATATCCCTACCGTCTTCAACATCAACCTTGGAACCTACGACATAAGGTTCAAAATTATGATGCTGAATGATTTTCGGAAGTAAAAGTAAGTTAGTATTGAGGTTTGGAATTAATATCTGTCAGCTTTTAGGCTCTTTGAACAGTATTATGAGCATTTGACACTATAAGTGTGCGATATGAAGAAAGACCTTTGTAGGGATTAAAGGACAAACGAGCTAGGGAGGCAATGTTCTACGTACTTGGGTAAGTAATTATCTGGTTCTAATTTATTCTAGTAAGACTTGAGAATTTAATATCTGCTTCCGAAAACATCTTGGATCTTAGTCATCATTAGTTGTATCATCTATAATATAGATACCTAAGTCAGTAGTAAGTTTCTGGTTGGATGCTGAAGCTAATTTGCACCACAAATCACTAAATGCATTTAGCGCAAAACAAAGAACAATGGCAGCTTCCCATACATTGATTTATTTGAAATTAAATTACTATGTCCTTAAATGAAAAATATCTTATTAAAACTCAGCGTCACTTTCTGAGCTATTTTGTGCAAGTTTTTTTTTAGAGAAGGCGGAGATTAATAAATATTCAATGTCGAGTTTTTGGACAACACAGGTCAGAGCGCAAACTTGTGATCAAGCAAGAGTTAGAGTATATTTATGTTCTGTGTTGTAAACTGTCAATAACCAAGCTATATTTTTAAGAAGCTTTTTTGTTCTGAATTGCCATAACATTTTATATTTTTCCTACTTTACTGCAATATTCTTATCTAAGTAAATACAACAAAATAAATGTATTATTTATTCATTTACTCCATGTTAATATAATAACAAACTAAAAATGATAACAACACCAGACAATTACGCTATACCTACTATGTAGGAAAATAAATATGAAATGGCAATACTAAACTTTTAGAATAAAGTAGTCAAATAATTTTTTATTAAACATATTTTTTTTACCTGGCGTTAATTAGATAATATAATAGTTAAAAAAACGTAGATTATTAATTGAATTTCTTTCGTTGTAAGTGTCACTTTAAGACGTTCAAATTTATTTCAATTATGATTTCGCCATTGTTCTTTATAACATTGTTCAATTTCTGCCAAATCGTATAATAAGATGACAGAATGATGTGTTAAATACGATCGCTAAACGTATTTAGTGATTTGTGATGCAAGTAAACCTTACTTTGTGAATTTTGCATTCAATATTCTAAATTCTAACCTCTATTAAATTCCTAACAGCTCAACTGCGATGCCTCAAAGATTCGAAAAACGAACATTGATTTTATTATTTTTAATTTCATATATTTTTTTAATGATACTGAACAAAACACTTCAATAAACAACTGGCATTTAAGTTAATCAACATAATAAACATTTTTCTAAAAATATTAATCTTCCAAAGTATTTGCGTCCTCTTCCATAACATCCCATAGTGTTCGATTACTGAACTCAACATGACCCTCTTCAGCCACTTCTTTCTCTTCGGTGGCTGGCGGTTCTGATATGGATTCCAGGTCATCACCAAGGAATGATGTGACTGACAGCAGCGTTGAGTCCGTGATGTTGGCTGCGTCACCAGCATCTCCCCTTTCTGGTTGAGTTCTTGTTGTTCCTAAGGTCTGAAAAGACATAAAAACATTTACAGAAGATTTGTTGATAACCGTTGTCCCGTCGGCGCTGCAAATGTAACTTAAAATATTTTCCTCTGACACGTCGGCGCTGCATTTGTAACTTTAGTCGATTTGTTGCGTTCAAATCGATTTTGTACCGCGGGCACACTGTACTTGTTCCATAAATTTACACCAGGTGGCTCTGTATGAAATTCCGCGTAAATACGTACGGTACGCTATACTCTGTGTCAACCATAAACAATTTTTGCAAAAAGAAATTTTAATGTCAGCGCTCCGTCACTGTTCAATTTTTTTTACGAACGACGCGCGCTTCCTTGATATTATGTTTTGATGACTTAATTAATAACCCAATGTATTAGTGTTATATACCATAAAAATGTCAGCAGTCTTTAAATCACTTTACTGTCTAGTGAGTTGTCCTGATTATGTACAGACTTTGTCCTTTTTCTTCCACAACCATCTGGTTTTAGTGGCTCATAGGAATGCGAGAATTGTCACCTCAAAATGTAGATTCAGTTCAGTTTTCTAAACAAGCTCACTCCATCGTCGACTTTGTCTCTGTCATCTCTGACCTAGACTAGAGTCATGAGCAAACCCATCTCAAATAAAAATAAATAAAAATATAAAACTATTTTATTTTGCTAGCTTCACGCCTGTATTCCTCGAAGGGTTAAGCAGAGGTGCATCTATAGTACACAGTGTACACGTTCTTTAATATTGTTGTTACATCAAAACAAAACAACAATACAGTAAGTACTTAGTTCTGAATTCAAATTAATAAGCACGATAAATCTAATAATTTTGATGGACATGGAAATCAGCATTCGTTTGGATTCAGAAATGCGATGACTCCCGAGGGACATTGAGTAAATAGTTGTACTATACAGTGCAGTGTAAAGCCTGACCGCTTAACTGAGACCGTTCCTGAGGTAACTGCGCGGTGCGGAAGGGGTGACAGCTGTCACAAGTTGACGTATCAGTGAGCTCTAGCGGCGCGTCACCACACCCCTCCCGCACTGCGCAGCTACCTCAGGCACGGTCTCAGATAAGCGGTCGGGCTATAGTAGTAGTAGTGTTTTACTAGCAAAATAAAATTGCTTCCACTCCTGAGCAAAGGCCTCCCACCATTCCTTCCGTCTTTTGAGATTCCGCGCTCTGTTCTTCCACAAATCTATTAACATGGAAAAATTATTCAAATTCAAATGTATTTATTTTTACACATATGTTGGTATATCATTATGTTCGTGAACGGGCGCCGTCAGTAGGGACTGGTAATTTTTTAGCTGCCACGGCTTATTTTAATTTACTTAATTTAATATTTGAATTGTTTTTGTCTTTTTATTAGGCTCTAGTTATACGGATCGCATTTCAACTACAATCCAACCGCAAATTGCAGTTCAAGTGCAGTTTGAATGCAGTTGACACGACTGCAATAGAACTGCAGACCAAACGTGCAGTCTGATTGCAGTTCAATTGAAGTCGGCGTGCAATAGTGTGAACTGCACACCGACTGCAATCGAACTGCACGGTAGGTTTGCAGTACATCCAAACTGCAATTTGCGGTTGGATTATAGTTGAAATGCGGTCCGTCTGCCTAGAGACTTACGGACGCTTTTAATGTTCTACATCGTTCTCACATGCATAATTTCAACATTAATGAAATAACTAATATTTTGTAACCATATTTTCATTTAAAAGAGTGTCCATGGAGTTTCTTGCCCGTTCTTCGCAATAGGTACCTACTATGTTTCGGAATGGCCAACTAGCTTCATCTTGCTGACTAACCGACCTCTTGATAATTCAAAAGTGCCTGTAATTGGTTTATTTGAAATAAATGCTTTGAGTTTGTCTTTGACTTTACAGTTTAGTAAAATCAAAAAATATTGTGTCACTATGTGCCGCCTTGCAAGGCTTACAAATATTGCTTACACAGTAGATAATTCGTATACAGGTACAGCCTACATAATTATAAAAATAATGCTAAGTTTTCTGCAATATTTCAATAATACTTGCCGGTGATTCTTTAATGCAATGCCTTTCTGGAAAATGGTGTAACCTATTCTTAAGCATCTGTTGTAGATATTGTACATTAATAAAAATCTTTTTGTTAAATAAGCTACCCTACCTATAGGTAGGGGAGCTTAGTTACCAAAAGGAAAAAAAAACTTTTGATAACCGAGCTGCCTTATTTATAGGTAGGGTAGCTTAGTTATAAAAAGGATTTTTATTAATGTACAAAATTTAAAGTAGGTGCGTATCAATAGTTTACATTATGTTCCAGAAAGGCATTGGAGGCATTGAGTAAGAGGTCACAAATTAACTTACATCAATGATGGCCATGTGTAAGATGGGCACTTCAATCTTCAGAGGTTTGATCTCCTGCGGCTCTTCATCCAAGTAGGAATACTCAGTGGGCACCTAGCAATTGGAAATGCAATATGAAAGTTAAAGTTGCATCCAACATATAAAAACTACTAGATATTTTAATCACTAAAATAATTAAACGAAATCATAAACTAATTGATTTCATTTAGTTATTTTAACTATAATGAACCGTTCAAAAGACTTCCCTGCATGTAATATGCATATTGAATGCCTACTTGTACCGTCAATCACTATACACGTTTAGCGCTAAACGACTTTTAAACATCATTCTATTTCTGTCAACTTCGTGTTTAGTGATTGGCGGTACAAGTGGGCCTAAGTTTCCATTACATGTACCGAGTGCAATCACGGAACAGAATATTTCTGTTCCGTGAGTACAATAGCCTGATATCTCTCCGGTCGTGTCGGATTGCCGTCCATCGGACTATGAATGTGAGGGATGAGGAGTGCACCTGTGTCTGCGCACACACTTGTGTACTATAATATCTCCTGCGCCGAAGGCTAGTCTCCGTTGAGATTGGCCGCCATGGCCGAAATACGGTCTGGAGGACTATATACAATGGCGAGGCAGCTAGTTTAGTCGGCCGAGTGCTGGGTATGTATACTTACCAAACACTGTCTTGGCACCGTCTCTTCACTGTTCTCGTTATGTGTAAATAAGGCTTTACCATTATAAAAAAAAATAGGGGGCATTTTTGGGGACTGCCGATAGAAGTGAAAACGAAGTAACTTTGAATTGTATCGTCGAAGCGTGCGGTGACGATGACGCGAGTTTCACGCTTTTTGTTCACCCAAAAAGTACACATATATACACAGAATATAGCTCATGGAATGCGTTCGGTGACGATGACGCGAATTCTATGATTTTTTTTCACCTACAAATTGCTCACCGCGCCTAAAGAAGTTTTCACTTGAACAAGCTTGTAAAAATATTGTCTAACCCGTCTTAGCCTCCATTTTTCAAGAAACTCGTTGGTCTGTCTCAGAGCCTCCTTGCTCTCGTGAAGAAGGTCATCAATACGGTCTTTGCTTCGCAACTTTTTGTATTTGTTCAGGAACTGAAAGACGGTTGCTATTAGTCTATAATAACGTTTTCCAAAGTCAGAAAATCAGCAGAATGCTTAAAACCATTGGTTAGTTGCAAGATAAAACATGTTTCCAAAAAATAAAAAAAACAACCTACTTCCAAAAAAAAAGCACTGCGAAGTGAAAAATTACTTTAATTTCGGAAGTTGGTGTCTTTGGTTTTGTATTTTCGTTTTTTGCCACTGACTTCCAAAATTAAAGTAATTTTTCACATTGTAGTGTTTTTTAGAAGCCAGTTGTTTTTTTTTTTTGTAAAAAGTTTTTATTTTTCACTTTTTAGTTGTGGAACGTACCCCAAACAAATTCGTATACCACTACTTGCTATGTAAATAACAGTGACAGGAAGTTATTACAACATCATCAATATACACTAGGTAGAAAAAATGCGTATTATTGAAGCTAAGAGAAAAACTACCCAACCAAATTTTATCAAATATATATGTGTCTACCCTTAGCAAACCCTACCAATTAAATAAGAATTTTCGAAATCGATCCATAACTACCGGAGATATCGCGTAAAAAACATACACACGAATTGAGAACCTCCGCCTTTTTGAAGTCGGTTAAATAGAAATCAAAGTATTAATTAATAGGATTTACTTTGGCCGTGAGATCAAAGCTACTATAATGTAAGAAACTCTACATCCAGCAGATGATATTATCAAACTTAATAGAAAGAGTTTTCGATCTGACGAAACTATGGCGGATCAGAAATTAAGACTGTTTTTCGGCGTTTGTTGAATTTTATTCTTACTTTTTTAAGCATCGCGTCTTGACATAAATAGTAGGAATTTACACCATTAATTGTTAAGTATTTAACGTATCTTGTACATTTCTTTCTTTATAAGATCAGAATGATTGATAACTGGTTATAAATACCCACAGCGATAGTCAAGCTCAGCACCAAAATCTCCAAGAACAGCACTGGTAAACTGATGGGATTGTCCGGGAGAGCCACCACTTGCTTCGCTTCTTCCCTCACAGTCTTCTTCACAAAGCAGGCGATCTTGCAGAACACGTTTTGGAACATGTCCACGAAACCATGGCCAAGAATATAGTCAATTACAATTAGGCTTAGGAACACAGCCCCGTAGATTACAGCACTGACTGCTTCCACCAACATGTTAGCGAAGGTTCGTGAGTTATTTTTCCTGAATCACATTATTTATTGTAACACATTAAATTTCTCAAATTTTCCGATTTTGATTGCCGGGTCGACATTTGGCTTTGTTTTTTTTTGTGTCAGATTGAAAAAGTAGTCAAAGAAGGTTTAGAAAAAGTATTGATTTTTATCGGTAGACTCTTTTGTTTACTAACTTTCAGCCTGGATTTCCCTCCATTTTCCGGTCAATTTAAATAATAATTTCATTTAGTTACTTATTTAGATACGTAGGTATTTACTTAGCTTATTTGAACAAGTATCAATGATGATAGATATTGCGGAAAAGCATTATTTGTAAGGCTTAGCCACTTAAGCAGTTGATTAGATTACTTATATATTAATAATATATGACTGATCGAGATCGAACTCATGTTACAAAAAATTATCATGTGGATAATACTATACAGGGTCAAATTAAATTAGCTAGCGAAACTCCCCAGACGTGATGGGTAAAAACTTTTTTACAAAAAAACAACCGACTTCCAAAAAAAACACTAAAAGACGTGAAAAATAACTTTAATTTCGGAAGTCGGTGCCTTTGGTTTTGTATTTTCGTGTTTGGCCACCGACTTCCGAAATTAAAGTTATTTTTCACGTCTTTTAGTGTTTTTTTTGGAAGTCGGTTGTTTTTTTGTAAAAAAGTTTTTATTTTTCACTTTTTAGTTGCGGTACCTACCCCACACAAATTCGTATACCACTACTTGGTGTGTAAATAACAGTGACAGGAAATTATTAACACATCATCCATATAAACTAGGTGGAAAAAATCTGCAGTATTAAGGATAACTCAAAAACTACTGGTCAGACCTTGATTAAATTTAAATGGGACTACATGTGAAGCACCACCTATCAAATAAAAAAAGAATCATCCAAATCGGTTCACCCAGAAAAAAGTTATGAGCTAACACACATATTGAGAACCTCCTCCTTTTTGTGAAGTCGGTTAAAAATATCTAAACATGATAAAACAAAAAATAAATTAATTTGATGTTTTTTTTTGCAGGGTCATCGACCGCAGCTTTCACTTAGCATATGAGTTTCAAATATCAGTTTTTTTTTTTGTGTAAATTAACAAACAACAAACATATTTTTTGAACTCATACTTCATGTAACAAAACTACCAGCGGTCGATAAAGAAAAACATCAAATCATTTTTTATTTTATTTTATCGTGTTTTATTTTATGTTTTATACACATCATGTCTACGGAGTTTCGCTAGCCAATTTAATTTGACCCTGTATAGTATATACTAATTCCATGGGATAATGTAAAAAGAAAATTCCAAAGTACCCTCGTTGACAATCACCATGACAACGGACTCGTTGAACTTGACGAACTTGACAACGTCAACATCAAACCGCAACAAACGAACGACATTGTTCATTAATACTTTTTTTGTAATAATATTATATTTTCTGCTATCCGGTTCATAAAAATAAAAAAATGGTACGTATTTTGATTACTACGAACATGTTTCGTTATAAATTGCTTGTTTGAATGTTTAACCTTTCTATACTAATGGTGTAAGCAAGTTAAAGTGTTTTATTCTACTGCGGAATTATTTACGGATTTTAAATAGTGTTGTTTTCTTTTCAGCCGCCCAAAGCAAAGGAAGGAGGAAAGGCCAAAAAGCCACCAGGTGCGTAATAATAATTAATTATTTGCAATTTCAGATGGGTAAGAATAAGTAAAGAAAGAAAGAAAGAAGAAAGAAAATAAATTTATTTAGCACAAACTATAAAGTAAAAAAGAAATAAAAAGTGTAAAGTGCGTAGTGGGAAATTAACAGGAAAGTGTTCCTCGCGGCTGCACTAAATAGGTTCAGTTCAGCAAAAATGTCAGACAACTAGTGCCTGGCGCTGGTTTTCAACTGAACCTGATAATTCTCTCTTAGGTAGTAATATTGAATATTGATGCAGTGATAATTTAACATACTTTCCAGTGTGTGACGACTCTAGTGTCAGGACATTCGTACAGTATACTGATCCTAAACACTAAAATAAAATGATGTTTTATTTACAGCAATCATCATCGATGGAGTGGACACCTCAGAAATGACTCGAGAGAAGCTCGAACAGTTCACTCTCAGGGTTAAAGAGGAACTGGACAAAGAGAGAGAAGAACGTAACTACTTCCAACTCGAAAGAGATAAAATTAGAACATTCTGGGAGATCACAAGACAACAGTTGGAAGAAGCGAAAGCAGAATTACGAAACAGAGAAAGAGCTACAGAAGAAACACAAGAAGAAAATGAAGCACTTTTGGAGACTGAAAAGCAAAAGATAAAGCATTTGAAATATGAGCAGGCAGCTGCAGCGGCAGCTTTGAGAGCAGAAAATTTAGTAGCCTTAAAAGCAGCTAAAGAAGAGCATGCTGAACAGGAACTTGAATTGCTAAACGACAAAAGAATACTAAGGCAAGAGACAAGGGAGAAAATGCTAGCAGCTCAAGATGAATTAAGAAGAGCTAAATTAGTTCACGCAGAAGAAGTGTCAAAAGTTCGAGAAGAATTCGAGGAAAGAGCTCGTCAGATAGAAGACAAGGCTGATAAAAAACTAAACGAGACTAAAATGGAATTGGCAGTAAAGCATAGAACAGAAATTGCAGAGGTTGAAGAGAGGAAAAATAAGCAGTTGTCAGAATTAATTCATCATCATGAGCGAGCGTTTGCAGATTTGAAGAACTATTACAATGACATTACTTTGAATAATTTAGGTTAGTATAATAAATATGATTAAAAAATTATAAGTGGTTTATGAGCTATTAACTTTCCAGTGTCAACTCATAAATTCTAACCGTTTCTTTTACTTACACTGCTACTTAAACTTTCAGGTCTTATAAGTAGTCTTAAACAACAAATGGAGGAGATGCAAAAGGTAAAAGAGAGATCAGAGAAGATAGCAAGAGATGCTGTAGCTGAAACCAAAAGTATCAGAGAACCACTAAAAGAAGCTATTATTGAAAATAAAGAACTTAAGAGACAGATGTCCAATTATGACAGGGATAAAGCTGCATTAGCTGTGAGTACGATATTTGTTTAAAAAAAGAGTGTAATTATATTAGACTAACTTAAGACATATTTAGTAAACCAAGCATACTACAACATTAAGGAGTTCCTAGAGGAAAGATTTGTATTGACATAGTTACTTATTTGATTGGACATGATTATTTTTTACAGGTCTTATTAACTTATTTTTGTTTTTTTTATTGTTTGATTTTGTATTTTAAACTTTTTACAATATTATGACTATTCTTTAATTACCTACTTAATTTATTTTTTTATAAGTGAATGCTTTAGTTAATAATATTTCTTGACATTTGCACGTCACATCATTTGTGGCAAACATATCTGTACAGTAATGTTGTTACCATCCTATATGCATGTCTTTTTTTGTATTTATGACACATGTTTAAGCAAATAAATATTATCTTATCTTATCCTTATCTAGTGACTCGCTTCTGCTTCGTACGCTTTTTACGTCTGCACGACTTGACAAAAAATCTAAATTTCTTTATTATATGTAAGGATAATACTGTAAAATACAAATATTAGCGAATAAATTCTCTAAAGGATGGTGAAAACCACATCAATCCGTGCAAAGTTGAGAAGAACAACTCGGTCACACAGACAGACAAGGGAATTTAATTTATAATAATTATGTTTAGTTAGATTTACGAGTATTTTTTGTGTACATGCCAGAAACAAGACTTTTCTAATGCTATAGAACCTTATATACAAGAGATGATTGATAATTTCAGGCGAAATCAAAACAACTGGCGTCGCTAGAAAAACAATTCGATGTCCTGAAATGGGAGTACGAGGTTCTTCAAATTCGTTTCGACAGGATCCGAAGAGAGAGAGATGAGCTTAAAGCCAGGTTTTCAAGAGCTGTTCTAGAGGTACAGCAGAAAGCGTCCCTGAAGACTGCGCTGCTTGAAGCCAAGCTGAAGAACATGGAAGGTCGTGATGTGGGGCCGAGGGAGATTCACGTTAGATTCACATTTTGTACATTTCATAGTTAGCGAGCAGCATAAACCAACCCGCACTGGGGCCGCGTGGTGGATTACGGCCCATTCACTCTCACAGAGAGGAGGCCTGTGTCCCAGCAGTGGGAACATTATAGGCTAGTTAAAGTAGCAACTTTTTCAGACTTGGTGGTTATGTTCTGGTCGGACAAAATTTTTATTAATTGACACGTACAGAAGTAGCAACCCTGTCAGTAGGTACACCTGTATAGTTATGTGTGCCATGCATAGTTATGTGTGTCAAATAATTTTTAGTTTTTTGTCATAGCAGAAATCATCGTCTTCATTCACTGCCCACTTCATCCACAGCTGGGGCATTATTAGCTTATTTTTAAATATGTCAATATTGATAGTAATTTTATTTTTCTCCTCCTCTAAATTTTCGCATTCTTGTACCAAGAATTAGGCTTACTTCAATAATACAACCTTAATATTGTCGCTTCCATCCATAATTCAAACATCACCAATAATACCGATGTGACTGTAACAGGAACTTCTAAAGCTGAAAGACACACAGATAGATGATCTGCGATATGAAGCAGCTCGTCTGCATAAAGCCCATGATGATCTTCTGGCAACCTATGAAGCTAAACTAGCAAGATTGGGAGTACCGAAAGAGGAACTTGGTTTCAAGTAAGGATATTTAATTTAAAATTTAACGCCATCTAGTAAGATATCGTCGTACTACATGAACAATTTTGCAAACAGCGCCACCTAGGCAAATGAAATTGAACCCCTATGTAAACTTTTGGTCAGTGTTTGTTTTTAGCAAAGAGCATAGATGGCGTTTTCATATATTTTCTTTTTCTTTGTTCAGACCCTTGAAAGCGGTAGCCGTGGCTGGATTGGCGCCGATTTTAGGCCAAGGCCCAGCTGGATTGGTTACTAAAAATCAGTAATGAGATAATTAGTTTTGCTAAAGGTATTTATTTTTACAAACTTGGACAGACTTATTCAAACTCTTAATAATATTTTAATAAAACTTTATAACAATTTCTCTACCTGCGTGTAATGAAAATAATGAATCTAATGTAAATTATGCAAAATAAACTTATTTTAAACTGATTCATGTTGTCCTTCAATTTCTGCTAGGGGTTCTGAATCTGAGTGAACAGCCTTATTCGTGGAACCCACATAATACACAACCTTTAACTGCATAGGTAGGTACTAAGGTATTTTGCCTAATTACATAGGTAGGTACATACATAAACTCACGCCTTCTCCCCATGGGGGTAAACAGAAACCACAGAACGCCAGCTGCTACGATCCTTACATACCCTTTTTGCCTCGTTTACGTTCATACATCTGGTCATACACGCACGCCGGTTGCGAGTACTACGCACCTGACCTTTCTGAAGAACAATGACCTATCCAAAACATTAAGTCTAATTGTATTTTGAAAATACATTTAGTAAAAATCCGTAATACGTACCTATGCATTAAAAGTCATGGATAAATGTGTATAAATCGCTATTTTTACGTCACCAAAAATTATCACTTACTTTCGGTTATTCCGGTCATCCACCTTAAAGCAGTCACCCTAGGGTGGACCAAGGAACATATTACTCACACCTACGGCGAGGGTTGGATACTCGGAAACGCGTGTTCATCTTTTCGGCCCAGACGGGGTGGATAATCGAAATTCATTTATTATTTTTCTTCAGATTTTCTCCCACGGCTGTGTCCAGTCATTTTCAGAAACATGGTAGAAACTGGCCCAAGGTAAACATTGGCATACCATAAGTACGTCCGTTGTAGCAAATAATTTTTTAAACGATTGCAAATGTACATACTTACATTAAAAGAGAATAATGTATCCAGGATACACAATTACGTCCTCAATAATTAAATTAGTGTACCCAGGTCATTTCAAAATCATCAAACCAAAAACAAAAAAAAAACAAAAATTGCCAAATTTATTAATTACATAGATATTAATATTATTTAAAACGAGTAAGTTTTATTTGATTGAAAGTTTCTGTTTCAAGGGGGATGCGGTATGGTAGCCCGCGAAATTCAAATTTTCTTACGTTTTTTGCAATTTGCAGGTCAGTATCTGGTTGTATGGTGATCTAAATATGATTCGCAATTTGCAGGTCACTGTTAGGTTGTATTTTGATTAAAATATGATTCGCGACGGTAACAAATATGGCTTTACAGAATAATAATCATTAGAATCAGCAATACAACTCCTTAAGCTAGAATTGCCCTCAAATGTCATGATTTCATGAAATAGTCTTTCAATAGGGTAATATAGAGACGTATTGCTGATTCTAATGATTATAATTCTGTAAAGCCATATTTGTTACCGTCGCGAATCATATTTTAATCAAAATACAACCTAACAGTGACCTGCAAATTGCAAAAAACGAAACAAAATTTGAATTTCGCGGGCTACCCTGAAGGTTCCCGCCTTAGGTTTGTGATTATTAAAAATTAATTAGTAATATTAATGATGACTGTACTCGGGATGAAAAGCGGAACAACCATCCGAAAAGAATTCAGATTATCCACCCAACCTACCATTAAGACATATTTTTTATTTACGGGCTGCAAGAAAAGGTCGATTGAGTTGAATATCGAAGGGTTAAATAAATAAAACAAACAGTTGAAGCCAATGAGTGTACTTTATTTCCTACTAACGATTTTTTATTTATTTCTTTATGTACAAAACGGTTATAAGGCAACAGTTCCAAATGAATGAAAACGCACTTTACGGTGAATATTAATAATTCAAACATTTTCGCTTTGTTAGTTTTTTTTAATAGCAAGAAAATTTTGCGCCACTCTTCATAATATTGAGCCGGTTACACACATAACCAACATTTTTTTTCGAATAACATTATTTTATTCGAATAAATAATTCAAGTCATGTTAATAGAATTATTATTTATTCGAATAATGTTGCGGAATTGACTTAAAAACTGCAGTAACGTTTTGGTTAGGTTTTCAAAAAAAAAACTGATCAAACTTCTTAGTTGTAGTTTGTTATTTTCGTGCCTGGCGCCGAGCAGTACCTACATTTATTCAGGCAGATTATGTAAACACAGTTTTGCAGCTAGTAAGTAGGTGAAAAAACTAAGTTAGTTAGAATCAGTTTACGTAAAACAAAGTTAAAATATTCGACAACTTAATCACGAGTAATGTCGTGATTAAGTTGTCGAACTTACTTGTTACCATCTGCTACAAATTTAGAATTTATTGTGTAACCTATTAAAACCTAAAAACTTTGGAATTGGACAAAATCCAAGGTGTTAAACGGTAACAATTTGGTAAACGGCCAGAAACAACTAACCTTTGAAATAATAATTTTACGTTTTTTTTAACAGTGATACTTTTACTGTTAGAAATTGTTATCACTTTTCATACCTACAGTTACCTACATAATTATTTGGTATCAGTCAATTTTATTAATTTGGTCAGTTCAACAGAAATTGTGTAGCAAGTAGTCCCAGTTTTTGACGCATAGAAGTTACGTAAGTTTTAGAGGTTTCTCAACTCTCCGGGGAACAAAATGGGATGAATGTGTGTAACTGACTCAAACCGCGTAACTACTAATAGTTATGCTCTTAATACCTAATTCTTTTCCAAATATCTAAATTTTTGAAACCAATCTCATCGATTTTTACAAAATACCTCTAGGTGGACTTTTATCTAGTCTGTTGACCACTTTCATGAGTCGATAGATTGATGATAGTGTTCATTATTAATATATCATTCTTATAGGTATACATACATATAAGTGTTTTGTTTCAAGCCAAAAAGCATTGAAATAGCGATCGCTGCCATTATACAGTTTAACAAAATACACAGAACATCAAGCAATTTTATTTTATCAAAGTAATCTTATTTTTTATAAAATTAATATTGATCGATTTTATCATAGACAGGTGTAAATTACACGGAAAAATATTCGAAAGTAATAATAATAATAGCGTAAGGGTGTTAAAAAAGTGTAATAGACGTGTTTTATATGAGAAATATAATAAGGCGAGGTCATATTTCTACGTCAATTCAATAAATTATTCGAATAGAATTATCAATAACATTATTCGAACTTCAAAATGAAAACAACAGTAGATATTTCTTCTCATAATATTTTAAGTTTTTTATACAACATTCAGTCATAATATTTAAATAGGTATTAATAATTTCAAAATAATAGAAATATAACCTCATCTTTACAATAATTTACTGGAAGAAAGGGCATCGACGTGACAACCTATCCGAAGGTGCCTTATTTAACTTTACCATCACATTAAAGCATTTTACATACAATTGCAATACAACAATATCATTGGAATTATTAAAAATACGTATTATTAATACTAAAATCACTAAAAAACTATACACAACCGAAATTCAGACGTTCACAGGGGAAACGCAAAATTTTATGGCTAAAAATTAATTTGACTTCCGTTTACATTTTGTGATATTATTTACCAATTGCTTTTGCGCTTACTAACACTATTTTTTTATTTGAAGTATACATATTTTGAATTTAGTGAATTATTAAAAAAAAAAAATGCAGAAAACATTTTAAATATTAAAATAATTCCATCATGAATACGTAATTAATAAGTATAATTATTGTAAAGTATAAATTATTGTAATACAGCCTGTAATAATGCATTTACATTTTCTGTAAAATTTCGAATTGATAAAAACATTTTTAAGTATCAGATTTTGAAAATAATTAAGATTATTGAAGTAAACTTATTTTTTAATAAGAGTAATCTGCTATTTTAATTTCGTTATAATTTACTTTTAATTATTATATAAATTAATACAATGGGTTCCAGTTATTACCAGAAAAAGTAATATTTAATTTTTACAATTAAATACTTGGGATTTAACCACCATACAACACATATTAAATCTATAAAGGCGTATCTTACTATCGGATTTCGAAATTATACAAACACTTATTGACATAATATTCATCAAATTTAATATACTAGACAATGTGCGTAGATTTTAGCGATATCTAACATATTCATCCAGTCTACGTGAATTATTCAAATATAATTAAGTGTATAAATAAAACGTTTTCTTTGAAAAAAATATTGGTAGTTCACATAATTACCGGAGGAAATGCTATTACATTTGTGATGAAAGCATGGTCAATTTCTCTTAATAAAGTGGATTCTGGCAATAGCCCCGGAATCACTCGGATATCTCAAATAATGGGTAAAATTTCCAAAAGTAACTTAAAAGCTTTTGTACCAGAAAAAGACCATAAAACTTTCAGGGCTCAGAATAAAACAAAAGAACTCGACTGGCGTATTTATTACTCTAGAATTTACGCAATATTCACAAGCCTTTTTGTTTTATATAGTATAATAATATAATTACGAAAAAACTTATGCATCACATACAACCATGGGTAATTATTCGAAATTTTCAGATAAATAAATACAACGCTCGGGCTGGTCGAAAATTTCGATAAAAAATTAAACGTTTAAATGAAATAGAGAAACTAATTTCGATATTATTGATTAATGTATTCTATTTCGGTGAGTATAATGGTACAATTTCGGTTCGGATCGGTATGGACAGTGTTAATGAATTTTTGAATAGTCGAGGCACGGGACGGAGAATCGATATCGCGTAGCGCGTGGCAAGGAATTCAATAATCTCAACGTACGTACATTATGATCGTATTATACACGTTTGACCTAATTTTATTCGAGATTTTTTCTAACCAGATATCAAACCTTCAGTCAAGCTTTGGGTAATTTAGCTAACTAAAACTAAAATATAATGTGCATTATTACTCTCAAATAAACTAATTTAGCTTACAATATAAAATGATATCAATGAATTGTACTGGCGGGATAACACTATCTATAACTTTTAGTCGATGTATTTAAACATTTTTTTTTCATCAATATACTTTTTCTTCTAAATATTTTCTATTTCTCGACCGATTTTTGTCGTAACTAAAGCTAATGTCTCTCAAAATTAACAATTTAATAAAATTATTTCACTATTTTTGAACAGCTTGCTTTTATACATACTTTTTATAATATACAATACTTTTTATATTTTAACAGCACGCGTGCATTTTGACACATTAGCGTACGAGCATTAAAACCTTATTTATAATTACTATTAGGAGATAAAATTCTTTTATTACTAATATAAATCTTTTGTTACGGTGATATCTTCTGTTCTGTTAAAACCCTTCTGTATTGAGCAATAATTCTCCGTGGAAGGTAATTTAAAACTTAATTATAATATAACAAAACGTTACATAAATTGACGCTCATAAAAATTTGGACAATTTAAATATTTTGAAAGAATTATTGTCATTTAAAGGTAGATGGGATTTAATTAATTATAATTATGTTTTGGATAATTGAGTCGGTACTTTTATCATTACACTTATTAAAAAATAATTAAACTAACCAAAACAGGAGATGTCACCGCCAAAACATTCAGTATTATTTTTTTATTTCACAACGCGTTATAAAAAAAATCTTTCGCCCGTTTTCGACCTTTTCAAAGTCGTGCTTTCATACTGTGTCTATCCTACCTTCCCACTCTTGCACTCTTACAGAATAGAATGAGAGGAACAGCAATACTCAAGCGTGTTAAAATCACATGTCGAGCACAATATAGATCATAAAGAGTTTGTTCATATTGCTCAGCTCATCTCGTGATGCACTCTGTATCCGATGCCGCCTCTTCAGGAATCCTGTCATCTGAAAATAAAGTAAAAGTAACTTTAAAATTCATTAAAATAGTTAATTATTTTACTTTTGAAGTCCTGAAGTATTCTTGTACGTTACAGACTCTTGGGACGTATTAGGTTTTTTTTTTTTTTTTGTGTTTTTAAAATAAAGCTGCTGAATTCAAAAACCAACCCAACGATAAGGCGAAACTTATAGGCACACATTTTTGGCGCATTTTTTAGCGACGTGCATTAGTTATCAATACTTTTGAAGGCTTTCGCTGTAACTAAAAGCCCGTAGGTACTTTATAAGGCGTACAAGCAGTTGTGAGATTAGAATATACGTGTATACTCCAGCCATTAGGGTGACGACTGACTTTAAGTGTTTGCTTCCATAAATGTTCAATATTTTCCGCTTTTACCGCCTAATGTGTTCGGTAAGAATGACATAAGTTAGGCTGAGGTAAAACTTACCACTTATTCTTACCATTATGGTAGGTATTGATTTATACATAATGGATGAAAGAGTGTGAGGACTATCTAATGGAGCTAATTACTTTACTTACTTTTTTATTTTCCTTTAACTTTCTATAGCAATTTACAATGAAAAATAAATAAAAGTTTTTTATTTTTTACTTATTTTCTTATATAATTCACTTACAATTATCCATGTATACTTTCTTTTGTAAATTATATTATACTTATTTTTATCGTAAAGCTCAACGATTAAATATAATTATTCTAAAAGTTAGAATAATTTAACTAATAAAAAGAGCTATAATTATTATTATTTTAATTGTAAATATTAGTGATAAGCATTAAGCTGTAATGTATGATATATATTTTTTGTTTTGAATTATAATATTTATAATTATGTGCAATATAACAAGTGCGCGAGCGATTCATACAATTTTGTGCCTTAAGCATAAGTTAATAAAGCACAAGCCACCAGAGACGTACCTCTGTGTAATATTGTAGTTAGTCACGTTAGGCGTTCACGAACGATGACTTGGTCCTGTCGGATGCAGAGAATTTTATGAGAATCTGAAGAACACGGTTTGACTTGAGATTTTATCAAATGAAGCTGTTTTTCTTTTGAGTAAGTATAGTTTTTGGAACTTAACTTTTATGAGTGTTTGATCCTAAGTTAAAAATTAATTTGCAGGTCTGTAATTTTTCCTAACACATCGAATAAAAATAAAAATAGTTTGTAATAATTTAGAATGTATCTAAATTTGCACGTATTTTCATATCATATACATATACCTAAGATGAAATGAAATAGAAAATTTAATAAAAACAAAAAGGGAGATAAAGAAAATGAAAAATAGGTCTCATTATTATGAATCTACCAATTAAATAAGTTGTACACTTACCCAGACAAGGAAGCAGAATTGGAAATCGGCGGACTATTGGACTCGAAGCCGTCTTTAGGCTTCTCATTAGCAAGTTGCATCTTCAGCTGATGTCCGAAACACGCCAGATCCTCCCTGAACGTATCAGACCCAGGAGTCGTTGGCTTCTCATCATCACCTGTAGCCATTGCCTCAGCATCACTCTTCAATGGCGCTTGTTCGGACTCTTCTTCAGTATTATATATCTTAAAATACGCAAACGTCAAATATATCACCGAAATTATGAACGACGGTATTGGTATGGCCATAGCGTATACCAGGTTTAAAGTGTTCTGCCACATGTCCAGCTCAGTGATCACCAAGCCGGGGTCAACACGGCTGTAATAGCAAGTGTAATTGTTTCCAATAGGTTTGTGCTTCGCATAGAAGACCGTACAGTTCAGGATAGGCGGGTACCCACAGCCTTTCACATTTGGAAACAGTCGCGCACTAGTAAAGTACCATTCAGAATCATTTCCTTGTAACCCAGTCGGTACAGCATCAGGTAGATCCTCGTCCATCATTTCTGGATACGCTTTATCAGCTGTTACCTCGTAATTATCGTATTCATAGTCTTTCCTTAACGCCCTCTCGGCTCTGATTAAATTGTCCATGTCTGTCGGAGTTACATTAGGATATATGCCCAATTTATAGTTGACACGAATTTGTGTGCACTCAAAGAGGTCTTTGGTGCAGCCTTCCCTGCAAGATGCCCAGGAACAGTTGCTGGCGCCAACGAGATGCTGCACCCCTGTCGTGACGCATAATGCTGCGACTGGATCGAATTGCATGAATATTGTAGTAAATGCTGGTTCTATAACGAATGGTACGAGGAAGAGAAACGCAAAGAGGCTGAACGTACCAAGAAGGACGAAAGTGGCTGTTGTGTAGAATAGAAGTTTCTCGGCGAAGGTTGGGGGTATAATTTCTTCGTCTGTCATGGTGTGGGAGCGCTACGGACGACCATAGCGCTGTCTCAGCTGTCTTGCGTCATATCATTTTACATCCCATTTCAGTCTTTGAACGTTTTTTTTTGGATTGTTAGTATTTATTCACATATCTATTGGTATGACTGAGAAAGCTTTAATGAGGCTTGGTTTTCTTAGAATGATTTTCTGAAACCATTTACAATGCAGTAAAGTTTTCTAGCATTCGGATCTAAACCTAAAGACCGCACTGTACCTACTTATTGTAAATTTATATGTATCTTATTGAGACTAAAAATATTTAGCACTACCCCTAAACCCTCGCGGGCGTATATGCGTATTCAGAAAAACTCACCTAAGTTTCATCAAAATCGGTCCAGCCCTTTCGGAGTCTATAGAGGGCAAACTAACAAACATTGTTTTTTATTTATATATATAGATAGATAGATTAGCACTTTAATAACATAATATCACGCCTGTACCCCAAAGAGTTAGGCAGATGTGCACCTATAGTACACCCACAATTCGCCAGATAAGTCTGAGCTTTAATCCTACTAATATTCTAAATGTGAAAGTTTGTGAGGATGGATGGATGTTTGTTACACCTTCACGCAAAAACTACTGAACGGATTTAGATGAAATTTGGCACACAAATAGACCATGACCTGGGTAAGAACATAAGCTAATTTTCACCCTGGATCGCAGACGAAGTCACGGGCAAAAGCTAGTATTATAAATGCGAAAGAAAGTTTGTTTGTTTGTTACGCTTACACGCCAAAACTGCTGAACGAATTTGGATGAAATTTGGCACATAAATAGAACATGACCTGGTTAAGGACATAGGCTACTTTTCATTATGGATCGCGGACGAAGTCGCGGGCAACAGCCAGTTAAGCATATATGAAACACATCCAACATAATGATCCCGTTTCGACAGTCTACTAACACTTATGGGTTCTACCCAACAATTTATCTAGGAAAACTGAAACAACGAAAACATCCATTCTATTCCTGGAATGTCGGCAAACCAAATAACGAGATTGGCATTTGACATATTCGGCAGAACATTCCGAACAGCGAAAGGCATAACTACGGTACGGTCTAGATTGACAGACGACAATTAAATAACTGTGCCTAGGTACGGTCTGACTGACAGCTGTGAATGAAAGACAATATTTTGTTATACAAGGGAGTTAGCAGACCAATTACGGTGATAGTGTGGACTTTAAGGACTATTTTTTGCTCCAACTCAAACTCAAAGCATTTATTTCAAAGAAACCAATTACAGGCACTTTTGAATTGTCAAGGGGCGGTCAGAAAAATGAAGCAAGTTGCCCATTCCAAAGCGTAGTAGGTACCTATGGAGAAGAAAGGGCAAGAAACTCCGTGGACACTCTTTTAAATCAAAACTTAGTTACAAAAAAAAAAAATTGGTTACATCATTCATGTTGAAATTATACATGTAAGAACGATGTAGAAAGACGTGCACGTTAAAAGCGTCCGTAATAAAAAAGATAAAAACAAAAAAAAAACAAAAAAAAAAAAAAAAAAAAATAAGCAGTGGCAGCCAAGAAATGACCAGTCACTATTGACGGCGCCCGTATTTAACCTTGGGAAGGGATTCCATTCTAAAACTGAACTATCAAACAACAAGAAAGAAAGGAAGAGAAATTAAAGGCTCAATATTTCCACCTTTGGAAGAAACTTGGAAAAGACCACACGTAATATTCGAGTTACGATGTAAGTCACTTAGAGGTCTAAAATCATAAACCAAACTTAAAAGTTGAAGATTATAGAAGATATTAAAAGTTTCAACAATGCATCATTCCTCGAGCCGTTTCAAAAAAAGAACGGCCAGGATAATGAAAAAAAACTTGGTAAACATTAAACAAATGAGGCGCGACAACTGGCACCACACACATACTTAAACGGGGACGCCAGTCTGTCTGGCCAGCAATCCAGTATCTAATATCGATTTGGGCTAAAATTAGCATTAACAATATTTAGTTAAGGCACAAACGTTTTTCGACACATCAAACCATACCTTTGAACAAACCGGAGCTAGCTATTTACCTAAGATTAATTAGGTTTAAATAAAAGTCTGAAAACGCCAACTCGTCTTGAACAAGCGTTTTGGTCAATGCTCGCGCCTTCTCTGTATGAGAAGACGCTTTGCCTTGCAGTAGAACAGTAACAGGCTGTTGTTTCTGGTTTCTTAATAAGGTTTCAGTGAGCAACTTTCAACGTATTGAATGTATGGTTATATATCGTTAATTTAATAAATTTATGAAATGCTTTACCGGTAAATTCTACATCCCATGGGCATCATAACAGACACTTAAAATACCATCAGGAGGTAATAAAAATGAGTGACACTTAGTATTCACTAATTTACATGCATTTTATCCTTAGAACGCAGATAGCGATCATGTGGTCTTGATTAACCCAACTGATAATATCAAATTATATAATTTTGGCAACACGGAATACTATTGCGTTATCACCAGAGATCGAATATTCGGATGCGTATATTAACCTAAAGTTAATTTTGCTATGGAAGTGTGGAAACGGCTTCGTAAAATATTATTTATTTATTAATAAAAAAAACCCGGATTCTTGGATTGCATAACTATTCAGATTAAAATTAATGAATGTTTAACCCCCGATGCAAATATGCGTATGTAGGGCTTAATAGGAGGGGTGGTGTGTGTTAGTCAAAACAAAAAAAAAACTTTTTTTTTCGATACAAAAGTGCATTTTATATTAGCCAACGTCTCAACTTTAGGTGAATATGCATCTGAATATCCGATCTCTGGTCAACACAAAATATATACAGATTAATAATCCAAAACGAATTATTTTAAACAAACAATTCCCAGCAGTTACAATAAGAAATTATACGTTGGCTAAATGTATATCAAATGACAAATCGATTGTTAAGATTGACATCTTTGACACAAATGGACGTTGAAAAGACAGTGGCCACAAAAGCACGTATTTTATGCTCGCCAGCAAAAGGGGTTATGACTTTTTTAACACTGAACTTTAAATTTATTTATTTTTAAATTTAATCCAGGCATTTGATTTTATTATTCATGGATATACCCTGAACTTATCGCTGGGGGCTATTAGATTATGAATTTAATATTATATCGTGTCAGTGCGTGTCAATATTCCGTGTCAAATTGTATACGAAAATAAATGTAATATTTCACGGTTCATTTCGTGTTCAATATTATTGAATAATAATAATTTTATTATTCATAAATAATTACCAAATTATTTTTCGGAAATCATTATTATTTCCTAAAATAAGAAATATGAATTATTTGTAATGTCGGACTTTCAAATTATACCTATTATTTAATATCATTACAATTATTTCCAAATAATCGTTAAATACCTATTGTTTTGTTTTTATTATTATAGTTCCGGCAGAAAATATACGTAAGTATACCAAGTAATCCTGTATGAAGAGGCTTATGTCGAACAGCAGAATTTGATAGGCAGATTGATGGCACTTAGGCGCGACCGGAAAACACTCGAATAACAAACTGCCTACCTTCATGTCGATGACAATCGATTTTGGTGGATATTTTAGGTATTTTGTTCGTGGCCTTGCTTTTCGATTTTTTTATTTAGTCCAAGCTTGGGAGTATTCCCGTTTGAGCACCTATTTTGAGGGCACCTATGCACAATGGGAATACTTTTGCTGCTCAATGCACAGGTGCCCTCAAAATAGGTGCTCAAACGGGAATACTCCAAGCTTGTGTTTTCCACTGAATTCATAATAATAATAATATATTTAGTTGCATAATAACACAGTTTATAACCACATTTAAACCAATTGTTTGTGAGTTTTGAGGGTCAGGCTTCTTCAATGAGCAATATTTTATTTTGTAATGGTTTTAAGCATTTATTTTCGAATATACATGTAGATTTATTAGAATAAAATTACGACGGTGGACCGACTACCATCTTTTCTCCTAGTGTCGAACCGATGATCCGTGGAACGATGGAATCTAATGTTCTCGAAGGATCTTCGGCGACGACCAATCAGCGCTCCCCGTGCGCCGCTATCGCTCCCTCCTCTTTCGTCAACCCTCCGTCTACTCGACGCTAGAGGGCTCCACGTGTTGTCGTCTTTGCGCCAATAGATGGCGTTAACACCAATCAAGGAAAAATAATATACCAGCCAGGAAGCTCATTGGTGAGATAGGTCACAAGCTCCGTGACAAAACGGGTGACTCCCGCTCCGGCTCGTTCTTGGTGCAAAGGTTAGCCATTGCCATCCAACGTGGCAATGCAGCAAGCGTTTTGGGCACCTTTGCGCCGGGAACAGTTAGGGGTGGGTTATTTGTCTAGGCATTTAATGAATAGGTGTGTACCTGTATTTTATTGTCTAATTATCCGTGTTTTCTCAATAATGTTAAATTTAATAAATAAATGATGATTTAAACAAGCTAACACTAAAATAATATGTTATAAACAAATATAAAAAAAAAGAAAATAAGAATTGTGTACTTTAACTTTTGTACGTAAAATTAATTACTATTATAATTTATGAAGAGAAAAAATAATAAAGTCTTGTTACAAAAGAAACTATTAATTGTACGAAATAAGGTTCAGATTGCAGTACATTTTTTTTTGCAATATGGGTCGAAAACCCGTTGTCAGAAAATTAATTAGTGCTACCGGAAATATCAAAATTGAATTAAAAGCTTTGTTTAGGACATGATATTTAAATGCGGAGCTGTTTGTGAAACGGTAAAATTACTTAATCGTAGGTACAATATTAAAACATGAAATGAGTATTTCAAAACAAAACAATCAATTATAGTACTAATTTAATCTGAGGCCACAATATGTAGGTACCTAATTGTTGATAATTTTCATAAATATACAAATATTTGTTTAATCAGTAACTATTAAATTGAAAACAATGATTGAATCATGCCTATTAGCGCCACATCGCAGTTTACGCCATTCCATTAAAATATTAATAACAAACAAAATATCTGTAATTTTATTTTCTCATCGTGAAGAGAGTCTTGTTAACTGAAAAGATTACGTATGGTACTTTTTTATAAAATTAAATGAAAAAAACGAAGCTGACATGATTGTAATACACATATAATACATATGTGTATTTCATCAATAAATTCGTTTTTTTTTTTTCAATTTTGACTTTCAAAACTGGATGTGGTTTGACTTTGACTCTGATTTGATATTAAATTAAATAAGTTTTCAAAACAATACCTAGACTTCTGAATAAAAAAACCTCAGTGTAGGAATTTACCAAAGCCAGATATCGTTTATCCGTGGAATAAACTTGACGGCTGACAGTTCCAGTATGGAAAAACCGACAAAAATTCAAAAAATCAAAATTTAATTTCATGATAAAAGGTAAATGTAAGGTAAGGTTTTATTGCAAGTATAAAGGTTTGGTGAAATTCACCCTAAGGGCCCGTTGTTTGATCACTAGTCAAACATACTAATAGTTAAAATGCGTTAGTTAAACTAACATTGTATGCACATAAAAATATTAATCTGTTTAAAAAATACAGTGATATCCACAATATAAATACTAGAAACAAACACAAATTTATTGTTCCTACAACCAGGCTCAAGAAAATAGGTGGCTCGTTTAGATGCCAATGTATACGTTTTTATAATAAACTTCCTAGCCACATTCAAGATCTAAGCTTTAATAAATTCAAATCTTTTATAAAACGGAAACTATGCCAGAAAGCCTATTATACTGTGAAAGACTATATTGAGGACAAAAAGGCTTGGGATTGAGCTGCTCCAATAAATTTACACGGTGAATGTTGATTTTAATTTGCTAGCTATTTTAGACATGAATATTTACTGTAAAAAGTATTATATTATTTTCATTATTGAGAATATGAGGACTATGTGGGTCATTGTTTCAGTTATATTCTTGATCTGGCAGTTTAAGTAGTTTATGCGGCCTACCCAAATGTCCTTTCTTTGGTATTGTTCGTCGAATCGTTGAGCTCCTTAAGTTCTGAGTTGAGCTGCACGGTTACTGACAAATGCGTGCACTGACTGGACAGGTCCACTTAATCTGTGTGGTTCTTTCCTCAAAAGACCATTTCAGACACCAATCTACATGGTTCTCAAACATTATGTCCGATTTTTTTATATACACATTGACATTGTTGAATTTTATATACACAATGACATGAGTATTTACTTGTAAAGTAGTATGTTATTTTAATTATTGTGAATGTGAGGATTATGTGGGTCATTGCTTTTTTTTTCGCAGTTAATTTTGATCATGATCTGGCAGATTGAGTAATTTATGTGGCCTACCCAAATGTCCTTTCTTTGGTATTGTTCGTCGAATCGTTGAGCTCCTTAAGTTCTGACTTCCTGAGTTGAGCTGCACGATTACTGACAAATGCGTGCACTGACTGGACAGGTCCACTCAATCTGTGTGGTTCTTTCCTCAAAAGACCATTTCAGATACCAATCTACATGGTCTTCACATGATCTGACCAAGATTATGTCTGGACTTTAAAAGAGACTGTGACCTCTGAGTTTGTTTCGGCCTTTCTTCTCAGAGTAGTCAGATAGGAAACGCCGACCTCATCTAGTTTAAAAATATGATTGACGTGTAAAAGTGTTTGTACAAACCTACTTACAGAAATAAAATCATTTATCATTTAACAATTTGTTAAAAATGACAGAAGTATGTGGTTTGACAAATGGTTTAGCTAAGTACAGTTAAATAAAATTACAATTTGCCATAAAAATCAACCATGCGCAGACAGAGTAGTTAAACTTTGACAGCTTTTGACTATTGTCAAGTGACTAATTGTTAAATTGACTAATGGTCGTATTTAACTATGTATCAATCAGCAGGCCCTAAGTTTATTACGAAGGTAACTTTAAGAATATTATAGTTAAGTCGTTGTTAACTTAAGCACGTCATAACTCCGCTTACTCTGACAAGTTAAGCCGGACAGGTTAAGATTCTAAGGCTTCTCTTAAAGCTCACAAGCTCAATATTAACATAGTTCTTGGATTTCTGTAATTTAATACTTGCACAAGATTAGTTTATGAGCTAACTTTGACTTTGACTTTAACATTAAAAAGCGGTAATAATTTTTGGGGCGTAATTTCGGGCAATGCTCAAACTCAAACTCAAAGCATATATTTCAAATAAACCAATCACAGGCACTTTTGAATTGTCAAGGGGTCGGTCAGTCAGAAATATGAAGCTAGTTGCCCATTCCAAAGCGTAGTAGGTACCTATGAAGAAGAACGGGCAAGAAACTCCATGGACACTCTTTTAAATCTAAATATGGTTTATGTTAAAAATTATACATCTAATAACGATGCAGAACGTTAAAAGTGTCCGTAATAAAAAGACAAAAACAATTAAATATTAAATTAAATTAAAATAATTACAGATGTAAAACTCACTTTCTGAAACACTACATACCTATTCACGTAATCGTACCGATACAAGAAAAAAAGTCCCCAACCCAAATCTCTTCAAAGTGAGAGTGAACATGTTTCTTCTGGGTAAGCTCACTCCATCGGCGACTTTGTCTCTGTCATCTCTGACCTAGACTAGAGTCAAGAGCAAACCCATTTAAAATAAAATAAAGTAGTTCTTTGTGCATCGACATGATGTATAGGTACGACAGTAAATTAAAAGGTGGTGGGAAAGTAAGCCAGTCTACAGCACCTGGTAAATAGTGGGTTCGTAGCCAATGTGCAGTTGGACGTTGGTACTTGTAGTATCAAAAGGCTCTTTTCAATGCATCTCGGAAACAAATGTCACCAAAAAGGGTTTAATAGTATTGCTACAAAAAAAAAAATAGAGAGTACTCAATTTCGCATCCTACCTACAAATCCTGAGGACCTGAATGTCTGACAGTCAGACACCGCAGATCTCAAACCAAAGACGCAAACATTGTAGGAAATGTTCTTAAAATCCGTATAGGTGTAATATGAAAGGATTTTTCAAAACCCAAAACGTAATCGATTTAATATTACATAAGAGTCTCGCTCTTTATGAAACCTTACTAGATTTACATACCTAAAAGAAAACAAACACTCTTCAGACACCGATAGGAAAAAAAACTCCTGAAGTTAAAAAGCCTTAAGAATAGCGTGGAAACGGAACGGGGACACCATTTGTGAAGCAGAAACTGACATAGTGTCATTGAAGCTAACGGAACTGTGGTGTGCTATTGTTTATTTTGTATCCGCATCGTGGCGGGGTAGGCAGACGTGGTGGTATTGTTTAGAATGTTTTTTTTTGTGTAAAATTGCGATGAGAATGGCGGTCGTATTGATATAAAGGTGTTGTCAGACAAGCTATTGTTTTCTAGCGATACGACAGTGTTAAAGGCACTTATATTTATGTCATATCTTTTTGCCCGGGCGGCTAAGAGTTGTCATGCTCACTCAAAATTCTCGCTGATGTTGGGATACTTCTTTCTTTTATCTATGTTTGGACCTTTAAGTCCGCTTCAAAATGGTTAAGCTGAATGGTGCTATCCATCCGTCATGTTTGTGAACGTCAGTAGGGACTGGTCATGTCTTAGCTGCCACAGCTTATTCAATTTTATTTTTTAATATTTTTATTACGGACTCTTTTATGTTCTGCATCGTTCTTACATGTATAATTTCAAAATTAATGATGTAACCAATATTTTGTAACCATATTTTGGTTTCAAAGAGTGTCCTGGAGTTTCTAGCCTGTTCTTCTCCATAGGTACCTACTACGCTTTAGAATGGGCAACTAGTTTCATCTTTCTGACTGACCGACCCCTTGACAATTCAAAAGTGCTTGTAACAGGTTTATTTAATAAAAATGTTTAGAGTTTGAGTTTGATAGTCTATAGGTATGGTGGTATCATCTTAGGGATAAAGGTTTTTGGATCTAGAATGTCACAATGCCTCGAGGGATTTGCGGCTAAGTAGTAACAGCCGCACGGATCGATCGATCAGGTTAATCTCCGCTTGCCGCGATTGGCCCGTGGATGAGTGACCATCTTTACATACCAAGACCCCTCCATGCCTCGGGAAGCACGTTTTAAGCCGTTGGTCCCGGCTGTCATTCATGAATCTTCGACAGTCGTTACGGGTCGTCAGAAGCCCGAAATTCTGACAACCAGTCTTACCAAAGGGTATCGTGTTACCCGGTAACTGGGTTGTGGAGGTCAGGTAGGCTGTCGCTCTATGTAAAATACTGGTACTTGATTGCATCTGGTTAGACTGGAAGCCGACCCCAATAGAGAACAAAGGCGAGGCAGATAATGATTGTCACAATGCCTCTTTAATTAATAAGCCTGAAATTTTCTCATAAAGAGAAGGAAAGAACTTTGATCGCTAAGTTTCTCACGAAATTTTTCTTAAGGCGCAGATATACGACTTTTAATGATTTCAAATTGAACATCACGTCTAAACGAATAGTCTTATTTGTTTGAAAAAAATATATGATAAACTAGACTATTTTCTTCATAATTTTATATGTGAATATTTGAAATTATACTTTTATAACATAGTGTAATTAATTTGTAAAGTACTGTCTAACGCGAACACAAAAACGCTAATCACGCAAAAACTATCGGGCGTATTTTCATGAAATCTGCACCATCTAAAAGACAATGTAAGTACCCAAATTCTTGTATACGACTTTTATTTGTATTTTATTTGCGAATAAACTTGATGCGCGTGCATCGCTTACCAATGTCCGGGTAGACGCTAACGCTCTGTGCAATTTTATTCGCTTAAAAGTTTTGCATGCTCCTCCAACTCGGTCAAGGTCGCTGGCACTTATTGTCGCCTTATGAGGACGCACACTGGTCCACTAGCGCCACTCCATAAAAAAGTATTATCTCGTGACTGAGAAGGAATTTTGAAAAACGGCTCAATAAGCGACCTCGGTAAATGTGCCAAGATTTTTCCTAATACCTTTTATAAACTTTCATATTGAGACACGAAGCAATAAAATACGATCTAAATGAATGTGGCCGCTTTTGTTTAGATCGAATTTTGTTGCTTTAAAAAAAATTTTTTTTTTAAAGCAGTGGTGCTAGTGGACCCGTGTATGCGCTCTTAAGGGGAAAGCGCCAGGTTGCCCACGAAATTGAAATTTTAACAAGTATAAGTGTAATCCTATTGAAAACACGCCCCAGAAGTTGAGTAGGAAGGTTGTTGATTTCTTGTCTAAGTTTTTCCTTCAATTCAGATATGGTTGAAGAATCACTGTTGTACGAGTACACCCGACTGTGAGGTCTGGGCGAAAGAGTTTTCATGATTGTTAGAGATCGCTTTGAAGGGTGCCAGAGCTGCGAAAGACGACATTTGAATAATGTTATTTGCAAAAGTAATTTTCCCATGTCTTCAGTTTCTGATTTTAAAATGTAACGTGTATAATTTTATTTTTTATTTTTATGCATCTACAATAGTTTTTTTCTGAGACAGCCTGTATAATCTTCTGTACTACAGTGTTACTTCAGTAAATCATTATCGATTTCCAGTTTATTTTCGTAGGGTTCCTATTAGCGTGTCCGGACTTAATGCGAAGGGAACTTTTCAGATAATTAAGATAATTAAACACCTGCAGGAAGAATGGAAAATACCGCAGAATTACAAAAAAAACAACCGACTTCAAAAAAAAAACACTACAAAGTGAAAAATAACTTTAATTTCGGAAATCGGTGTCTTTGTATCTGTATTTTATTTTTTGCCACCAACTTCCGAAATTAAAGTTATTTTTCACTTTGTAGTGTTTTTTTTTTCAAGTCGGTTGTTTTTTTTGTAAAAAAGTTTTTATTTTTCACTTTTTAGTGAGTCAGTTATTAATAAATCTAAGTTACAATAGCCTAATGTAAACTGCTCATCACCTTTTACAAAATATTCCTTATCCCGACGCAGGGACGTTAATTGTTGAGAAATTCTCCTGGTAAGAACCAAAACTACTGGAGCTGATGATAAAGCCACTATCAGCTCCATTTCGCCATATGCATTGTGACGAGCATAAATTGCTTAGCAAACATATTAAAATCGAATCGCAACCCGTGAAATACTTATTATTGAGAAGTTCCGGTGGCCACCTCTGGTCTTCATCAATCAGTTCCACTTCACCGGATGGTACTTTCCAAGAGCAAATGCACGAGTTACTATAAAAAATACCCAAATCGCTATACGTGTGCCTATAAAATTTGAGGATTTCCCAGCGATTCCCATGGGATCCTCTCATCAAATTCTAATTTGGTGACAATGGGACCACCTCGAGAGCATACCTTTTCAAACAATAGAAGAATTTTCAAAATCGGTCCACAATTCACGGAGAAATCGGTGAACATACATAATTTTTTTTTTAAAACATACATAGTTACAGTCGAACAGTATAACCTCCTCCTTTTTGGAAGTCGGTTAAAAAGGGAAGGATGTAATCTGTCTCATGTCAGTCTCTATAAATATACTTCGACTTTCAATTAATCATATTCAGTAACTTGACAGTTTGAACTAAAATAATGTTACCAAACTATAATTATTAATAGTGTTCGTAATGGGACATAAAACAAATTTACGAAAAAAATAATGAATGGTAAAAAAAGTTGAATTTGAATAAATCCAAAGCAAGGTGCTGTTCTATCTAAACAAACACTTCCACACAATAGGCATAACGGACAGTCCTCTGTGCAGGGCCTGCATGGAGGCTGAGGAAACCGATGCGCATGTGCTCTTTGATTGCACAGGCGTCACCCAGATTAGATCACAAACCCTCGGGGCACCCAGATCCTACACAGATGCCCTCAGCAGACCAGGAGACATCATTAACTTCTGGATCCCGGTGGGCTGGTTGGAATAACCACCGACGGCCACCATGGCCCACACACAATGGTCCACATGAAGGACTTAGTGCGGAAACCGTATCCTTATAGAAGAAGAAGAAGAAGACGTTGTTCTATTGGAATATCATAAATATCTGTAGTGAAAACGAAAAGCTGTTCTATGGTAAGCGCATCAATTGAGAACGGCTGGAACCATTGGGCTATTTCTATTATTTTATAATCGAGATAATCCGAATCAGGTTTTTATGGAAAGAAAAAATGGAAACATTTCCCGGAAAATTTTCGAATTCAAGAAAAACTGAACATCCTTTTTCTTAAGAATTATTGCAATTTGGACAGGTAAACGTCAGTCGGTCAGCTAAAAAAAAACCCAATAATTTTTATTATTATTGAGTAAATTATTATTTTACCGGTCTTAGATCCCTATAAAACGCCAGAATAATGATTTAATTTTTAACTTTATCTAAAGTTAAAGCCAAGAGATGACCAGTCCCTACTGACGGCGCCCGTTCACGAACATGACGTATGGTTCAACACAATTCAGCTCAACCATTTTAAAGGGAACTTAATGATCCAACACACACGCCACCACCAGCGAGACATTAGAGTGAGCATGACATACTCTCAGCCGCCAGGGTACATTCAAGTCAATGCAAGACGAACCTAGTAAATGGTGGTAACTCGCATGTGGCGATGTGGATACCACTACAAACCTGTACAGCATCCTGGCTGCTTCCGAAGCAGGAACAACAAGGACGCTGTTACATATCCTACTCTCGCACATACTATTAACAAATCACGTATTTCCGGCTCGTTCCGGACACACTCCATGATGATAAGATGAACATTTTCAATTAAGTTGCATTCCACACAATTTGGTGACATAACTTTACTCATTAAGCTACTTATGGGCCATAGCATTAGGCTATTACAGCTGATCGTGTGAACATCCTTTTAAAAACCAACCAATACCAACCTATTCCAATACCAAACCAATAAACCTATTTTTCTCTCTTTTCTTTCTTTATTTTAAAAGCAAACGAGAATCTTATGCCCATTTTTACTAACACTAATTGATACCTAAATGAAAGACTAAACGCACTGTTGGATTTTCGACCTTAACACTGAAAGTTGAAAATCCAACTGCATGCGTAGCATGACCTCTATAGAAAAAGTAGAAACGGAAGACGAAATTACAGATTGTAGAAAGATTTCTACGGCGCGATGTCAAAATTCAAAAAAAGAATGACTTTTTGTTAAGAAAGTGATTTGTCTTCTCTTCGTAGAGTAGAGATAGAAGTGGTCATGCTTCGCATGCAGCACGATTTTATTAAGGCATTCATTTAGGTGTCGGGCATATGTCTACGAAAACAAAGGTAGCTAGGTACTGTTTAAATCCCAATATGATATCATGTCATTTAAGGCAACAAGTAAACAAACATGAATCTACAATTACCACACCACAACTCAACTGGCATCCAGCTAAAAATAGGTCAGAACTTGCTGCGTACGTCAATGGGGAAGTCATTCTATTTATTACAGTTACATTGAAGGGTGCAAATGTAATTTTATTTAACCCTTTATCAGATACTTGCTGGCCCGGCAAACGTTGTTCAGCATTTTTTTTTCGGTACGAAATGTACTTTAATGGTTATTCTCATACCTACCAAATATACATAAAAAAATCTTAAAAATCGGTCGAGTCGTTTCAGAGGAATACGACCACAAACACCGTGACACGAGATTTATATAATTATATACATATATATGTCGGAAATACGTTAAATCAATCGTTTGACTTTGACTAATCGGGACGCCAGCGCCACCAGGTGGCCCTCGACAGAGTCTATAACATAACGCTTGACCAGAGTTAAAGCAGAGTTTGCTTGTGGCGGCCAAGCAGTGAACACGTTTAGAATCTGTCGCGCGTTCCCTATAGTTGTGTCGTGTACCTACAGTATGTGATTCGCTAGTGTGATTAATTTGATCGTAAATTATAATTCAATTTGAATTGCAAACGGTTTTCCTATTGCGCAATAACCAACACTTCCCGTAGTACGCCCACAGTAGTTAAAATACAGCTGATGATAACGAGAGAGACGTACCTTCTCCGTCATATAGATTTCTAATAAGGTCAAATAGCTTTGTTTATCTCAGTATTCACTAGTAGCTCTGTAAGTTGTTCTAATAAAATTATCCATCATGCCTGTATTCCCTGATGGGTTAAGCAGCGGTGTAGTACCTATACATACTTAGTACACCCACACCTTGCAATATTGTACATCACTGTGTATGGAAAGTGGTAACTGCATTATTATACCACCTTTAAAGTTAAGGAATTTTCTGATGCCTTAAAAACCTTAACAGAGACAGGTATACTGATACCCCACTTCATTCAAGAAGGAACACAGCAATGCAGCTGGCAGAGTCAGGTCCTATAGTGGTGGATTTCTTTGAAGAACTTAAATTAGGAACTATTAACCTATGCAGGTTGTAATCTGCGTAATCAACCTGTTCAAATAGTTAATAAATTACCATAACATAAAAACATAACATCACGCCTGTATTCCCCGAAGGGTTAGGCAGAGGTGTACCTATAGTACACCCACATTTCGCCAGTTATATTTAAGTCCCATGTAGGGGCGAGCCTATTGCCATCAACCAGGCACAAATCCAGACTCCGGGCTGCTACCGAGAAATTCCAGATGGAAAAACCCGATAACACTTTGCCCGACCAGGGAATCGAACCCAGGACCTCATGCTCAGCAGTAGCGCTTGCGACCACTAGACCAACGAGGCAGCCCCCCCCCCCCCCCCAATTACCCCCCTTGAAATAAACATACTGTACAAAGGCTCATTCAAGGCAAGGCTCAAGGCATTCCTTTTGGAAATATATCTCTACTCATTATATGATTTGTAATAGTCTTATTGCTCAAACTGACATGTAATTATTTATGGTGTTTTATTGTATACCGAGTTCATATGACTTTTATTTTTTGATTATTCTTTTTCGTTTAAATTGCAATAAATTTATTGACAATTTATATTTGCATGGTATTTTACATTTCATTTAAATCATATTTTCTCATTTTAATTTAATTGCATGTATTTTTTTTACATCTAATACTGTTATTAATTTTGATGTTTCATGCTGGATTAAATTCGAACGCAATGTAAATTGTTATTGAATTAATAAATTGAATTGAATTAAGCAAAATTTGCGATTTGGGTATTTTTTATAGAAACTCGGGCATTTGCTCTCGGAAAGCACCATTCGGTGAACAAAGTACCTGATGATGAAGGCCATTTGGTGGCAACCGGAACTACTCAATATTTCAAGGGTTGCGATTCGATTACTCTAATATGTTTGCGAAGCAATTTATGCTTGTCACAATGTATATGTTGAAATGGAGCTGATGGTTTCTTCACCATTAGCTCCAGTTTTTTAGGTTCTTACCAGGAGAACTCGTCAACAATTAACGTCCCTGCATCGACAAAAAGAATATTTTGTAAATGGTGATGAGCAGATGACATTAAGCTATTGTAACTTAGCTACATTAATAACTGACTCACTAAAAAGCGAAAAATAAAAAACCTTTTTACAAAAAAAAAAACAACCGACTTCAAAAAAAAACACACTGCAAAGTAAAAAATAAGTTTAAGTTTGGAAGTCGGTGGCAAGAATCTAAAATACAGATCCAAAGCCATTTTTTTTTGTAAAAAAGTTTTTTATTTTTAAGTTTATAAAACATCAGAACATCACACCTGTTTTGCCGAAAGGGTATGACAGAGGTGTAAGTAACTTTAGATTAGTTTAGATAAACAAGGAATATAATATCGTACCTCTCGGCATCAACGCCTAAGAATAATGAAGAAGAAGGAAGAAGAAAACGAAGAACGAACGAACGAGGAAGAAGGAATGAGGATTGATCACAATGGGCATATAATTATAAAACTTGGTAAGTATTGCCCAATCGTCATTTGGTATGCTATAAAACTATATAACTTTTAAACAATGTATTGAGTGTGCTGTTTAGTCAATTGGATGTTGGATCACTCGGTTCCATATAAAATGGTTGAGCTGAATGGTGCTGATCCACGCGACATATTCGTGAACAGGCGCCGTCGGTGGAGACTGGTTATCTCTTAACTGCCACGGCTTATTTTTATGTTTACTCTTATATATATTTTTTATACGTTTTTCTCACATGACGAAGCAACAAGATTAATGTACCCAGGATGTTGTAATACCTTGATTTAAAAGAGTGTCCTTGGAGTTTCGTGCCCGTTTTTCTCCGTAGAGATCTACTCGTTGGAATGGGCAACTAGCTTCAACTTTCTGGCTAACTGACCGACTCTTTGACAACTCAAAAGTGCCTCAAAATGGTTTAATTGAATTTAATGCTTTTGAGTTTGAATTCTTTTACATGACTCTCGTAAGTATGTCATAAGCTTAAAAAGTTATCACGCACAGAATAGAAATGAATTTTGGTGGGTCATGTGTGGAGGGGTTTCAGCTAACGGATCGACCGAAGGTTAAGCTACGCTTACCGCGGTCGTTTCATGGATCCATTCAATATCGAGTCCCCTCCGTGCCTCGGAAAGCATGCTAAGCCGTTGGTCCCGGCTCTCATTCAAAGTCCAAAAGTCTGACAAACCGTCTTGCCAAAGGGTATCGTGCTACCCAGTCACTGAGTTGTGGAGGTCAGATAGGCAATCGCTCCATGCAAAATACTGGACTACACTCGGTTAGACTGGAAGCTGACGCCAACATTGCTGTGAATAGGCAAGACAGATTGAGTCAACAAACTTTGGAAATTGATGATTATTAATCATTCCTGCGGTCGGAAATCGCATTTTTTATCAACATACGATGTAAAACAGAGCTGCAATTTGCAAAAAAAAAACAAAGAACATTTTGGGGGCCAAAACTGAGAATTCACCTTAAAGTTCATCTTTCGTCTTAGAAAATATCGCAGGGATATCACGTTATGAAATAGCCAATAAGCAGCGAGCAAGTGTAATCAATGCCTGCACCCTTTTTGCAAGGGAATAGGTTTCTGCCCTGCCGTGGCACGAGTACCTACAGGCTGACATTATTAATTAAATATCGATAATTAATTATATATAAATACATCAGCAGTATATTTATATAGGCAGTTTTATCTACATATTTACATAACAATACCATGAATTGAAAGTTTATGTTGCCATGTTTCAGGAGCCGCTTAGCATTTGTTTAAGGTTATATAACTGCAGTACATAGGTAGTCAATATTCAATCTGCCTAGTGTTTTCCAAACTATGGTGGGGTCAGCTTCCAGTCTTACCAGATGCAGCTGTATATCTGACCTCGACAACCCAGTTACTGGGTAACACGATACCCATTGGTAAGACTAGTAGGTACTGTTATTTACATAATACTTTGTAATCATCGATTTCCTACTTAGTTCAGCTATCAACGACTTTACTCGATACAAGACCACCAATTTAATATACCAACGAAACGGATTCCAAAAGCTGATAAAACGGTAGTAATCCTTAAAATAGAAATTAATAATTATAACTGCTCTGACAAACATCTTAACAGCGTGCGTATACTAATCAACCTTGGTATTTAAACACACAACCCTTTATTTCACACACGCGTAGTTTTACGCTAATCGAATGCTTTCACACCAACTTAGACTGGCATATCAATACTACTATTTGAAGCCACTAGAATAAAATGATCCCTGATAATCTTAGACCTTTTTTGTACGTTAAAAGCACTATTACATAACCTAACCTCAAACTATAAGGCTTTGACGTCACACCACTAAAACAACGAAACACATTCGAAAAGAAACACGAAAATGTATAACAAACATGCAATCAAAGAGAATTCGAATAATTCTGTTATGATTTTTCAATTATAACTCGAATGAAACAAACATTTCAAGTTACATAATTTTGTGAAGACATTTTCATTTTAATTGAAACTGATTTTAATAAATTTATTACAGAAGTAAAATAAGAGAACACGTGAACAAATACCTTACGCAGATTGACATAATGCAGTAATGACTTGACGGTATTTTTCAGGCGTTTTTCTTATGAAATAACAAGTTATTTATTGAATATCGACTGAAACACTTAATGGGTTGTAAAAGGTTATTAAATGTATCGTGTAGACTATAAATAAAGGTCTAGATATTCATTTAACCAGCCTCATTAAAGCTCGTATCTCACTGTTACCATTTGAAACAAAACACGTTGAAGAAAACAATATGTTGTAAAACACTGTGGTCTTTTGACACTATATCATTATGTTCTGGGTTGAAAAACGTATATTTTGGAAAATTATTTTTTCCTCGACGTCTGTTTTTCGTCAGACGTCGACGCGGTCACGCGACTCGAATACTACTGGGCGCAGGCCGTCCCTGTCGGCCTCGTAGCCACCTCAAAACTCTACGTAACACATAATTATCCCATAAAAAACCTTCACAAAACATAGCCTTTAGTATTACAAAAAATCCAAAAAATCGACAAACATTTTCAAAAATTTAAATTCTATTACTCGAATTCGATACACAATTTAAATGCGCAAAAATGATTTTGAATTAAAAATTTAACTTTCACTTTATTTTATAATTTATTGGCTGTTTAGTATTTTGTTTTTTATTCCATTTTCGAAATATTTTGGCGCTCTGTCGTAGGTTTTGGAGTGCGCGCGTCGCTTTGTCGGGTCGATACAGCGGTATCATGTGTTCCAACAGTGTACGGCGACAGACAGTCTTGTTTTACAATTCTGAGGTCCCAATGCTAAATGTTATTAAGATTACTTTTCCTTGCACTATTTACGGCTATTCCTACACAATTTTAAGGGGAAACGTGTCTGTGTAGCATACAAATATGGACGTTATGTTCAGAGCTGGGTGTTTGAGTAACAGCGTTGGGAAAGTTCGGTTACTTTGTCTTCTTGATAGAGTTTCGGGTGCAATGAATGACGCTTTTACATTTTATGGGTTAATGACTTCTGTTTCGATAAGTAGTTACGAAAAGTAGAAATAAAGCTTATTTAAAAGAAAATTAGGTATAAAGATTACTTTTTATTTTCTTTCTTTCTTTTCATGCAGATCCATTTTCAAAAAACTTCAATTAGATTAAATACTTTGTTGTTCGGAGGTAAAACTCGTTTCTTAACACTTTTCATAATTGTATTTTATTTGAATCCACCATATTTATTGAGGTCGAGTATCGAATATTTTTATTTCAAAAATTGCAACATAACAACTTCAATAGCTAAGCATGTCCAAGAATTTAATCTGACCTATTAAAAATACTGGAAAGCCTTTCGTTATCCTGGCATTACTTGGCTTTGTGCCAGGCTGTGTCTTATGGAGTGGGTCATGCATTCCTACAAGAGATTACGACCAGCGGTGTAATTGCGTAACAAACAGTAGGACTGGGTTCCATGTTGACAGTTCAACAACATTCATTGCGTTATTTACGTCTTTGAGCAGACAAATTTTTCGAACATATGAAGCAATGGATTAGCAATATCCTTTAAAATTATTCAGATTGCGATTGACGGTTTATTACGCGATTAGGTTGCTGCCCAGCTTTTGTGTAAGAAGTTCGTGGCTGGGATACCTGGTTTCTGGTTTTAGCCTAGGTATTCTTGTATAAAATGTATATGTTGCAGGCAAAACTCATAACCAGTCAAAAGTACTTTTGACTATAAGCTCTCGACAACAGAACTTTTGACTGAAATTATAATCAAAACTAGTTTTGCCCAATGGACCTGGTTAAAAGTAGTTTCGACTAAATAATTTCGTTAAAAGTAGTTTTGATTGGTTCTATCAGATAATTAAACACTATAAAGTAATAATTTTATAAACAACGTAATTAAAATACCTACAAAAATAATGGTTTGCACTATAACTGTGACGAATAATAATAAGGCGTAGTCCGCTTGGCGGGGCTCCTACTTCCGGGTGGTTTAAAAAAAAATAACCACGAAGGGGATGGTGGGGTCTCCCAGACCCCGCCATCCCCTTATAACCTATCCTGTCCGAGTCGGGGTGCCCCAAGTCCCGAGCTTGCTTCGCTCACTTTTACAGTGGAAACTATTATTTTTAATTGATTCAATTAATTTTAAAGCTAAACATTTTAAAGTGTGAAACATTATTTTGAAATCTTCTTAATTTACAACATATGAGATCTTTTATAAAATACTAACAGCTGGTTAAAAGTGATTTTGACTGATGCTCTAGTCGTTAAAAGTAGTTTTGACTAAGAGCGTCAGTCAAAACTACTTTTGACCAACGTGTTTAGTCAAAGTTACTTTTGCCTGATTATTTCAGTTAAAAGTACTTTTGACGGATTAAGAGTCTTGACTGTGACATATACATTTACATTATGAAGATCGACAGGTTAGCAATTTAGGATTAATTTTAATTATAATCATCTATGTAGTTGTGGCCTGAGACTTCATCTGTATGTATTTTGTGTATCATATTTTTTTTATACAAATTTGAAGTATGAGATACTTTTCAACCTTTAGCATAGGACTTAGAAAAGAACATAGGCATAAGTCCCAGGCTTCCTGTCTGTCAAATTTAATAACGATAGGTTAAGTGGATTAGGGCCAGCTTCACCACGCTGTGTTTATTCTAAATGTCCCGTTATGCCATTTGATGGAGTGTCTCACTACGAAAATAGTCCGTCAAAATGCTTAACATGGCTTTTAGTAACAGCAGGGTTTGGTGAAATTGGTGAAAAAGTTAACAGATAGATAGATCGACAAAGTAACTTTCACATTAATAATTTAAATAAAGTATGGATGGATTTCCTGGAACAGGAAGGTAAACGAATGACCTGTAGTTAAAGCCCGTCTTTAGTATGCAATACCCAAAGGGTATGTCAATGTGAAATCATTTGTCCGGTTTCCCAAACTAGTTTTGGCATCCCAAAGGTTGAAGAGAAATATCACTATTGGTGATAGTGACATCCTAGTTAACGTATTATTACACCTGTTTGAATTAAATAAAGGAATAAAATTAATAATTCTATTTTTTTCTGTCTTTCTGTTTTGGTGTGTATTGATCACCAGAACAGAACAGAAGCTCGAGCCTTCTAGAAGGAAAAAATGTTAAATCCTGATGTTGTCACATTTTTTTCTGGCCGCCACGCCAATTTAATATCAGGATATGTCAAGCTCGATTCTCTTCAATCACATTATCTTATGCCACTAATGAACAAAATACCCCTCTTATGATTATTTCATCGATAACCCTAATCCTAACTAATATTATAAATGCGAAAGGAAGTTTATTTGTTACATTTACTCGCCTAAACCACTGAACCGATCATCATGACATTTTGCATATAAGTTGTCAGAGGTACAGAAAAGGACATAGGCTACCTTTCATCCTGAAAAACAGTTCCTACTGTTCTCGAGAGAAAGAAAAATAACTTTCGACTGTCACAATTGCATTAGGACGCTAAATGGCGCTACGTGTATTTCGAATCATGATTGAATTATGTTATTATTAAAATTAGAAACTTTAGAAGTGTATTCCAACAACCTGAATTGATTGTCAAAATCTAAATTAACGCGAGCGACGCCGCGGGCAAAAGCTAGTATATTATAAGCCAAATGTATGACATCTCTAAATAAGCTTCTACCTGTAGGTATAACTCATAAACCCACCATAATGCATTTTTATATTGCTCGTAAAATGTACTATAATTTGGCTCTGAACGCTAAGAAATGAAGTTCAAAAAAAAATGATGACAGTGACAGTTCTTGAACGCGGTTTAAATTTGTTAATCTTGTTTAGTTCATTGGTGAAATTCGCCCTTATTCTTTTCTATAAAGTGTTACAGATTTTCTTATATTTAGAAGGGCACATATTCTTTATTAGTCTTCTCTCGGTCCCCTTCAATTGCTTCATCCTAAACGACTCACGAACAAAATACTCTTTTTATGACTATTAAAACGACAATATAGGGCCAATATATGACATCTCTAAATAAGCCTTTTCCAGAATAGCTCATAAACCCTTCATCAGACATTTTATATCGCTCGTAAAGCGTACTTAAATTTCGTTCAGAACACTTAGAAATGCAGCTGTTGCAAATTGCCTGACTTTTTCTTTGCGGAAATGCAAAATCTTGAACAGTAATTATTATTATTTCATTATATATATACAAATTATATTTTTAAATATTAGAATACAAAAATGTAAAAAAAAAGAAAAAAAAATATTATCGTTTATTTTCGGGTATTAACCCATAGCAATAATTATTCCAATGCATTGTTGTAAAATTATTACATCACAATAAATTAAAATTAAAATTAGAATAATATCTTGAGATTATATAAATATCTTCTTTCTTCTTTATTTTATCTTCTTTTCCTTTTTTTATTTTTATTAGATTAATAACTTGAGTAGGTAGGTTGTATGTTTGTTTTGTATTTTTTTTTATTCTGTGCATTTTACCTGATTGTATTATAAGAATAGTAAAACCTGCTTATTACTGACCCAATGTTGAGAAAAGGCTTCTGCTCATACAGGGAAGGCATGAGCAATCATCACTACGCTTGCTGAAGGCGAATCGGCGATTTCAGACTTATATTCATTATAAGTCCACGTTTCCTCACGATGTATACCTTTTATAAACTTTCATATTGAAACACGAAGCAACAAAATACGATCTAGAGGAATGTGGCCGGTTTTCTTTAGATAGAATTTTGTTGCTTCATGTCTCAATATGAAAGTTTATAAAAGGTATTAGAAAATTGTAGACACACTCACCGAGGGTGCTGATTGAAACGTTATTCAAATTTCCTTCTCAGTCACGAGATAATATTTTTTTAAAGGAGTGGCGCTAGTGGACCGTTGTGCGCCCTCTTAACCGATGTCAGTGATATCCAAGATAAAATCAAAAAGTAGGTACATATGAATTGAAAAAGTCACATTAGTACTTGCCCAGATTTGAACCCATAACCTCGTGCGTGAGAGGCGAATAGTTAATTAATAATTTGTATTATAAAAATAAACGATTACTGGCCCAAATCAATAATATTTTGTACGTAAGGGTGCATAAGACATGAAAAATAAAAATCAAAAAGAATGGCGGAAAGTGGACACATGGAACACAGAAATAAAGACAGATGGCAAGAAGCATTGATAACAATATTAATTGAGTACGTTAAGCACATAGACACACCCTGTGAACTCAGCCTAGCCCACCTTGCTGACTGTTTAAGAAGCTTACAAGAGCTAAAGCGCGGTCACTGTCGGGAGACGCGCGGTGACACAACGCTGGTAATTTATTGCAAAATATGAAGCAATTATGGATTTACAAAAAATCTATTCATTGGACTAAAAAATTAAAACACTATCACGTTAGTATTTTACTTGTAGAATAATCTGACAAAAAATCTGAATGTTTGCATGTATATTAGTATGGTTTTTAATCGTTAAAATAATTTTTAGAGGTATCTTCGTGATTTTTTTCTATCATATTAATCTAACTAACATAATTATATCCAGAAGAATGTCATATATTTTTCTGATTTTGATTACTGCAGTGGATCATATATTTTTAGGCATTATAAATTTGCGTTTAGGTCATGTAGTCCCCTTAATGAAGCGCTTACAAATAATTCAACTTTAAACTCAATTTATCATTAACAGCGAGTTCTGAAAAAAGTTCAACAGCCTGAAAGCTCTGTTCCCAGTAATTGCATTGCCGTGACTCCTGAAAAGCTGCAATAATAGCTCTGACCCATTTCTGCATTACATGCAACTGAAAACCTGAAAAACGTTTAACAAGTACCGAGGACTTACTCAGATTTGGTATGAAAGAAAAGGTATTTCTGTCTCATTAGTGGAATTGTCTAAATAGTTTTCTAGATTCCCGAGACGGGTTCTGTTTCACTGTGCAAGGATATTTTTTGCAGCAGCTGAGATTTATCTAACAGGTGGAGAAGATAATAGGATGATAAATTTAACTTCATAGTTATATAATATAAAGAAAGAAAGTATATACATTTATTTAGCACGGACTAAAAGGCACACAATTTAATATACAGCAAATAAACAGTAAAAAAAAAAAAGTATAAAGTGCGATGTAAGAAATTAGGAGTAATGTGTGCAAAAAGTGTGTATGAAAAGAAAAGAAATTGTTTATTCTGTAAATAGGACATGGAATCACTTTTAAACGTGTTAATATAAAACAAAAAAATAAGCTAGGTGTAGTCGCATTATCTATCTGACTATCCCTGAGAAGAAATAGTGAAACAAACTCAGGATCAAAGTCTCTTTTAAAGTCCAGACATAATCTTGGTCAGATCATGTGAGTACCTTGTAGATTAATGTCCGAAATTGTATTTTGAGGAAAGAACCACAGAGATTTGAGTGACCAGTCCAGTCAGCGCAAGGATTTGTCAGTTGTCGTGTAGCTCAACTGAAAACGTAAGGAGCTCAACTATCTGCAAAAATTCAACCAAATAGATTCAATAGTTTAGTCACTAGTCGGCCCATTACTACTAATTAGTTTGTTTGAAAAAAAAAACACATTTTAGAATATAGTTGGGTTATTCTAATTTATGAGTTAAAAAGTGACTCTTAGTAGAACAACTATAATGCAGTTAAATTTTCTCATTAAAACTTTTACTAGGCAGTAGAGCGTACAGTAAATTGTCATAAATCACCAAAAAAAAAGCAAAATTTTAAATAAGTATTATAAAAAAAATAAGTTGAATCATCAAATCATCATGTCCTGTGTATGTATCCTAACCCGATTCCAAGGTAAAGTAAGGAATTAAAAATATAGAAAATCACATTTCATCACCAAATTCTCCTATTTTATATTCACATAATGTTGCGCTTATATTAAAACAAAACTGTATAATTTTAAGAGTTCAATATTATTTTTATTTGCTTAAATACCTTTGTATCCAGAAACACAATCATCTCTGTGTATATTGCGAAATTGCATTAAAAAAGTGGCAACATTTGTTTCGAGGTAAACAATTTTTATATAATAGCAACACACAGTTACTTTGCTGTCAAATTCATGGTGCCATTGTTGTGATTTTTTGTTGGCTTGAGAAAAAAAGCTAAAAAGGTGCTGAAATCGGGTTCCTGAAAAGTTCCAGCGTCATTTCTGTTTAGAGTTCTTATGGGTAAGTAAAAAACCAGAAAATTTTCAGTCTTCAACTGTTTGTTTGTAATTTATTGCATGATAACAGTCATGTATGGAATTGTCAACATAACCTCAAAATGTGGCGACAGTTTTTTTCAAACCCAGGAATTGTCATTTCTGTGTATGTCATTTCTGTGTATAGCCGTATACACAGAAATGATGTTGTACACAGAGATGATTCATTTCAGACAATATTCATGATTGGACGTGTTTTCAACCGATTTACAAAAAGGAGGAGGTTCCCAATGCAACTGTTTTTTTTATGTTTGTTACTTCATAACTTTTGACTGGGTGAACCGAATTTGATGTTTTTTTTCTAATTTAAAAAAAGGTGCTTTTTGTATGGTTTCATTTTAATCTGGTTCAATATAAGTATCCTTTGTTTTAGTCTCTCAGCCATGGCTAAACCATCAGAGACTGAAAAACGTGCCAAGCACCGGTTGACGAATAAATTAAGTATGCGGCGTGCCCGACAGAAGATGACTGAAGAAGATCTAGAAGAAAGAAGGCGAAAAGATAGGGAGAGATACCAAAAGAAGAAAGAAAAAGGGTTAGTCAAAATCATTGCGGATGTAACTCCAAGACAGAAGAGAGCTATACGTAAAAACTGGAAAGAAGCATCGAAGAGGTATCGTCAAAAGAAAAAAAGCGAAAATCAAGTCAATTTACAAACCGAGCAGTTAATTTCAGAAACACCTCCGGATAGTCCTAGTGTATCTAGTCTGTCATCAAGAGCGCTATCAGGGAAACGCCGTGCCATGTCCAATCGTCGCCTGCTCTTTTGATTACCAAGACTGATTTAAATTTGTCATTAATATTTACAATGTTCTAAAAATAAATTCTTTAAGACTGATTTGCTAATTTGCAATGTTCTCAATTATTGTGATTTTTTAGGGTTAGCGAAAAACAGTTCCTATAGATAAGAGCTAAGTTTTAATAATAAAGTCGCTTAATAATGACATGGACAAAATGATACACAGAAATGACAATCATTTCTGTGTATCAGTTTGTTATAATTTTTTGAGGAATTATTTGTTTACTTTAAAAAGAAACTCTGAATAGTTTTTATTGTTGACATTCTTTCTTACTTATATATTTAGCGTTTAATTGGTAAGAGTTTACGATTTGTTAAAAACAGATTTTTTTGTCATTTCTGTGGAAAACAGCGTCATTTCTGTGTACGCAGATTTTAAGTTTTGTTCATTTTTCTAATAAAAGAATAAATATTGATCTCTGACTTTATTGTTTTTATTTAACTATATACAAAATACGCCTTATGTGTAAAAATTAAGTTCTTCTGGGATATATTTTAATTTTTCACTCTAGATTAGAATCACCCAGTTAATAGTTTCAAAATACTTCTTTGTACCAGTATTGTCAGTGTTAGCAATGTCATATTGTCGTCTCCACATTGTATACTGCAGTTTGGTAACTGTTGTAGTAATGTTGTTATGGTTTAAATATTGTATAAAACGCACACTATGCAGCCAACCATATTACTTTGGGGGATTACATCGCTGATTTCAATAATACTAGTTCCCTACATGGCGACCCTGCCACGCGCGCCTGCGCTGCCTGCGCGTGATGCGATTTTACTCTTGGTATAGTGTTACGGCTCCGAAACATGCCAAAGAAATAATTACGTTGCAACAACTATACGTTTTATTACTAAATAAAAATAATAATAAAAAAACAGTGGACAGTCATTATGTGTCGATCAAACGTGGAAAAGGAGACAGTCTTCTTAAACCAGAATGCTGCGGGTTCGAACAACTGTACCCGATCGATTACCAATTATTACTACTCATCTTATACAAATGCAATATATTTTATAACATAGATCTCACCTACTAAGTACATACTACACCTCAAACTAATTGATTATTAGCATTTGTAAATACTGTTGGAGCTGCTGAAGATTTTAAAAACTATATTCGCATTGTATAAATTCAATCTTTTAGTATTGTAGAATTTCATAGTACATTTGTGATTACTATGTACACATACCGTAAAGCTACCATTTACTGGGTACGTCTTCCATTGGCTTGAATGTGCCCTGGCGGCTGAGAGTATGTCATGCTCACTCTAATGTCTCGCTGATGGTGGCGCATGTGTTGGATCATTTAGCTTCCTTTAAAATGGTTCTGCTGAATGGTGCTGATCCATACGTCATGGTCGTGAACGGGCGCCATCAGTAGGGACTACATGGTCATCTCTTAGCTGCCACGGCTTATTTTAATTTAATTTATTATTTGAATTGTTTTTATCTTTTTATTATGGACGCTTTTAACGTTCTGCACGTGCATAATTTCAACATTAATGATGTAACCATATTTTGACTTTAAAGAGTGTCCGTGGAGTTTCTTGCCCATTCTTCTCCATAAGTACCTACTACGCTTTGGAATGGGCAACTAGCTTCATCTTTCTGATCGACAGACCCTTTGATAATTCAAAAGTGCCTGTAATTGGTTTATTTGAAATAAATGCTTTGAGTTTGAAAGTACATGTTGCTGTCAACTAAGAGAACTCCGCCACATCTCATAGGTAACACGTTTCTTTCACTCAGATTTCAGGTTCCATCACAGAACTGAATACGTTTCTAAAGAGAACATTTTCGAGAGATAACGCTTATGAAAGTGCATACACGTATAGCCTTGGGATTCGATCTTCAAGCTAAGTGAATAAGATAAAGTTATATCAAAACCAGAGTCTTTGACTTTAATTTTATTAATTTTATATTTAACCAACTAGTGACAATGGTCTCAAATATGTTAGTAACATTATTGGAACGAAGTTCCTTATCGCGCGTTGTGAAAGGGGGCTAGACGGAAAAAATTCTTACGAAAAGTTGTCACGACACTTTTTGCTATAGTAAGCTATTGTAAGCTGTGCGGCGTCGCATGTTTCTCTGTCTGTCTCTCTCTCTCTTATAGAAAGCAAGCCAGATATTTTCCACACACAACACAACACACAACACAACCCCAACAACAACAACAACCAACAACAACAACCCCAACAACAACAACATCACGACACTTTTTGCTATAGTAAGCTATTGTAAGCTGTGCGGCGTCGCATGTTTCTCTGTCTGTCTCTCTCTCTCTTATAGAAAGCAAGCCAGATATTTTCAACACACAACACAACCCCAACAACAACAACAACAACATCAACAATTCCTTCACTAATTAATCGAAAGGAACTTCGTTCCATCCGGGTGTCCCTTGACACCTCTCAAGTTTTTTTTCTTAACAACTATGTTAGTAAACTTAACCTACACACTTAACCTAACACTGCCATATATGTTAATGAAAACCCCTGCTACAATCTCAACACTGAAGTAGAAAGTTTGGAGCGACGATTCATACACAACCAGTCCAGTCTGCTCGCGACACTCGCAGTATAATGTTGGGGCTGGTCCGCCCCACGCGCACCAGGAAGGCGCATCTTTTTCGCATCGTAGCGTAGAAGCAATCGACACGCGCTTCAGCAAACATCCCTAATACAATACAGAAGCGGAACATCCCCATCAACACCCGGAACGCATTATTATATTGAATGCTTAGGATGCTGTGTGATTTTTGAGTATAATCTACCCACAGGTTGCACGTTTAAAATGACGTGCAATATTTATGAAATAAGGTTTTTTCACTACTCTAGAAGAACGCGCAAACCTGCGAGCGATCTTTTTTGATCTCACCAACAGCGCCCTTCTTTCTCTTTCAGCAATCTCACCATCTTTGAGAAGACTAGACTTCTTTGACTATGCAAAGATATTATAGTTTTTAAACGTCTAATGGAGATGTAAGTTGTACAGAAGAGTAAGACATTCTGCTTCGACTCCAAATAAATTGTGATACCTAAGGGCAGGAGGATAATGATTATGATAAGCCCAAATCATTAAGACACCCAAGATATTAAGTAAAATTATTGTATACGAACTCGTTGTCCCGAGGGCTTAGAAAAATGGGAATCGCTTTCAATACGTTTCTTGTAACTACAATGATTATTTTCAGAATTAACATAAACTTTCTGCTAACTTAGTGTTAAAAAAAAAACGAGGATTTTGCTTGTAAAAATAAAATTGTAGTAATACATTTAGAGGGGATCGGCACTATTACTCCTATTTCAAAGCCTAGCAAGGAGAGGAGCACGTCATCCACTTGATTGTAGAGATTAAATGACTTACTACCCACCTTGTAAAAACTATTACATATACTACAATCTGTTTTTATTATATAATTAAAGATTAGTATATATTATCAATGTCAGTCCCATACATTTATAACTTTTCCATCTTCGTTGTCGTTAAAAGAATGTCACTTTAAGGCGCACCTTCAGGGAAGCCCGCGAAATTCAAATTTTGTTAAGTTTTTTGCAATTTGCAGGTCACTGTCAGGTTGTATTTTGATTAAAATATCATTCGCGACCGTAACAAATATGGCTTTACAGAATTATAATCATTACAATCAGCAATACATCTCTATAAGTTCATGTTATCCTATTGAATGACTATATTATGAAATCATGACATTTGAGGGCAATTCTAACTTAAGGAGTTGTATTGCTGATTCTAATGATTATAATTCTGTAAAGCCATATTTGGTACGGTCGCGAATCATATTTAAATCACCATACAACCTGATACTGACCTGCAAATTACGCTGGCTACCTTGACGCATCCCCATTAACTAGGCCCTCTGATTACCTACAATAAAGAATGGATAATTCACTTCTCCTGTCAATTTCCTCAAGACTCAATCAATCTACCTAGCTTTTTCCCAGCTGTTGGGGTCGGCTACAATTCTAACCGGATGCAGCTGCATTGCCGAATTTTACATGGAGCTACTGCTAATCTGACCTCCACAACCCAGTTACTGACTAACACGATTCCCTAACGACGATTTCCTCAAGAATATAAATAAATAAGAAATCCTGTTCGAAAATGTAAGTTCAAATATAAAGAAACTAAACCATTGAACCGGTAAATTATTTCCACTTCAATTGTCAAGGCCACTTCGCCGTGTAATCAAATATTTATCGGCTATCAAGTCGCCCTTTTCGTGGAACCAATGAATTTAATTTAGTTCTAATACTTTTCGGAACCCTTTATCGACTTCGATTTTTAAATGTTTAAGTAGATAACAACCAATAGCTATTATGGCTGAATGTGTACAGAATTTTATAATTGAAAAGTACGGGGAAAGAAGGATCATTGTCATAATATTATAATTAAAATAAAATAAACTGTAATAACTTTAAAGCCAATTTATTTTAAAACGTTTTCTGACATATTTTAATACTGCATTAAAATAATTACAGTATGTACCTGTTACATAATCTGAAGAATAATTATTTAATTATTAATTAATTCACTTAATCTTAATCTTAAAATGAAAAAAAAGATCAGAGTCAATAGAAGTACCTCTTTTTAAACAACAGCGGTGACCATGATCGTTTTTTCCTACAGCTATACAAACAATTTTTGAGTCGCATGATTACACTGATCTGTTTTAGCGTTTTATTGTTTTTTTAATCTGAAAGCTTTATGAATTTTCTACTAGATGGCATATGTTTGTGGCAAATTAATCTGACTCGTGTGAAATAATAAATGTAGATTTTGTTTATTCCTAATTACTTTGACTTTTGACTGGCAATTTTTTATTTTATTATACATTTCTATGACAGAGTTGATGACACTATTCTGTAGTATATTTATTATAATTTAAATGAATAAGTTTTAATTTGACTTAATTTGATGTTTAATAAAATAAAAATAACCACCAAATTTATATTTGTACGCCGTTAAGGCAAACGTGACTGTGCTATAATTTGTATGTAACATCTTGCATGCCATGTGTGTGTTTACTTATGTTTTGCACAAATAAATGATCTATCTATCTATCTATCTATCAAGTTAGGACACAATGCTGAGTCGGTAAACCAGATTCTATCATGCAATGTGCTGACAAAGATAGTCGTTAAACCGGAACCTTCAGCGTGGACCGCGAAATTCAAATTTTGTTACGTTTTTAGCAATTTGCAGGTCACTGTCAGGTTGTATTTTGATTAAAATATGAGTCGCGAGCGTAACAAATATGGCTTTACAGAATTATAATCACTAGAATCAGCAATACAACTCCTAACATATTTTGATAGTGACTACAACGAGTTTATGCTGTTTCTGCGTAACTGCCATAGCGGAATATTTTAATAACACGATTTTGTAACAGTCAACATGGATATCTCTTGACCAATCTTCTCGATAGGAATGTACACTCTGGAACGTGCGACCAGTTTCAACTTTTTGAGTAACCTCACCGTCTCTTTAACAATTCATAAGTGTGGATCGCGTGGTGGAATCATTTTAGCGAATTATAAGGGATGCAAAACAAAAAAGTTTTGTAACATGTCTGATCTGGTATATCGTCTCCTGCACGTCTCCCATCTTCCTTTTCTCTCTCCCTCGCTTTCACTCTAATACAAGGTCTATTCACTCGCACATCTGCATACGTTCCCTTCTACTCAACCTTTCACTTGCATATCTGCATACATTCCCTGATACTAAACTTTTCCAGAGGTGTACCTATAGTACCCACGTTTTGCCAGTTATCTTTAAGTCCCATGAAACAAGGAAGAGCCAATTGCCATCAACCGGGCACAAACCTGGACTCAAGGTTGCTTCTGAGAAAGTCCAGATGGAGAACCTAAGAACACTGCCTGATCCGGGAATGTAAACCAGGACCTCATGCTCTACAGTAGCGTTTGCCACCACAAGACCATCGGGGCAGTCAAATGGAACTATATTTTCAATGAAATGGTTAAACTTTATCAGTTCATATTTTTTTTTAAGTTTACTTGTACCGTCAAACGGGGTGAATAGGGATGCAGGAGTGAAACGGGACGAAACTTTAAAAGGGATTTTAACATTAAAATAATTTAGTTTGTTACCAACAAGGGCACTTAATCGTTAACGGTAACGTTCGTCGTTAGGGTACTTAATTACCTATTGCTATATCCCTGTTTCTGAAATCCTGATCCTGCACCCTAACTGCGTAACACACTATATATCACAATCTAAATAATTTTGAAGCCTATTGCTAATCCATTGCTTCATATGTTCGAAAAAATTGTCTGCTCAACAACGTAAATAACGCAATGAATGTTGTTGAACTGTCAAAATGTAAGCCATTTAATGTGTTACGCAATTACCCCGCTGGTCTGTTTGAATGCAAGGGCGAGGAATTAATTGAATTTTATTGTGTCCGTAATTGCGGTAGTGAAGAGGTTAAAGTTGACCATGTAACCCATAATATACCTAACCTTCTCCTAAATAATTGTGGTCAGTTTCTAGTCTAACCGGATGTAACTGAATACCAGTATTTTACATGAAACGAATGCCTATCTGACCTCCACAACCCAGTTACTGGATAACACGATAGCCCTTGGCACCAAGGGTGGATCCAGGATTTATTTCAGGGAGGAGCACATGGGCCAGACAGTCAAGAAGTGTCTCCCACATCCAGTATTGCACTATGTTGTTTTTGGTATTCATTTTTTTCATAATATTTAAGAATAACTACTAACAAAAATGCAATTTTTGCACCCAGCCTCGGATAGGATTGATTACCATAGCTAGATACAGAATAAGGAGTAAGTACAATAATGTCTACTTATGTCGACATAATTAAAAGAAAAGAAAGAAAGAAAAGAAAGAAAGAAAAGAAAGAAAGAAAATGAATTTATTTAGCACAAACTACAAGGCACACAACACAACATATAATAAAACAAACAAAATAAAAAGTGTAAAGTGTATAGTGAGAAATTAGTAGGAAAGTGTGCCTCGCGGCTGCACTAAATAGGTCCAGTTCAGCAAAAATGTCAGACAACTAGTGCCTGACGCTGGTTTTCAACTGAACCTGAAGTGTGGTGAGGTGACGGATGTAAATCAGTTTTGTACTGCAATGTGTGTATATGTGTGTGTGTGTAATTATAGTAAAGTTTAAGAATTAAGAGACCCTGGGCTGCAAGAGTGAGCGAAGTGAGCTCAATAATTTTAGCACTCCACCTCGAATTAGTTTAGTTAGTTTTTCTTTTGACCACTCACAGTATTAGCTATTTACGTTACATGAGTTGAAGAAAGCTGTATAATTTATTGACGCGCGAGGCCCCTCCAGACCGCGCTATCTTTTTAGCATTATGTTATCTTAAAATTCTCTCGCTTAGACTTTAATGCCCGAGTACGAACTGACTGCACCATTTTGAACGTTAGTAGTTACGCCACAGATGCTGAAGATATAGTAGGTACGTCTTCAGCGTTCATCATTGAAGCAATACATATTATGATGGATATGCATTCAGGCCAGTCCATCCAAACGATTCGATTATATTTCACTTAAACCATTTTGGCACGTGCCCCTGTGCCCCCCCCCGCCCCCCCTGAACCCGCCCTTGCTTGGCTCGACTATTTGTCAGACTTTTGGGTTTCTGACCAGTTACGACTGTCAAAGATCTACGAATGATAGCCAGGACCGACGGCTTAACGTGCTTCCCGAGGCAAAGTCTCGATATGTTATGAATGGACACCCATCCATGAAATCACCGCGGCTACTGTAGCTTAACCCTCGATCGACTCGTGCGGCTGAACATATCCACCTATTGTAAATCATAGGCAGCAATTTCTAGGAAAAGGAAATATTACAAACGCTTTCGAAGATACCAATCTTTTTGAAGCTTCCTCTATTCAAAGTTGTCGCCATAAATAAGGCTGGAATTAGACCCTGTTTCTTATGTCACGTACGACTACCCACAAGTATGGTGTATGTACTGAATATTTCCACATACTATGATGGTGTGCCGTAGACCCACGGCAATGCAGTCAAACGCAAGGTACCGTGCCATAGGCGGTCATTCAACCCTTTTAAAATACTGGCAATTCTATTTAGGAGTAGGCGTTAAGTGAGGTAGCGGAGCGATTAGAGGAAAGTTAAAATTTCTTCTAGGGGTGATTTTCTTTTCCAATACCTAGGAAGAATGAAAATATAGCCGTATCTATAGCGCCACATGCGAGCTACGCGTCACACTGATGTCACGCAAAATCCTGCATCGCGCAAGCACAGTTTGCCGCGCAACTAGCATATAATATATAATGTCCCGACATAAATGGTCCGGCAGTTGCCCACCATACACGACACCTGTCTGGTCGGAGGATCCTTGCTTTTCAATAGAGGAGGAGTGTACTTTACATACTGTTCTTTATGCTTCTATAAAAAAAAAAATGACTAAGGCACACAAGTTATCATCATTTGCCTACCCTTATCCAAATTTATTTGAGGTGAACGCAACATGTTTTTAGGGTTCCACACGTTCTAACGAAAAAACCGAACCCTTAAAGGATCATTCGTGTGACTGTCTGTCCGTCTGCCACAGCCTATTTGCTCCGAATCTACTGGACTGAATAAGATTAAATTTCGTACACATACGTATTTCTGTGACCCAAATGTGAAAGTGTAACGTAAATAAATGAATTTTGAATATGAGGCCAATTTTGGGGGGCCAACTAGAAAATTATAAACAAAAGTTTTGCAAACTGTACCGTGTGACATATCAAATAAAAGTGCTTGTTGTGAGAGTCTCAAATATATATTTTTATAATTCCAAATAAACAGTTTTTAAGTTATCTAAGAAAATATATGAAAATTGATCACTCCCCCAAAGTTATCAGATCGAATGTAGAGCTAAGCCCCTACTCTCTACAAAGACTCTACAAGGGGTAATTCTACGAATCTTACATCTTGGTCAAAATGTATGACTGGGCCGTCCATTGCACTATAGCATGACACAACATTAAAGACCAGTGACTTAATTTCTTACCATAAGCCCATAGGATTATCTGTGCAACGGCCGCGAAACAGCCAAGCCGTATATTTTGACCAAGATGTCAGGTTTGTAGAGTTAATCCTTGTAGAGTTAGAAGCTTGGCTCTACATTAGATCTGATGACTTTTTAACAGTGACAGTGTTATGTAAGTCTTGGCAACCAACTTTACATGAAATGTTTTTGGCGGGTAACATATTCATCGTACGGAACCCTGTCCACGCGAGTTCAACTCGCACTTGTCCGGTTTTTTCCATAGTCTTCATGTCAGTAGTCACCCCCTTTCTAGCTATAATTATCATATTTCGCACAGTCCATCCATATTTTCTGTAGCGGCATCTACAACGCCACATGCGAGCTGTACGTCATACTGACGTCACACAAATCCTGCATCGCGCAAGCAGAGTTTACCGCGCGACTAGCATATATACAACGTCCCGATATCAACCGTCGGGCAGTTGCCCACCAGACACGACACCCGTCTGGTCGGAGGATCCGCCCTTTCCATAGAGTATGAGTGAGCTTTACACCCTGTTCCTCACACCTCTATATTTATTTGGTCTTCCCCTACTCTTATAGCCATCCACATTGATTACCAAGACTCTCCTTATGATATGTTCCTAATTCCTCTGCCTCATATACCCTTACCGTGTCACACAACTCCCACACAACTTTTCAGTCACCGCACCGGTACCGCTCTCAATCTTCTTCTTATGTACTCATTTCTTATTCTATCCATTCGCGTAACACTACAAATCCCTATTAGCATTCTCATTTAGGAATACAATTAAGAATACAAAAAGAACATAAACCTGTTTGCCTGTGTTCTCTGGTGAAACTCGTTTCCCATGATCACTACGATTTAACACCGTGGCCACCAGCTTCACGCTCAAGCAGCACGAGTCATGCGATAGATAGCAACTGCGGAAAAAACAAATGAAAGAAGTTGCTTAGAAAGAAAAGAGAAAGAAAGAAAATATGTTTATTTGCGGTATACATGACGTAGAGAAAAACACACAAATACAAAAAAGGATGAGTTGGGCGAAAATATCCACGCAAAACGGCAATCGCTCAGCATAATGCTACGACCCTATGCGAGGCAGATCCCATTTTCTTTTTTTGCCTGGGAATTCATCAAATGACCTCTCCCGCTCTGGGCCGAGCGGAAGGGCGTATCAGACTCTTACTGACTAAAACCCACCCATGTTCCTTCAGTTGCCTGTGCGCCAGGGCCACGGTAACTCTTTCGAACAATCCGCGACCCCGGCAGGCATCGGCCCTATCGGACCCCGTCACTTATGCTGACATCTCTTTGAGGCGCGCGTGGAACACAACGCGGCGTACCCGGGCCTGGTCCTTGCCGGACGGCGAGCTGCCCATTACTCGCCGTCCGCAAGCCCGAGCTTACGGTGGCCGGGAGTCGGCTATCGACTCCCGACGCCCAGGGTGTCTCCTCCTGCGGCGACTAGGGGCGTGAGGGCGCAATGATTCCCTCTCCCTCACGCGCTCCGACTCCTCCTTCGCGAGCATTACTGCTTCGCAGAAGGAGGTGACTGCTTCCCATTCCCTGTCGCTCCGTATCATGGCCTAAACCAGGGCAGGACGCGAGATACCGCTGCCGCCGATCGCCGTCACGAGGACACGGCGGTGCTCCGACCAAGCAGGGCAGACCTCCACCGTATGCTCCATTTTGCCCTTAAGGTCGATCCACACAATGATAACACCCGAGCGTTTCCTTCCGCCTTATCCTAAACAGGAACCTCCAAACAGCCATGACCGCTGAGGACCTGCGTCAGGCGGAAGGTGAGGACGCCGTGGTGCCTCTCAAGCCACGCCTCAAAGAGGGAACTTACCGCCGCAATTGTGGCGTGCCCAATGCGAGGCAGACCCTAGCGCTGGTTTTCAGCGACAGCCGGCGTTGAAGTGATGACGTCGACCAGTGCAGCATACGACGACGCGATTTGCTGTGCGACGGACGGAAACAGGAGTCTCACGCGCGTGGCTGTTGATGTAAGTCGCGGCGTTCGAGGCTGTTAACGCAGTTTAACACTATGCCAATTTTGCCTTGCGCCTCGCCGTCAAACAGGCGTCAACCTAACGTAAGTACGTAACCAAGGCGGATCAGCAGCTCCGAAACGCCGCGCTTACGGCTCGCCGACCCTGATGCGTGGCGATTACGTTACGACTCCGATTAGTGTGCGTTGCAGTAGGGAGTTTCATACAAAGAATATTGAATGGCTCGAATTGATACGGTGACGATCCCTATCCAATTTGATACGTGTGCTATTTCCTTTAGGTCCGATTTTACCAACGTAGAATAAGTGTTATTCCAAGGATAAAGCTATTACTTACTCTCAGAATAACCATGTTTTCATTTCACCAACTACTTATCCTGAGAATAACAAAGTTATACCAGAGTAACTCTTATACCACCAATTTTGAAGGAATAACAGGCTTATTCCTCAGATAAAATCAAAATGCCGTCATTTTTTTATGGCAGTTGAGCCTAAGGACCATTGTTTGTGCACATTGAATTGCAATTCAGAGAAAATAAGATATGCAGCGTTTGAGAAGAATGTTATCGGACAGTGAAAGCGATAGTGAAGATTAATATGTTATTTCGAGACGTCCAAGGTGGTCTAAAGAAAGAAAGGAGCATTTTTACAACTACGACGAAAAGGATTTCATGATTAGATTTCGTTTATCTAAAGCAGCAGCATACAATTTATTTATTAAAAATTGAACATCAATTGGAATTTACGCGGTTACTCTATGTTTTTTTTATTTTCAATGATGTTAGAGTGGTGTGTTACCAGATCCAGCAATAACATTTTTTCTTGTACTAGCCAGTTAGCACTACGTTTCCTTTCAGACATTTTACACAATACTAGAACACAAAGCAAAATAAACGAAATTTAAACACGAAGCGCGACTTTACAGTTACTTTGTTTAAAAAATAACAGTGACAAGTGTGACAGATGTTCAAACTGACGACTAAATTAGAAAGGTCCTGTTAAGCTATACTGTACTGAGAAAATGACAAGCCTATTTAATTTGTCTACATTCAAATTCATCCGTTCATCACTTCACATTCAACGTGCCACAGATAACAAAAAACACTTATCAACGAATAGTTATACCAGGAGTAAGTTTTTGTCTTTGCAAAGTGGTGAAACGTACTATGAGTTATTCTGAGAGTAAATGCAGCGAATAATTTTATCCCAGGGATAGTTATTCTTGGATAACGTCGCCATTGGTGAAATTGGACCTTAGGGACATTAGAAAAAGATTCCTTAGATTAGCGGGTTGACAAAAGTAACTCGCTCCGCTCATTACCCTGCTTCAACCTCTAAGGTGCTAAATTATTACTTTTTATTGATCCGTGGCAAGCATTTTTAACCGACTTCACAAAAAGGAGGAGGTTCTTTAACCGACTTCACAAAAAGGAGGAGGTTCTCAATTCGTCTGTATGTTTTTTTTTTTTTTTTTTTTTTTTTTTTTTTTTTTATGTGTGTTAGCTCATAACTTTTTTCTGGGTGAACCGATTTGGATGATTCTTTTTTTATTTGATAGGTGGTGCTTCACATGTGGTCCCATTTAAATTTGATCAAGGTCTGACCAGTAGTTTTGGAGTTATCCTTAATACTGCAGATTTTTTCCACTTAGTTTATATGGATGATGTGTTAATAATTTCCTGTCACTGTTATTTACACACCAAGTAGTGGTATACGAATTTGTGTGGGGTAGGAACCGCAACTAAAAAGTGAAAAATAAAAACTTTTTTACAAAAAAAACAACCGACTTCCAAAAAAAACACTAAAAGACGTGAAAAATAACTTTAATTTCGGAAGTCGGTGGCCAAACACGAAAATACAAAACCAAAGGCACCGACTTCCGAAATTAAAGTTATTTTTCACGTCTTTTAGTGTTTTTTTTGGAAGTCGGTTGTTTTTTTTTTATTATGCCTAGTTGTACCTAGGTAACGTAGTAAATTATTTGATGTATATCTTCAGAAATAAATAATTAGCGCAGTTGAATACTTAAAGGCTTGAATATTTATTAAGAGAGATTGATTTCTATTTTCTATTGTTTTACGTCATGCTATGCGTCAATTGCTACTGTAATTTATAAGTTTTAGACAAAAGCAGACAATTTGAAGCTATTTCTCAACTCAATTTTAGTCCTAACTTTATTTATTTTAATGTTGTGAAACGTTTGAAATTCAAGTAACGTTTGTACTTATATAAAAGGGTTTCTGTTCTCAGGTTAGGTATACCATTGAACCATGATCTAAAGTACTAGACATGCGCAAAATGTGTCAGTGAAATGAAATGAATGAAGTATATCTTTTCGCATAACGAAGTAGTCCACTCATTTAGTTCAGTAGTTCATTTAGTTCAGCAAAACAGAACGAGTCCATAGTCATAAGTTATCGAAGGTGTGATTGATAAGCTAACACAAATAATGCACTTCACTAGTTCAGTTATAAACCTATCTCATATCCCGATTTTCCTTCATACTTTATACAGGCTTAGGATTGTCAACCATGACATATGAATCAAAGCAAAACTATCTTTATTAAGTAGTATGAATGTCTTGTTCATTTTTTTCTTTATTTAAAAATCTAAATATGTAAGTACAGTGATTTAGAATTATTCATAGGATATGTACATACCTACTTACATCCGTTGCTGATTATTTACAGAACTTACAAAATTAGTAAAACAATAGATAATAAATAATATTTCATGAACGTACTTTTCTTATAGTTTACGTACATTTTTGTAAGCTAAATTCGACATTATCAGTATAATAAGAAAGATCATTTATCAGTGTGTTTAGACTAACTACACTGTAAATAATTCCGTGTCGGCGAAGCGCCCCGTCGTCGCTCGTCAGCCGACCAGCCCATAGATCATACACTTCGGACCAGCCGGTGAGCGAAGTATCAAGTGACACAAACGTGTACGAGTGAACTGGAGCGAAAAGTAAGACTGAAGCAAATGAAGTAGAGACACATTTGAATGACTACTGATTGAATGATAAGTTTATTTTGCGAAGTGAAGTAGTTCATTTCCTTCAATCGTTCGCGAACTACCCATGTCTATAAAGCACCTGCCAAGTCTGGTTTGCTGCGGCCCCGGCCCTTGCTCGACGACGCGCCAGCCCGCGCCGTAGCTGAGCCTGTAGTTTTAAATTCCCCAGTTAATAATAATATAATTTAGATCCAGCCTGTCCCATCTTGCTGCCCTCCCCTCAGTGACGCCCTAAGCCGAGGTTCGTACCCCACAGGGGGTGCCCTTAGCGTGCGGTCACCTAATTTTTAAGTATTTTTCGCCCCTGGCTGGAGGCTTTAAGTTAGTAGCTTAAGGCACCCACAGGTTTGCCCGGTTAAGTAGCCAGGACCTTAGTGGTCACAACTACGAGCTGCCAATTAGGAAAAAAAAAAAAAAAAAGGTTTGCTGCGGAGACTGAACGTTGAACCTGCTCTAGTCATGTTTCTAAACATAAGACCCATAATGTAGATTATATTTCAACAATTTTTTGTTGTTCTTTGAGATACCTAAGATTGGTTCTAGTTTTTAACTTGCCAACTATTAATTTAGTAATCTGTTCTTTGGACAGCAGTAGGTACCTTTTCAGGCGGATCTTTCAACGCGTCACGCGACGGGGCGCGCGAAACGGTGTCAAAAGCCCCGCGCGGAAACGCGTTTTTATTGAATTTGTATGTAGAAATCAAGGCGCCTTCAAACAGGCGCGACTCGCAACGCGAACCGCGCGCGATACGAATGCACCGCTCGTCACGCCTAGCGTTGCCGGAGAGAATTATTCCGAAGTATTCCCGTCGTGTTATTCGCGAAACATTCGGAAGTATTGAGTAGTATTCGGAATTATTCCCCGAGAAGAATTACAAGGAAAATATTTAGCTAAGTACATATTAGAATAGTTAGAATGAACCGCTGAGTCACAAGGCGGTGTGCCACAGTTGCCATAATATAATCACGCTGACCGACATCGGATAAGTAGGCTACTTATTGGATCACCTGATAGAGTTCGACTTTTGACCGCGAGATGGCGGCGCAATTACCATTGCAAATTACATATGTTCCGCGTTAGTGATTGTGTATTCATACTCACGAATCTTCCTTCCTTCCTTCCTTCCTAACCTTGGTCACCGCAGCAGCAGAAAGCGCATGCAGGCGAGCACTATTGACGGAAGTTATACAGTTACAGCTTTTACTTTTACCCGCTAGACGGCGTTAATACCAGTGACTATATATTACTACGGGTTCATTCATAAAAATGAGTATAATACGATTTGAAAACTTCCGAATATTTCTTTCATCTACTTAGATATGTACTTACGTAATAAGTTTTTGTATGCGGTCTATTAGGTGTGAAAGTGATAGAGAGGTTAATACATAGTTACATACTAAAATAAGTTTTTAGGATAGTAATTTATGTTATAATAGGGAGGTACCTAACAGAAAGGATAATCTAATTATTAAGTATTGTATATTATTTCAAATGTCTCTTTTTTGATTAATTTCGGTTGAACACTACATATTTATTACTTAACTATGTAACTAGTTATTGATTAATTTCGGTTGAACACTATTCTACAAAGAAATATATTTTTTACGACTATTTGTTTTACCAAAACATTTAAAGTACTTAGCTATCTAGACCGTAGATACGTACTTTAAACTACGTAGGTACAACGTAAACGTACTTACTTTTATCTTACTTAACTAATTATTTACGTTTTTTCCATTAAATCGTAAAGCAAAAACATTTTTACGAAGTAAACTAAACTTGTAAATAACATCCGGACAAAATCGGCCCATTCTAAACTCAATCATAGTAAAAATAAAATAATGAGTAGTCACAAGTAGATAACTACTTACAGGGAAATATTAGGTCTTTACCTATGAAATTGCCGTTCTGCAGTACTGGCCATTTCAAATCAAAATAATTTTTGTTTGGCTAAGAATTCTAATTTCAAATTAATTTTATTTTAAAAACATGGATTTTTTTTTCTAAAAGTAGTCATTTCTTTATTGATTAGTGTTACATTTTCATCGCATTTCAATCTTTTTCGTCATCATGGATACGTTAAAAATTCGAGTAATTATGGAATATGAGTACCGTCGTGGCAGCAACGCGGCACAAGCGGCACGCAACATCAACGACGTTTACGGAGCTAACACTACAAACCAACGCACCACCTGTTATTGGTTTGCTCGCTTCCGTTCTGGAAATTTCGACCTGAAAAATGAACCTCGCGGTCGTCCGAAGACTTTGGTCGACAATGACGAATTAAAGGCGATTGTGGAAGCTGATGATACACAATCTACGGCTGAATTAGCAGCAGCTTTCGACGTTAGCGTCAAAACAATATTGGTCCATTTGCGTCAAATTGGCAAGGTAAAAAAGCTTGACAAATGGGTGCCCCACGAACTCAATGATCGCCAGCGCGAAGTACGCGTCGAGACGTGCCTTGCACTGCTCAACAGACACACAAATGAAGGAATTTTGAACCGCATTGTTACCTGCGATGAAAAATGGATTCTGTTTGATAACCGTAAGCGCTCAGCAAGTTGGTTGGATCCTGGTTCAGCACCTAAACAATGCCCTAAACGAAAACTTACCCCTAGAAAAGTGATGGTCACTGTTTGGTGGTCTAGCGCCGGTGTGATTCATCACAGCTTCTTACCAAACGGGGTGAGCATTACTGCAGATGTGTACTGTGAAGAACTGAACACAATGATGGAGAAGCTGGTGCATCTCCAACCAGCATTGGTCAATCGCTCGTCTCCGCTGCTCCTGCACGACAACGCGCGACCTCATAATGCACAGCAGACGGTCTCCAAGTTGCAAGAACTGGGGTTGGAAGCTCTCCGTCATCCGCCCTACTCACCAGACCTTGCGCCTACAGACTACTACTTTTTCCAGAATTTGGATAACTTCTTGGCGGGAAAAAAATTTAATACCCGAGAGGCAGTACAAAATGCCTTTGAAGAATTTGTTGCCTCCCGTCCAGCTGATTTCTTTAAGAAGGGCATCAATAAACTGCCACTGCGATGGCAAAGATGCATTGATTGCATGGGTGATTACTTCGATTAATACAAATAAAAAATTCATGAAAAAAATTCGTTTAAATTTTTTCATACAAAACGGCATTTTCATAGGTAAAGACCTATTATTCCCGCATTGTAGGTACGTAGGAATCGAATAATACTGCGTTGAATTTATGAATGAACAACGGCTGTGGGGCTCGGTGGGTGTGCTATTGTTACGTGCAGGCGAGCGCTGGCGTCGCCGAACGATTAACGAGGGATGTTCTCCATTTTATAGTATACTCTTGCCCGCTAGATGGCGTTAATTCAAGTAGCGGCATGGCGAAATATCTGCTAAACGTAACGGCGAGTCTCCTCAAGCTACATAGGCACACGAGTACATTCGTAACCACTGGGAATAATTTAATTCTTAAGTAATAAAACGTAGGTTACCTACTTCATACTTACAATATTTATTTTACGCTGCTTTTTTGCTGCGGTAGTATTCCTTCCAATCGAAGTATTCTTTTGAATGTTTCCGAATTATTCCGAATACTTCCGAAGTTTTGCAACGCTAGACTCACGCCACACGTGGTACCTTTGTATTGGTATTGCATGCGATTCGCGTTGCGTCTCGCGCCTGTTTGAAGGAGCCATCACGCGCGGGGGCGCGTGTCCCGCACACCGGAGCATGGCGCGTGGTAGTATATGAGATCCACCTAAGTTAAATATGCACCTCTCAAATCTCACCAAATTCTGACTCAATGGCTGTTGGCAAACTCTAAAAAACACTGACCAAACAGTGTATCCCAAACAGAAGCAAAAGATAGTGTGCTGGGCCCGAAATATGAGGGATAAGCAAAAGCATTTTATTTATTTATATAACAATTGCTTGCTGCACTTACAGTAAACAACAAAGCGCGCAGCAAGCCAACAACAAAACATTTAATTAAAAACTTCATACAAACATTAAAAATAGATTTACTGCTGTGCATAAATATGTCGACATCCGGCTCCTGAGCAACCAGGGCGTTCAGCAGATTAATTGCCTGGGTTGTGGGAGCATATCGAGTAGTATGGGTACGCACTGGAGGCGCCGCGAGGCACAGGTGCGCGACTGCCGCAGCCGGTCCGGAGCAAACAATGAACAGCGAGCTAACCAGTCGCGTTATCGATCTTTTTATTGAGCAATAAGTAGTAGTGCATCAACAGTGCACACTTAAGTCTGTGTCAACGAGTTGTCGCCCACTATTCCGACAACAACCAGAGAAGGATGCTAGCATCCCCTTTTTTTGTTTTTTTTTTTTTGTGTGTGAAGTCAATGCTAGCATCCCCTAGAAATCCCTCTAGGGATTGAAACTTTTCACAGCTCACTTTACATAAGTTTTCACGGTGATCTGTGATTTGATCGGTGGTTAGATCGGCTGGTTGGAAAAGAAAATCATGACGGTATACTATACAGGATATTTTTTTAACCAGTGCGCAAATCAACCATGAAATCAGCACATGATTCTAGACCCTCTAGCGCAGAAATTACTAGTCGGTTATCAAAAAAAAACAATCTACTGTTTCATAGAAAAGTACAATGTGATTGGAAAAACTAATGAAAAAAAAAATAACTGACGAAACATTTTACGCTAGGGGGTATATGCTAAATTCATGGTTACAGTTTGCGCTCTGGTTAAAAATGTATCCTATATAATAAACTCTGGACTAAATGCTCTAGAAACCCCCTGAAAGAATAGAGTTGTTTTAGAATCCGCAAGGCTACAAACAGGCGCAGGTATTGATCGAATATTTAATCCTTCTTTGCACAAAGTGAATAAACAATGGATTAGGATGCTGTTAGGGCTGCCCCACTTTTGTAGCGCTTCGGGTATGATTGTGGAGGCTCGGGTTGATGGCTTCCATGCTTTAATGCGCAAGCGAGTCGCCTCTCTACTAAGCAGAGTGCGGGACAACACTAAACGTATCCTTCAAATAATTGCGGAGAAGTATGACTCGGCAGTCTTTCGTTCGGATTCTGGTCAGATAGCGTGGCAATCTATACTGAACTCGAGCGACTGGTTTCATGACTGCACACCTTTTATGTATCTATCTTTTTGTAATGTCTGTACTAAATTAATTTGTAATTTTTTTTTTTAAGACTATCAATAATGGACTTCGTCTGCATCATTTTTTTTTATTATTGTTAATGGAAAAGCCAAGCTATTTTAAGCCATTTAATTTATATTTTTACTTTGTTTCTACATGGAACACATATGGATGTGTGTGTTGTGTTTTGTTTTTTTTTTATGTTCTTACTAGCTGCTGGGCAAACGACTCGATAGATATCCAAAATAAAGTAGGTACCTAATTAATTTCCCTATATGTACTTAAGCAATCATTTTCATTGATAATGTATAAAATAAAACCAATTTACAAAACAAGCTTTATTTGTCATTACACTTTGTGTTAGTTGCAGTTTGATGCATCACTTGCGTATTACCTAAAATCTAATCGTAAGACTCAAACAAAACTTTCATAATTATAATTATTTACAATTGACAGCGATTAACATTCTGAATATATTTTACAAATACAATTTATTTGAATACAATATTTTATTAATTGCAAACTTTTAAACAATATTTCAAAAACAGAAGACACCAATGATAAATATTTATTATTAAATTTTTGAACGATTTTATTAAATAAATTAACGTTTATGAATAATTTACAAGAAATTTACAACACACAAATAGAACTTGATTTCAATTTAAAGCTTTGAACAATATATTAAATGTAATAATTATCACAAAACGTGGCTGATTATGTACAACAATATTTTTATTTTATTTTTTAACTTAATATTTAATTCTTGCTATTTAAAAGCTAAAGTTTTAAAAAATACGTTAGACAACTTGCAAGGGTTATTTAAAATTAGTTATATTAAAAAAAACATGAAAAAATTCGAAAAACATTTATGTCTTGGCAAATCCCATGAAATAATCGAAAAAAACCTTTATTTCATTCGAAAACTGTTTGTTATAACTGCATTTCAAATTAAATTAACGTTTGTTTATATTACTGGATGATTTTACATTTACAATCATAACAATTATAGACGAGAAAGCTAATTTTCAATAACAGTTGTGCTACACCAATTGAATTTTAAAATACTTCATAAAACTTAATTCTACAACCTGGACAGCCGTCAAAGTAATATTATGACATTTATAAAGCTATTACTTATTTCTTTACCATAATCTCCACTAACGAAATGCAGTCAATACACAATATTAACTAAGTTACTACTAAAACTTTAAATTATATTAATAAAATGCACATAATTTGAAATGATTAAATAGTAAATTATTAATAAGTAAATTTTTATAAATTATTATATTATTTACAATAATTGTATTTGCTACATTAGGCATGTGAGGAAAGTTGTGAAAGTGTGTTCTACTTTAATATTTCAAAATTAATTCATGATATTGTCGTTTCTGTTCTATTAATTTTATTAAACATTTTCTAAAATGCGGACGAAAATATTTAAGATCCACTGTTTTATTAAGGTACACAATTTTGAACATGATATTTTAATGATATTATTTTTCTATCTATGTTTATTATTATAATAAGTAAAAAACAAAATTATAATCACGCGTTTCTGGAAGCAAAAAATATAAAAAAAGGACTTAATACTATCCGGCATAGCTCAATTTTAGAATAAAGAGACGTTGTTATTTTATAATAGTATTTTTTCTTAAATTTTCATAAATGTTTTAAAGCGTAAGCCTTGTTGCCCGCCATTAAAGTCGTAATATATTAATACTGTTCTGATTTTAACACCTCCCCAATATTATTTGCAGCCTTTAGTCAGGTAATTGCACTTTCTTTTTTCGCAAATGCTCTATGAAAATTATATTAGACAAGATTATACTGGAAAGACTATCGGTTGAAAAGTGAAAATTTGAATAATCAATGGATTTGATTTTAATAGGTATGTCCAACTTACTGAAAAGACTTTAGGCAATTTTATTTTCTAATAGAATCTAACAAGTCTATGGCGATAGTATAAATTTTAATGGGGTTAGGTACTTAAAAGTCACAACCTCACAATTTGAGAACCTTTTCAACCGATTCGTACATTGAATTGAACATTATCGGGTAGTGAAGTTTTATAGGGGTTATAAGGCTACGGGAAGATGCCACAGTAACCACGCTGTGACCACGCAGTAACTACGCAGCAACCACGCAACAGCCACGCAGGATTACAGCTGTACGTAGCCATCAGGATTTCGGGGGGAGGCGCGGCGGCGGGCGGCTGAAGCTTGGCGTCAGAACACATCATCACTCGGGTCATCATCCAACTCGCATAACAATTTGCTACTGAAAAAATCGAAAACAGAAAAACGTTAAAATGATTTAAAATTAAAAAGAAAAGTGTTCTTTTGTATATTTATTTTGACAATATTATAGATGTTTTGTGTCTGTTTTTGTTTTTGAAGTATGTGCTGATTCAAATTCGGAATCTAAAAATGTATTTTAACAAGTTTTTGAATTTCGTGAAACAAAATTGAATTGGAAAAAAGAATCGGTAGATAGGTATTTGAGTTTTGGGAAAATAAGCTTCTATGTTTTAACTATGACTTTTCTACAACGTGGCGTAAATACTTTGAATGTGCTAATTTTGCAAGAATATAATTAGTTACCTATTTTACAGTGAATTTTATCATGGATGAAGCAGAAAGTTTTTTTTCCCAATCAAGCTCGATTTCGTGATCTATTTACGAGAGCTAAAAATGTCAGTAAATACAATGATAATTTACGAATTTATTCTACAATATATGTATTACTAAAACTCCACACAGCACAGTGCAAAACTCTAATAGAAAACGTACTTGTTAAAACTATAATCCATCAAAACTACGATGTTCCAACACCATACTTGAGATAGGACCTGAAAGTCCAGTAATTTACACTATATGTTAAAATTACTCGAAATCGAAGCTACACTTAGGTACTGTCAGAAATCACAAAAAGAATACTGTTAAATAACGTTTTTTTTTTGTTGACTCTTAATTCAATGAAGGCTAGGTAATGTAGGTTAATTGCAATTGACTTCTGACAGTATAAAAAACTACCACAACAAAAAGCATTAGTAGGGAAGGCTAAAAATACTTACTCCTCTTTACTCGCGAACGATTCGGCGTGCACCCGTCTGTTACACGCCCTGTCGCAGCAACGACAGTGCCAGTACGCGAGCACGCTCAGACTGAACACGAAAACCGTCGTTGGCAGCACCAGAGCCAGTATCAACCCTCGCACCGTCGTGTCCCAAGAGTACCTCGCCACCACCAAGTCCGACCTCGTCAAACTGTAGTAACAAGGAAATGTCTTCGGCGCTCTCGGTCCCGCGTAGTCAATCGCAAAGATCGAGCAATTCACTCGTGGAGGATACCCACAACCTTCAGGGTTGATCAGAAACTTCAAATCTGTCTCATCCCATTCAGTCGGCACTGGTGCATTCTCTACAAACGGTATTCTAGCTAAATTAACACGTATCTTATGGCATTTAGTGTGAGCGGTAGTACAACCTTCCCTGCACGACGCCCAGGTGCAATTCGTCAAAGTTTCCGCGTGCACATGTTCAGAGACGGAGCAGACTCCGGCTTCTGGCACGAACTCTGCTAGTATCGTCTGTATAGCAGGCTCAACGACGAACGGTATCAAAAAGAGGAAAGCAAAGACTGCGAGTATGGCTGATGTGCCGAGACAGAGCGATGTGTAGAACTTGAATCTTTCGAAAAAGTGGGTTAAAAGCTGCTCCCTCGTTGGTTGTTCCAATGATTTAAAGTCCGGGCTGCCTGGTTCGGCGGACGCTCCCATAGGTAACGTCGACCTTTCTGAGGCTGCTGGTGATAGGCTCGCCCTGGATCTGCTCATAGTAGACATCTGGAGGGAGTGTCAGCCAGTAGAAAGCATTGCAAGCAGGTTAGTCGTCTCTTAGTGAACTAGCCGGACCCTCACAAAGGAGGGGAACGCCTGAAACAGAGAAACAAGAAAATTTTAATGAAAATTCAGGCGCATCGTCTTTCAATATGTATTAGGATTTTTGTAGAAAATTGGATTTTTCACACGTTCACCTACAATATGTCATTTAATATGTTTTAAATATCAAATTAATAATGAAACAATAAATAATTATCATTCTAGTCATTAGACCGACCATATTACCTAGGTCAAGTTTATTTCCTTAAGAAAAAGCAATGTGGTATTCACTAAAATAATAAGAAACTTTTGATCGACGAAGCCAAAATCCGTCACAAAATGACTCTACACTTCGCAACGACTACACCTTGCAACTAGCGAACCAAAACTAGCCTACAATTGCAAAAAAAGCCTATCAAAAGCAGACCTATTACTAATTCAGAGATGCTTAACTGGAACTGTTCGAAGTAAATCTTTCAAATTATCGCATTAAATCAGTGCCTTAAAATATTCAGTACAAAAACACTCCTGAGTCACGAAACTATGTCAAGGGCAGTACGTATTTCACCGTTGGTATTATTGATTAAACTAAAACGGGTAAGCGGACTTAGTGCTAATGAAATATGCATAATTATATCTTTCGTGTTTTTCCTTAACTAAAGTGTTAGGTTATAATTATTATGTAAGAGCCTATGAGTGAATGTTAGGGTAGGACAGAATTATGAATTAAAATATATATTGATGTATGAATAACTATTATAAACTGTCATTTTCACATTTTGCCCTAATAATATGTTGAATAGGGATGTATTTCTATCATAAGAGTCTCGTGATTTAAAAGTATTAATAGTAAAAAAAAAGTAAAAATGAAAATGATAAAATAAAAAGTAAAACATTAAAAATTAATGATATTAGGTCTTTACCTATGAAATTGCCGTTCTGCAGTACTGGCCATTTCAAATCAAAATAATTTTTGTTTGGCTAAGAATTCTAATTTCAAATTAATTTTATTTTAAAAACATGGATTTTTTTTTCTAAAAGTAGTCATTTCTTTATTGATTAGTGTTACATTTTCATCGCATTTCAATCTTTTTCGTCATCATGGATACGTTAAAAATTCGAGTAATTATGGAATATGAGTACCGTCGTGGCAGCAACGCGGCACAAGCGGCACGCAACATCAACGACGTTTACGGAGCTAACACTACAAACCAACGCACCACCTGTTATTGGTTTGCTCGCTTCCGTTCTGGAAATTTCGACCTGAAAAATGAACCTCGCGGTCGTCCGAAGACTTTGGTCGACAATGACGAATTAAAGGCGATTGTGGAAGCTGATGATACACAATCTACGGCTGAATTAGCAGCAGCTTTCGACGTTAGCGTCAAAACAATATTGGTCCATTTGCGTCAAATTGGCAAGGTAAAAAAGCTTGACAAATGGGTGCCCCACGAACTCAATGATCGCCAGCGCGAAGTACGCGTCGAGACGTGCCTTGCACTGCTCAACAGACACACAAATGAAGGAATTTTGAACCGCATTGTTACCTGCGATGAAAAATGGATTCTGTTTGATAACCGTAAGCGCTCAGCAAGTTGGTTGGATCCTGGTTCAGCACCTAAACAATGCCCTAAACGAAAACTTACCCCTAGAAAAGTGATGGTCACTGTTTGGTGGTCTAGCGCCGGTGTGATTCATCACAGCTTCTTACCAAACGGGGTGAGCATTACTGCAGATGTGTACTGTGAAGAACTGAACACAATGATGGAGAAGCTGGCGCATCTCCAACCAGCATTGGTCAATCGCTCGTCTCCGCTGCTCCTGCACGACAACGCGCGACCTCATACTGCACAGCAGACGGTCTCCAAGTTGCAAGAACTGGGGTTGGAAGCTCTCCGTCATCCGCCCTACTCACCAGACCTTGCGCCTACAGACTACTACTTTTTCCAGAATTTGGATAACTTCTTGGCGGGAAAAAAATTTAATACCCGAGAGGCAGTACAAAATGCCTTTGAAGAATTTGTTGCCTCCCATCCAGCTGATTTCTTTAAGAAGGGCATCAATAAACTGCCACTGCGATGGCAAAGATGCATTGATTGCATGGGTGATTACTTCGATTAATACAAATAAAAAATTCATGAAAAAAATTCGTTTAAATTTTTTCATACAAAACGGCAATTTCATAGGTAAAGACCTATTATTACGAAAGAGGGCTATCTCACGTGACTGATCTCAGAGTGGAGAAACAGGATCGTTTGGATGCAACTGCATATCAGCCTGTCCAGCAGCGCACCCTTTAAATCTCATCTTTGCATCATCACCAACTTCAATGGTCCGTTGACAGAACATCAAAGTTACACAAGAGACAACAACCAGAACTGTAGGCAACACCAAGGCGACTAAGAACTGACGGTATGTATTTTCTAGATCAAATCGGGCCACAACCGTGTCAGGGCTATTTTCCATGTAAAAGCAAGGGAATCTTGCTTTAGCGTTGTGGTCAGCACCATCGCGGCCGTAATCTTTCAAGAACTCTTTGCATTCGTCAGCCAAAGTATTCACACATCCTTCTAGATTTATCATCAAGCGGCTGTCATTTGCTAAAGTCAGTTCTACTTCAGAAGGAGCGATGTAACGATTCGGAACTGCTCTAGATTGGTATAAATATTGTAGGTATGTGAAATTCGTTAGGTCAGCTATATCTGTGCGTGGCAGTAAGGCAGCATTAATACAGTCAACAGCAACAACTCCTTGCGTTCCATTGTGAACTGCATGACACGACAACATAAGAACTTCTTCCCCAGAATCGGTCCAAACTATTGTACTGTTTTCTTCCTGTACTAATTTCGCGCATCTTGCTAAAAACACTCTGTCCCCACTTAGAACTATCACGTTTTTGTTACGGGTAGGAATGTCGACGCATCTACGGTCACAATTATAAGGCGTTCTTATTTTTCGACAAGTGCCTCTGTTACAAGAGAAAAGTCCATGTACGTCTATACAAGTTATTTTCCCTCTTCTACCCGAACATTTTAATGGTGGGTCCGTTTCTCTGAAGGCACACTCGAAAGCATCTGTTATGTTGATACATTTTCCTTCAGTGCAGTTGAATGTTCCAGTCAAGTTCCTACATTCATCTCTGATGCAGTGATATTTTTTGGCGTTCTCTTGGTCGATACCAAAACAGGTTTTATTGGCAGCACTTCCACACTCGGATAACAGTAAAGATGTTCCGTTCTTCCTGACGTTGACGTAGATCTGGATGCAGGCGCCGGAGGTCTTGCTGAGGCACCATTCACCACAGGATCCCCAGTCGCAGTTGTCTTTGTTGATGGCTCGTGTTGTCGTGCACATAATCGGGGTAGGGTCGATTCCAGACGCGTTGGCTCTAGTATACGGCATGTAGATCGCAACTGTAAGGTACACCAAGGATACCGCACTGAGGACTGCTGTCATCTGACAGATGCAGATTGTTCCACATATTTTCGTGTCCTGTGGAGGGACTACGAGATCTTCGACGGGTGTCGGTTTCGGCATGTCGTCGACTTCCCACCCGCGTTGTAGGACCACTGACGTAAATGTAGCTTATTTGCGCATGCGTGGTGCCGCGATCGATCTGACGCTGCAGTGCGGACAACTTCGGTGGTAGGGTTTTTTTTTTTAAACATGTCAATGTCCGGAACGTACAAATATAAAATATGTACACGCAATGCCTAATGAATGTCATGTGATATTTTTAAAACTCTCATTTAAAATATTACATGAAATATCCTCATTCCTTAGGCATTGCGTGTACTTATTTATTGATGTTGATTACAGTCTAAATTTAGAGCGGATGTTATGATTACTTGAAGAGACAAAGCATGCGTCATGGTCTAGAAAATTGTTTAGTACCAACACTACAAATTATGATACAGGATTTTTTAATTGTCATTCTAATTAAATAGAGTAGCTTTCTAATAGTTTTTGGTATCAGAACAATCAATCAACAGGTTTAAAATATTGTATGTCGGTTACACATAACACTATTTGTTTCACTCATTTTAGAATGCTACAATTTTAAAATGAAATGGCTGATATTTTAATGAACATACTGAGATAACACTATCAGTTGGGTTAATGGATTATAAATGAAAAATACTACGATGTTCGATAAAACATTTTTACCCAGAACTTCATAGAAGTTTTGTGTTTTTAATTTTTTGTACAATTAAAATGAACAAAATTACTAAAATGAATTGAATCGACTCTAGAAAATCATACAACAAATTGGACTTACCAGCCACACACGCCTCCGTTTTCCAATATCAAAACAATTAATAGAAATACGGTTTCCACTAAAAAAATACCAACTTTCCAATATAAAAAGTGAGTTCTACAAAACAGTATGTTATTGTTTTATCACAGTTATAGAGAATTCATTTCTTATTGTTTAAAATGTACAATTTTCGCGTTGATGTGTGTTATTTTTCACTGGTGTGAAGTTCGTTCGGGGTTGTCCTGCGCAATGCGGAGTTTCTGTACCAGTCTGAAGTTGGTTGTCTGTTTACTGCATACAAGCCAGGTTAACTATGACTTTTTAAAAGTCTTATTCTTTTGAACTATAAATTGATGATAAAAAATCAGGAACAATATTGAACGCCTAATAGCCAGATGGTTTGAATTAATTATCAGGGCAGGAATAAAAGGCGAAGTAACAATTTTAATGATTAAGTTTCGCTTCAAATGTTATTTTGCAACGTCATTATTTAAGCATTCAGATTAAGCAACATTGGTTTCAATAGAAGACTGTCGTAATTAAAAGGTAGTATTTAAAATTATGACGGAACATTTATTTAACAGCAGAAAGAAGTTTATATTGTATTTAGAAGAAATAAATAGTAAGTTTAATAAACAATAATTTGATATTTCGAAACAACCCATTAATTTTCCAAATTTCTCTAACTGGATGATTCCATGAATCATGTTTAAATGAATTCGTAAAAACTGGAAACTTTCGATTTTATAAAATCGTAGGAAAACCTTATTGTTAAAATACGCTTTTGAAATTAAATATCTATGTGAAAGAAAAGTACAGTAAAAACGGTAAAATATTTTTGAATAAACCTATTCAAAAGAATTAACACTTACCACTCACTTGTACTGCAACGCACACTTTTAAATCCATTTCAAAAATTTCGAATTCGTCAATATAAGTATCCAATTATATTTTTCAAATTTCCAATATTTTCTAAATCCGTTCCGCTGTTTTCGAAATTCATTTGTTTACATTTTACCGCAGGCCGGTGGAACAAGCTGTTTTGCCGCGGTGCGCGGTGTCCAAAACTTTATGTTTTAGGTTAAGCCTGCTTAAACCCGCGCATGCGAAAAGTACTGCCAAAATTTTCTACGGTGATAGTTACACGGTTTGCAACGTTTTCATCGACTTTCTCCAAAATATTGCAGTTGGCAGAAATATTGGCGTATTTTGATGTCTTGTTTGAGGACATTATTCATGTCTTCGTTATCATTTCGTCTTTGTCTGGAAGTTGATTTATTTTATTTCATATTTTTAGTACTAATACATTTAATTATTTTGAAAATATTAATACATTATGATTGATAGTTACAACAAATCTTTGTTTCACTTAACTATTTTCGTCCTTGTTGGTGAATTATCATCTTATTCAAACAATTAAAAAATAAACTATTCACCCAAGCAGCAGTAACACACTGTGTTATGACAACCTTTAGAAATTTTTAATGTGAATCACATTTTTAGGTGTGCATTACATTAATCTATATGCATTATTATAAAATAACTTATTGGTGATGTTCTTCAGAAAGGTCAGGTGCGTAGTACTCACAACCAGCGTGCGTGTATGACCAGATGTATGAACGTAAACGAGGCAAAAGGAGTATGTAAGGCTCGTAGCAGGTGGCGTTCTGTAGTTTCTGCCTACCCCCATAGGAAGAAGGCGTGAGTTTATGTATATATGTATGTATGGGTTTACTCTTGACTCTAGTCTAGGTCAGAGATGACAGAGACAAAGTCGACGATGGAGTGAGCTTACCCAGAAGAAGCCTGTTCACTCTCACTTTGAAGAGATTTGGGTTGTATGGGAAGAAGGCGTGAGTTTATGTACCTATGAGTGTATTATAAAACAACTCCTTCTGTCTTTGAATTATATCTTCGCACTACATTTTCACTAAAATAAACTCCCCCACACAATTAACACTATAAAGAAATAACTATGCTTAAGATTTAATAGCCACACAAACAACCAGATAGTAATTTTTTATCAAGATAACCTTCAATAAAATAAAACGTAGGCTTGAAACAGCTAGAAGCTAATCTCAACAATTCCTATTAAGGCGGTACCCCGACCAAAACCTTGTCATAGTGCGTTATTCAGAGGCTATTAACTCATTCACTATGGGTAATAAACTACATCTAAAAGCACATTATTCATGTTCAATATCCTATCATCACATTGCACGTTCTTATTTGTTTTTATGTGTTATAAATACATCTAAAACCTCCTTGTAAAAAAGTGACTAAAATTATTGATTGCATGCATCTTTTGCTAAAGGTGACGTTCTATTCATTTGAGGATTACACTAATGGATAGATAATTTTAAAATCTAAATAATGCACGTTTTATTTTATTTTAAAACTTTACTTGTCTTTTTTTATTCAAATAATTTCAATATTTTTGTGAATTTTATGATAAATGAGCATGCGGAGGGAGCGAGATAGAGCGAGACTCCTCGACGGGACAGAGAAGGACCGAACGCTCAAGGTCGTTTGGTCAGGGAAGCGCCTTAAATCTCATTCCTTCATAAAATGATAATAACATACTAGTTCAAGTCCTCTCTAACCAGTAAAAAGTACTTTGTATAAAAACTGGAATGAACCATTTTCTGAACCAGACTCTCCTTCTATTTGTTCGGTATTGGGTGGTCAACTAGCTTGGCTTGATCAAAGAGAGACAACGTTCAAAGTATCTCATCCTCCTGGACCTACATCAGGGGGTCTACTCTCTAAGTCCGTCAACGAAGGTACGGGCCCGTCCGACAGTAGTTTATCCATCAAAACAAGTGTCAACTTTAATTTTTAGGACAGGAAAACACATCGAGCATAGCGACAACTGTCAAATCATATTGTCATTCATTCTTAGTTCGGAAACCGATCTAATCTTATGTTCGTAAGTGATACGGAGTAGGGAAGACCACTAACTTCAGTAGAAACTACGTACAGTCACCAAAAGTGATAGGTAACCAAGGTCGTCGGATTCAGTTGAAGTTTAATAAGAAACCGACTGGTGTTTTTGAATGAAATTTAATTTGATAAATTAACTGTTTGTTTTCTATTAATTAAATTAATTTTGTTCGAAAACATCTATCGGTTTCTTACTAAACTTCAACTATATCCGACACCCCTGGTTACTTATCACTTCGTCGCCTGAAATCAACAGTCTTTGCGATTTCTAACAAAGACACAACGATAACATAACGTCTCTTATCACCGAAGCGTTCGACAGAGGTATACCTATAGTAAGTACGCCCACATTTCGTCATTTATGTTTAAATAAGGGGTTATAATGAGGTAATATCAGCCCACTTGGATACCATAGGTAATAGGCTAAACTCGTATATATAATCAACGCTATAAGCTATAGGCTGCTCTAAAAACGGTGTAGAAAAACATCATGAAGAAACAAAAACATGTTCTAGAACAAAAATTCAAAAAAATGAGACGTGTCTTGACTATGCCCTACTCCCTCTCACAAAAAAAAGACTTGGGTTCCAGCAATGGGAACATTATAAACGAATTCATTTTGTAATATTTAATAATTAATATTTTAGCAATTTTCACTTTATTGCATATTCGTAGGTAACATATGAAAGATCTCGTATTTGCAAAGACATAAGGTCTGAAATCATTATCACCATCACAAACGTTTTTTTTCGCCTCGTGTACAATTATGGTTTTTTAGTTATTAGATATTGATACTACACCGTCGATATATGGGTAGCAGTATCTCCTTTTGTCTAGCATAATCAGCCTATACTATTCCTACTGCTGGAACACAGGCCTCCTCTCTGTGAGAGGAAGTGGCCCGTAATCCACCACGCGGGCCCAGTGCGACTTGGTGCCAATAACAACAATCTACGATCACCAATGATTACTGAGTATGCTTAACGTTTCGTATTTCTTTTTTACTGAGAGGATCATGTTCAGCAGTTTACAGGCTGATACTATTATAACGTACTAGATTACTTCAAGAAAATACGTGAAAATTTAGTGAGTATCAGAGGGCATAAGGGTCAACGTACAACAATAAATCAACAGCTCTCCGTCGTTTATTGCATTATGTCGTTAGTCTGATTGTTCACTCGCAATTTATCAGTTAGGGGCTTAGGAGGTAGACACACTGTGTATTTTCTAATGTTTATTTCTTACCTAATGTAGTATCTGTTAATGTTTAGAAGGGATGTTATCACGATTTACTCACAGGAGTCACAGGCTCAAAATCAAAATATTTTATTTCACATATAAACCTACATGGGCACTTATGAAACGTCAGAAGCTAGGAGCACGGTTCCAATTGGTTGGTTCCTATCTATGGAGAAGAGCCGACAAGAAACTCCACGGTTACTCTTTTAAAAATAAAGGGATTTTATAATGTTTATTAAAATTTCAGTGTTAGTAGGTATGAGAGGACAGTGTAAGCCTGTAAACAAGTAACAGGTACTCAAAAAAATAGAAAAAGGTCTACAATAATCTACAGTCTACAAGCTCACCAACACACCCAAGTTATAGTCCAGGTATTCTTCACCTTCCGCTTCGCGCCAGTCGTGGTGACTGATAGTTGACATTAGTGACAGCTAGGTACCTGTTTACTTCTGTTTTTGAGACAGTGTTTACGTGTCTATTAGATATACGAGGTTATTGGTAATATGTCGGCAAGTCATTAAGGGGATGTAGGGAAGGTCATTTGCAAAAAAAATACTCCTTATTTTCGAGCAATTTGATATTTTATATATTTTTTTGGCGGTGTACAGCTTTGAAAATTTACAAAAAAGAACCAAAAAATGTATTTTATTAATTATTATCTATTATTTGCTTGCTTTAATACATAATTATCAACCCTAAAATGACAATATTATCCTTAATAGTTTTTAAATCAGAGTTACAAATCGTTACAAATTTCATAATTTTGAGCAGGTTGTAACAAAAATGGTCGATTTCTGCAATACACGGATGCACTTTATGGGCAGAACATTTCAAAAACATGTACAACTTCTCAGCTATCCAACGAGATACAATAAGATGCCTAACTTCAAAAAAATATAAAATGCCGAAGCATCCTCTCACTAGATCTGCTAAAACGCCTTCCTAACGGCTCCCAAATTACGTAGTCTTTTGTTTCTTTTTACTTACTTCTTTGACATAATCTCAATATTTGACATTATATACCTCAGATTCTTAATTCAACTCCTTATTTATGGCTTTTGTGGATAGGATTTTGATTCAGGTTTGTTACAGTTGTAATGGAAATCATGTAATTCGGTCTAAATAGGCTTTTATTTTTATAAAGATTCTTCTATATTTTGTGAATGTGAGAACGTTGTAGGCCTAACTTGTAGACTGTAGATTTGTGGATATTTTTTATATTTTGATATGTACCTGTTACTGGTTGACAGGCCTACACTGTCCTCCCATATCTATCAACACTGTAATTGGAAACATTGTAAAACCCCTTATTTTTAAAAGAGTAACCGTGTAGTTTCTTGCCTGCTCTTCTCCATAGGAAACAACCAATTGGAACCATGCACCTAGCTGCTGACGTTTCATAAGTACCCATGTTGGTTTATGTGAAATAAAATATTTTGATTCATTGATTGATAAGTACAAAACTAGACTGGAACTGCCAACTACTAGAAAACCCCATAAAGCTACCAACAGTCATAAACCAGTACAAGCTACATTAAAAGAATAAAAATAAAATAAAATAGGACGATCCAGTGAATGAACATTGATTATATTAATATTCTAATGGCATTGTTCCCGGAATTGTTGCCAGAACCATTAACATTGAAAAAATTCATATCTATAATTCCCGAGATACATGAGGCTAGTTTCTCAAGCCAGGTTAGTAAGCCAGTAACTCTTGCTTTATATATACAGAACTAGCTTCATTTCTGGGGTAATAAGCTGGTGAGAAAGCTAGTTAGCTAGCCTCTCAAGCTAGAATAATAATATATATAGGATGGGGTTCTATTTTTTGAGATAGTAGCACAATCTCCACTGCTTTTACAATGCTGGCTTGTGTGCTAGCTTCATGTGGATGGCAAAGCTAGTATTCGATTGGCTAGTATCCAGTGACTACGCGTTTTGTTGTACTAGCTTAAAACTAGCATCAGTAAACAGCACTAGCATGTGCAAAGTCAGGACAGCAAGCCAGGATAGTATACCGAGGTTTTAGCTTGCTACCCTAGCTTTAAAAAACTAGTCTTTATATGTATCTCGGGCATTACACGCCGCTAATGTTTCAAGCTAGGATACCAAGATTGTACTAGTAAGCGAGCAAGCTAATCACTTTAGCCTCGTATAAATGATAAATGATTTTATTTCTGTAAGTAGGTTTGTACGAACACTTTTACACGTCAATCATGTTTTAAAAACTAGATGAGGTTGGCTTTTTCTATCTGATTACTCTAAGAAGAAAGGCCGAAACAAACTCAGAGGTTACAGTCTCTTTTAAAGTCCAGACATAATCTTGGTCAGATTATGTGAAAACTATGTAGATTTGTGTCTGAAAAGGTCTTTTGAGGAAAAACTACACAGATTGAGTTGATCTGTCCAGTCAGTGTACGCATTTGTCAGTAATCGTACAGCTCAACTCAGAACTTAAGGAGCTCAAGCATTCGACGAACAATGCCAAAGAAAGGACATTTGGAACACAGAACTATATAACAGTAAGCTCGCGTAATAGTTTAATAGGATAGGGTTCTATTTTTGAGTTTTTAGCACCCCCCCCACTGATTTTAGTGTCCAGGCTTTTGTTCTAGCCTCGTGTGACCGGCAAAGCTAGTATCCAATCGGATCATTTTACTCTACGGACTAAGTCACTGCAATGCTAAAGGCTTAAAATGTCCTAGCATCGTGTAATCAAGTCTAGCATGTGCTAAGGCAGGATATTAAGTCAAGATATTACTTCCTTGCTATCCTAGCTTCAAAAACTAGCATCGTGTAATCCGGGCATCACAGAAAAACTAGAATAAAAAGTTCAAACACCTGCAAAATGGAATTAGAAAAAGAATAAGTATGTAAGTTATAGTAACTCAATAACATTAATGTTATATTTGCTTACTGATAGAAGAAACGGAAAGGGCAATAAAATTTAAATTGAACGGAGTCTGCAAATTGCAGGCTCCATTAAGTTTTAATCAGCTCAAAATACCTAAACAAAAAATAGTAAAACAAAGATAGTATCTCTGTGACCGAGACGCTATAGTTAAATATACACGAAGCACGCCCGGATCTGCAATAAAATTTAAACTTAATGGAACCTGCATAGTGCAGGCTCCATTAAATTTTAATCAGCTTAAAATATCTAAAGAAAAAATAGTAAAACAAAGATAGTGTCCCTGTGACCGAGACGCTACGAGTATAGTTACTTATACACGAGACACGCCCGGATCTTTCCAGACCTACCCACGCTTTCTCAGGTGTGGAGAACTTTTGACATAAATGAGAAATGATTTTATTTCTGTAAGTAGGTTTGTACAAACACTTTTACACGTCAATCATATTTATTAAACTAGATGAGGTCGACGTTTTCAATCCAACTACTCTGAGAAGAAAGGCCGAAACAAACTCAGAGGTCACAGTCTCTTTTAAAGTCCAGACATAATCTTGGTCAGATCATGTGAAGACCATGTTGATTGGTATCTGAAATGGTCTTTTGAGTGACATGATTTTTTAAGTGAAAGGATAGTACAATATTATTTTACAATAGTAATTTAACCTAGTTAGTTATATGTGCATGCTGTCTCCTGAATTTGAAGGACCATACGTAATATAACCTTGTGTATTATAGTGATTTCTATAGTATCTGTGTATCCTTTGTTGGAGATTCCAAATAAATAAATATATAGTTCCAAATCATGGCACAATTACTTAATTACTTTTCCCTTTTTTTGCTTCATTCTTTCTTCTTCAAAGCCAATAGTCTAACAAACTGTTGGTCTGAGTAGAGTAGAAACCCGGATATATATATATATATATCGTGGATAACTGTCAGGTAACATTGTAACCAGAATCAAAAATACAATAATTATAATCATCTGATTCTACTACAATAGCATTATCACAAACAGTAAACTAAATATTGTAGTAATGTTGTCCCTTTTCCTCAATTTATTTGTTTAGGCGTCGATACAGCTTATTTTTCTTCCACGCAATCTTTTACACCAGCCACCCATCGTAAGTTTACTTTTCCTCAGAATAGAATAGAATAGAAAAGGTACTCTTTATTTTGGACACCATAAAAATTACAGATATAAATGTAGAAATTTTACTTGTGACACACTGGGCGGTCTTATCGCTAAAAGTAAACCTTTTGGATGGATTAATTAAAGGTAGAAGGAGAAAAAATAATGTAGGTAATCAGTGGTGTATCATTTACATATACAATAAATACATACAAAGATAAAACATATACTTATCTATATATGAAAAAAGAGCAAGGAGACTAAAATAATGTCCCTCAGTCTATTCTAATCCAAATTCAAATTCAAAACTTTCCTCTTGTTTCCAGAATTGTTAATACATAAAATGTTGACGAGCCCATATACTAAATCCTCCGGCGATTATCATCAATACGCTGAATCTGGCTGCTCGCTGGTATATAAGCTTGATGCCCTCGGGACCTGCCACAGAACTCCTGCGCATTCAAGACAATAAGCTGCAAGTACTACCAACAAGTATTATCAAGATGAAGACTTTACTAGTATTCGCTGCCTGCATACTTTTAGCACAGGTTAGTGGAAAAGTTTGACCTAATTATTTTGTTGACTACGATTTTTTTCTGTTTAGGAATAACTAAATAATTTGTGTGTTTTTGATATAATTGGAAATAATTTCAACCAATATTTGAAGTGGGCTAGCTTTTCCAATTAATGTTTTTTATTGAGTTTGTGTAAATTATTTCATCACCACTGCTCTCAAAAACGGTGAAGGAAAACATCGTGAAGAAACCGGCATGTTCTAGAAACAACAAATCGAAGGCATGTGACATCTACCAACCCGCACTGGGTCCGCGTGGTGGATTATAGCCCAATCTCTCTCGAAGAGATGAGGCCTGTGTCCCATCAGTGGGAACATTATAGGCTGATTATGTTAATTATGGTTTTGAATTTGGAAAATTATGACATTATTTTCACAGTAGATTTAGAAAATGCAGTAGGTAGTAGATTCCCTTGGCTTATTCCAATTAAGTTAACCTAATTCTGGCTCTCCGATGAGGAAGACGGTCGTTTAGTTGGTTTATTGAAAACGCTGCTTACTTCTAACGACTCAATTGCAATTCACTAATTGGCTGAGCATTTCTCTGATGCCTTACTACGCCGCATATAATGAGTCATGAATTCGAAACTCGCAATTGAACTAGCATAACTTACAAATACTTGCACTTTTTTAAATCTTCTAATTGGTTTTAAAAGTGTTTATTTCTATAAATACATCTTTTTAAAACACTTCGAAACGTAGTTTTTTTGTTCAATATTTTAAAACTAGATGGCACATTTCCTTGCTGACTGATTCCTGAGAAGAAATGCCGAAACAAACTCAGAAGTTACGTTTCTTTTAAAGTCCAAGCATAAGATTATTAGGACATATTGTGAGGCCTAAAACCGCGTTAAAGGGGGCCCGCACGGTTGTATACAAAAGTGCTTCGTCGCGAGGGCACGCCAGCGTCAGTCAATAACGCTATGTGATACAGCCCGCGCGTTTTTTTTTACTATTAGTCGTTTTTCTACGTAATAATATATTAAGTTCTCCATCGACACGACTGTACATGCACACCGTTAAAATTGAACTAGCGACACTGCGTAAATAAAATAATCCAGTCTTCGCGACGAGGATCGTCGCGTTCCCACGGAGCCCACCCGTGTGTCCACGCGCGTAGATAGACACGGGGTGGGTGCCCGTCGCAGGCGCCCGCTTACAGGCGCGACGCGACAGCGCAATGTGACTCTAGTAGAATAATTTCTATGTACACTTCATGGAAACTGTTCTACAAGAGTCGCGTCGCGCTGTCGCGTCGCACCTGTCTGCGCCTGAGGCTTAACGCAGTTTCAGGCCAACAAAGTGGAGCCATGTCTCCAGCTATTTCAGCACTTAAAAGAGCGAATAGGAGGAGTCTTTCACATTGCAATGAAATAAAATATTTAACTAACCTAATAACCTTTTGTTCAGGCTCTGACAGACGAACAGAAGGAAAAGTTAAAGAAACATCGCACAGAATGTCTGACTGAGACCAAGGTTGAAGAGCAACTTGTCAACAAGCTGAAGGGTGGTGACTACAAGGTAAGAATTAAGACTTACTCTTGCGGGGTAATTGTGTAACACACTAACAGTTGGAATGGCTTTAATTTTGACAGTTCAACTACATTCATTGCGTTATTTACGTTGTTGAGCAGATAAATTTTTCGAACATATGAAGCAATGGATTAGCAATATCCTTCAAAATGATTCAGATTGTGACTGATAGTGTGATATGCAATTAGGGTACTGCTTAGAGTATAAAGGTGCCTACAGATTTACTCGATTTTTCACGACCGACTTATGTGATCGATCATACAAAATCGAGTAAACGTGTTTTAAGCCACAAACGATCGATAAATCAAAAAGTGATATCTACCAAATGACAAGTTAACCTTGATGGTGACAGTAACGATGGATAAAATCGATGTCAGATTTAATTGATTGTCAAAGACAACATATCGAGTGACAAAAACGATTGTCAAAAATGTACAGCAATCTGTAACAGTCAAAAGGAAAATTTAGTTATTAGGAACAAACCACCAAACTACGTACAGTCGTTTTAAAATAATGCATTTCGCAATCTTATCTAAGAAAACGGCAATACGGTACGGTGGCCTATTTTGTTGTCACCCTACAACATGTAATATACAAATGAGCAACTTTGCTTACCTTTTTACCACTACAATATGAGCTGAGTACTCCACTCCAGATTTACAGCATTTAGATAACTGGTAACATAATTTTAGACTGACAATGAGGCCCTGAAGAAGTACGCCCTCTGCATGATGATGAAGTCGGAGCTGATGACTAAGGACGGCAAGTTTAAGAAGGATGTCGCTCTGGCTAAGGTTCCTAACGCAGGTAAGATTCTCCAAACTCATGCATTTAAACTTTTGGGTAATATAGTAAGTTTAGAGTACGGCAATACAAGAAAATATGAGATATAAACAGCTGGATATATCCAGGCCAACGTGTTTACTTTGATTTCATGTGGTTATAATCTGGATATTTTTAAATCCGATTTATTTATCAAACACTAATTTAATAACACACAGCAGATCACTAGTTAACTTATCATGATCTTTCCAATTACCAGTCAAAACGGAATCAATAAAAATCACTACGCTTTGTATATGCGGCTTCAGGAACTACGCAGTGTATATGTACCTATTTGTGTCGACTAAATACATATTTATATTTTGTGGCTTTTCTTACATTTATTTCTTCTTTCCAGCTGACAAACCCACAGTGGAGAAGCTGATCGAAGCCTGCCTTGCCAACAAGGGCAACACGCCTCACCAAACTGCCTGGAACTACGTAAAGTGTTACCATGAAAAAGATCCCAAGCACGCGATTTTTTTGTAATTGCAGAACACCATCAGCCTTTGGATTCTTCCTAAGAATTTTCTGTTACAACCATAATTTTTAAAAAGACTTTTCATTACATTTGAATGTGAAATAAGATCGGTCAATGACGTCTGCACTCTGCTACGCTCAACTTGCAACTGCCAAAATTGTATTTCAACGCGGGTAGTTGTCTGTTTTTATATATTTTTCTTCCTACTCTCTCAATAAAAAATAAGATGTGCAAAAAAAGTAATTTAGTACAAAGCACTGGTTAGGAATAATTCGGAATACAGGGATCAATTTATTTGAAGTAAGACATTGACTTATTTGTAAAAACTGCCTTTACGAATTTATTAAATCATCAATAAAAGAAGAACATTTGAACTTGTTGACTTTTATTCAGTACTGTACTGTATTTGGTTTCTTCCTTTCCACATCATCATCATCCTATAACAGGTCAAACCGTGTAAGCAGTTATGTCAAATATTCTGGTCCTGATGTTTGTGATCGGACCCTACCAATTACCTCGGTTCTGGCGCCATTTTAATGAGACATTGATGACATTAAAATATCCTTGCAAAAACTTGCCATAAACTGAGACGTCACTGACCTCTCAACCAAACGTGGACCACCAATCGGAGATGTAAGTAAATCATTTTAAATTATACATCAAGTAAAGCCAAACGAATAACAAAATGTATGATGGGTGGAATCCTAAAATGCACCAAAAAATCTCTCTCGGACACTCAGAAAATTATATAACAATGTTAATTGATTAACAAGAAGTGAGGACACTTTAAAAAATACAAGGTATATCGGTTCAGTCGAACAGTAACTCTTTACTTTGGTACAGCAGTTTTAACACAATTCTGCCGTCAAACGATACCCACATTTAGAAAGATGGTAAATTATTCAAAGCCAGGAGACACAATTAAGAGAATGCCTTACTAGGACGAGACATTCAAGACATAATAATATTATGTCACAATACTCGGGATGCAGTAGGTAAGTTACCAATTCAAAAGATAACAGAGGATGTGACACATCCGTCTCATTCAATAGGACAAAAACCGATTCAATAAATTCCAACCATGTTTACAATAACTGTTAGGATTATAAAATAATATTTAACTATAATTTTCAAGGTTTAAGCTCTCTATAAGATTTTGCACACATGGAACGGCTGTTGGGCAGATTAACTTAATTGTGTATTCTTTTACCGTTTCAGGATCTTTAATTTTTCCTTAATCCTTATGATGATCATATATTTCTGCTCCTCTGCCTTTCTGTATGTGATGGTTTTTTCATGAACGCATTTTAGCGTCTATCGTTTTTTTCTTTTTCATTTTTCCTGAGCTCTGAGAGAACTGGAGGGATCTCTATACTCTTACTGACTAAAACCACACGGTGTTCTTCAGCTGTCAACTGCGGCCGTCACTCTTACAGCGGTTTTTTGCTTGTGTTTTTTAAGGCAACAGACTCCCCAAGCCTGTCGACCGCAGGCCATTTCCGATGGCGGCCAGCGCCCGGTGCGTCTACTACATAAAAGAGAGATCTGTTAGCCACTCACTCCTTTAGAAAGAAAAGCAGATACAAATACGAGACGAACGAAGCGGTAGGTTACCCGCAGGACTAACCACCGGTACAAATTCACGGCGCTATACTCTCAATGGCATTCCTTCAGTTTGTGCTGCGCCGTGGCAGACGGCAACCAGAGGTTGGCTGCTGGTCTTTTCGGTACAGGTTCCTCATGAAGCACCGATGTTCGGAGAGCACCTGTATCAGTCAGAACATAAGGGCACTGTAGGTATGTCATTGTCGTCTCCCTAGCGCCGTAGTTTTGCATCTACCATTTTCTACATAGTTCATCTTTTCAAAATATCACTATCAGTTGCCATAACACAATCTTGTTTGCTGATGACACAACTCTCATTGTGAAATGTGAAAACGCAGACACAAAGGAACTAGAAATAAACAACGCAATGGACAAAATAGTACACTGGTTGCATTGTAACAACTTACAAATGAATATGCAGAAAACTAAAATGATCCAATTACAAATGCTTACAAGTAAGCCATTGACGTTAAATGTTAAAGGTAATGATGATGGACCTCGTACATAAATGCTGTAAAGGTATATTACAAATTACCGAACGCCTTTAAAGACTTATCTTTGACCATGTTTAAAAACTAGTGGCTCTTTGAGCTGTGGACTAGCGAGTCTGTCTTTATGTTCACAGCGCACCATAAAACAAAATCCGTAAAACAAAAAGCGCGTACCTACAAAGAGCGCTAAATGGCTGAAATATGTTTTTTATTGCGTTTTCAGCCCCCATATCTCCGCCATTTTGAAAAATATCGAAAAACCTAATCGACAAAAAGAAACCATATACTTATCGAACCTGCTCACAAAATTTCACGAAAATCGGTTGCGAAATGCGACCTGAAGAGGAGAACAGCCATCCGCCGGACATCCAGACATAAGAAAGCAATTTTCCTTAAGCTAAAACGGAGACGCTTCACTCGCGCTTCGCAGTCGCTCGGTCAAAAAGAAAACGCAATGGTTAAAAGAAAAACGCTTGTAGGATATAAATGAATATGTCAGATCGCGGAGAAGGAAACTGAAATCTATAATATTGGAATATACCTTATAATGTCAACACTTTGACATTATAATACTAATGACATTATCAATTATTAATATATGCTTAATCTGAAATTACGAGTATATAAACTTTATCTCTTAAACTGACAAAGAAATAACTTTGACATCAATTAATTAATTTGTTCCATAAAAATCCTAATGCATGAATGAGCTCTTATTTGTTGTTGCAGTCTATTTATTTAATTAAAATAATAGCATTGTAGAAGATAAAATCAAATATTTGCACACCTATAATAATACATTGTAAACCTACATTCTGTAAAATAAAATATTTTAAATATGAATTTGAATTTTTCTCTAGTAGGTATAGAGTACTGGAGAAAAATTCAAATTCAAATGAGATTTGAGAGAAATAACTCAAACTTAAACTCAATACTGCACTTATTACGAACATTTGTAATATTTTGAACATTCGCTGTCGCGCTAAAATTCTGCGTCTAAACAAGCTCTTAGCATAGACGTTATGTCTGATAATATTTAAATCCTAGTCCAATTGTTTTCATTAAGAGTATGACATAAAAGGGCTTGGTAGACAATCGTCATTCATTTGTATTATTTCTGGTCATGCCCTTAGCAGTTTTGTGATTTTTTAAAGATGATCAGGATTGTAATTTTACTCGCTAGTCTGGCTACAAGTTTCAATGAGAAAATTGAGGTAAATACATTGTGTTTGTTATTTACTACGACGTCTAGTCGTGTATTTGAAGTGTAATAAACTTATGAGCTTTGATGATAAATGTTATCAATTTTTGAACATTGGTGAAAAATAATAACGCTCTTCATTTTTTTTTAATAATTATTATACTTAGGTGAGGTCGGTGTTTCCCAGCCGACCTTTCTAAGAAGAAACACCGAAAAAAACTTAAGAGGTCAATGTTTTTTTTAAGTCCAAACAAATTACATTGGAGTAAATGATCGGCACCCTAATTGTGTGACACTATCTATCACAATCTGAATCATTTTGAAGCCTGTTACTAATCCATTGCTTCATATGTTCGAAAATTTTGTCTGCTCAACAACGTAAATAACGCAATGAATGTTGTTGAACTGTCAAAATGAAAACTATAAGGCCCAGTTCACATTAGGACAGACCGATAGTTTTATCACTGACCGGCTGTGGGCTCTTGCCGTTCACACTATTCGTCAGTCAACTAGTGACAAAGGACGACCGATAAATGTGCCGGTGCCGACACTTTTTCGGTTCGGATAATGAGTCGATACGACATAATGTGAACCTGGCCTTACGGTTAGTGTGTTATGCAATTACCCCGCAGATCATATGAGGTTGAGTTAACGTTTTCATTCTCACAGTGTTGTTACTACGGGTTCATAATTACAATAAGTACTTACATATAATTGTTTTTTTTTTGGTTTTCCAGCACACTACTGTTAATCCACTGACATTAGTGACGAGGTATCAAATGGAATGCGTGGAAGAAACAAGAGTTAACCCGGATGTTATCGTTCAGATTAAGCGTCGAGATTGGTGGATAGCAAGGGTACCTACACTTAGATTGCACACACCTATCTAGTTATAATAATACAGCTTATTATTATCTTACTTAAAAGCCTCTTCTAATACAGAAAAATCTGATTCGAGATTACGCTTCGCTAATGATTGCTTGACTTGAGTAATTGTTTGACTGTGAGACAGTCTTCAGTCTTCTGTGAGACAAAAAAAAAATACCATTGTTAGTTTAATAAAGCATTGTAATTATTTCAGGAGCAACTACCACTTGTGAAAGATTGGACACTCTGCGTGTTAATGAAATCTGGGATAATGACAAAACAAGGAGTCTTTAAGATCGACATCGCTATGAAAAGGGTGCCTTTGAGTGGTAAGAATATGACATACTTAGGTACCTATTTTTAACCGACTTCAAAAAATGGAGGAGGATTAGTATATTGATGATGTTTTAATAACTTCCTGTCACCGTTATTTAAATATCATTTAGTGGTATACGAATTTGTGTGTGGTAGGTAGGTACCACAACTAAAGATTGAAAAATAAAACAACGGACTTCCAAAAAAAAACACTACAAAATCAAAAATTACTTTAATTTCGGAGGTCGGTGGCAAAAATACCAAACCAAAGACACCGACTTCCGAAATTAAAGTTATTTTTAAGTCCAAGTTAAGTTAGTTAGTTATTTGAAAGGTTGCCTTTGAGTGGTAATTATAGTGACATTCTTACCTATTTTATTAATTTAATTCACTGGCACGTCGCAATAAGCCGCTTGGTCTAGTCTAGAAGCATCATGAACTTTTGCATGAGAGTTTATTTTATATACTTTCAGAAAGTTAGCATTAGGAATGATGTTTAAATTCATCCACTAAAGGCGTTAAACACGGCACGAATATTTTTTTGAAAGTTCGTCATTTTTTGCCGATAGGAAATCCTTTAAGCATAAAGGAGATGTTTTATTTTTGGCTAGCACTTGTACAGTCGCCAGCAGGTCAAGCTACACGAAACTGTCAAATTTTTCCAAACGATTTTAAACCTTAAGATGTTGTTGCATCCCTGACGTTAGAGAACTAATAAGCGCCTCAGAGGCCGTATGCAGTCGGTTTACTTGAAATTACGGGGAAGAATCGGGTTGAACATTCGACGTTCGTGCCAACTCGGGGTAAACAAGTTGCATACAATGTTACCGAGTTAGGGACTAATCCCACTTATTCAGCTCTGTTCAGCTTTTGTCCATACAAAATCTCATGAAAACTATCTACTAACTACTATGTTTCTATTGACAAAAGCTGTATAGAGCTGAGTAAGTGTGTTTAGTCCCTTCCTTAATGACAAAGCGATTGCCTAAGGGCCCGTTGTTTGATACATAGTTAAAAATGACCAATAGTAAATTAAACCGTTTCAGACCATTAAACCATTTCAGACACAAATCTACATGGTATTCACATGATCTGACCAAGATTATGTCTGGACTTTAAAAGAGAGTTTGTTTCGGCCTTTCTTTTCAAAGTAGTCAGATAGGAAACGCCGAACTCATCTAGTTTTTAAATTCTGATTGACGTGTAAAAGTGTTTGTACAAACCAATTTACAGAAATAAATCATTTACCATTTACAATTAGTCACTTGACAATAGTTAAAGTTTAACTACTTACTCTGTCTACGCATGGGTAAGTTTCATAGCAAATTGTCATTTTTTTAACTGTAGGTAGTTAGCTTAACCATTTGTCAAACTACATACCTAAGTCACATTTAACAAATTGTTAGTTTAACTAACGCATTTTAACTATTAAGTAGTACCTATGTTTGACTACTGATCAAACAATGGGCCCTAAGAGGTGATCATTAGTATTATAAATTACCTACGGTAAACTTTTGACTACCTACCTAATATGTTATAGAACATATTTTGTTTTTACACATTATCATAACATCGTGCCTGTGATACTTCTCGCCAGTTAATAACATAACTGGCGAAATGTGCATAGGTACTTCTACGTAATTATTTGGCTTTTTATTTCAGAAAGAGAAGATACTGAGAAGCAAATAGACTCATGTCTCAGCACAAAAGCGATCCCAGCGCCGGAAATTGCGTTTAAATATGTTAAATGCTTTCAAAGGTTGAAATCAAACCACTCCGCGGTTGTGTCCGCTTTTTTGTAATTCTCTTAGACCAACGCTACCTATTGATGAAATGCGGAACTATTGTATAGTTGAACAGTGACATCTAGTGAAATATTTGTAAACTGTATGAAATGCCATCTAACGGATTTTTTTGGTAACTACTTCATGTCTAGTTCGCTTTATTGGCAGTTTTGTTTGATAGTCTAAATACAGATGACGCTGTAATAAATTTGTAGGTAATTTTTATCAAAGATTTTTATTGAAATGCCTCTGTCGGTAATGTTTCTTGTAAGTAATATTAATTTAATTATTAATCTGAAAACTTAGCACATGGCTTAAATCCTCGAAACTTTGGCTGAAAGCATCCAATCACCAGCGTTCTTCCCTGGAACAACAAAATACTTAGTAATGCTTGATTCCTCTTTAAAATCTGGTTTTTCAAAAGTCAGTTACGATCTATCGGAATAATTAAAATATGACAGATTGACACTGACATATTTTAAGTACAAACGCCGTCAACACGCAATAAATAATTCTGAGATAAAAATTATCTGACTATTGAAAAATCACGCCTAAAATAAATAATTATTCTTGTTCATATTGTAAACAATATGAACAAGAATATTTATTTTAGGTAAAGATTTAGGATTTAGGATTTTAGGTTTAGCTAAAGGTATGTATGTTTCAGAGTTATTTCCTTTCTTATAGGTAAGCACCGCATATTTTAGTTACATTAAGTTCAAGTCCTAAGATTATTTTTTTGCATTTTTGAATATTATTTGAACACGCATTTTGTAAAATTGCAAGCTAATTATTACCTAATGACTACCTTGATTTGTTTATAATAAACACGAATTATGTACCTAAACATGACGAATTTTATTTATAACATCTCTAGTTAATTAAATCGAATGAAATCGATTCGTTGAGCTCCTTAAGTTCTGAGTTGAGCTAAACGATTACTTACTGACAAATGCGTGCAATGACTGAACAGGTCCATTCCATCTGTTTGGTTTTTTCTCAAAAGACCATTTTAGATATAAATCTACATGGTCTTCACATGATCTGACCAATATTATCTCTAGGTATGCTTTAAAAGTGACTGCGACCTCTGAGTTTGTTTCAGCCTTTCTTCTCAGACTAGTCAGATAGGAAACGCCGACCTCATCTAGTTTTTATTAAAATATAATGGACGTGTAAAAGTGTTTGTTCAAACCTATTTACAGAAATAAAATCATCTAATTATCAAATCTTAGAGCAGTGAACCAAATGGTCTCTAGTTACATACTATAATATAAAACGTTTATTTTCTCTACACAAGATATGTACTTACAGCTAATATTTGAAAATAGTGCACGAACAAGGAGCTAACTTTGTGAGAGACTGGTACGTGAAATAGGATTATATAAAAACCTGTATTACAGGTCACCAGGGCCCTCCCCATTTGGACCATCATAGCAATGCAGTATACTTAACTAAGGTTGAATTAAGAAAAAACAACAAAAAAACGAAAAAATGTGGAAATACCAGAAAGACTATGTGTTAGTAATTATAGGAAGTGTTTAAGATAGATGTGAGAGTGACTGTGAGAGGTTGCTTGAGTTAGTGCGGTGCGAGTTTGGTTGATGGTATGCAGAAGCAGCAAATGTGATGAGTAGTAGGTAGAGATAGTCTATCTGAAACGGATCAACTAATTCTCAGTTCCCTGGTAGTCGAGAGTTTTGAAATATGTAGTAAGAACTGAAATTTTACATTTGTGTTCAGTTTGAGGATATATATTTAGGATGATAATTTGCTTATTGTACAGGTATGGTCGGAGAAAGAAGACGAAATTACGCGAATGTGCAGAACTTGAAAATATAAATGATATCTTATTAATACTTTTATAATTAGTAATCTGTCTATGAAAGTAGGACGTACAGTAGAGGCGTTTATAGGAGATTGGCCGGAGAAGGCAACACACAGAGAAAGTGGTAGGGGAGACCATTGCCCAGCAGTGGGACACTTAACTGACTGAAAAAAAGGAGGAGGTTCTCAATTCCTTTTTTGTTTGTGTTTTACCTCATAACTTTTTTCTAGGTCAACCAATTTTGTTGTTTCTTATTTTTTAATCAACTTCCAAAAAGGAGGAGGTTATATGTTCGACTGTATTTACGTTTTTTTTTTTATACTCGTATATGTGCACTGATTCCTCCGTCAATTGTGGACCGATTTTGAAAATTTTTTTTTGTTTGATAGGGTATGCTTTCGAGGTGGTCCCATTATCACCAAGTCAGAATCTGATGAGGGGATCCCATGGAAATCGAGGGAAATCCTCAAATTTTATAGGCACACGTATAGCGATTTGGATATTTTTTATGGTAACTTGTGCATTTGATCTCGGAAAGCACCATTCGGTGAAGTGGAACTGATAATGAAGACCAGAGGTGGCCACCGATACTTCTCAATAATAAGTATTTCACGGGTTGCGATTAGATTTTAATATGGTTGCTAAGCAATTTATGCTCGTCACAATGCATATGGTGAACCCACCATCAGCTCCACTGGTTTTGGTTCTTAACAGGAGAACTCCTCAACAATTAACGTCCCTGCATCGGGAAAAGGAATATTTTATAAAAGGTGATGAGCAGTTGACATTAGGCTATTGTAACTTAGATTTATTAATAACTGACTCACTAAAAAGTAAAAAATAAAAACTTTTTACAAAAAAAACAACCGACTTCAAAAAAACTCTACAAAGTGAAAAATAACTTTAATGTCGGAAGCCGATGGCAAAAAACAAAATACAGATACAAAGACACCGACTTCCGAAATTAAAGTTGTTTTTCGCTTTGTAGTGTTTTTTTTTGTAAAAAAGTTTTTCTTAGAAACAGACCATAGTTAAAATGCTTAAGCATAATTAGAATAATTTTTTTTATTTGCAATATAACATAGTACAATAATAGTCATAATAATAGGGTTATTATCTACATGTCTCGCCATGGACAGGCATACAAATATTTTAAAGAGAATAAGTAACATACATAAATATTATGTAGCATCAATAATATAATAACAGTGCAGTCAAAAAAGCATTATTTATTGATTTATTGTGAATAGGAAATCCTATCGGACACAGCTTGTTTCCACATAATTTCTGTGTAAACCTGAGCTTGTGCGTTTTTATTCCAGCATGCTTTGCTCGGAATTGTACTTCTATAATTTACTTCAATACAGTTGAAGGTAAATTAAATAGGTATAGTGCAAAAACTAGTCGAATAATTAAGGGGTTCTACCTGCCTTCGATGTACCTCTCTCTTATTATAGTGAACTAGCGCCAGAAAGTAAAAACTTGTTTTCTATAGGTAGTTCAGGGTCTGACTCTGTATGTACCAGGGCTTGAAATACCGTAAAAAATATGGTATCGTTACAGCCGTTTGATGCAGATATCGTTAACTAATATATAACGTTATAATATTTACCGTTAAATCTGGCACATTTTATCGTTAAATATACGTAACGTTAAAATCTACGCTATCGATAAATTTATCGATATGAGTTAGTTTTGTTACCGTCGCTCTCGTCCAATCGCAAAAGAATCTCAGACTGCATCGACGCTAAGGCCCGTATTAATAAACGTTCCTCAGCCCAAGAGGTCGCACTTGATGACAACCTTGAGATCATGACCGTATTAATAAACATAATAATTTGTGTACTTAAGTTACGGCTTGGGTTTACGTTATCAGCTGAGTGATAGACTGATTAATAAACGGAACTCCACACTTAAGTATACAATAGATGTGTGTACTCGAGATGCGTAAACCTGAGTGTAGGCAGTCCGTGACTTAAGGTCGTGATTAGTAGCGCGAAACATGGAGTTTAAAAATATTTTGGGTGAAATTAATTATTACAATGAAATAGAGTACCTACTATGACGATATTTTATGACCGGTTTTATGCTACAGCATCATTTCAGGTAGGTACCTATGTAAATATTTTATATACATTTATCATAAGTATAATTAAATAATTTTTTAATTTTAATTTTTAAATTTTTATTATTTTTAATTTTTATTTTCATTTGTCATTGAGTTGCTTATTTTTATTTGACATTGTATTTATGATTTGATGACATAGTATTTATTTTTATTTTTATATTGTGATTTGTATTTATCTCGTGTTTTGTAACTTGTGATTGTAATATGGGAGAACCTGAAATAAATGTATTTTTTTATAATAAAATTTATTTAATTACTATTTATAGCCATTAAGTCCACAAATGTACTTCTTTAGTTGTATAAAGATTAATAAATAAATAAACTTTAAAAGTAGTAGGTACCATATAAATCCAATTAATCTAATTTTAAAACCCAATATATTTATGTGGAAATGTAATCTAATAAATTCATATTTCAGCTTGTGTATGGTGGTACCTAATACATTTATCACAACCTGCAGCATCAAATATAAAAATTCAAAAAAATTAATAAAAAAAAAACAAAAAAAAACTTTTTTAGATTATTTTTTATTTTATTTATTGGGAAATAAAAACACATTTTTTTTTAACAATTTATGGCTTTCTTGGGTAGAAAACAACTTTATAATTATTAGTTTTAACAAAATACAAGTATTTCAATAAATCTTACAACATAAAATAATGAAATGTGATGCATGTCATTCTAAACTTCGGTCAATGTGACGTAATCGTTCACGAAATCAAGCCATCAAGTACAGCGCATTGAGGAGCTGATCTTGGTAACTGAGATAGGTACTGTATTCATGTGTTTATTAATTAGCAATGATCTTGAGATGCTGATATCTAAATAATGGCGTATCAAATGATTGCGTACTTGGGCACGTCATTGTGGAACGTTTATTAATACGGGCCTTAGACTGTGCCGTACGACTATTGCGTGTTTAATATTCTTTTTAATCGATTTCAAAAAAAGAAGGAGGTTCTCAATTCGACTGTATGTTTTTACAAGCTTTTATTTAGTTTCACCTGTCCCGATGTTTGTTTGTAACAGAATCTTGCAAGTTAAATTTGATCTACTTCCCGGCTACCGATTGAGCTAAAATTTTGTATGCATATGTAAATCGGATGGCAATGCAAAATTATTATGACATGGAGCTGATCTGATGATGGAACCGGAAGGTGGCCATAGGAACTCGGTAATTAAACGACACAAGCCCATCGAGTTTGGGCTCGTATGATTCGTCTTGACGAGTACTTTGGTGCTAGATGGTAACCAGGGTCTGATGATGGATCTGGAAAATGGCTATAGGAACTCAATCATTAAACGACATAATCCCATCGAGTTTGGACTCGTTTGATTCGTCTTGACGAGTACTATGGTGATAGATGGTAACCAGGGTCTGATGATGGACCTGGAAGATGGTTATAGGAACTCAGTAATTAATCGTGACTTAAAACACAAGAACTAAATCAGCTGCAGTAGCTAATCAAAATTGAAGTAATAATTCGCGAGCGTGTTCTGTAAGCGCGTGCGACTGCCGTGAGAGATAAGAAGCCGACAAACTAAATGGTAACAGCGCCGACAGCGTGTGAGAGGGGCGCGCGCCGGTCGCCTTAGAGAAAACGGCAACGTCGCATAAAATAACCAAAATAATACCGGTAATATTTACCGCTATTTTTACAATAACCTTAAAAATACCGTTAGTTTTTAACACAACTTTGCACGTTATTATTATGTTATGCTACTAAGTAACACTACCAAATCGTACCGATATCCAGGTATCTCTACGGAAATACCGTTACTTGACGTTACTTTTAATGTGAATTGGTAACGTTTTCAAGCCCTGGTATGTACACTATCTTACTTAGAAAAGATAATTTTTGTGTTTGGAAAAAAACGTATCTACAATAGTTTTTGGAACATTCTTGACGTAATTTAAGAAGCTTCCCCGACCAAATGACCTTGAGCGTTCGGTCCTTCTCCGTCCCGTCGCTGAGTCTCGCTCTATCTCGCTCCCTGCGCACGCTCATTTATCATAGAATTCACGAAAAAATTGAAATTATTTTAATAAAAACTGACAAGCGATGTTTTGAAATAAAATATAACGTGAAATTATTTAGATTTTTAAATTATCTATCCATTAGTGTAATCCTCAAATTAATAGAACGTCACCTTTAGCAAAAGATGCATGCAATCAATAATTTTAGTCACTTTTTTACAAGGAGATTTTAAATGTATTTAGAACACATAAAAACAAATAAGAACGTGCAATGTGATGATAGTATATCGAACACTAATAATGTGCTTTTAGATGTAGTTTATTACCCATAGTGAATGAGTTAATAGCCTCTGAATAACGCACTATGGCAAGGTTTTGGTCAGGGTACCGCCTTAAGTGCCTACTTCAGTGTGACTTAATAAAGGGCATTTTTGAGACGGGGCCATTAGGGCACGTAACTTAATCGTTGTAGCTACAGGAAAACGTTCTTAGTCGACAATCCTTTACTTTTTGAGTAATTCCTAACTTCATTCACAGATCTTGGAACAATAGTACAGTCAGCTAGATAAACGTCACTTCTGAGGTATTAACCGCCTTCAAAAAAATTAGGAGGTTCTCAATTCTTTTTTTTTATGTGTTTTACCTCAGTTTTTTTTTTCGGTCAGCCGATTTTGATGATTCTTTTTTTATTTGAAAGCTGGTGCTTCTCATATGGTTCCATAAAAATTCGATCAAGATCAGACCAGTAGTTTTTGAGTTATTCTTAATAATGCATATTTTTTCCACTTATTATTTATATTCATGATGTTTTAATAATTTCCTGTCACTGTTATTTACATATCAAGTAGCTGTATACGAACTTGTGTGGGGGGTAGGTACCACAAGTAAAAAGTGAATAACTAAATAAATAATAAACTAAAATAATAAACAAAAACGAAAAAAATAAAAAAACTTTTGTACAAACAACAAAACAACTGACTTCCAAAAAAAACACTAAAAAGTGAAAAATTACTTTAATTTCGGAAGTCGGATGCAAAAAACGAAAATACAAAACCAAAGACACCGACTTCCGAAATTAAAGTTATTTTTCACATTTTAATGTTTTTTTTTTATTTTTTGTTTTATGAGACCAATGGATGTGGTTGCGTAAGGATTAAACGTCTCTTCGGGTCCAACAGAGGTAAGAGTACTAGAAAAGCCACAAATCCTAAAGAACAACGGTTCAGGTACCTGCCTTTACTGTTCCGTCTCAAAAATCCCCTCTTATGGGTTATTTCTGACAACTATGCTGCCTAAATAGAAGCATGTCTGATGGTGGTCTTCAGGAACTCGTTAGACCGTCTCATGTCATGAATTAGAGTCACTGGGGATTGGGGAGAGTGTCACTTTAAGACTCGTGAACACTGGCGCGACGCGACAGCACGACACAAAGGCGCCGCACGTCGCGCGGCACGCGGTGCCATTGTTTACGCTTTCGCGTCGCGCCACTGTGTACGAGCCTTAAAGTGACACTCTATCAGCGGAAACGATGCGGTAAACGTCAAAAATATATGGAACTGACACATTATGCTACCGAAAAGCTTATGTCAGTCCTGTTGAAGATCGTTGCAGAAATACGAATTGCTTTCACAGCAATTGTTACGTGTCTAGGCCCTATGAGTAAAAACAAACCATTTCTGACAGTAGTATTGTTGTCCATATGCACAGAACAAATATATGTCCATATGCCTTCGATCCCTAACGCAGCTATCCACAGACTATATAGAGATACTACGTATATCCAATGATAGCCAATAGACTCAATAGAGTTATTATTCTGAGATCAATAGTATAATGTTTAAAGACAACGTCTGTCTAATTGACTTGAGGGCCACTGCCCTCAAGTCAATCGACGTTGTCTATAACACTTCTCTGTGGTTTATTAAATGACGTTTTAATAGAAACTATTCCGTTTATTAATTTTCTTACTTATTAAATACATTTTTAAATATAAACAAAAAAAAATCATAAACATTTAAAAATGTAAAAAAATAGTGGCCCACCGGGATTAGGGCTCTAGAGAGAGGAACCTTCTCACTTCGCGTGCCGTGTCCAGAAGTACTGCTTTCTGAATCAAGCCCTTAATCCAGCCGCGCAATGAGAGCCTCCTGAGGTGTTGGTCGAGGCTCTACGCTATTAGGCCTTTTACTGTAACGATTTTCGGTACCTACATCATTGTACCTACTCTGCAGTCATTTGCAGAGTCCACGTCCCACATGTCGACAACCCCGTGTGCTAAGTCAAGATACTTGATTTTTTTACTTTCTTTGCTTTCACGAGGTGTAGAAATATTTATAATTGAAATTCATTAATTCATTGACAGACAAGGCAAGGCCGAACCTGCCTGGTTTAGAAGCTTGAAATATTGCACAAGAGTTTCTTATACAACGAATGTGAGCAATAACGAAGGATTTTTGAACCCCCTAAAAGGGTTATTTGGGGATGAAAATTTATATGGAGGACCGTCATTTGGGTCGATGGGAGATACCATTCGGCTTGTATTTTATAAAATATTTCAATAAATACAACATAAATATACTTATAATAATATTGTCACGGTTACAAATGGCATACCGACTTATTAAAATAAAAAATAATTATTATACGTATACCTAAAAAAAGTTTATTTCTTCCGCCATGTCCACAAGTGGCAATTTTATGACATCACAAGATAATAAGCTTATTAAAATAAGCCAAAATAATAATACGTATGTACCTAAGTAATGAGGGCAGATGTTTTTGTTAATTTGCACACCAAGTGCATGTTGTTCAGATATGTAAAGCGCATTAAAACACTGGTGATTGACATAATTATAAACCGTTAAAATATGTTAACCGGAAGCGGGATTCTAAGCTCTTACAAGTAACTGTATAAAACATTTTAATTATAGAAATATCGATAACATTGTTTTGTCGTCATAGCATTCAAACTGCAGTATCGTATTCCATTTTATAATATGTTATTTGTAGTACCTATAAATAGGATTTGCGTTTACAGCGCATTTCAAAAGGTGTTACGGAGGTTCAAAACTCTATCCCGCGTTTTGTTGATCCTCCAACAGCAAATTTCTTATGAGACCAGCACTGGTACCGGCCCAGATTTAATGATGGCCGTGGAACCCCACACATAAAGCACTCAATTTTTTGCAATTAGTTATGTACATTACCAGAAATAGTAAAATATTGACAGGAAAGCGGCAGACCCTAGAATTAACTCACTCTGGGTCTGTGGGTGGATTTCGGCACATTCCCAGCTCTCACAGAGAGGAGGCTTAAGTCCCAAGAGGCATGATTATGTTATGTCGAGTTTTTTCTTCAGGTCGGCGGTATACTACGCTGCTCTTCTATAAGGTCTAACTTAAATGGGGTTAGACCTGAAAAGGGGTCATTGTAAGTACCTATGTAGGGGCGTGCAATTTTAAACTGGACGATCTCTACCTACCTAAATGTTTTTGCGTTTTCAGTGTTGGTTCCATAATAAAAGTCGTTCACTATGATGAGTAAAATGACCCCTTTTCAGGTCCAACACTATTTAAATTACACTTGATAATAGGCAGTCTTATAACTAATAAATTGAAATCTCTGTCTGATTCTCGTTTCTACGATTATCCCACGGAACTCTACATCACATAGCGGTATGTTACTTTTAAACCAGACCCCATAATTGCAGGCGCAAGTTTTTACCATTAGAACCTACACTCTATTGTTAGAAGGTGTTCGTCTATTCCGAATTAGCATTTACATTCGCGCCCGCCTGTTGTAAATCAATTACAAGATCTCTGCTGACTGATTCGGTTACTTCTTGTTGTTTATTATTAGATTCTTGGAGCTGATGTCAGTTTGTTAAAAGCTGGATAACTTGAAAAACGTTTTGTGATTATTATCAGTAGAGAAAAGTATAAAAACGGCTTACAGAAATGGTTTTATTTAAATGAAGGGACGCTCAGCGGAAGTATATGATCAGGATCTGTCAGCGTCGCTACCACCTTGTTGGTACCATTTTTTTTTTCTACAATAATGACTACTATAGTAGAAGAGATAGAACAGTTTGGAAGGCTTCTTATGTACTTATTTTGAAGACATAATTTTGATTGATTAATTAAAAAAATTGATTGTATTCTAAATATATGTATGCCCTAATGGGTAGTTTTTTGAGTTACCATAATCTAACTATAAGACCTACTGTATCACAAAAAATCACTCTAATAAATACTTTGACTTTAACTTTGATTGAAACTGAAAAGTCAGCTGTTCCCTACATTATGATCACGTAGACGTTTTTTTTCAATTTTATTGGTTGCTCCCCTAATAAAACTTGGCAATTTTCATGAGTAGGTACCTACTACAATCCCTTAAAGTACAAGTATGTACCTCGCTTAACCTAGCATTCTATATAAAAGCTCTATGAAAGAAATATGTTACATACAAATTTAGCAACGAAATGTCTATGTATTACATAACGATAAACTCAACATAACGCATAACCTCCATTTTTTAAATCGGTTACACTTCAATTAGGTTTGAGCCTGAACTTACTCCTCATTTGCTTTGGACGGCCATTTTAATCACAGTGCCGATGGTCACCCATCCACTGACCGACCTTGGCAAGCGTGGCTTAACCTGATAGATCGACCCGTGCCGCTGTTATTAGTTAGCCATAAGCCATAGAACCTATTTCAAATTCGATTTTTAACTTATGATTACAAAAAAGGTACCAATTAAAGAGGTAGAATTCGTTTTTTGTGACTTACTGCTAGGTAGGCAAATCAAATTACCCAAACAATATAATAATACAATAATTATTATAATAAGCCTCTACATGCTTCTCAATAACGTCTTCCGGCATTCAGAGATCAGTGAAGGTTCTTCTGACCTTTAGATTCTAGGGACCAATTTCACAAACAACAACTTTGGTATGTTGTTACAGGAATTATAAACCACAGAGAGATTATTGTACCTGTTATTTAAACCCTTGACTGATTTCTTTGAATCTTAAATATCGGAATTAGAAGATAGGCTAGAGCAAGAAGACAGGTGAGAAAATATGGGATGTGCAGGCAGGATTTAGAGAGGGAATGGGATGTATGGATCAGATCTTCTCCCTAAGGTGCATAGCAAGCGTCTAACTACATTGTACCTGTACTAACACTAGGTTAAGAACATTATTACTAACTGCTTTGTATTTGAATTTTTACTAAGACTAACATTAGCATAAGAACATTGTTCATCAAGCTTGATCATCAAGCTGTTTTACTAACATTACAAATATCTTCACCTAGAAATAACTGCATGCGTAGCTACACTAAAGTCAATATGTCAAACCTGGAAAATGACTTACGCGGTATTAATTTTGACCCAGTTTATAATTCAACCGATGCAAATATTACGTTAAAGTATTTCATAGATTCCCTACAATATGCAATAAGGAAAAACACATTCACTAAGACAATGCCTAGAAAGTATAGTTGTATTAAACCTTGGATTACACCCGGTCTCGTTCGTTGTATAAGACATAGAGACAAACTTCATCTTAAACTGAAACTCGCACCTGATAACGAAATACTTTCTCTGACATATAAAAGGTATCGAAACTTCTGCAATAATCTTTTGAAAAAACAAAAAAATCTGTATGATAAAAATGAATTACAGAAGGCAGGAACAAATAGTAAACTTGTATGGAAATTTATAAAAACAAACACATTTCGATCAAAAAATCCCGATCCTCCGCTTGATTTACTATCAACAGAGATAAACCCATCCGAAGCAATGAATAAAGTAAACAAATTTTTTGCTGACGTTGGTAAAAACCTGGCTGCTAAATCTTTAAATTCGAGTAATTTTTCCCGCCCTAACCCTATTACGACTTCCTCTACACTAAATTCATTTGTTTTATTAGATACCGACGTTTACGAAGTAGTAAGAATAATAAACGGGTTAAAGGATGTTTGTGCCACTGGGTGGGATGACATACCAAATAATATACTTAAACAATTTAAAAACCTACTTGCCCCTCCTCTAACACATATTTTTCAGCTATCTTTATCTAAAGGTATATTCCCTAAAATGCTTAAAAAAGCTGTGGTCACACCTGTATTCAAGTCTGGAGACAAAAACTGTGTTAATAACTACAGACCCATTTCAGTGTTAACAGGCCTTTCAAAAATTTTAGAAAAAATAATAAACAGTAGATTGATAAAATATCTGGAAGTTAACAAACTACTTTCCGATAGTCAATTTGGTTTTAGGCCCAAAAGATCAACTAGCCAAGCAGTACACAAATTGACTAACCATGTTACTACCAATCTAGATAATGGTATGCACACAATTGGGATCTTTCTAGACCTTGCCAAGGCCTTCGACACTATTTCATGTACTTTACTTTTGCACAAGCTCGAAACACTTGGGATAAGAGGAGCACAACTTCAACTATTTTCTGATTATCTTAGCGATCGTCAGCAATGTGTAAAAATTGATCAGTATACAAGTTCCGAACTCAAAAACAGTGGTTTTGGAATTCCTCAAGGCAGCATTTTGGGCCCTACATTATTTTTAATATACATAAATGAACTGTGCCGCCTGTCACTCCAAAATGGTATCATAATGTCTTATGCAGATGACACCGCTCTATTGTTCTCAGCTAAATCAAGAGTTGAGGTCTACGAACATGCTCAGAATGGTTTTAACATTGTGTGTAATTGGCTTCATAATAATCTATTAACGTTAAACACAGATAAAACAAAATACATTTTATTTACAATGAGAAATACTAACATACCGCTTACTAATCTAAACATTTACGCACATAATTGTAGCACGTACGCTGACACTGCATGTTCCTGCCCCACTTTAGCTAAAGCTGACCATTTAAAATATCTGGGTGTCACTATTGACTCCAATCTAAATTTCCGTAAACATATCGATTTACTATGTACTAGAGTGCGCAAATTAATATATGTATTTAAGTATTTACGGAATATAGCAGACTATAAATTAATTAAACTGGTTTATTTAGCTTTGTGTCAATCCGTTCTTACCTATTGCATAACTTCTTGGGGTGGTGCTGCAAAAACAATTTTGCTTCCTCTAGAGCGTACTCAAAGAGCAATTCTAAAGGTTGCTACCTTTCGGCCTTTTAGATTTCCTACACACCAGCTCTATATAGAATGTAATGTACTAACAGTAAGGCAATTATTTATACTAAGTATAATATTACACCAGCACACTGCACTTCCTTTTGATCCAGTACCATCCGACAAGAGAAGGAAGGACTTGGTTTGCATAAAGCCTCAAACTAGACATGCGTTTGCAAATAGATTTTATGTGTTTTTAGGACCTTTTCTGTATAATAGGCTCAACAAGTTACTAAGCTTCTATAGTATAAGTTATAAAAAATGTAGTAAAATGTTATCAGAGCATTTAGCGCTACTCAACTACACAGACACAGAAAAACTTCTAGAAATTTTGTCATGATGATAATTTAGTCCCTCGTAAATATTTACTTTTGTATATTTACATAGGTTTAGTTTTAGATAATAATGTACCAATATGCTTTTTCTCATAGTTGTTAATACATTTTATATCAATTTTACTTTAAATTTGAGTGTTCCAATTTAATTGAATTGTAAAGTGATGGCCTGAAACACAGGTTTGAATTAACCTAGATCGGGTAGGTCGCTACCTTACATTGTAATTCCGAACAATCATTACTTGCACCTGTTCTAAACATATTTTAGCTTTAGTTTATTTTTAAGCATTATTAATTATTGTTTGACAAATCTTACTATTGACTAAGTGTACCCTTTTTGTAACGTTTTTATTCAATAAATATTCTATTCTATTCTATTCTATTGTTACTAACAAACTTATGGACCAAGTCTGAATTAAATAAATATTATTATTATTATTATAGCCGAAAAACACCTGGCAAAGCACAAGAAAGTCTACTGTGCTTTCGTGGACTTGGAGAAGGCCTATGACTGTGTGTGGAAGAACTGTGGTCGACACTATCCTTGTACGGTGTGGACTGGCGCTTAGTACGGGCACTGAAATCTTTATACAAGGATTCCAGTGCTTGTGTTAGGATAAATGGGGCATATACGAACTGGTTCTGCATATCGAGGGGTGTTAGACAGGCTTGTGTAGCATCACCATGGCTGTTCAACTTGTACATGGAAAGTTATCTGACAGATTTGTAAGAGGGTGAGTATGGATTGACGATGAATGAGTTGCCTGTCAAATGCCTTCTCTACGCAGATGATCAAGTTCTACTTGCATCGTCAGCGGAACGGTTGCAAGACATGGTAACTGTGATGGATGAATCATTTAAAATGAAAGGGATGAATATAAATGTGAATAAGACGAAGGTCATGATGTTTGAAAGAGAAGAGGATGTATCGGTATGTGATGTGAAATTAAATTATAAGTGTGAGCACTTGCTCCCCAAATATACGAACTCACTTACTTAAGTGAGTTCGTATATTTGGGGAGTCTATTTACAAAGGATGGAAAGATTGATGGAGATGTGGAAAGAAGGGTAAATGCGGGAAATAAAGTGAATGGTGCTACACATGCAATTGTGACCAACCAGTTGATGTCCAAAAAAGCACGACTGGCTGTTCACAATGGTGTGCTGGTGCCTACGCTTACGTATGGAAGTGAGTGTTGGGTGTGGCAAAAGAAGCATGAAAGTAGAATACATGCTGTGGCAATGCGTTCCTTGCGAAGCATGTGTGGTGTGACTATGAATGATAGACTGAAGAATGATGTGATAAGGCAACGGTGCGGTTTAAAGGAAGATGTAGTGACAAAAATTGAAAAGAGTATGCTAAGATGGTTTGGTCATGTTGAGAGAATGAATGAAGGGCGATTAACAAAAGGTATTTACAAGGCAGATGTGAGTGGAAACGCCGGGAGGGGACGCCCTAGGAAGACATACAGTGACCTTATTGGTGATGTTCTTCAGAAAGGTCAGGTGCGTAGTACTCCCAACCGGCGGGCGTGTATGACCAGATGTATGAACGTAAACGAGGCAAAAGGAGTATGTATGGATCGTAGCAGGTGGCGTTCTGTAGTTTCTGCCTACCCCCATGGGATGAAGGCGTGAGTTTATGTATGTATGTATGTATGTAGCAAGAAGACATCATGTAGACAGAGCTAGTATTTTTGTGATTGAGTCCTAGAAATAATATTAGAAGACTGATAGAAATAAATTCCATAGGGAGTTACCGAAAGAATAAATGCTATAGGGAGTTACCGAAAGAATAAATGCTATAGAGAGTTACCGAAAGAATAAATGCCATAGGGAGTTACCGAAAGAATAAATGCAATAGAGAGTTACCGAAAGAATAAATGCAATAGGGAGTTACCGAAAGAATAAATGCTATAGGGAGTTACCGAAAGAATAAATGCTATAGGGAGTTACCGAAAAAATAAATGCCATAAGGAGTTACCGAAAAAATATGTTACGCCGAGGATCATAAATATTATCTGTTTATCAGAACTTAGGTACTAATAAAATTCAATATCTCAAGATTTTCAAAATGAATGGCATTATAGGTAGGTATTATCTTTCTTGGTGCGGTTTAGGAGACATAATGCAAAGCAAGTTGTACTAAGTACTTACTAATTCCATGGGAGTCAAGGTGACGCGAACTGTCATTTTCATTTAAAATATTGGCAATGACGTAGTCAGAATAATAAAAAGGTCCATAGCCTAATTTTACCGAAAGCCTAAATCTGAAACATGGAAAAACAAACAGAGGATCGACCAATTAGAGCTTCATTAACAATCCCATTGAAATCTGCATAATCTAAAATAAAAATGTCTTGTCACAGTGTTTGTTATCGAACTCCTCCGAAACGGCTTGACCAATTTTTATGATTTTTTTTGTGTATATATGTTAGGTCTGAGAATAGGTCGTAAAGTATGTTTAATACTGCTGCGAGTCAAACCGCGGGGCGCAGCTAGTATTAATATACCAGTACCTATATTACATACATACTTATCATTGCCATACAACGTCGCAATGCCGCCAGTCTCTTGGGCAATGCGGAGGAATTTTTTGAAGCGTTTGGTAATAGATTTAGTTAGGTTACGGTTTTATATTTTTATTTTAATACTTAGTTTGTTAGTTAATTTAGTATATGAAGTTTATCCAGACCAAAAGTAATTTTTTACATAACATAACATCACGCCTGTATTCCCCGAAGGGTTAGGCAGAGGTTTACCTATAGCACACCCACATTTCGCCAGTTATGTTTAAGTCCCATGTAATACGGGGCGAGCCTATTGCCATCAACCGGGCACAAATCCAGACTCCGGGCTGCTACCGAGAAATTCCAGATGGAAAAACCCGATAACACTTTGCCCGACCCGGGAATCGAACCCAGGACCTCATGCTCAGCAGTAGCTCTTGCGACCGCTAGACCAACGAGGCAAAAATTAAGGAGAGGGTTTTTTTTTATTGAGGAAATTTTTGAGTATGACAATGTGAACAAAACGTTTTCTCATATACTTCGGCCTATTGTTTAATTATATACATGTATAGCAAAATAGGTAAATATAAAATATATAAACAATAGTAGTAGGTACATATGTGATTCTATGTAAGCCCATGGGTAGGTAGCTAACATTTTTTTAACCAGGTCGGAACAATTACTGACAATCTAAACTACGATCGGCTTTGTATGGTGTTTCATAGTGTTGCAATTGTGTGTGTGTGTGTGTATGTATATTTGTATGTGTGTACAACAATATCGCTACACAACTATGATGGATATTAAATTGTTATTTATTTATATGTTGCGGATAATGTATGATTTTGGGAATGCATAAATTGTCTGTATTAATAAAGACATTCAGATTAAGGATGATTATGTAGTTCCAAAATAATACCAGCTTATTAATGCTGATGCGCACACTGACGATTATTTCGCGATCATGCGCAAGAAAGTGGCATCAATGATGCGCAGAGTGAGGGGGAGCAGCAACAGCATTCTGAAGGTTTTTTCAGATAGGTTAGAAGGGCCTACAATGGATAGGTTTATCAAGTTATATGACAGACATGGGGCTTGATAAATCTTCCTATAATTGGATGCTGTGTTTTTGTTTTTTTTTGTACTCATGTGTGTTACTACTAACATAGTTTGTAAGTTTTTTTGTTATACTAACACGCTATGGGCCTTCGATGCCTGAAAATAAACAATTTCTATTTTATTTTTCAATTTTCCACTGAGAGCAGTGCTGGCACAGTGGTATAGTTGCCGAGTTCGATCCCAGGCAAGCACTTTACTTTGTGTACTTAATTTTATCACCACTGCTCTCAAAACGGTGAAGGAAAACATCGTGAGAAACCGGCTTGTCCTAGAACCAAAAATTTGAAGACGTGTGTCATCCACCGACCCACACTGGGCCCGCGTGGTGGTTTACAGCTCACTCCCTTTCACAGAGAGAAGGCCTGTGTCCCAGCAGTGGAAAAATTATAGACTGATTATAAAAATGTCCCATAGCAGGACAAAGGCCACTTTTCATACAGAGAGGCACGAGCATTGATCACCACGCTTGCTGAAGACAGGTTGGCGATTTTAGACTTAATTGACTATTTAGCCCAGGTTTCCGGTCGATTTTTATCCTTCACCTATGTCACTAATGTCCAGATAAACTCAATATAGTTCCATCCCGGATAGTATTTATTTTTGTAAGAATGGACTCTATGTGAACCTATCAATGGCGAAGGTTCCATACTTGAAAAATGGCACAGTCAGTATTCTATAGGCAAAGTATATAGGTGTTATATAATATAGAGACATAATATAATAATATTATTTAATATAGTTAGATTTTCACAATAACAGACTATCGAAAAACTCATGATCGAACTCTGGGATACATAATTGAACTAGCTTATGTCCATTATGATAAGCTAGCATTCATTTGGATGATTAATATAAAGACGGAAGCAATAATAAACAAAAATACCACACAACCAAGCTCAACAACAATAAAACAATACATACAATCCACAATACAGTAGGTATTATTGAACTGTATAATGTATCACAATGCCTACTCTTCAAACTTTGCCTACAACGTAAATAGTCGGAGAGCCACACAATATATCGATACGTATCATCATACGCGATGCAAAAACTGTGTATTTCACAAAACCTAATAGGTATGTTTATCATGGCCGCTAGATTTATTAAAAGTTACCTCATTTTAGTTATTGTTGCCAACTAATAGCAGTAATTTGTCGCAAAACTGATGTTACTACAATGGAGGTCGGAAAAATATCAGGAACAATTTCGGTGACATATCATTTGTGACATTTACTTTAGTAATACTAAGGTTTGATATTTGATGACTTAAGTCGAATTCAACCAAACATTTCTACCTATTATAAATCTTGTCCTGTGAATATTTTTTTCAAGTCTGACAGTTTTTATTTGAAAAAACTGTCAAAAATTCAAAATTTATTCACACGGTAATAAGTACTTATATTAGGTATAAAGGTTTGGGTGAATTCACCAGACAACACAGCAGCAGACAAGATAGACCTGAAATCTTTAAATTTGTACTGCACGCACCACGGGATAGATAAAAGATATTATTCATTCCATGGCACACACTATGCTTATGATAGAAGGATAATTATGATTATGATTGCTGTAGTTACTCGTGTATGTCAATCTGCGGTATATTCAGTTACTCGTGCATGTCAATCTGCGGTATATTTAGTTACTCGTGCATGTCAATCTACGGTATATTTAGTTACTCGTGTATATCAATTTGCGGCATATTTTTTTCAAGACAGGAGAGAAAATCAAGTCTGTCATAGTGAAAGTATGGAGTTTCTTGCCTTTTCTTCTCCATACGAAACTACCTTCAGATTCATTTATTCTCCAACAATTTAGGTAAAGATGTAAGATGGTACATCACTAAGGGCCCGTTGTTTGATCAGTAGACAAACATACTAATAGTTAAAATGCGTTAGTTAAAGTAACAATTTGTTAAAAATGACAGAAGTATGTTGTTTGACATATGGTTAAGCTAACTATATTTAAAAAAATGTCAATTTGCTATTGTGACATCAAAGTCAAAAGTCAAAGTTAGTCAAATCATTTATTTCAAGTATAATGGACTACTTGAAATAAATGATTTGACTAACTTTGAATTTTGACTTTGATGGGAAAACCTTTTAAGGCACCTGCAACAAAGAATTCTTCTATCTAATTCAAAATCAAAATTAATGATTTTCTAGCAATGATTAGTTTTAAATCAGCTGACTAATTTAGTAAATCTATTGCAACAGCTAGAGTCTACTGAAACTATTTAGAACGGGCTAGAAATTGTTATTTTTGGAAGGTATTCTATTATTCTTTATAGCATTGGCATTAAGTCAGTTTTTCAGTATGGATATTTATTATAGAGGATCAAAAATTATACTTACACTAGATAAACTTCATACACTAAATTAACTAACAAAGTATTAAAATAAAAATTAGGTATTTTTAAGTTTTTCAGTATTGGTATGCATATTAGTATACGAGTACAATACAATACCATACATATTATCGTGCATAAGGAGGAATGACGAAAATATTGTGAGGAAGGTTTCGAGTATGAATCAAACTCAAACTCAAGGCATTTATTTCACTTAATCCATTTACAGGCACTTTTGAATTGTCATACAGTCGGTCAGTTAGTCAGAAAATTGAAGCTAGTTTCCCATTCCAAAACGTAGATCTCTATGAAGAAGAACGGGCAAGAAACTCCAAGAAAGAAAGAAAGAAAAATAGGTTTATTTGTCACAGAAACACGTGCATACAAAAAAGATAATTAGCTCTAATAATAAAGACAAACAAAATAGATCCATAATAATCAGGAGCACAAAACAGAAATAGTTGACAGCTGCACGTCATGACTGTGACAAGAAGGCTTCCAGTCAGCATTACAAGGACACTCTGTGCGTGTGAATGTGGAAGGCTATAGGTGTAAAAAACATTAATGGATGAACTGTGTGAATGATGATATGGCTACAAAGGGGATGACCGCTGAGAAGAATAGAATAGAATACTCTTTATTATGTACACCATAAAAATTACACATATAAAAGTAGAAATTTTACATAGGGTGACACAATGGGCGGTCTTATCGCTAAAAGCGATCTTTTACAGACAACCTTTGGATGGATTCAAGGTAGAAGGAGAGACAATAATGCAGGTAGTCAGTGGTGTACCATTTACATATACAACAAATACATACATACATAAAACATATACCTATCTACATAATATAATATATACAATAATAAACATGAAACAAGAGTAAGGAAACTAAATGTAATGGCAGTGAGAAGATTAGTAATAGGTAGAGAAGTGTGGAAAAAAAGAATATGCTGGACTAACCCCAAAAAAATACGGTAACGGAATGAAAAAATACGGTGAATGATGATAACTTAATTATTATTCAGGTGTTTACAATAATACCATCATTTATTTTTTTATTACAGCATTTCAAATCAACTTAAGCACTTTTTGTAACAATCCGCCATATCCGGACATATTTCCACGTATGTTTATTAAACATTTCTCTTTAAGCGTTACAAATTTCTTTTGGGCTTGCGTGCAGAGCAATGTTTTCGTTTCGGTTGTGAGATAATATGTATGAATGAAAGTCTCATCAAAATTCACCCAGCCGTTTTAAGCGAACCACGTTTAAACTGATAAACATGAATTACGAAAACCAACAAAAAATATGCTTCTTGGTTTTTGTTTCAATCTATGATCTGTCAGAATTGGACTCATTCACATAGTTACATTATTTACGTGGAAAGTTACAGTTATTGTTCCTGTATTTCTTTTTCGTTTGTTTTAGTGAAAGTCTGCAAAAATACAAAAATACTGATATTATTATTTCTAACTGCCTCCTTGGTCTAGTGATCGCAAGTCGCTACTGCTGAGCATGAGGTGCTGGGTTCGATTCCTGAGTCGGCTAGTTTTATTGGGTTTTTCCATCCGGAATTTCTCAGTAGCAGTCCGTTGACTGGATTTGTGCCCGCTTGATGGCAACAAACCCCCCCCCCCCACCCCCCAATACATGGCTCTTAGACATAAATGGCGAAATGTTGGTGTATTATAGGTACACCTCTGCTTAAACCTTTGGAGAATACGGCGTGATGTTATTGTTATAAATGTATTATTCTAACCAGTAGAAGAAACAAATCTCTTTTTACTAAAAGTAAAACCTCTAAGTTCTTTCATAGCCACGGGTAACAGAGCAATTAAAATAGTACCTTAGTTCATATTATAGGACCTAGTACAGTAATTAGGTTTTAATTTATAAACATCAATATTATGTAATAATTATGAACCAGTAAACATCAACTGCTGAGTGGCCCCTATACAACGTCATTTAAGTGATCATGAATAAAAAAACAATGTACAAACTTCTAATTCTGGTTACTTAATTACCAATTCTAGCACTGGTTCATTAATATGTCACTTCTTAAAATAAGTCATTTCACCTGTTTCAGGATCTTGATTGATGTAATTGTTATGCTAATAAAAAAGTATAAAAAAAAACATCTGATAATAACAGTTTGCCTATAAAATTCGGCGTTATACTTACATCCAAATACCTACTTGAATAAAAACTTAGTTGAAACCTAGAGGAACACATCCATCGACTAACCTTGTCTACCATTTAACCAATTTTAATTTTTAACAACCACACTATATTTGAATTCGAAGAACTCTTCGAAATACAGTTCCAAAAAATACCCGTTTTTTATCACTTTATTCCTGCTGAACCCAATATAAGGAACCAATTTTCATCAATCTATTTGAACACAGGAGCCGACCCGCCCATTACTGCTCCCGGATTGGCTACCAGCAACATTGTTAGAAAGTATCAACATCAATCTAGCCATCTCGCTCTAACGTATAAAATTCTATATTCGAACAATCGGAGCTCCCTGTCTCTCGTACTATACAAATTACAGATGGCTTTATGTTTTTCTACGCGTCCGCTGTAATAAATATTTAGGGCATTCTAATGCTTGAAACGCGCATTACAAATTCAATTCTAATTCACTCGAACTAAGACCAATTTCCGTTTGAATTTTTACTGTCGCTTACGCCGTTTTGGTATGACAGTGTTCAGGTATAATTTTTAACACAAACTTTTTTCGCCAAATGGTGTATAATCGTTATACTTATAATGGCGGCCGCTGTGTATATTTTTTTTAATATTCAGAGAACGTTACCTCGTGAACGGGTGTTAGTAATTATCCACATATCAAGATTTTAGATAAAACCTGTTTTTTTTTCATATGTTTTTTACATACTTTGTAACAGTGATGTGTCCTTCCGTTGCGAACTTGTATAAAATTAATAACAACACGAAAGATGGATTGGACGAGTTTGTAATTTATGAAGAACTAAAGGCATTTTGTTAATTAATGTTAAATGAGCATCTGTTAAGGAAATGTATGGTCGGTAATGGATTATGTTACGTTTGATTGAGCTATGTTTTGAAATAACCGTCACTCTTGTGGAAGCTTTAATAATACATCCTGTATTATTAGAGCTTCCACAAGAGTGACAACTTAATTACTTATGTGCTACCAATATAGCTGACTATTTAACCTTTTCCTTAAGCATAAACTATTTGCTTTTAGATCGTGCCGACATCTCTTCTTCATCATGTCCATGCCGCGACAGTGGGTTAGATTTTGTAAGAATAGTTGTTAGATTCTGTGGCCGCGTAGAGGTCGTTACACGGCTGCATTTGGGGGGCACAGGGGGCAGGATAAGAGGTGGGGCATAATTTGCGGAACAGGACCATACCATCCCCCACCATCTCATCCCATCCGTACCTTCGAGGAAGCCACACTTTACGAGATTGCAGTTACATTTGTGTTCATTTCAGGGCTTTCCAAATACGCCGCGAAAGATGGCCGACGTGAGAGAAGGTTGAGGGAGAAGTAGACTGGCATCTACTATTGTTTTTAGATCACTGAATTTTTCAACAGAAGGTTCATTAAGAAAAAAATCCTACATTCATCGTAAAACACACCATTAAACTAGCTTGTCCTGTTTTTCCACCTAATTAACAAAAAAATCTTGACATCGATAACGTTACAATTTAAAAAAAATATACCCAATTTTATATACAGTTCCACTGCATGGTTACACGATAAAAAAGCTGTTTCTTGTTTTCCCTATCACCTTAAGACTTCAAACCTCATGATGCAAGCTTTTTCCGAGGTGGTTATCAGTATTAGTATAATTAAGACAGGCTGTGTGATTACTGTTAAGACAAGGTAGACTTACTAATCAGTAAATGAAGATGACGTAATGATTTAGGGAGAAGCTGTTACTGCATTTTTTTATATTAATTATTTTTTAGGATATTTCCACTGGCGTCTTTCAGCAGAATTGCCTGCCTCGTTGGTCTAGTGACCGCAAGCGCTAGTTTTGAGCATGAGGTCCTGGGTTCGATTCCCCGGTCGGGCAAAGTATTACTGGGGTTTTCCATCTGGTATTTCTCAGTAGTAGCTCGGAGTCTGGATTTGTGCCCAGTTGTTGGCAATAGACTCACCCTCTATTACATGGGACTTAAATATAAAGTATGGGTGCACCTGCCCCTAAGCCTTCGGGGATTACAGGTATGATCTTCTTTATGAACAGCGGGGTAATTCCGTAACACACTAACAGTAGGAATGGGTTTCATTTTGACAATTCAACAACATTCATTGCGTTGTTTACTTTGTTGACCACACAATTTTTTTGAACATATGAAGCAATGTATCAGCAATATCCTTCAAAATGATTCGGATTCTGACTAGTGATAGAGTGTTACGTAATTAGGGTGCTGGTTGCAAACTTACCTGGGTTTAAGTATGAAAGATATATATACAAGATCTAAGCTTAAATAAATTCAAATCTTTTATAAAACGGAAACTATGCCAGAAAGCCTATTATAGTGTGAAAGACTATATTGAGGACAAAAAGGCTTGGGATTGAGCTGCTCCAATAAAACACGGTGAATGTTGATTTTAATTTGCTAACTATTTTAGACATGAATATTTACTGTAAAAAGTATTATATTATTTTCATTATTGTGAATATGAGGACTATGTGGTCATTGTTTCAGTTTTATTCTTGATCTGGCAGTTTAAGTAGTTTATGCGGCGTACCCAAAGGTCCTTTCTTTGGTATTGTTCGTCGAATCGTTGAGCTCCTTAAGTTCTGAGTTGAGCTGCACGGTAACTGACAAATACGTGCACTTACTGGACAGGTCCACTTAAACTGTGTGTTTCTTTCCTTAAAAGACCATTTCAGACACCAATCTACATGGTTCTCAAACATTATGTACGTTTTTTTATATACACGTTGTCATTGTTGAATTTTATATATACAATGACATGAGTATTTACTTGTAAAGTATTATGTTACTTAAATTATTGTGAATGTGAGGACTATGTGGGTCATTGCTTTTTTTTTCTCAGTTAATTTTAATCATGATCTGGCAGTTTGAGTAATTTATGCGGCCTAACCAAATGTCCTTTCTTTGGTATTGTTCGTCGAATCGTTGAGCTCCTTAAGTCCTGACTTCCTGAGTTGAGCTGCACGATTACTGACAAATGCGTGCACTGACTGGACAGGTCCACTCAATCTATGTGGTTCTTTCCTCAAAAGACCATTTCAGGTACCAATCTACATGGTCTTCACATGATCTGACCAAGATTAGGTCTGGACTTTAAAAGAGACTGTGACCTTTGAGTTTGTTTCAGCCTTTCTTCTCAGAGTAGTCAGATAGGAAACGCCGACCTCATCTAGTTTAAAAAATATGATTGACGTGTAAAAGTGTTTGTACAAACCTACTTTCAGAAATAAAATTATTTATCATTTATCATAAAGAAAATCGGTTTTGTTTTTGGCTGCTAGCACCGTAAAAGAACTAGTCTAAATATACCTAAGTATATTGAGGAGACATTTGCTCACAATACAAGGTAAAAAAAGCAACCAAAAATATTATCATAGGTAATAAAAACTGATGATAATGACGTGATAGCCCAGTGGTTAAGACCTCGCCTCTCATGCACGAGGTTCTGGGTTCAAATCCGGGCAAGTACTAATGTGACTTGTTCAATTCGTATTTACTTTCTGAGTTTATCTTGGACATTACTGTGATCGGTGAAAGAAAACATCGTGAGGAAACCGCAACTTATAGTATAAGTCTGAAATCGCCAACCCGTCTTGAGGAAGCATGGTGATCAATGCTCGTGACTTCTCTGTATGAGAAGAGGTATTTGCGCGGCAGGAAGACAATCATCATCATCATCATCAGCCTATATTCGTCCATTGCTGGACGTAGGCCTCTCCTAGTGAACGCCACTGAGCCCGATCCTCGGCTCTCCTCATCCAGTCTCTGCCAGCCGCCTTTCGCAAGTCGTCAGTCCACCTGGCCGGCGGGCGTCCCACACTACGTTTGGCTAAACGCGGTCTCCACTCTAGAACTCTCTTTCCCCAACGATTGTCGGTTCTGCGAGAGATGTGACCAGCCCATTGCCGCTTCAGCTTGCTTAGTCTTTGGGCTATGTCGGTTACTTGGTTCTCTGGCGGATAACCTCGTTTCGGATTTTATCCTTCAGAGAGACTCCAAGCATAGCCCTTGAATACAATAATAGGCTGGTAATATTTTTTAATTATTAACAAAAAAGCGACCAAAAATATTATCATAGGTAATAAAAACATAAAAGACGGTTACATTATTTCTCCTAGAACAGGTTCTTACCTGTGGGTATCAAGATCAACGCTAACAATAATAAAGTAACATTGACGCCCTTTGAGCACATGACCGTAAAGCAACATAAACAACAACACGTATATAAATCATCATTTGCACCAAGTAACTATGAAAAAATATTAGCGGTATGAAAAGGGCAGTCTGGCGGTAGCCATGTCAATAAATTACGATGAGGATTATTATTATTTTTGCGATTTAGTGCCTTGCTCTCGGTCTATAATAACAAATGAATACAAAGTTTTTGATTAGTCATTCTACTTTCAAATTTCGATTTTCGTTTAAAACCAATTTTTCTGAAACTAGAGGTATATCCAAAATGACTGCTATTAACCATCTTCTCAAATGAAATAAATCTTTTACATATAGAAAAATCAATTGCTGTTCGATAATCTCTAAAACTCAAAAACGAGCAGTAATTATGAATAACGACTCAATAAGGACCGTCGGTAAGTGTGTCTAGAATTTTCTAATACCTTTTATAAAGTGTCATATTGAGACACGAAGCAACAAAATACGATCTAGACGAATGTGGCCGCCTTTCTTTAGATCGAATTTAGTTGCTTCGTGTCTCAATGTGAAACTTTATTTATGGTATTAGAAAATTCTAGACATACTTACCCAGGGTCCTTATTGAGCCGTTATTCATAATAATTCCATCTCAGTCAAGAGATAATATTTTTTTAAGTGAGTGGCGCTATTATACTGTTGTACGGCCTTAACCGCTTTATTTTTTTTTTGTTTTGTTCTCTCTTATACAAAGGCTGGTTTGAAAAAAAAGGCATTGCAACGCATTCCGGGCATTAGCTAAAATAAAATAAAAATGGTTTTACTGAGATTGTATTAAAGCTTTTTATTTTCAAGTATGTCTTTTAGCAGCAGTGATCACGATATGTTAGCTGCATTTTATATCCTCTCAAACTTTCTATAAAATATCATAGTTTTCCATAAAAGTAACAATTATAGCTGAAAAAATACCTAACATTTTAAAGGCTCCCGCAAAGTGGCGCGACGCGACAGCGAAACACAAAGGCACCGCTCGTCGCGCGACAGGCAGTACCTTTGTGTCACGCTGTCGCGTCGCGCCAGTGTTTACGTGCCTTTACTATTCGTTAATATAATAAGTAGTAGGTTGAGTATTTAAATAGGTAATTATACAAACATGAATATTTTAATTGCATGCAATATATTACCTGTAAAAAAAAAATTGTCATAACCTTGTAGTAGAGTATAATTGTAAACCGTAATTCTTCTAAGAAGGTAGATTTTTCCTATTTTTTTTTATTAGCATTCGGTCAGATTGCTGGATTAATCAATTTTTATAAGGAACTTTGGCTCCTGAACTACAAGTATCTTTTTACTTAGTTCAGGAGTCAGGTCTCCAAGCTGTTTTCTGACCTCAACTTGTACAATCATGTTTAGCGTATGATTAACTTTAGGTACCGTCAAAAAGAGTGAATAGGAATGCAGGGGTGAATCGAGACGAAACTTTAAAATGGATTTTAACATTGAAATAATATAGTTAGTTGCCAAAAAGGCCTCTAATGTGTTTACTGTATTATAATTAAAGATTAAGTGCACTTATCGGCACCAAACTATATTATTTGGGTCCCCTATGTTGTTTCGAACGCCGCTGTTGCGACACACGCTGTTGCGAATTATTTTTCCACTGCCTCACAGGTTCGAAAGCTCATGGACTCGAATGAAGTAGTCGCGAAAGACGCTGTTTCGAAAAACATTTTCACTGCCTCATACGCTCGAATGCTTGATTTCGATTTATTGTTGTTAGCTTTGTTTTAATTTAAACTGGCATCGAGTAGCCGACGGAGCCCCGCTACGCGGGGCTCCTACATCTGGGCGGTTTAAAAAAAAATAACCACGAAGGGGACGGCGGGGTCTTTCAGACCCCGCCATCCCCTTCTAACCTAACCAGTCCGTGTCAGAGTGCCCCAAGTCCCGAGCTCGCTTCGCTCGCTCTTGCATCCTATCCTACTGTTAATATTAGTCACCATTTCATTATTTATAGTACCTCGCCTATGATTTCTAGTAGCAAATAGTTAGTAACTATTTGCTACTAGCAAATAATGCTGCAATTTGCTATTTGCAGTGTAGTATAGTGCGTAACTTTAATAATAATATTAAATGTTGATGTTGACACCGAATTTGTTGATTTTATTTAATTACTGCTTAAATACTTTTCTGTACACTTTATGACTAAATAAATCGAAATCACAAGCATTCGAGCGTATGAGGCAGTGAAAATGTTTTTCGAAACAGCGTCTTTCGCGACTACTTCATTCGAGTCCATGAGCTTTCGAACCTGTGAGGCAGTGGAAAAATAATTCGCAACAGCGTGTGTCGCAACAGCGGCGTTCGAAACAACATAGGCCTGCCATATTATTTCAATGTTAAAATCCCTTTTAAAGTTTCGTCTCGATTCACCCCTGCATTCCTATTCACCCCGTTTGACGGTATGTGTTTACTCTTTGTACAATTAACTTATTATTATTATTTATTATATGGCTAACTTGAGGAAGTGGTTACCACCTTGTTAGACTCATGTAACACCAAGACTACTGCGGATCCAAGGCCAACCTAAATGTTCCGGAAAAGAATAAGTAGTTTATTAATTAAAAGTGTTTATCGAAGGAAAGGATTTAATGATTTTCGAAGCAATGCACTAGAGGGTCACTTGTCTTTCCAGACTGGCTTCGGTACTTAGCATAGGCACAACATTCTTTTTGCTTAATTCCTACCAGAATTTTACATGGATTGACTGTGCACAATAGTAATTGAAGTTTTCTATCGTAAACAAAGACAAAAGCTTAATTCAAACAACTACATACAAGCCTTTCGATCAATGTCAGCGGTAAACATTTTAAACAGCTAGAATGCTGACGTTGATCGACTGGAAATCGATTGTGGCCTTTTAACTTGAGACGGAAGAATACCATTACCTATATAATTTTATTATTACAGCAATGCTCACAAGAGTCGCAGGTCGTGCTTTCAAACCGACAGGAACGCACTTTATTTTGTGGTTTTATTCATCACTACCTACCGCTAAAGAATCAGTGAAGAAAAAATCGGGAGAAAACTAGCGGGGTGATTGCGTATCATACTAACAGTAGGAATGGGTTTCATTTTGACAATTCAACAAAAAAAATAAAATTGTCTGCGCAACCACGTAAATAACGCAATGAATGTGTCATTGCGTTATTTACGTGGTTGCGCAGACAATTTTTTGGAACATATGAAGCAATGGTTTGGCTTCATAATGATTCAGATTGTGATAATTACTGTGTTACGCAAATAGGGTGCAGCATGTGAAGGAACCAACAAATTTAAGACATGTGACCTATCCGCTTCCTCTCATAGAGAATATCCCTGAGTCTCACCAACAATATGGGCTCATTATACACAAAGTGAGAGAAGTAGTGGCCCAGTGACAGCAGTGGTGGCCCAGTGAGAGCAGCGGTGGCCCAGTGAGAGCAGCGGTGGCCCACTAAAAGCAGTGGTGGCCCAGTAAGAGCAGCGGTGGCCCAGTGAGAGAAGTGGTGGCCCAGTGAGAACAGCAGTAGCCCAGTGAGAGCAGCGGTGGCCCAGTGAGAGCAGCGGTGGCCCAGTAAGAGTAGCGGTGGCCCAGGAAGAGCAGCGGTGGCCCAGTGTGATCTGTGGTGGCCCAGTAAGAGCAGCGGTGGCCCAGTAAGATCTGTGGTGGCCCAGTGAGAGCAGCGGTGGCCCAGTAAGAGCAGTGGTGGCCCAGTAAGAGCAGCGGTGGCCCAGTGAGAGAAGTGGTGGCCCAGTGAGAACAGCAGTAGCCCAGTGAGAGCAGCGGTGGCCCAGTGAGAGCAGCGGTGGCCCAGTGAGAGCAGCAGTGGCCCAGTGAGAACAGCGGTGGCCCAGTGAGAGCAGCGGTGGCCCAGTGAGAGAAGTGGTGGCCCAGCGAGAGCAGTAGTAGCCCAGTGAGAGCAGCGGTGGCCCAGTGAGAGCAGCGGTGGCCCAGTGAGAGCAGCGGTGGCCCAGCGAGAGCAGTAGTAGCCCAGTGAGAGCAGCGGTGGCCCAGTGAGAGCAGCGGTGGCCCAGTGAGAGAAGTGGTGGCCCAGTGAGAGCAGCAGTGGCCCAGTGAGAACAGCGGTGGCCCAGTGAGAACAGCGGTGGCCCAGTGAGAGCAGCGGTGGCCCAGTAAGAGTAGCGGTGGCCCAGTAAGAGCAGCGGTGGCCCAGTGTGATCTGTGGTGGCCCAGTAAGAGCAGCGGTGGCCCAGTAAGATCTGTGGTGGCCCAGTGAGAGCAGCGGTGGCCCAGTGAGAGCAGCGGTGGCCCAGTGAGATCTGTGGTGGCCCAGTGAGAGCAGCGGTGGCTCAGTGTGATCTGTGGTGGCCCAGTAAGAGCAGCGGTGGCCCAGTGAGATCTGTGGTGGCCCAGTGAGAGCAGCGGTGGCCCAGTGTGATCTGTGGTGGCCCAGTAAGAGCAGCGGTGGCCCAGTGAGAGCAGCGGTGGCCCAGTGAGAGCAGCGGTGGCCCAGTGAGCGCAGTGGTAGCCCAGTAAGAGCAGCGGTGGCCCAGTGAGAACAGCGGTGGCCCAGTGAGACCAGCGGTGGCCCAGTAAGAGTAGCGGTGGCCCAGTAAGAGCAGCGGTGGCCCAGTGTGATCTGTGGTGGACCAGTAAGAGCAGCGGTGGCCCAGTGAGATCTGTGGTGGCCCAGTGAGAGCAGCGGTGGCCCAGTGAGAGCAGCGGTGGCCCAGTGTGATCTGTGGTGGCCCAGTAAGAGCAGCGGTGGCCCAGTGAAAACAGCGGTGACCCAGCGAGAGCAGCGGTGGCCCAGTAAGAGCAGCGGTGGCCCAGTGACATCTGTGGTGGCCCAGTAAGAGCAGCGGTGGCCCATTGAGAGCTGTGGTGGCCCAGTAAGAGCAGCGGTGGCCCAGTGAGAGAAGTGGTGGCCCAGTGAGAGCAGCGGTGGCCCAGTGAGAGCAGCGGTGGCCCAGTGAGCGCAGTGGTGGCCCAGTAAGAGCAGCGGTGGCCCAGTGTGATCTGTGGTGGCCCAGTGAGAGCAGCGGTGGCCCAGCGAGAGCAGCAGTGGCCCAGTGGGAGCAGCAGTGGCCCAGTGAGCGCAGTGGTGGCCCAGTAAGAGTAGCGGTGGCCCAGTGAGATCTGTGGTGGCCCAGTAAGAGCAGCGGTGGCCCAGTAAGAACAACGGTGGCCTAGTGAGAGCAGCGGTGGCCCAATGAGAGCTGTGGTGGCCCAGTGAGAGAAGTGGTGGCCCAGTGAGAGCAGCAGTGGCCCAGTGAGAACAGCGGTGGCCCAGTGAGAGCAACGGTGGCCCAGTAAGAGTAGCGGTGGCCCAGGAAGAGCAGCGGTGGCCCAGTGTGATCTGTGGTGGCCCAGTAAGAGCAGCGGTGGCCCAGTAAGATCTGTGGTGGCCCAGTGAGAGCAGCGGTGGCCCAGTGAGAGCAGCGGTGGCCCAGTCTGATCAGTGGTGGCCCAGTAAGAGCAGCGGTGGCCCAGTGAGATCTGTGGTGGCCCAGTGAGAGCAGCGGTGGCTCAGTGTGATCTGTGGTGGCCCAGTAAGAGCAGCGGTGGCCCAGTGTGACCTGTGGTGGCCCAGTAAGAGCAGCAGTGGCCCAGTGAGAGCAGCGGTGGCCCAGTGAGAGCAGCGGTGGCCCAGTGAGCGCAGTGGTAGCCCAGTAAGAGCAGCGGTGGCCCAGTGAGAACAGCGGTGGCCCAGTGAGAGCAGCGGTGGCCCAGTAAGAGTAGCGGTGGCCCAGTAAGAGCAGCGGTGGCCCAGTGTGATCTGCGGTGGCCCAGTAAGAGCAGCGGTGGCCCAGTGAGATCTGTGGTGGCCCAGTGAGAGCAGCGGTGGCCCAGTGAGAGCAGCGGTGGCCCAGTGTGATCTGTGGTGGCCCAGTAAGAGCAGCGGTGGCCCAGTGAGAACAGCGGTGGCCCAGCGAGAGCAGCGGTGGCCCAGTAAGAGCAGCGGTGGCCCAGTGACATCTGTGGTGGCCCAGTAAGAGCAGCGGTGGCCCATTGAGAGCTGTGGTGGCCCAGTAAGAGCAGCGGTGGCCCAGTGAGAGAAGTGGTGGCCCAGTGAGAGCAGCGGTGGCCCAGTGAGAGCAGCGGTGGCCCAGTGAGCGCAGTGGTGGCCCAGTAAGAGCAGCGGTGGCCCAGTGTGATCTGTGGTGGCCCAGTGAGAGCAGCGGTGGCCCAGCGAGAGCAGCAGTGGCCCAGTGAGAGCAGCAGTGGCCCAGTGAGCGCAGTGGTGGCCCAGTAAGAGTAGCGGTGGCCCAGTGAGATCTGTGGTGGCCCAGTAAGAGCAGCGGTGGCCCAGTAAGAACAACGGTGGCCTAGTGAGAGCAGCGGTGGCCCAATGAGAGCTGTGGTGGCCCAGTGAGAGAAGTGGTGGCCCAGTGAGAGCAGCAGTGGCCCAGTGAGAACAGCGGTGGCCCAGTGAGAGCAACGGTGGCCCAGTAAGAGTAGCGGTGGCCCAGGAAGAGCAGCGGTGGCCCAGTGTGATCTGTGGTGGCCCAGTAAGAGCAGCGGTGGCCCAGTAAGATCTGTGGTGGCCCAGTGAGAGCAGCGGTGGCCCAGTGAGAGCAGCGGTGGCCCAATCTGATCAGTGGTGGCCCAGTAAGAGCAGCGGTGGCCCAGTGAGATCTGTGGTGGCCCAGTGAGAGCAGCGGTGGCTCAGTGTGATCTGTGGTGGCCCAGTAAGAGCAGCGGTGGCCCAGTGTGACCTGTGGTGGCCCAGTAAGAGCAGCAGTGGCCCAGTGAGAGCAGCGGTGGCCCAGTGAGAGCAGCGGTGGCCCAGTGAGCGCAGTGGTGGCCCAGTGAGAGCAGCGGTGGCCCAGTGAGAGCAGCGGTGGCCCAGTGAGCGCAGTGGTGGCCCAGTAAGAGCAGCGGTGGCCCAGTGTGATCTGTGGTGGCCCAGTGAGAGCAGCGGTGGCCCAGCGAGAGCAGCAGTGGCCCAGTGAGAGCAGCAGTGGCCCAGTGAGCGCAGTGGTGGCCCAGTAAGAGTAGCGGTGGCCCAGTGAGATCTGTGGTGGCCCAGTAAGAGCAGCGGTGGCCCAGTAAGAACAACGGTGGCCTAGTGAGAGCAGCGGTGGCCCAATGAGAGCTGTGGTGGCCCAGTGAGAGAAGTGGTGGCCCAGTGAGAGCAGCAGTGGCCCAGTGAGAACAGCGGTGGCCCAGTGAGAGCAACGGTGGCCCAGTAAGAGTAGCGGTGGCCCAGGAAGAGCAGCGGTGGCCCAGTGTGATCTGTGGTGGCCCAGTAAGAGCAGCGGTGGCCCAGTAAGATCTGTGGTGGCCCAGTGAGAGCAGCGGTGGCCCAGTGAGAGCAGCGGTGGCCCAATCTGATCAGTGGTGGCCCAGTAAGAGCAGCGGTGGCCCAGTGAGATCTGTGGTGGCCCAGTGAGAGCAGCGGTGGCTCAGTGTGATCTGTGGTGGCCCAGTAAGAGCAGCGGTGGCCCAGTGAGAGCAGTGGTGGCCCAGTGAGAGCAGTGGTGGCTCAGTGAGAGCAGCGGTAGCCCAGTGAGAGCAGCGGTGGCCCAGTGAGCGCAGTGGTAGCCCAGTAAGAGCAGCGGTGGCCCAGTGAGAACAGCGGTGGCCCAGTGAGAGCAGCGGTGGCCCAGTAAGAGTAGCGGTGGCCCAGTAAGAGCAGCGGTGGCCCAGTGTGATCTGCGGTGGCCCAGTAAGAGCAGCGGTGGCCCAGTGAGATCTGTGGTGGCCCAGTGAGAGCAGCGGTGGCCCAGTGAGAGCAGCGGTGGCCCAGTGTGATCTGTGGTGGCCCAGTAAGAGCAGCGGTGGCCCAGTGAGAACAGCGGTGGCCCAGCGAGAGCAGCGGTGGCCCAGTAAGAGCAGCGGTGGCCCAGTGACATCTGTGGTGGCCCAGTGAGAGCAGCGGTGGCCCAGTGTGATCTGTGGTGGCCCAGTAAGAGCAGCGGTGGCCCAGTGAGATCTGTGGTGGCCCAGTGAGAGCAGCGGTGGCTCAGTGTGATCTGTGGTGGCCCAGTAAGAGCAGCGGTGGCCCAGTGTGACCTGTGGTGGCCCAGTAAGAGCAGCAGTGGCCCAGTGAGAGCAGCGGTGGCCCAGTGAGAGCAGCGGTGGCCCAGTGAGCGCAGTGGTAGCCCAGTAAGAGCAGCGGTGGCCCAGTGAGAACAGCGGTGGCCCAGTGAGAGCAGCGGTGGCCCAGTAAGAGTAGCGGTGGCCCAGTAAGAGCAGCGGTGGCCCAGTGTGATCTGCGGTGGCCCAGTAAGAGCAGCGGTGGCCCAGTGAGATCTGTGGTGGCCCAGTGAGAGCAGCGGTGGCCCAGTGAGAGCAGCGGTGGCCCAGTGTGATCTGTGGTGGCCCAGTAAGAGCAGCGGTGGCCCAGTGAGAACAGCGGTGGCCCAGCGAGAGCAGCGGTGGCCCAGTAAGAGCAGCGGTGGCCCAGTGACATCTGTGGTGGCCCAGTAAGAGCAGCGGTGGCCCATTGAGAGCTGTGGTGGCCCAGTAAGAGCAGCGGTGGCCCAGTGAGAGAAGTGGTGGCCCAGTGAGAGCAGCGCAGCGGTGGCCCAGTGAGAGCAGCGGTGGCCCAGTGAGCGCTGTGGTGGCCCAGTAAGAGCAGCGGTGGCCCAGTGTGATCTGTGGTGGCCCAGTAAGAGCAGCGGTGGCCCAGCGAGAGCAGCAGTGGCCCAGTGAGAGCAGCAGTGGCCCAGTGAGCGCAGTGGTGGCCCAGTAAGAGCAGCGGTGGCCCAGTGAGAGAAGTGGTGGCCCAGTGAGAGCAGTGGTGGCCCAGTGAGAGCAGTGGTGGCCCAGTGAGAGCAGTGGTGGCTCAGTGAGAGCAGCGGTAGCCCAGTGAGAGCAGCGGTGGCCCAGTAAGAGCAGCGGTGGCCCAGTGAGATTTGTGGTGGCCCAGTAAGAGCAGCGGTGGCCCAGTAAGAGCAGCGCTGGCCCAGTAAGAGCAGCGGTGGCCCAGTAAGAGAAGCGGTGGCCCAGTGAGATCTGTGGTGGCCCAGTGAGAGCAGCGGTGGCCCAGTGAGCGCGGTGGTAGCCCAGTAAGAGCAGCAGTGGCCCAGTGAGATCTATGGTGGCCCAGTAAGAGCAGCGGTGGCCCAGTGAGAGCAGCGGTGGCCCAGTGAGCGCGGTGGTAGCCCAGTAAGAGCAGCAGTGGCCCAGTGAGATCTATGGTGGCCCAGTAAGAGCAGCGGTGGCCCAGTGAGATCTGTGGTGGCCCAGTGAGAGCAGCGGTGGCCCAGTAAGAGAAGTGGTGGCCCAGTGAGATCTGTGGTGGCCCAGTGAGAGCAGCGGTAGCCCAGTGAGATCTGTGGTGGCCCAGTAAGAGCAGCGGTGGCCCATTGAGAGCTGTGGTGGCCCAGTAAGAGCAGCGGTGGCCCAGTGAGATCTGTGGTGGCCCAGTGAGAGCAACGGTGGCCCAGTGAGGGCAGCGGTGGCCCAGTGAGAGCAGCGGTGGCCCAGTAAGATCTGTGGTGGCCTAGTAAGAGCAGCGGTGGCCCAGTGGCAACTGCCGCGACTTACGAGTTGTAGGTCGTAGGTTCCGACCTAGACAGGCGCTTTATTTTTTGTAAATTATTTCATCACCATTGTTCTCAAAACGGTACAGGAAAACATTGTGTGACATCTACCAACCCCCAGTGGGCCTTCGTAGTGAATTATAGCCCACTCCCTCTCACCAAGAGAAGGCTTGCGTCCCAGCAGTGGGAACATTATAGGCTGATTATGCACAAAGTGTGAGAAGTAAGTACCAAGTTTAAAATCTATTAAACATTTTAGTCCACAACCGTACATAATACCTAATGCTTTCATTCGTATTTTCAATTACAATTAGAAAACAATTACTAGTTAAACTATATTGCGAGTAATGTGTGTGGGTTAGTTTTTAACGCAGCGCAGGCGCAGTGAAAAATATCCAAACGATTGAATCGCATGCTTGATCAACGGCGCGAGCGTCTGCATGCTCGCTACTTAAATGGTTACTTGGTTTCAATGGAACGTTTTTATTGTATGGGTTCTGTATGACTTTATTAAGTAGACATTTTCCAGTTCTCTCACTTTTTGTTTTGTCTACTGCTATTTATATCCGGTTTTTTGGTTAGTAAGGTAAGAGCTTTTTATGTTTTTATTTATGTTGGCGATAAACCATAATGATGACAATGATGATGGTGATGATTACATCAGTCTTAGCAGAGTCTATTGGCTTCATAATTAGTTAAGTGTTATAATATATGACGGAGAAGGTACGTGTCTCTCATTAGTATCAGGTAGTGTTGGTTATTGCGCAATAGAAAAACCGTTTGCAGTTCAAATCAAATTATAACTTACGATCAAGTTAATCACACTTGCGAATTACACTCTGTAGGTACACGACACAACTATACGGAACGCGTGACAGTTCCTATGGTGGAGGTACTGATCTCCTCGAAGGCAGAATGGTAAGTGTCTACTCGTCCCATCAGCGCTCCTCCATCAGCCAGGCTCTGTCATAGCAAGAAGTTAGCCGAGTATGTGCACGTCATCGCGATGGTGCTGCCACCTTCCGGAACTCGTGCTGCACTACGTTTAGTGTCCATACTAATGACTGTCTCCGACATATATGTAAAATAATTACTCACGAGGCAGACTAAATAATTATCTTATGAGTTTCCGTTATAGTAAACCTTTGACAGGGTTCATACTTAGATAAAAAAGCCAGACTAAGGCCAATGTTACATTCTGGCTACTACCTGGAGATTTGAGTTTGTAACTGTCTCTTTTTGTGTAGTGTCGTGGATGACTGTGTGGTGATCTCGTATCACGCATTGTAAAATCCTGCTGTGCATCAAAAAATTTGAGGTCTCGTGTGACACTCAGATACAACGAAGTTCCTTCACTGTAAATTATGTATGTTTAACAATGTTTGAGAGAACAAATAAATTTAAAAAAAGTGTCCAACCAACATCTTTTGCGGTCTAGCTCTCATTCGCCAAGTATGCAAAGTAAAACGTGCGATAAAAACTTCGGTGCAAAAACTATTTTTCGTTTAGTCACATTCGCTAACGACAACCTGCGGGCTTAGCACAGGCACCGTTTTCTCGACGGCAGAGTAGACAAAAATGACGTTCCGTGTAGACAGGTAGAATTTTTTCTACAGTCTTTAGCATAACGATTACAAAATCAAAATTGTCTTCACTACCTTAGACAACTCTCAGTTGTCTGTGTGATTTTGACAGTTTGGAATAGAACACTTTCTTTTGAAACAGTCTACATAAAAAAGGTCCTAGACAAAGATCGTTAGAATCGAAAGACAAAATGACAGATTTGTAGAAGGATTTCTTCGGTGCGATGTCAAAAATGAAGAAACGAAATCTCTCTTTGTATAGAAATAGCTGTGTCTATTCTTCGTAGAAATAGAAAGCGTCATGCTAAGCCTGCTGAGTGGACAGCAAAGGAGTTCCAAAATAGATCCACAGAACCCTAAAATAGCGCACGTGCGCAAGATTTTCTCTACACAAAAACTGGCTGTACCATATGCAATACTAGGAATATAATTACAGTGTTTGCATACACTAATTGTGGAACGTTATCGCAAACATCTTGCGGCTGCGCAATGGACTGAACCATACAACGGTACTTAGAGAATCTTCATACAAATTAACAGTTGATAGAAGAGTTAAACCAATATGGGTTACAATGTTGAGCTCCTTAAGTTCTGAGTTGAGATGTACGTTTCCTGACAAATGCGGGCACTGATTGGACAGGTCTACCCCATCTGTGTGGTTTTTCCTCAAAAGACCATTTCAGAGACAAATCTACATGGTCTTCACATGATCTGACCAAGATTTTGACTGAACTTCAAAAGATACTGTGACCTCTGAGTTTGTTTCGACCTTTCTTCTCAGAGTAATGAGATAGAAAACGCCGACCTCATCTAGTCTTTAAAATGTGATTGACGTGTAAAAGTGTTTGTACAACTACTTATAGAAATAAAATTATTTGTCAATTATCCTTTATCATTTAGCAAGATCTTTTGGCCAATTTTAAGGTGAAAGATTAAAAAAAAATTGACAACAGAAAAACAGGCAGTCATGGAGAGTGCCGGTAGAAGTAAAAAGTTAAAACTATGATATCTGCTGACCAAGCGCAACACGTCATACTCATAACTACTGATATACCATTAACTTAAGGTCGCCCACTATTACATGGGACTTAAACATAACTGGCGAAATGTGGGTGTGCTATAGGTACACCTCTACCTAAGCCTTCGGGGATTACAGGCGTGATGTTATGTATGTATGTATATATAAGCATGGCAGTGACTTGAACACATAAGATTTTCCCCTACCATAAATCGCTCAATGTGCTTAAAGAAGTTTTTACTTCAATAAAACAACGCTTTCTAGACTCTACTTGTGGGCACGCCACAATTGCGGCGGTAAGTCCCCTCTTTGGGGAGTGGCTTGAGAGGCGCCACGGCGTCCTCACCTTCCGCCTGACGCAGGTCCTCACCGGACATGGCTGTTTCGGGAGGTTCCTGTTTCGGATAAGGCAGGAGGAAACGCCCGGGTGTTATCATTGTGTGGATCGACCGGAGGACACGGTGGAGCATACGGTGGAGGTCTGCCCGGCTTGGGCGGCGCACCGCCGTGTCCTCGTGGCGGCGATCGGCGGCGGCAATCTCTCGCGACCGGCCCTGGTCCAGGCCATGGTACGGAGCGAGAGGGAATGGGAAGCCGTCACCTCCTTCTGCGAAGCAGTAATGCTCGCGAAGGAGGAGGCGGAGCGCGTGAGGGTGAGGCAATCGCTGCGCCCTCACGCCCCTAGTCGCCGCAGGGTGAGAAACCCTGGGCGTCGGGAGTCGATTGCCGACTCCCGGCCACCGTAGGCGCGGGCTTGCGGACGGCGAGCGATGGGCAGTTCGCCGTCCGGTAAGGACCAGGCCCGAGTCGACGGCGCGTCGTGTTCCACGCGCGCCTCAAAGAGATGTCAGCATCATTGACGGGGTCCGATAGGGCCAATGCCTGCCGGGGTTGCGGATTGTTCGAAAGAGTTACCGTGGCCCTGGCGCACAGGCAAATGAAGGAACACGGGTGGGTTTTAGTCAGTAAGAGTCTGACACGCCCTTCCGCTCCGCCCAGAGCGGGAGAGGTCATTAGATGATTTCCCACCCAAAAAAAAAAAAAAAAAGACTACTTGCTTCTAATTACTGGAAATAGGCTCCTTCTTCATTTTGCCCCCAATATTTCAGATTCCAGCATTTTATACATTCAATTTTATTAGGTAGGTAAGTAAGTATTTAAAATCAGTATTTTGGTTCAGTGTAATTAGGTACGGTCACCAAAAGTTATAAGTAACCCGGGTCGTCGATATAGTTGAAATTAAGTAAGAAACTGATGAATGTTTTCGAATTTAATTTAATTTAATTAATACAAAACAAACGGGTCATTTAACAATTAAATTTTATTGGCACTTATACACACAAAAGCTGGGTGCACTGTTCCAATTGGTCGTTTTCTATGGAGAAAAATAATCTCTAAAGAGATAAATAAAATAATAAAAATAAAAACCTATTTAAACGAAATGACATGATTGCCATTACATCTGTAACAAATCAGAATTATTATCCTGTCCGCAAAAGCCACTAATAAAGAGTTGAAATTAGAATTGTAGGTATATATTGTCAAATAATGAAAATATTATGTCAATGAAGTATGTAAGAATAAATAAAAATAAACATGGTTATCAATCAAATACTTTATTTTCGTTAAATTATGTCTATTCAACATTTGTCAGAAAAATGTGGTCATAAATATGACCACATCCTTAAATAAGGGTGTGGTTCAGACCATCAAGCTGAATAAAATTCTCCAAAAATTATAAGCCAATAAACAATTCAAATATCTATTTGATACAAATGTTTAGGCATTTTTATCAAATAGGTATTGAAGTTTTTTATGGGACAGTTGATATTTTTTTCGCGATTACGATTTTGGTCCCAGGGAGAAAGTTGTTCAGCTTGATGGTCTGGAGGTAAAAGATTATGATCGTATCTTATTATTTATAACTATAAATTGTGTTTTCTAACTTGAATAATTTTTCCTTTACAAAAATCAGCAGAACTCTGAAAGGTCCAAGCCTTTGCTCAAATAAATGGATTCTCCATTTGTCTGGCATTAATGCTAAAATGAACCTTTTAGGCGCAGCTGTGAGGCACATAACGAAACAAAACATTATTTTCACTCTTTTTTATTTGTATTTTGTGTTTCACGAACTGTGGCCAAATAAATGTTACTCAACTCAAAGCATTTATTTCAAATAAACCAATTACTGGCACTTTTGAATTGTCAAGGGGTCGGTCAGTCAGAATGATAAAGGTAGTAGGCCCATTCCAAACCGTAGTAGGTACCTATGGAGAAGCACGGGCAAGAAACTCCACGGACACTCTATTAAATCAAAGTATTGTTAATCTTAATTTCTTCTTTCCATATAAATAATATCCATGATTCACATTCCTAGCTTTCCACAATTAAAAAATTCGACTCCATTTCAAACTACATGGAAAAATTATACTTATTTAAGGAACACACACGCACACACCTACAAATTACATGGTCAATTTAAATGCTCATAAAAAAAATGTACACACTGTTAATGAGATAATAAGTCGGTGAATCTTTGACTATTTGACATCTTACAGCACTGTGGTAGACCCTCCAGAAACAAGACCCCATGCTTCACAAATCGTCAACATTTTTTGTTCGAAAATTTCAATTTGTATGAAATGTCAGGGCTCAAGATGTGTTGGTCGGGCTATAGTGCTTTAATTTTAGTAAATGAGTATGAAGAATCGTTCAGTGCGGCCCCTTTGATGTTCAAAGCGGGTGATACAAAGGAATCGTGTAATTGGTGTGGACGGTTTTGGGTACCGCAGGAAAAGGTTAGTGGGTTCTCTACACGGTGTAGATGTTTTTGTTTATGGTTTCTATGTTGTGTTTACTTTGTAAATCTTGTTGTTAATTGGTGAGAATTTTGTGTGGTGAGAAGTTTAAAAATTAGAAGAAAATTAGAGATGTAGCGAAAAAGACCTCCTTATTCTATTTAATGTTTTGAGTACCTACACCTGATTAAATACAACATTATTCCAACCTAAGTTTTTCTAAATCAAATGGTACTTAGATACTTAATTATAATTTCCTTTTGACAATCAGAAGGGCAATTCACGTATTTTGAAGAACGTTCACATTCTAATCTGTATCAATCTGTCAAAAAATTCTCTAACTTACGTACATTCTTGACTTGTTTTAGACATTGATTGTGCCTGAGTTGAGATTAAGACAATTTTTTCGACATTTTTAAATAAGGGTGTTGGTTCGCCTTCTGGTAGGCCGGCAACACACCGGAGGTATTTTAAATTACAGTTATCTAATTTAAATTATCATTTTTATATTTTATTAAACCGTATTTTATTGCTCTACAAGCGATCGCCATAAAAATAATTGCCTTGCAGAAGATAGCATTATTTGTTTCAGATATTTATAGTATTTTTAATTAATATCTAGTAGATGTATAATTCCATAGTGTTATTATAAGTACCATGTAGCTGATAATAGTTTTATTACTCTGGTATGAAAATGTTAAATAATATTAATAGTCATACCGGTTAGCAGGGACATCGACGTGCAAACTGTAACCATGAATTCAGCATTTGGTTCTAGAGGCCCTGTTGTAGAAATTTAACGCCTGTTATCAAAAAAAAAAAGTGCAGTCAATACCTAGGCGGTAAAAACGTATGATATAGCAGATTTTTCTTTTAGTGACAGAAGAAATATTTCAACTGATTTTATTTTGAATTTTGACTGCCTCGTTGGTCTAGTGGTCGCAAGCGCTACTGCTGAGCATGAGGTCCTGGGTTTGATTCCCGGGTCGGGCAAAGTATTATCGGGTTTTTCCATCTGGAATTTCTCGGTAGCAGCCCAGAGTCTGGATTTGTGCCCGGTTGATGGCAATAGGCTCGCCCCCTATTACATGGGACTTAAACATAACTGGCGAAATGTGGGTGTGCTATAGGTACACCTCTGCCTAACCCTTCGGGGAATACAGGCGTGATGTTATGGTATTATGAAATATTTCAATGCAGGGCGGTTCAGAATCATGTACTTAATTCATGGTAACAGGTTGAGCGTCCATGTCCCTGTCACCCTGTATATTACACGAAATTCGAACGTTACAAAATAGCCCGAATATTGTCACCGTGAAGACATTTTTTTCTTTCAAATATTACCGCATTAAGGCTCGTACACACTGGCGCAACGCGACAGCTCGACTCAAAGGCGCCGCCCGTTGCGCTGCACGCGGTGCCTTTGTGTACGCTGCCGCGTCGCGCCAGTGTGCACGAGCCTTTACGTGACTGTGCAAATGATCAATATCATCATCTGCCCAGTCTTTTCCTAACTATATTGGGGTCGGCTTCCAGTCTAACTGGATGCAGCTTTTACATGAAGCGACTTCATATCTGACCTCCACAACCCAGTTACTGGGTACCGCAATACCACTACGAGCTTCTGACTATTCGTAAAGACTGTCAAAAATAACGAATGACCGCCGAGACCAATTGGTTAACGTGCTTTTCGAGGCACGGAGGGGTCTCGGTATGTTATGGATGGTCACCCATCCACGGACCGACCTGGGCAATCGTTGCTTAACTTCGAAAATTGACCCCTGCGGCTGTTATTATTTAGCCACGAGCCTTTCAATAAACCATTACTAATTTTGCATTCGAATAACAAAAAAACGATTTGATAAACAATTTTATCGAACGTCGAATTTGGCTATGACAAACCAAAAACATTTACCCACCGAATTACGCGGCAATATAATTTCAAAATCAACACAAGAACAATTAAAGGGCACTTTATTAATCTTGATAAATCGTAATATCACATTAATAAAACCATGTGCGACGTTTTAAAACAATGTTTTATCTGATCGCGTACGCAAGCTGACAATGCGAACAAATTATACGACCGATTTGCGATTTTTAAATTTCGAAACACGGAAGAGGCGGTTTTGAACTTAACGGTTTTTTGGTAAATGGGGGTTATTTGATGTCATTTGGAGATTAACGTCTTAACTTTGAAGAATAATATATCCTGGACAGAAAGGTTTTATCCGACAAGGTGATAGAAGAAAGCAGATTGCTTGATTGATTGATTGTTTTGTTCCACCTGTCTAAATTTGAATTTATATCAGACGTCATTTCAGGATTTACTTTCTACCTAAATAATTCATCTTTCACTCATTCGATCCATCTTTTCTTTTTAACCGACTTCAAAAAAGGAGGAGGTTCTCAATTCACCTGTATTTTTGTTTTTTTTATAGCTCAGAACTTTTTTCTTGGTGAACCGATTTAGATGATTCTGATGTGGTCCCATTTAAATTTGGTCAAGGTATGACAAGTAGCTTTTGAGTTATCCTTAATACTGAATACTTTTTCCACTTAGTTTATATTAATGATGTGTTAATAATTTCCTGTCACTGTTATTTACATACCAAGTAGTGGTATACGAATTTGTGTGGGGTAGGTACCGCAACTAAAAATTGACTTCCAAAAAAACCATTAAAAGACGTGAAAAATAATTTTAATTTCGGAAGTCGGTGGCCTAAAACGAAAATACAAAACCAAACACACCGACTTCCGAAAAAAAAAAAAAAAAACACGTCTTTTAGTGTTTTTTTGGAAGTCGGTTGTTTTTTTGTAAAAAAGTTTTTTTATTTTATGTCTCATCCTTTAGTATTTTACTATTTAGGGTTTCTGCTGTTTTTAGTGTTATGCTCTTTAATTCTCTTCATCGTTATTAATCTGTCTAGCCTTTTTCCAGCTATGTTAGGGTCAGCTTCCAGGCTAACCAGATTCAGCAGAATACCAGTATTTTACATGGAGCGACTGCCTATCCGACCTCCACAGGCCAGTTACTGGGTAACACGATACCCCTTGGCAAGACCGATTGTCAGACTTTTGGGCTTCTGACTACCCGTATTCTCTTGATCACATGATCATATTGTACAAATAAATACTTTCCACACAGCACCATGTTTATTACTGCGTCCTTAATTTTTTCAAATCAAATCATTTGGTACATGAGGTGATACATAATTACAACAAAAATTCTTTAAACCATATCCTACCTTAAAGGTTCCTACAAAGAGGCACGACACGCGACGCGAATCGCGCGCGATATAAAGGATTAGTGTCGCGCTATCGCGTCGCGTCTGTCTATGAGAGCCTTCTCTCTATTAGTCCCGAGGTCGTAATATCGAGTGTGACAAAATAGATATTGAATATTTTTGAGACTGAAACTAATTACTAATTTTGCAATAAAAATGTGATTAAACACACTAACCGTGTTTGGTGTTATTCCCTATCATGTCCCGTCAGTCCCTAGAAAACAAATTTCAAACAAACTTGAATTTCTCTTAAAATACTTATTAAAGTGACTGGCCCTTTCAGATGCCACAAAGTAGATATTATACCCACAGTATAGAATTAGAATTTTATTGGTAACCATCTAAAAATACCTTTGTCAAAATTAGGCCACAAGTTAACCAAATTTAGAAGAACCACCCATATCATTGTGTCTCTTTACGCGGGATTCATAGGTGTGCAAACTCAAACTCAAACTCAAAGCATTTATTTCAATTAAACCATTCACAGGCACTTTTGAATAGTCAAAGAGTCGGTCAGTTAGTCAGAAAGTTGAAGCTAGTTGCCCATTCCAAAACGTACATCAATTATAGTAATATCTATTATATAGTCCGGTCATTTTAGACAATTGAAATAAAGAAAATTCCGACAGAGCCAAATCTTCGTAGAGACCTTAGGTTTACCACAAGGAATAAAGTGTCAAAAGTCCCCATCAGTCCCATGTGAGCTTAGGGACTTATTCGGGGCCCAAGGTCAAAATTTTAGGTTTTTTGGATTTTTCTCGAAAACGGTAAGTTTTATCGAAAAAGTACCTCAGAGCAAAGTTGTAGATCTTAAAATTTTCTATAAAAATGGTCCCGATGATTTTTTCTCTAAGACCCACTATTTCCCAGATATTGCGCTTGTAAGAATCATGTTCTACATAGTATGCACACATATGCCACGTATATACATACGAGTATTTAGGTACTCAAGCAAGCAAAAATGCCTACTCGTGTCTCTTTTATGTATACATTATACTATTCTAAGAAAATTTACTCTAAAATGACCGCCGGTCCCTTACCGAATCCTCTCTACTTGAATAACATCTGGCCTTGAAAAACATCTGCCTATTCTTTTGTCCATGTGGTGTCGTTCACGTATACCTGCTTCGTATACCTGCCTCACGTATACCTACCTACCTAAAAAAATGATTTGATTGACTGCGCAAAAGTATTTACAGAAATTAATTCTTCACCTCAAATACTAATTACTAAAGGAATTCGGTTTCTTCTTGCGGTTTATGGAGCTCCAAAAAAAATTGATTGCATAGATACGTACAGATATTTAACATTTGTAAAAAATACACGAAACAAAAAGCAAGTACAGCTATCTTGTCTTCCTCCAACATCGGCATCTGCTAGTCAACATTTGTTTCGAGTATACTATCAAGTTCAGACATGGCAAGGCAATGAACTGAACCCTGAAGACTGGGGTTGGAAATTGATAAATAATACTTTGGAACCGATTCGAACTTTACCAGCTCCAGCTTTAACCTGCTCCAGAAAAACTTCTTAACACTATTTTTTGCAATTGCAAGAAAGGTTGTAGTGCCAAATGTGGCTGTAAAAAAGTAGGGTTGCAGTGTTCTCCAGCGTGTACCAATTGCCAAGGTGTCTCTTGCTCAAATGTTCAATTAAATACAAGAGAGGAAGATGCATGTGATTTTGATGAAGAGACAACTGATTCATCTTCATTTGAACAATTTCTAAGCGTTCATCAACAGGAAGGAGAAGAAGAAATTGAAGAAAACATGATTGTTGAAGTTGAATATGAAGAGTATGAGTCAGATTAAAGTAATAAAAAAAAGTTAGAACGACAGTTAAACTCAGTAACCCATATCAATAATCTTCATACTATTAAATAATTATTGTTCCTGAAAATAACGTCATAAAGGTTCGTGGAATAGGCCTACCGAGGATACCACGTTAAAAAAAACGCGCCGAGTACACTACCTCACAGGTGGTGTGGAAATGTGTGCATATTATGTAGAACGTGATTCTTACAAGCGCAATATCTGGGAAATAGTGGGTCTTAGAGAAAAAATCATAGGGACCATTTTTATAGAGAATTTTAAGATCTACAACTTTGCTCTTAAGTACTTTTTCGATAAAACTTACCATTTTCGAGAAAAATCCAAAAAACCTAAAATTTTGACCTTGGGCCCCGAATAAGTCCCTAAGCTCACATGGGACTGATGGGGACTTTTGACACTTTATTCCTTGTGGTAAACCTAAGGTCTCTACAAAAATTTGGCTCTGTCGGATTTTTTTTTATTTGATCACTATTTTTATGTCTAAAATGACCGGACTATATAGTAAAAATATACAAATACATAAACTCACGCTTTCCTTCCATGGGGGTAAGCAGAAACTACAGAACGCCACCTGCTCCGATCCTTAAATCCTCCTTTACACATCGTTTACGTCCATACATCAGGGACGTACACGCACGCCGGTTACGAGAAATATTTCTTACTATAAACCATAACAAATTAAAAAAACAACAACAAATTACCTATAACTAATATTAATATTAGAGTATTTATTGACATTTATTAATCATATAATTTTATTAAAATTACATAATAATAAAAACAATTATCATTTAAATAATCATTACCTAACTTTATAATAGGCTCTATTGATTAAATAAATCTTTAACCTATTTTTAAATTTTATAAAATTCGTTGCTTCCATTATATATTATGTAATTTATTATAATTATATTCTAAAGCCCATACAAAATGCACTCTTTTTCATTCTTCATCTCAGCTATAGCATGTGTTTCGTTCTTTAATTGTTTATATTGTGCAGTACAAGTGTTATTCATTATTTTCACGGATATTATAAATTAGCAGTAACAGTATTATAATATCCGTCGGCGCTAATTGCCAAGTTCAAAAGAAAGGAAATGCATTTTATATTTGCTTGTTCACGATTAAGCCTTTCAAATTTGAAAGGTGTCTACGAGTTGATTTCTTATAGAAAGACATGAAGATAAGTCGCTTTAATTCTCAGATTAGCTACTAATTACTAGTATATATAGAAAAGGGCAAACATATTTTTAGCTCGAAGGTGCCAAAGCGCCTTAAAACCGATAACACAACCGAAGACCTGATAAAAACCAACATACGAATGTGGATAACACAAGACAAAAGACATTTTATTCAAAGTTCAATGATAATTGAATTGCACTTTTATCAATTTAAATGGGTTTCTAAAGTGTTAAAATTGAAAGACAAAAAGTCTACGTTTTATTCCGACTTTTTTTTAATTGCTTTACATTTATTTTTATCTACTGTCCTTTATTTATTAGTTATGCTCGGAATTTGTGATGCATTATTAATATATAGCCTACTAACTAAATGTGTAGACGAAAATGGATTTATGGATGAAATAAATTTGGATGTGGACTAAAAATACAATAGTATTGCTAAAAAGGTCGTTTTCATTGAGACTATTGTAGTTTTACATTTAACTGCTATAGAATTATAAATACATTAGGCTTCACGAGTTAAACCATTAATTACTGCCTCTTTCTATGGCTTTCATTGGTAACAAAAAAGAAACTGGTCAAGTGTATGTCGGACACGCATTCTGCACTCCGAAGCAAAGACAACTAGTTTCTTAAAAAAATTGGACTGACTTTGGTTATAACATAAGTAGTGAGGTTTTAATTGCTTTCTCGCTAGCCTAAATAATTTTAGTTTAAACAGTCTTAAGAAGTAAAACATTGTATTTAGATCAATGACAGACGCGCTACCCTGCTGGATGTCTGACTCTGATCTTTCACCTAGGCTCGTCCGTATACGAAAGAAGAATATGGGACACATTGCTTGGCAAAGAGCACAATTTAAAATAGTTGCATTTTATATATCTCGAAAATATATATCGCACACCTAGATAAAGAGTAGCACAACTCAAAATACTTACCTGTATTTTTAGGAACAGCAAAAAACGTTTTACTCGTTGTCTATTTGACCGATAAAAAATATTATTATATGATGTTGTTTATTATTTTACTTAGATATTAATTTGCTCAATTAATATCTTAGTAAAATAATATACAACATCATACAGATTCCGATAGTCGCAATAACTCAATTTTGGATTATTTTGACTTGTACCACCCTTTATCTAGGTGTGCGATTTAGAAGTATAATCTTTCCAGAATAGCATTAAAATTCTGTCCCGCGGGGGTTATGTGAATATTCAACATCGTCGATATTGGATAGTCTTCTAACACGAACTTGTTGCCTAAGTACGTCTGTTTAAAATTACTGTTTATTGACTCATTAGCAACACGGCAAGGATATGACTAGTTGGGGCCTTAGGTAGCTCATTCCGTGGGAGACTTGTGCCGCTCAGCTCAGCGCCGAAAGTTCAAAATCCAATGGCGCACTGTTAGTTAGACATATATTTAGTTGTCGCCTAGTGTTAGTCAAAACGGAGGCTTTTCGCCCTACTATTTCCGGAAAAAGTACTTACTGTATTGTGTAATAATATAATATTATTATAATATAATAATGTACCTACCAAAAAAAAGTAACGCGGAAAGCGTCAAGTTCACCCGAGGGACAGAATTTTAATCTGATAATCTTTGATCAACATTGAGTCAAATATCTACGTGAGTACTCCCGCCCGTTTGAAGCTGTTGTTAATTCCTGAAAGCATACATAAATACATAATCAGCCTATAATGTTCCCACTGCTGGGACTCAGGCGTCCTCTCTGTGAGAGGGAGTGGGCCGTAATTCACCACGCGGGCCCAGTGCGGGTTGGTAGATGTCACATGTCTTCGAATTTTGGTTCTAGAACATGCCGGTTTCCTCACAATGTTTTCCTTCACCGTTTGTGAGAGCAGTGGTGATGAAATAATTTACACAAAGTAAAGTACCTGTCTGGGTTCGAACCTACGACCTACAACTCGTAAGTCGCGGCTCTTACCACCGGGCCACCACTGCTCCAAAAGGATGCCTCATCTATTATCATAGGAGATTGTCGTATAAAATTCAAATATTCAGCTGTATCGCTTACACTGAAAGCCGACCCTTAAAAATACCTAATAATATATTGTTTGTAAAAATGCTTATATTAAAAATTATTATCGCAAAATAAATTCCCCACGTAGAGCGGAATTTCTGCTGACGTTTCCATACTGGCACATGAAGAGTTCTTGTTCCTTATTAAAACGTCATTCATCAGCAACCTATACAGGAACAGCAAAACGACTTTGGCCCTTTAGTTCCACACAGCCCAGTTCAAAAATATACAGAAAAAAACCGTTCGAATCGCGTGCGCATGTGCTCGAACGCATGCGTTCTTGGAAGCATGCGTCACCGATTAAGATGGATATCATCACCAACCGTTATTAAATGTAAGAACTAAGACATATTTGATATTGTATTCTTTTAATTCTGATCGGTATAAGCCAGAATAGCTTTTCACCGTGACTTCGCTGACGTGAATTTTAAAATTTGCCACACAAACTTCAACATGACGTCATTTCACCCCCTTTCTTGCCTGATTTTTAAAGCATATTTATCTATAGGGACCCATTTTTTTTTTTTATATGTCCATTTTCTTTCCCAGGGTTCAAGTTCACTTCCAGTCTCACCGGATGGAGCTGAATACCAGTATTTTACATGGAGCGACTGCCTATCTGACCTCCACAACCCAGTTACTAGGTACCACGATATGCCTATGAAGACCTGGTTGTTTGACTTTCAAGTTTCTGAATACCCGTAACGACTGTCAAAGATAGGTACAGCCCGATTCAAACTTCATGGCGGCTCGGAACATAAGGCGAGTCACTGCGCAGTATCAAGTAAATAAGTAAGTAATTAAGTATTAAGTAAGTCATTAAGTTCCCTTCAAGATGGTTGAGCTGAATGGTGCTAATCCATACGCTATGTTCGTGAACGGTCACCGTCAGTAGGGACTGGTCATGTCTTAGCTGCCACGGCTTATTTTAATTTCTGAATTATTTATTTTTTATTACGGACGCTTTTAACGTGCACGTCTTTCTACATCGTTCTCACATGTATAATTTCAACATGAATGATGTAACCAATTTTGGTAACAATATTTTGATTTAAAAGAGTGTCAGTAGGGTTTCTTGCCCGTTCTTCTCCATTGGTACCTACTACGCTTGGCAACTAACTTCATCTTTCTGACTGACCGACCCCTTGACAATTCAAAAGTGCCTGTAATTGGTTTATTTGAAATAAATGCTTTGAAATTCACGTGTCAGCGGGACCGAGGGGTGAGGCACAGCGAGGGTGAGTTTGCAGCAAGTAGCGAACATCAGAACCGCCATAAAGTTTGAATCCGTTGAGCTCCTTAAGTTCTGAGTTGAGCTGCATGATTACTGACAAATGCGTGAACTGACTGGACAGGTCCACTCAATCTGAGTGGTTCTTTCCTCAAAAGACTATTTCAGACACCAATCTACATGGTCTTCACATAATCTTCACGTTTAGGTCTTGACTTTAAAAGAAACTGTGACCTCTGAGTTTGTGTCGGTCTTTCTTCTCAGAGTAGTCAGATATGAAACGCTGACCTCATCTAGTTTTTAAAATATGATTGACGTGTAAAAGTATTTGTACAAACCTACTTACAGAAATAAAATCATTCATTTATCATTATGATTTATCAATCGGGCTGTAGGTCTGTATCAGTTGAGCGTTAAACGTAACATGCAAACAAACAAACTTACTTTTGCATTTATTAGTAAGTATATAATATTCGTAGTGTGATAGTTTTTATTCGAGTGATTGCAATCGTGTTGACTTTTGTATAATGCCAGTTATAAGCGAGTATCGATCAAGAGGTTTTTTACGTGTATAATGTCGTTTTGTATTTGTTGAATTGTAGCTTCTTGTTGTGAGAATGAAAGTTAAAGAAAGAGTTACTATTTTTATTGCTTTAGCGAACGGTAAAGTGTGGTGGTTCCGGCAATATATTGCAATTTTCCTTTTCTTTTTTTTCCAAATAAATAATAACCTACACAGGTAGTGCTACTAATGTAATAAATCTATAAGAGATTTTTTTTCGCACAAATCACAGTAGCATGGCTTAAAAGGGAGGATGCTTTTAATTAAAAGTTGCTGCAGGGGATCTAGTCTACTCTCTAAGTCCGTCAACGAAGAAATGACCCCATCCGAAAGTACTTGATGAGTCAAAACAAGTGTCAAATAAAAATTTACGAACGGGCAAAAACACGTCTTGCGTAGGGCCAACTGTCAAATCATGTTGTTATTCAATCTTAGTTCGGAAACCGAACTAATCTTATGTCCGTAAGTGATACGGCTTAGGAAAAGCCCGTAACTGCGGCCGAAACTATGGGCTTCGTGTTTAGGGAGTAGACCAACTGATAAACTACGTACCTACTGATTTTTATAGTTGGCAATACTTTTGTTTAAAGGTTGCTTGGTACCTAAATAAGAAGAGCCATAGGTGATGAAATGGTTATCAAGAAACGGTAGACGGGGCGTTGGCAGATTCATAACCAGGTGGGTGGATGACCTACAGAAGATTGCAGGGAAGACCTGGATGAGACCAGAGGACCATGGCACAAAAGGGAGGAGGCCTAACAGTGGGTGGAATCAGGGTGCCACTGATGATAATAATAAACAATAATAATAATATTAACCCCACCGCCGTATCTCTACGTTGACGTCGTGGTGGGGCTTGCGCGCTCCGAACTCTAGGTCTGTACCGGTAGAATTTACTTTGGGTGGAATAGGTCTAGGGTGAGGAGCTAGACTAAGAGAGATACAAAAACTCGCAGGGCAGCATGTGGCGAGCTGTTGGACAGTAGCGACCCTACGGACCCTATCTCCCGGGAGAAGTTTGTTCCTCACCTCTGGTTTGCCTTTATTGGCCGGCTGGAGTGAACAATGAAGAGGGACGTGCTCCCGCCTCTTTCTTGCTTTTATTGGCCGGCTAGAGTGGAGATTCGCAAGAGCAAACGTGCTCGCAGGAAGGAAGTATTCCAGTAAGATGCTGGTAGGGGTCTTGACCGTATTTCCGGTATTGTCCTGATAGCCGTGGGATACCTCTCCACTCCTCATAAGCACCTCAGGACATGTTGCCCCTTTGTCACTACGACACTATGTGCTAGCTACCATTTTAGAGGGCCCATTATTGAGTGTGCAAGTCACCCCCTGCCATTTTATCTGTGTATTTTATATGAAACATTGGTCAGGCAGGGGCCATAGTCTTTCCATAGTCCTAGATAACCGGTCTACTTAAGCTACACAAATCCATAGTTCTATATCTTTGTTTCCATATCCTGAAATAGTCCTACACCAATCGGGGGTTGTCCTTGGGTGCACTTGCACATTATATAGTGGGATAATCATCGGTTGGTGCCTCATTCCATTTAAAAAATTCTAAGGAACCTCTGCGGGTTGGCTTCGGCCCCTCGTACGCCTTCTAAAGGTCCGGGACCACAAGGGGATATGTTAACATAAAAATATTAGTAATATTTTTCTGTCTTTGTGTTTTTCTTTTATGACTTATAATGACTGGTGAACTAAAGATAATTTATTTACCAAAATAATCGATTTTACAAGAAAGAGAACAAGAAATACACCATACAAATTAATTTTAAGTAGTTTTAAACAAAATATAATTAGCACTTAAATAGAACTTAAACATAGCCGCAGAAATCGAAACATGATTGCAAGTTTGCATGAAAACACTTAGAAAATGAATGTGGCACACAAAAGTGTTAAGTGGACCGTAATTGTTAGCACTTCTTATCTTAATTACTTTATTATTACCCATAATAATATTTTCAATTTTACTTATATACAGATAGTAAATTCGATAACACGTTGCATACGGCCGTTTTTGTACCAGAAGTAGACCAATTTGCACAGTTTTGTTTTTGTAATAATTATTTACAACAAAATATTATGTGTTTCCGATGTAATCATGTTTATCATGGAAATAACGTTTTTTAGACGGTTATACACCAGATGGTAGAAGAAAAAAATGCTCTACACTTAATGATATGAAAACTAACCTTTGATAAAAATGGATTCAAACTATTTTCCAGAACGCCATGGTATTTTAAGGTTATAGGTAAATTCACAATTGAATACGCCTATTTCAATATCTACCTGATAATCTATTTTCCCAGAGACGGTGGGATGAGCCGATCTGTAGAATAGTAAAGAACAATTAACTTAACATGTCTGCTACTACTGCGGGGCATGCGCGCCTGCTGGCTGTGGGTAAGTGGGAGTCGGGTCTTTGGCTTCATACACTACCGTCGTCGAACATAGGCACTTTGTTCAACGACACTACTTACCGTCTCGCTGCTTCCCTGCGACTAGGAGCTCCATGTTGTTCTTCTCTTCGCTGTCATTGTGGCGAAGCTGTCAACGCCTCGGACACCACGGCCTGTCTTGCAGCCGAAGTGCGGGTCGCTCACATCAACGCCGGCTATCGCTGAAAACCAGCGCTGGGGCTCTGTCTCGCATAGGGTCGTAGCATTATGCTGAGCGATTACCGTTTTGCGTGGATGTGACGCTTATTTTCCCCCAACTCGTTCTTTTTTATATTGGTGTGTTTTTTCTTTGCATCATGTTTACCGCAAATAAACGTATTTTCTTTCTTTCTTTTTGTTTTTTAGCGCGGCAGAACTCTTGTCACCGGCCGCGTTCCAGCTGTATTAGAACCCAATGGCTTGGCAGGCGACAAGACTGGACGGCTTGTCTTTATTTCCATGGAAAGTGGGTATAGTCCTTTAATGTGAGACTCAACGTGTGTCGATACTCCTGCAACATCCCATCTTTCTGGCTCGGCATGTTGTGCTGGCGCTGCTGTTGCAGCTGCGGAAAACCTCAAGCGGCGAAAGTATAATAAGGCCACAAGCCGTTTGAGGCTGAAACCCTCGGGCCGTGGTTTCTGATTGCTAATGGTTTGTTCAACGAAATCTTCAAACGGCTGGTTGACACTTCCCGTGCTCAAGTGCTGGCTTTTACCTTAGCCAGAGGCTAAGCATTGGCATATAACGTAGCAATGCCGCCAGTCTCTTGAGTACATTACCAGTCGACAGCGATGCGGAAGAATTTTTTGACACTATATTTTAGTTTGTGAATAGTTTTAGTTAAGTTAGGATATTTTTTAAAATTAATTTTATTAGTTGTTATTTATATACATATTATTTTAATTGTGTAAATAGATAATAAACATATTTAGTCTTCATATAAATCTATCTTCTATATAAATAAAAATAAAATGCTGTTCGTTAGTAAGCATACTAACAGTTGAGAACGACTGGACCGATTTGGATATGTTTTGTTTTTAAACATTTGTAATAGGCAAAATTAGATTTTTATGGAAAGAAACATTTATAAAGGTTTCCCGGAAAATGTTCAAATTTGGAACAAGCTGAACGTCCTTTTTTCTATAAGATTTTTGTTTTAATTATTGAAAATTGGACAGTACAACATCTGTCGGGTCAGCTAATTTATAGGTCATAAATTCACAAATTAATACGCCCGTTTTAATTATTTCTGCCTACCATGTAAATATATAAATTTTAATCTTCAAATAAATCTATATAAATAATAATCAATTGCCGCATATATGAAAGATTATCACTTGAGAACGGTTTGACCGCTTTAGCAGTTTTTTTTTTGTGTTCGTATTTGTCAGGACAAGGTTTTTATGAAAGATTTTTTTTTTATCCTCCGGAGACGTCAACAATTTCGATGGTATTAACCACTGGAGATGAAATATGAAAATTCACTCGGGCGACGCTGGGCAAAAGAGCTAGTATCCAATAAAATTCATTTTAAAGGTGAAATTTTAAATGTAAATGACGCAAGTTTATTGTATGAATGGCTCTGCGAGCCGGCAGGAAATCGGTCCGGTTTGGTAGTCAACTCTTATCGCGTAACGACTGCAAAACAATAAAAAAACAAACCATATTTTAGTATTTTTTTTTGTTTTTTTCTATTGCAAATGGACATATGGATAAATGATATGTTAATTAATATAAAAAAAACGTATATTTTTATACGCATGTTTATTATGTTGAAATTATTAAAAGGTCACTTGCTTAGAAGGCTCCTAGAACTACTTATTTCTTGTAATATGAGTTCAAAACATTGTAATTATTTTAATTTAAAAATAATGAGGTTTGTCTAATGGTTTTATAATGTGCGATTAATTTTTACTACTTACGATACAATGGATGAGGGGTTATGATACCATTTTGTTTCCGTTTAAGTTTATTTTGTTCTCACAAGTATCTCGCTTTAAAGTATATTATGCGTATCAATATGCAATAATGGAATTATGTAATATAATTACCTATACAATATTAGTATACAAGGTGGTAGGCACATCGGCGTACAAACTGTAGCCATGAAGTCAGCACATGATTCCAGAGCATAAACATTTTTGGTCAATTATCAAAAAACAAAAAACTGCCGCTTCATAGAAAAGTGCAATGAAAACCTACGCAGTCAAAATGTATGGGGTCATCTGCTACTTACTCAGCCTTAATTTATTTGGCCCAAGCCCACTGCATAAATAAAAAAAATATGCTTTCTTCTAGTTTCACCACTTTCTAAATTTTAAAGTATAATTTTTATAAAAAATGGGTAAAACAGACAATAAAAAAATAACAAACAAAAAAGTTTGAGGACTCATAACTTTTTTTCTAGCTAACATCTGAATAAAGCAATAATCTTATAAGAATCTGCCAACATTAAAGATTAAAAAAAACAAAATATTGGCTGTATTACCCATTTTTTATAAAAAATACACTTTAAAGTTTAGAAAGTGGTGAAACTGGAAGAAAGCAAAACATTTATTTTTTAATATTCAGGGGGCCAGGGCGAAATAAATTAGTTCTGAGTAAGTAGCAGATGACCCCACCTATCCACCATATTCGTATGTTCAACGTTCTGCCAAACACCCTGTATATAATAAAAACATTTCTATGATAATTATTATGCTTTGTACACCTCACAATGTTTGTATTAAATCCTTTGTTATAAGTTATTGATATAATGATATATTCTCCGGTATACATATATGCGGACTACCCTATCCAAAACAAATGGATGCGTGTTGTTTTAGGAGCTCACTAGCACATTGTTTACGACATTATGCGAACACAATTTTGACTTTATTGTAAATGTAATTATTATATTGTATTGTATTGTAAATTTAATGTAATGTTATTATTGTGTTTAATTGATTTTAATTTAATTTTATGTTATGTTAGTGTATGTGTACCAATTGACTTTAATTTAATTTAATGTATGGATATCTGAAATAAATATTAATAGATATGATTGAATTTTTTATCATAAAATCTGTAATGTGAAATATTTAAAAATAAGACATAGATCATGCGTGGTGATCAATGCTCGTGCCTTCCCTGTATGAGAAGAAGCCTTTGCTTTGCAGTGGGATAATAATAAGCTGGTATTATTATTATTAATAATACATACATTGGAAGAAAACCTAACTAGTTCTTAGTTTTATTTTCGAAGATGTATCTAACATTAGTACTGTACCTATTTCTAAATCTGTTTAAATTTTTGAAGTACCTGAAGCCGCTTCCTTTCTAAAAGCAATCTTTGTGCCAATAGGCGATCATCGCTTTCATATATGTCACGTTTTGTTCAGTGAACCGGAACGAGTGATCAAAATCAAAATATTTTATTTCTTTAAACCTACATGGGCACTTATAAAACGTCAGAAGCTACGTGGACGGTTCCAATTGGTCGTTTCCTATGGAGAAGAGTCGGCAAGAAAATCCACGGTTACTCTTTTAAAAATAAGTGGCTTTTACAATGTTTTCAAATTACAGTGTTAATAGGTATGGGAGGACAGGACAGCTATTGCGGTTCCGCCTTCAGTTTCTGAACAAAAGTGACATATCAACTTGACGCTGGCGAATTTGCGCAAATCTACAAAACATGATCAACAAAAAAAAAAAAAAGACTTCTTAAATACTTAATTTTTTTTTGCAACCCTATCAAGTAAGTCGGCATTATTTCTCAAGTCGCCGCTTTGACGGTAGCGCCATCAGTCAGTAAACTACGATAACGTTTCAACTAATAAGTTTTAACGTACTAAAATAAAGGTCTGAGCTTACACCTGTGTTGTTAATGCTCGTGTGGTGGTCAGGCATCGCTTGTTACAATTATAATTGCCACCCACCTTTTAATATGGCGGCAATGGTAGTAATTATTGATTTGCGAAGTTTTTATGTGTTTTTGTGAGGTCGATTAGTTGACTGCTTTGTAGGTCTGGCGGTCGCAAGCGGAAGCCCGCTGTGCATGAGGTCCGGAGTTCGATTCCCGGGTCGGGCAAAGTGTTACTGGGTTTTTCCACCTGGAATTTATCAGTAGCAGCTCGGAGTCTGGATTTAAGTCCGGTTGATGGCAATAGGGTCGGCCCTGTTCTGGCGAAATGTGGGTGTACTATAGATGCACCTCTGACTAACCCTTTAGGGAATAAATAGGAATGTAGTTGTTATTATTAGTTGAGTAGCTGAGCTTGGAAGGCTTTGAGTTGTTTCTACTGCTTTCATACTATGTATGAAGCACATGTACACTGTGTCCTATGTATGTGTGTGTGTACTTTGTATCTGTAATTTATATGGTGTTTATAATAAAGAGTACTCTATTCTATGACAACTTCTTTATCATCAGAGTCATTGGATTGATAAAGGAGTCTAAATATTGCGTTGAGTTTCTTTTTTTTTCTCTATGTACTAGTTGGTCAGTTTGGTAATAATAGGTCTTTACCTATGAAATTGCCGTTTTGTATGAAAAAATTTAAACGAATTTTTTTCATGAATTTTTTATTTGTATTAATCGAAGTAATCACCCATGCAATCAATGCAGCTTTGCCATCGCAGTGGCAGTTTATTGATGCCCTTCTTAAAGAAATCAGCTGGACGGGAGGCAACAAATTCTTCAAAGGCATTTTGTACTGCCTCTCGGGTATTAAATTTTTTTCCCGCCAAGAAGTTATCCAAATTCTGGAAAAAGTAGTAGTCTGTAGGCGCAAGGTCTGGTGAGTAGGGCGGATGACGGAGAGCTTCCAACCCCAGTTCTTGCAACTTGGAGACCGTCTGCTGTGCAGTATGAGGTCGCGCGTTGTCGTGCAGGAGCAGCGGAGACGAGCGATTGACCAATGCTGGTTGGAGATGCGCCAGCTTCTCCATCATTGTGTTCAGTTCTTCACAGTACACATCTGCAGTAATGCTCACCCCGTTTGGTAAGAAGCTGTGATGAATCACACCGGCGCTAGACCACCAAACAGTGACCATCACTTTTCTAGGGGTAAGTTTTCGTTTAGGGCATTGTTTAGGTGCTGAACCAGGATCCAACCAACTTGCTGAGCGCTTACGGTTATCAAACAGAATCCATTTTTCATCGCAGGTAACAATGCGGTTCAAAATTCCTTCATTTGTGTGTCTGTTGAGCAGTGCAAGGCACGTCTCGACGCGTACTTCGCGCTGGCGATCATTGAGTTCGTGGGGCACCCATTTGTCAAGCTTTTTTACCTTGCCAATTTGACGCAAATGGACCAATATTGTTTTGACGCTAACGTCGAAAGCTGCTGCTAATTCAGCCGTAGATTGTGTATCATCAGCTTCCACAATCGCCTTTAATTCGTCATTGTCGACCAAAGTCTTCGGACGACCGCGAGGTTCATTTTTCAGGTCGAAATTTCCAGAACGGAAGCGAGCAAACCAATAACAGGTGGTGCGTTGGTTTGTAGTGTTAGCTCCGTAAACGTCGTTGATGTTGCGTGCCGCTTGTGCCGCGTTGCTGCCACGACGGTACTCATATTCCATAATTACTCGAATTTTTAACGTATCCATGATGACGAAAAAGATTGAAATGCGATGAAAATGTAACACTAATCAATAAAGAAATGACTACTATTAGAAAAAAAAATCCATGTTTTTAAAATAAAATTAATTTGAAATTAGAATTCTTAGCCAAACAAAAATTATTTTGATTTGAAATGGCCAGTACTGCAGAACGGCAATTTCATAGGTAAAGACCTAATAGATAGGACTGGAATTCGCAACTTTTTATTAAAACATTATTTTTTGAAACTTTTTTTTAAAGTCTCGCGTTAAAAGGTCATTGTGCTGTCCCGCCAACAATGGGGCACGCAATATCGTGTCCAGTATGTCCTGTCACCTGCAAGTTACAGGATCTGATGGACGCTACTGATGGTGTTAAACGTGTAGTTAAATTCTGGGCTGACTCTAGATGGCAATCGACACGCTATTAAGAAGAAGAATAGGTTACTTCTAGACTAGGTAAATCTGTGCCATCATCAACCACATCACTGCTTAACATCGATGGTGGGCAATCGTAAGACTATCTACAGGGTCACAGGGACATCGGCGAGGAACCTGTTACCATAGATGCCGTACATAATTCTGAAGCCACTGCGTTGAATTTTTTTGTCAGTTATTAACACTTTCATTAAAGTTACGGCCAGAAGCGTATTATTTTCGTGTTTATTATGACGCTACACCCACAGGCGGTCAAAACACAAAGTCAAAACAGACAAACCGCCTATAGCCGTGAAAATTTGCGTACATTACTAAGAAGCCATGTGATCCAGTGTCGTATTGCACTCACTTAAATTTTTCTAGTGTCATATTAGAGGTACCTTGACTTGTTTTTTACGGCGATTCGGCTATAGGCGTGATATTATTTTATATGAAGATTTTTTAGTGTAATTTTCAGAATGTCAACTTCATCTCAGTGTCCGTGAATGTGTTTAAAAAAAAAATGTCCAGAACCATGTGCTGAATTCATAGTTTCAGTTAGCGCGTCGGTGTCCCTGCCACCATGTATAGAAAAGTTCATAAGTTTTTTAAGATAAAGTTTTGTAAGCAATGATTGAAATGAAATGAATTGATGATTACGATGAAATGAAATTATGTTTATTTCTGTAAGTAGATCTTTTAAAACACTTTTACACGTCAATTACTTGGTCATCGTATAGCTCAACCATATTTTAGGGAGCTCAACGAACGACCCGTCACACGACGCTACCAGCACTCTCATTACGTAACACACTATCTATCACAATCTGAACCATTTTGAAGGCTATTGCTACTACATTGCTTCGTATGATCGAAAAATTTGTCAGCTCAACAACGTAAATAGCGCAATGAATGTTGTTGAACTGTCAAAATGAAACCCATTCCTACTGTTAGTGTGTTACGTAATTACTCTGCAGGTCTGCAGGACATTTGCGTAGGCCATATAAAAATATTTAAAACCGCCAGACAGTTATAAAGTCATGTATTCAATCTAGCCTGTATGCTACTCACATTCACAGTCAGTTTTTGTTAAATGTTCAAATCAAATCAATTTATTTGTTAGAATATTGTTGTTACAAAGGTGTTACACATAATAAGACATCCATAATATTCTGCTGTTTCCAGCGTACAAATATATATTTCAAAGAATTAAAAATTAAATGCATTAGAACAATACATATATCAAAACTAGTTGTATATACCAATAAAATAATATGATGTATACAGGGCGACAGGGAAATTCGACCTATTCCTTGAAAGGGGTTATACTAGAGGTCATTAGCAACAAATTAAGTTCCGTTAACTACGGGTCAAAACTGGATGGTAACCGAGCTATGACGGTTCTTCGATTTATTTGAAATTTTCTGTCTTGTTACCAAAAACAATTAATTATGAAAAAAATACTTCACTCTAAACATTAAATTGATACTTTTGTGAAAGCTGATAAATGAACGATTATTAAAAAAAAAATACTTGCCCAAAACTTACATAATCTTAGAAATAGAAGGTCTTTAGTAGCAATAATCTTTAATTTTTGCATTCTTCCCGTAAATCGACGTACATTATTGGGAAAAAACTATATGACAGTTAGCGTACAAATTATTAAAATGACTAACAGGTTTCATAAGCTTTCCAAAAAACTACAATTGTTATATCATATTCCGTTAGAGTTAGAAAAAAATGCAGTTGATGTATTCCGGATAGCAGATTTCTTAGAATCGAACATTGCACAAAATTAAGTTACTGCCATTTCAGGGTGTAAAGCGTCCGAGGCGTAACTCCGCTGCCGTGAGAGATCGCGGCACAGCGGACAGAGCTCCGGCGGGATCTCATGGCGGCATGGAGAGTGCGACTGTCGCAACCCAGCGCTGGCCACGCCACAATTGCGGCGGTAAGTCCCCTCTTTGAGGAGTGGCTTGAGATGCGCCACGGCGTCCTCACCTTCCGCCTGACGCAGATCCTCACCGGACATGGCTGTTGCGGGAGGTTCCTGTTTCGGATAAGGCGGGAGGAAACGCCCGGGTGTTGGCATTGTGTGGATCGACCGGAGGACACGGTGGAGGTCTGCCCAGCTTGGGCGGAGTACCGCCGTGTCCTCGTGGCGGCGATCTCTCGCGTCCGGCCCTTGTACAGGCCATGGTACGGAGCGAGAGGGAATGGGAAGCTGTCACCTCCTTCTGTGTGTGATTATGTAAGTTTTGGGCAAGTATTTATTTTTTTAATGATCACTAATTTTTCAGCTTTCACAAAAGTATCAATTTAATGTTTAGAGTGAAGTAGTTTTTTCATAATTAATTGTTTTTGGTAACAAGACAGAAAAATTCAAAAAATTCGAAGATCCGTCATAGCTCGGTTACCATCCAGTTTTGACCCCTAGTTAACCGAACTTAATTTGTTGCTAATGACCTCTAGTATAACCCCTTTCAAGGAATAGGTCGAATTTCCCTGTCGCCCTGTATATATTGTTATAAATAATATCATGACTTATGTCACGTAAATCAATAAAAATAAAAATGATAATATTAATTTTAAAGCACACAGAGTATAAAACAGTTTGTTATTTGCCTTTTTGTTGTCCAAGTAATCTTTAACATTATAGAAACCTTTTTGACAGAGTTTCTGTTTAATAAATGATTTAGATTTATTTAGATTCAGTTATTTCACATGGCTTGGAAGTTTGTTGTAAATACATTACAATAAATACAAATTTTTGGGAGCCCAGTCGTGGGCACAATAAATTAATCTTTGTTTCTAGTATATATAAGCTTTGAATTTCGCTTTATTTAGAATATTCATCAATATTCTTTTTACTCGGTGGAACGCAGAGCTAAGAGGCTCATTGCCGACATAAAACTGGTGGATGCCAGTTGCAGATGCCAAATCTTCACAGCTTGGCTCATCGCCGCAAGGTTGCTTGCTTGTCGGTCTTCCACAAATTGTACTTCGGTGAGTGTGCCCAAGAACTCCTCGATCTCATTCCACCGGCCCCCTTCTACCATCGGACAGCTAGACGCACTGCAAGTTACCATGCCTACCCAGTTGATATTCCACCAATTCGCACTAAGCGCTTCCAAATATCTTTTGTAATGCGCACAGCAAAAGAGTGGAACTCTCTACCTGCGCCTGTATTTCCGACCGCATACAACCCAAATCTATTCAAAGTGAGAGTGAACAGCTTCTTTTGGGTAAGCTCACTCCATCGTCGACTTTGTCTCTGTCATCTATGACCTATACTAGAGTCAAGAGCAACCCCATCTCAAATAAATTAAAAAAAACATAAATTTGTTTCGCATTATACATATTGAGATGCCACTGTCAATATTTTTATTTCCTTAAATTTATCTCTCAGTGAATGCCTACAACTTACGTTATAAATTGCTCGAATGTGTCGTTTCTGCAGCACAAATATTAAAAGTAATAAGTTTATTTTCCTATAAGATTGATTATTAAATTATTTAAATGTGGCACTGGATTTCGCACTAGGATACCTTTGTCGCAGGATCCTGTTTTTTTAAAGGCATCGTTTCAGAAAAAAATCTTGCAAATGCAACGGTTTACTAAAGACAAATAGGTAGAGATCGTCTAATTTAAAACAGCACGCCTCTTTTCAAAAATTTCTATACAAACATTTGAAATGTGTATGCAACAAGCCTATGACTAATTACTTATTATTAAGATCTCATGTAAAATGTACCAAAAATCACACCAATAATGAATTTGAATTTGAACAAGCACTGGAGAGGCGTGCAATTTTAAACAGGATGATCTCTAACTAATTCTTTCGATTCTGCTGGATCATCAGTTAAATTGTTCTACTTCTAGCGGTAGTAAATCATTATCGTACCAACTGTGTTTTCTATGACCTATTCGCAGAAAATAACATATAATTACAATCTGTACATAACTGTCTCGTTATGCAAAAGATATAACCGCTATTTGTATGTAAAACAGTTTAGTTATTATGTTATTTACCGTACTTGTAGGTACTTAAGCCTATTCATCACGGGGATCAACCAACGATGAAACTGATGTTTGTACTTAACCGATGAACATTTGTAGAGCTGATGTGATTATTCTTTAGGTGTTAATTTGATTAATTATAAACATTACGCCTACAGAGGTATGAGGAACAAGAGTAAAGCTCAGTCATACCTCCATAGGAGGATCCTCCGACCAGACGGGTGTTGTGTTTGGTGGGCAACCGCCCGACGGTTGATGTCGGGACGTTGTATACTATGCTAGTCGCGCGGTAAACTCTGCTTGCGCGATGCAGGATTTTCGTGATGTCAGTATGACGTGTAGCTCGCATGTGGCAGTGTAGATACCGCTACACGCCTGTTTTCACATTTCGCCAGTTATGCTTAAGTCCCATGTAATAGGGGGCGGGCCTGTTGCCATCAGCCGGGCATAAATATAGACTCAAGGGTGTTACTAAAAAAATGCAGATAGAAAAACTCTATAACACTTTGCTCGATCTGGGAATCGAACCTAGGAACTCCTGCTCATCAGTAGCGTTTGGAACCACTAGACCGATGAAGCAGTCTATTCTGTTTTAGCTATTCTAATTCAGTCCACAAGGGCCCCATGTATTAATTGGACAAAGCCTTGCCAGAAGGATTATAATATTAAAGTTTGTGAGAGATCAATCTTGCCTAACCTGCCAAACAAATATTTTTAAAGCCGCTTAAAGAAAAACTTTACCCAAAATCTCTTCAAAAAATTAAACAAACTTTCATATAATAATCTGCTTTCATCCACATAACATGACCATGTTTCATAAGCTTTAATTGCATGCAATTAACTAACATATTTTCACGAGTTGCCATTTGACGGAGTTTGCATAATTATTGTTGGCAAAGTACAGTCACGAGCATAGATTTGTTACTATGAACATTCGGCAATAATATCTGATTTCATGATTCGTGCTTTAATATTAGTCGTCAAGATGACGGCAAATATATGTGATATTTTTTTGTGGAAAGCATACAAGTGGCAGCACAAATATGTGACATTGAAGGAACACCAAAAGCATCTGACGAGACAAGCGACGCAAAAATATAGGATGCTGAAACGTTTTCAAAAGATATGTGTCAATGAAATATTAGCAGACATGTCTTCCGTCATAAGTATCTGCCTACTCAGTTACATTCAGAAGACTGATATTTCGATGTGATCGAAAATATCTGACATCACTTTAGCAGCATAAATAAATGCATTTATTTAATGACATATTCAATTTTAATAAAGGTGGTGGACGAATAAATTTTGTATCAATCCTTTAATTGATAGTTCAAGCTGGTTGATTGATTGAAGCCTGAGTACTTTAAACGTCAAATTAAGTTTACATTTGTAACACTTTTGGCTTCAGAGAAAATACATTTTTCATTGTTTATCGCTGCTTCGTCGAATAGAGTTTTCATAAATAAATGATTAAGTAGCTAGTGTACGTTACATTCATCATTAATATGACTATCGGGATGTTTATTGTTGATAAATTAATTATCTATTCCAATTGATTGGGTGAGTTATTGCAATTGCTTTGGGTAAAATACTGGCTATAAACCGTACCGTCAAACGGGGTGAATAGGAATGCAGGGGTGAATCGAGACGAAACTTTAAAAGGGATTCTTACATTGAAATAATATAGTTTATTGCCAAAAAGCACTTTAATGTGTTTACTGTATAATAATTAATGATTAAGTGCACTTGTTGGCAGCAAACTATATTATTTCAATGTTAAATTCCCTTTTAAAGTTTCGTCTCGATTCACCCCTGCATTCATATTCACCCCATTTGACATTATTTGCTTTGACTTCAAATCAAATAGAGATTCTTTCACGAGTTAATATTGGAGGATTCTCCTCTGAATAAAACCTTAAAATCGAGCTAATCAGAAAAGTTATATTCACAGAAACATAAGCATGAAACCTATATTTTATTTACCCTGGGCAATACTCAAATCAAATCAGAAGATTACACTTCGGTTTTGCCGAAGTATTCTTTAAAAATCTCACCATGAAAACTTAAATGAAGTTAGATTAAAGTGAGCTGTCAATTGTGAAAATCCCTAGCATCACGTGGAATGACAGCTCACTTCAAGCTAACTTCACATTAGTTTCCACGATGAGAGTTTTAAATAATAGTACTGCTGAAATGTTTGAAATTGTATTCACTGTCAAATCTTATGTCGCATGATTTGTTTGGCTTGGCTAGTTATTTTTTTTTTCAACCACACATAACAGGTAAAATATTTGACAGCAGATACATCTATGGCTTTTAAAAAGGATGTCCATGTTTCATATAAAGTAACAGACACCTGCCATTTTATTCATCGTTACCAGATAACCAAAGACAATTATATTATACGACGCACAAAACAATTGCCAGCCACAATTGTTCGCAATCATGCGCATACCTAACAATTATCGACTGATCAATTTTTTATTATAATTTGTCTTGACTTGATCAAGGTTTAATAAAGCAATTACATGTTGACAGTAACATATACTTGGGTAAATAATAAGAGGTTATAAATTAACGCGGTTATTTAGAAAATAATAGGGTTCTGAGTTAACACCTGCTGCAAATAATGGGCTTGTAGCGGCATCTACATCGCCACATGCGACGCTAGGTGTCACACTGACGTCACGCAAAATCCTGCATCGCGCAAGCAGAGTTTGCCGCGCAACTAGCCTATTATACAACGCCCCGAGAATTAAAATTTCTCAAAAGCAACTGACTTTCCGACCATACATGCGGAGTTAAGTTTATTGCATTTTAGCCGCTTTATCACGCCCTGCAAGGAATACGTCGAGTTACCAGTAACTCTGTTTAGGTATACCTATAAATATCAGCCAAAAGCTAACCATTAACTTATTAGTTACTCCTGGAGGCTACTGGAAGTCTCGAATGTTTTAATAATTTTGCTTCATTATTAAGTGAACCTTGGAATGGGTGGTTACCTAGTGGGTACCTTTTGATGGATTACTGGGTTCGATATCAGGCATGTGCTTTACTTTGTGTCAATAATTTCATCACCACTGCTCTCAAAACGAAGAAGAAAAACATTGTGAGGAAACCGGCATGTCCTAGAACCAAAAATTCGAAGACATGTGACATCTACCAACCCGCACTGGGCTCGCGTGATGGATTACAGCCCACTCCGCCTCTAAGAGAGGAGGCCTGTGTCCCAGCAGTGGGAACAGTATAGGCTAATTCTGCAATAGATACTAAGATTTTCTTAAAGAGTAACTATGGAGTTTCTTGAACATTCTTCTCCATAGGAAAATACTTTTTAGAAGGGGAAATTACATTCGAAAATTACAATTCGTTTCTCTTTTAAATGACATTCAAAATTGTATTTTACTGATCTAATTGAAATTAATAAATGATTTGACATTGACTTGTCCATTAACCTGGTTTCCTATACTTTAGCTACCGACTGTACCACCATAGGCTAAGAGTACCACAATTAAATCTAGCCTATATTTATTCTGTATTTACTAGAAAACATATTTTTCAAACTCATTACTTTGCCGCTCAAGCAGTAATGTTAGTATACATTTCCTTGTATTTATTGTATTATGTATATCACTGTTTCTTTAGGCTTTTAATATTGAACCAGCTTCTGCCCGCGACTTCGCCCACGTCAAAGTTCTTGTTTTAAAATAAAATATCTTATAACACTCGTTAATACTGTTGCTTCCCATTAGTAAAAGAATTTTCGGAATCTTTTTAGTAGTTCCAAAGATTGCATAAACATATATAAACTCAAAAATGTTACCTGTTTATAATAAAAGTATAGATAATCAAACTCAAACTCAAACTCAAAGCATTTATTTCAAATAAACCAATTTCAGGCACTTTTGAATTGTCAAAGGGTCAGTCAGTCAGAAAAATGAAGCTAGATGCCCATTCCAAAGCGTAGTAGGTACCTATGGAGAAGAACGGGCAAGAAACTCCATGGACACTATTTTAAATCAACATATAGTTACAAAAAAAATTGTTTACATCTTCATGTTGAAATTAAAAATGTGAGAACGATGTAGAAAGACGTGCACGTTTAAAGCATCCGTAATAAAAAAGATAATAACAATTCAAAAATTTAAATTAAAATAAGCCGTGGCCGTCAAGAGATGACCAGTCCCTACTGACAACGCCCGTTCACGAACAAGACGTATGGATCAGCACCATTCAGCTCAACCATTTTGAAGGGAACTTAAGGCGCAGATATACGACTTTTAATGATTTCAAATTGAACATCACGTCTAAACGAATAGTCTTATTTCTTTGAAAAAATATATGATAAACTAGACTATTTTCTTCGTAATTTGATATGTGAATATTTGAAATTATATTTTTATAACATAGTGTAATTAATTTGTAAAGTAATGTCTAACGCGAACACAAAAACGATAATCACGCAAAAACTATCGGGCGTATTTTCATGAAATCTGCACCATCTAAAATACAATTTAATTACCCAAATTTTTATATACGGCTTTTATTTGTATTGTGTTTGATAAATCAAGGGAGGTTGTTTTTGCGAAAAACTTGATGCGCGTTGAAGCGGGGGCTCTTGCGGGCAACGGGCGGCAGTGCATCGCTGACCAATATCCGGGTAGACGCTAACGCTCTGTGCAATTTGATTCGCTTAAAAGTTTCGCATGCTCCTCCCACTCGCTCAAGGTCGCTGGCACCTATTGTCGCCTTAATGATTCAACACACACAACACCACCAGCGAGGCTTAATAATGTTTGGATTGTAGTTTTGTTTACGTGAAATATAATAATTATGGCTAGAAAGGGGGTGAAGACTGAAATGACGTCATAAAGAGGTATGAGGAATAGGTTGTAAAGTTCACTCATTCTCTATAGTAAAGGAAGGATCCTCCAACCAAACGGGTGTCGTATCAGGGGTCTACTCTAAGAACGAAATCCGTAGTTTCGGCTGAAGTAACTATCGTTTCCTACTCCGTTTCATCTACGGATGAGTTCTGGGCCCGAACAAAGAATGAATGACAACATGATTTGACAGTTGTCCTTACTCCCGATGTATTATTGCCCGTCCGAAGAAGTTAATTGATCGGAAGTAGAGATTCGTATTACAGAACTACTTTCGGTCGGGCCCATATCTTCGTTGACGGACTTAGAGATTAGTCGCCTGGTGGGCAATTGCCCAACGTTTGATGTCGGGACGTTGTATATGCTAGTTACGTGGAAAACTTTGATTGCGCGATGCAGGATTTTGCGTGACGTCAGTGTGACGCGTAGCTCGCATGTGGCGATGTAGATGTAGCTAAAGGCTAATAGAGATGTATGAAAGAAAAAGACATGCTGCACTAACCCCAAATCAAATGGGAATTTGGGGTAGGGCAGGAGGATGACGATGATGGTGACTGCTGACACTATTGGTTGTTTTAATGTTAGGCTATGAAGACCAATCAATTTGTCTAGCCTTTTCCCAACTAATTTGGGGTCAGCTCTCAGTCTAACTAGATGCAGCTTAATACCAGTATTTCATATTGAATGACTGCCTATCTGACCTCCACAACCCAGTAATGGGGTAAACGATACCTACTCCTTAGTAAGACTGGTTGTAAGACTTTTGGGTTTCTGACTACCCGTAATGACTGCTATAGATTTATGAATGACAGCCAGGACCAACGGCTTAACGTGCTTTCCGAGGCACGGCGGAGTCTCGGTACGTAATGGATTGTGACCCATCCACAAACCGACCGCGGCAAGCGTAGCTTAACCTTCGATCGACTCGTACGGCTGTTATTATTTAGCCACGAGCCCCTCTCTTAATAGTAAGCCATGAATATCACATTTCAATTATTCATATTACAGAAGATGAGTGTGTTAGTAACATAAATACTTTCAAGTCAAAGGTTTTTCGGAATTAATTAAAATAGCCTCTGAATAATCTTGATAAGTTAGGTATAAGCTGTCGACCTTGACCGATTTCATCATCATCATCATCATCAGCCTATATTCGTCCACTGCTGGACGTAGGCCTCTCCTAGTGAACGCCACTGAGCCCTATCTTTGGCTCTCCTCATCCAGTCTCTACCAGCCGCCTTTCGCAGGTCGTCACTCCACCTGGCCGGCGCGTCCCACATTACGTTTGCCTAAACGCGGTCTCCACTCTAGTACTCATTTTCCCCAACGGATGTCGGTTCTGCGAGAAATGTGACCAGCCCATTGCCACTTCAGCTTGCTTAGTCTTTGGGCTATGTCGGTTACCTTGTTCTCTGGCGGATAACCTCGTTCCGGATTATATCCTTCAGTGAAACTCCAATTATTGCTCTCTCCATAGCTCGCTGAGCAACTTTAAGCTTATAGACCAGTCTCACCGATTTAATGATATTGTTTTCAAACTAAGGGAGAAGAAAATTACTAATAAAATACACAACTTTTAACATAACTCACGCCTTGTTTCCCCGAAGGGTTAGGCAGAGCCACATTTCGCCAGTTATGTGTATGTCCTATGTAATAGGGGATAAGCCTATTGACATCAACCGGGTATAAATCCAGACTACGGGCTGCTACTGAGAGATTCCAGATGAAAAAACCTAATAAGACTTTGCCCGACCCGAGAATTGAACCCAGGACTTCATGTTCAGTAGTAGCGCTTACGACCACTAGGCCAACGAAGCAGTTGGCAGGCGCATAAAGGCTCCTGTAGACAGGCGCGACGCGATTCTGGTATAACAATTTCCTTGAAGTTTTCATAAAAAATGTTCTACTAGAGTCGCGTAGCGCCTGTCTGCGGGAGCCTTGAGTCGTTACCCGGAATGTTACCATTTTATAAATATTATGTTTCTATATACATATTTAGAACTAGGTATTGTGTATTTTATTTCTTATTTCGTTATTCTTCACCGGTTGACGTCATCACGTCAACGCTGGCTGCCGCTGACAACCAGGGCTTGAGCTTTGTCTCAGATAGGGTCGTAGCATTATGCTGAGCGATGGCCGTTTTGCGTGGATGAGACGCATATTTCCCCCCAATTTGTTCATTTTTGTGTTTGTGTTCTTTCTTTGCGTCATGTTTACCGCAAATATACGTAATTTCTTTCTTTCTTTTTGAGTCAGTAAAATAATTTGCCTTGCAAATCAGGGCTACACTTTACTACTTACATACTCAAATGTGTCCTATAATTACAAAGCTCCATAGTGTGTTCAAGCGTTTGAGTGGTAAAGCCATCGATAATTCAATCATTCGTAAAAAGTTAATGTACTTGTATTAATTTTATACTGTCCCATAGTAATTCACATAAAGTTGATTCATACGAGTGTGAACTTTAATAAGAAAAACGTAATGTCCATTCAACATGTTGTTCTCCTCAAAAAACAAGTAAAAATTAACATGAATGGTAATCATTGCAATACAATTTATCATATTACTGGCTCTAACACATAATAAACTATAAAATTCTTTAACAAACATCTCAAAACCATGTTTATTCACGAACAAAAACAAAACACGTTAAAATACGAAATTCGAAAACCGCGCGGAACGGCCAATTTTTAAATTCCGAACGCATGGCGATTGGCCGCACATCTGCGCGTGCGACGGACACTTGTCACTTTGACACTTCAATACAAACTGCTGCATTCTGCCTCTGTCGGTGTGCTTTTTTTTTGTTTTGTCTTATCTTCGGCTTAAGGGTTGTGCTGTACTATTGTGAAGATATTTTTCTGTCGAATTAAAATGCGTTTTCGCTTATTTTAGGTAGGTACCTGATAAAAAATATAATGATGTGACGTTTTTGTGGTTAAACATTAAAAAAAAAAGTCACATGCAACTTGGCGAACCAAAAAGAAAAAAATTGCTTCCGTTTTAACGAAGAATGATTGAATTTCAAAATTATTATCAATTGCCCGTAAAATCTTGCCCCTACCGTCACGTCGACTCCTGTAAGTTCAGATTAAGTTATTACGTCGTGTTATTTTGGTACTTTAGTCCATTTAGTGGAAATCTTTTAACATCATGATTGCTTCGTGACAACGTCGTTGTGAGGGACTCAAGGGTAATTTAATAATAACAGTTGCACGGGTCGGTCAACGGTTAAGCTACGCTTGCTGCGGTCGGTCCGTGGATGGGTGACCATCCATTACATACCGAGAGCCCTCCATGCCTGTAAAAGCATATTAGCCGATGTTGGTCCCGGCTGTCGTTCGTAGATCTTTGACAATTGTTACGAGTAGTCAGAAGCCCAAAAGTCTGAAAGCCAGTCTTCATTCATTCATTTCAGCCCGGAATCACCCTCTGTTGGGTATAGGCATCCCCTTTTTCTGCCATACTTCCCGGTTCCGTGCGTCCGTCATCGAGGTGTTTCCCGTGACTTTGACATATCAACCTAAAACCAGTCTTACCAAAAGGTATCGTGTTACCCAGTAACTGGGTTATGGAGGTCAAATAGGCCGTGTCTCCATGTAAAATACTGATATTCAGCTGGATCCGGTTATACTGGAAGCAGACCCCAACATAGTTGAAGAAGAGAAGGAGAGAGAAGGTAAGGAAGGAAAGGTAGAAGGGTTGAAGGGAGAAGGGTTGGAGTGCAACCTCAGGAGCGCGAGGACTTAAACAAAATCGTTTTGTTTACCAATTTTATTACAGTATCGGGTTAACCTTATCTATAGAAACCATTTAGATTCGTAGAAGCAAGGTCCAACGACACACCGTTTCCGAGAAATAGGCCTTTGAATATTTTGTTTTAACTTACTGAGGAAAAATATTTTTTTAAATAAAATTTTGTGTTCGTCGAAATCGTTAGTTTCTTAATTCTATCGTATAGAACACCTAAATAAAAGACTAAAAGCTTCTTGGTGTTTTTTGTCTCCGACCAGCCGTTTGTCGTAAAAATGATGTCAAAGGGATTCTTTTAGAACTTAAGATGCAAGAGCGAGCGAAGCGAGCTCGAGACTTCATCATCATCATTAGCCTATATTCGTCCACTGCTGGACGTAGGCCTCTCCTAGTGAACGCCAGTGAGCCCGATCTTCGGCTCAAGTCTGAAGAAAAGGCACCCCGACACGGCCAGGTTAGGTTCGATGGGGATGGCGAGGTCTAGTGAGCGATTGAAGCCAGCAAACAAAGACCCCGCAATCCCCTTCGTGATTATTTTTTTAAACCGTTCAAAAATGATCCGTCGACTACGTCATATATTGCTTGGAAGCAAATTGAATTTTTTTCTAAGAGCTTCGAACTCGGAAAGGTGCGTCTTAGTGCCATACTACTCAGAACCGAAATGGTTTCTATGGTCAAGGTTAACTCAGTGTAGCATTAAAATTGGTATTTTTTAAAAAAAAATATCCCAAAAACATTATTTCAATTTTTTTTTTGTTTTTTTTTTGCTCATGGTGCCTTTAAGCGTATAATCCACCTTCTAAAATTCCACCCCTAACTCCACCACCGACCGCTCCACCGTTCCACTGACCGGAAAATGGCTACGCAGATTGTGTTCTTTTTCGTAAATGTCTCTTGTAGATCATAGTAACCTTTTAGCATCGCATATCTCACACTGTGCCACACCAAAAAAAATAAACATTTAAAATTATTTACAATACGCCATCGACTTCAATGAGATATCCATGGCCGATAAAAGCAGCATTTAACTCATGTCGTATTTAAAAAAACCGCTACGTATAGTACATTTTTCTTAAGAATGCTAGCGTTGCGACTTACGACGTTTTTAAATGATAACCTATTGTGGTGAATATTTTATTTTTAAGGGTGTTGGTACACCTAAGTAAGAAAATTAGGCGATACATAGCGATATCAGTGAAATCGAAGCATTACACTATCATGATACTTACAATGATTTTATTCTGCACTATTTAACAATTAAAAAAAATAACTTATTTTTTTCTTATCATACTGGATTAATGACTTTACCTTTTCCACACTACCATTTTCATTCGATAGTATTTTTTAGGTAATTCCTTAGATTGAATGCACAAGAACGAGAACATGACGTTAGTTGGATTATACAGAAAATTGCTATTGCTCAAATTCAACATCATCATTTCAGCCGAAAGAAGTCCACTGCTGGACATAGCCCCCCCAAGCATCACCCCTTCAACCGGTTCTGTGCTTCGCGCATCCAGCGGATTCTTGCGACCTTCACAAGTTCATCGGTCCACCTTGTGGGTGGCCTTCCAACTTCTTCCTTCCGGTACACTGTCACCACTCCTTAACCTTTCGGCACCATCATCTACGAGCAATATGCCCTGCTTACTGCTACTAAAGTTTGGAAATCCTTCGGCCTACCTATGTGGGTTACCTTGGTTCTGCGAATCTTTTCATCTGCTCAAATTCAAGTCAAAGTCAAATCATTTATTTCAAATAGGCACATAAAAGGCACTTTTGAACGTCAAAATTTACAAAAAAAATAGAATTGATTCTAGTTGCCCCTTCCAAAAGGTAGTTTCGTATGGAGAAGAATAGGAAAGAAACTCCACCGTTACTCTTTTAAAAATGTTTTACAATATTATGGATACATTCATTATATGTGAAGACGATGCACCTAGAATAAAATTACTATTCCACAATAGGTAAAAATAATTAAATATATCGCATGACAGGTAAATTAATTATACTATTATTATTGTTATCAATTAATTATTTTATTATTATTTTATTATTATTTATTAACATATCTCGGGACCTTGGGGTCCCGGACCTTTGGAAGGCGTACGAGGGGCCGAAGCCTACTCGCAGAGGCCCCTTAGAAAATTTTAAATGGAATGAGGCACCAACCGACGATTATCCCTGTATGCACTGTGCAAGTGCACCCAAGGACAACCCCCGGTTGGTGTCGGACTATTGCAGAATATGGAAACAAAGTTATTGGACTATTGATTGGGGTAGCTTAAGTGGACTGGTTATCTAGGATTATGGGAAGACTATGGCCCCTGTCTAACCAATGTTTTCTATATAAAATACAAGGATGAAATGGCAGGGGGTGACTTGCACACTCAATAATGGGCCCCCGAAACGGTCGCTAGCACATTATTATTATTATTTATTATTATTAATTAATTATTATTGTACCTATTGGAATAGTCTTTCAATTTTTCCAAAGTTTCAAATCGACATAGTGTGGAAGTAACCTAAGTTATCATTGTCCTTTTGTTTGGGCAGGATACGTAGTACATCTATTAATGGTGTTATTATGGAAAACGTCCGGTATTCTATGGGTAATGTATGCAATGTTCACGTGGCGCCATCTATCAATGTTCTAGGTATTAGAAATGTATTGTCAGAATTTAAAGTGAGCCTGGTAGTTTGTATTTTTCTTTGTCCTAGGACAATTACAATACCTATTAAAAAATGTTAGTATTTACGGTAGCATAAATAAAATTATCCGTACATTTAGCCTCGTTTATAAATTCAACGTACAAATTGTTCCTAATACCTTTTTGAAATTACTTAAATTGTTAGTAATGGAAACCTTGTTACTATATTTTCTCGAAAAAATACTTTGCAGTAGAGAGCAATTTCAGTGACTTACGTGCAGGTTTTGTCGACGTAAGAATAGACAAAATGACATATTGTTGACAGATTTCTTCAGAAAATTTTCTACAATCTGGCATTCTGTCTTTTCTTCAGTCGACAAAACCCGTTTCTTTGGTGGTCATGCTAAGCGTGTTGGAGAGACAGGATAATTCAAATCACTCTAAGAGTTTGTTAAAAGAGCCTTCAAAATGACAATACATGTACATCCTAACTTTGATTGGCTATTACTTATAGGTACTCTTTTCATCGTGCCACGGAAAGCACGTTAAGGCCGTTTGTCTACCGCCACCGTCAACGGGACGCCAACGAGAACGAGATGTACGCCTAAGTAGCGATACATACATTTAATAAGGCCGCGCACCGGGACGTCACGTTCGGTTCGAATAATCTTATTTCTCGTCGACGTTCCGTTGACGTTGGCGGTGGACAAACAGCCTAATCCGATGATCCCGGCTGTCATTCGTAGATCTTTGACAGTCATCACGGGTTGTCGAAAGCCAAAAAGTCTGACAACCAGTAGTTACCAAGGGGTATCATGATACCCAGTATCTGGGTTATGGAGGTCAGATAGGCAGTCGTTTCATGTAAAATATTCAGCTCCATCCGGTTAGTCTGGAAGCTGACCCCAACATAGTTGGGCTAGGCAGATTGATTGACTCTTTTCTCCAGGGCACGAGGTATTCTTGTATAGCTTGTGACAATTCAAAAGAAAAAAAAAACTGGTTTGCTTTCTATGAGAGAGAGAGAGAGAGAGAGAGAGAGAGACAGAGAAACACGCGCACGCCGCACGGCTTACAACTATAGCAAAAAGTGTCGTTACAACTTTTGGTCTTAATTTTTTCCGTCTAGCCCCCTTTCGCAACGCGCGATAAGGAACTTCGTCAAGGAACAGCATCATAATAATTATTAATTCACACATATTACAATTTATTAATTCATATTAAAGGCATACTTATATATAACCATATAGATAATAAAATCTATGATTTGCATTAAAAAAAATACCTATAAACGGACAAACATGTTAATTCTCGCGTTATTTGTCGCTTGCCGTCGTCTTAAATGTATGAGACCTTTTATGGAGTTATTAAATTATGTAGCTTTGTAAGTTTTTGCTGTGGGTTTGCTTGAGAATGTAGGTAATACTGTTATAGTTGTAGTTTCTACATATAGACAGGCACGTGGCTTCTTCTTTGTGTTACTGGCACGACAGTATTTCAGAGGGCCTATACAAGTGGCATTCGCTTCGGAGCGATACTATTTCTACAATCGCTATCGCTTTCGCTAATGCATCATTCGAATCGAAAACTAGCGATAACGCTAGTCAAAAAGTGCCACTTGGCTACGCATCGCTATGGAAGTAATCGTTCGACGCTATCGATTCGTGTTGATCTAGCTAATTTCTATTCGTTGACTTATCATCACGTGCCATTTCGATAGCTTATCAACCCACATTTTTTGGCTTTTCTACTAGCGTCATCGCTAATCGAATATTACTTTGTCTACGCCCTCTGATCTTATTGGCCCAAAACTTCGCCACTTCCACGGCGACGTCTGTGGCAGCGCAGACGTCAGTTTGACTGGATTTTTTGGGACACCAGGATAGGAGCTGGGACATTGTTTATGACATAGCTTCACATCCACACGTGGCTAATAACAACAAAAGATCTACATAAAGATCTCAGAGTTTAAACCAGGGTCTGTACAACCCCGCTTGAGAATTAAGGCTCCCACAAACAGGCACGACGCGACTCTAGTAGCACAATTTCTAAGAAAATTTCATGGACATTGTTCTACAAGAGTTACGTCGCGACTTTCTACGCGTGGAGCCTTTAAGTGATTCAAACGGTAGCCCATTCATTTAGTTACACTTATTAATTATAGAAACATCTTATAAGGCTTAACCATTCAAAACCCAATGAAGTGGACACCCAATTGTAACGCAATGAAATAACACTTTTAATGATTTTAACATAAGCACTGAACATGCTGCTGACACCAATAATTACGGTGAATGAAAAAAAAACTTGACAAAGTTTGATCCGAATAGTCTTTTTTTTTGGGTGGTACCTAAATCATCAAATGACTTCTCCCGCTCTGGGCGGAGCGGGAGTACATGTCAGACTCTTACTGACTTAAACCCACCTGTGTTCCTTCAGTTGCCTGTGCGTCAGGGCTACAGTAACTCTTTCGAACAATCCGCGGTCCCAGCAGGCATCACCCCTATCGGACCCCGTCAATGGTGTTGACATCTCTTTAAGGCGCGCGTGGAGTACGAAGAGCCGTCGACCCGGGCCTGGTCCTTGAACTGAATGGTCTGAAATCGCAACATGTGTGAGTGTCCTTGGTAAATCAATGGTAATTGGTCGTCTTTGTAAACAGCCTGGCTGGTTTGCTGCCAGTCTACTCTTTAAAAATCTAACCGTGAAAACATAGGTGAAGTAAGCTGTTATTCCAGGGGGGTAATTACGTAGTAGCTCGCCGTCCGGTAAGAACCAGGCCCGGGTCGACGGCGCATCGTGTTAAATGCGTGCTTCAAAGAGATGTCAGCAAGCACCATTGACGGGGCCGATTGGGCCGATATGCCTGCCGGGATCGCGGATTGTTCGAAAGAGCTACCGTGGCCCTGGCGCACAGGCAACTGAAGGAACACGGGTTGGTTTTAGGCAGTAAGAGTCTGACACTCCCTCCCGCTCCGCCCAGAGCGGGAGAAGTCATTTGATGATTTCCCACCCAAAAAAAATATAAAGCTGGTAATTACGTAACACACTAACAGTAGGAATGTGTTTCATTTTGACAGTTCAACAACTTTCATTGCGTTAGTTACGTTGTTGAGCAGACAAATTTTTCGAACATATGAAGCAATGGATTATTAATAGGCTTCAAAATGATTGTGATTGTGATACATAGTATGTTACGTAATTAGGGTGTTGTATTGACAGCTCAAATTCACCTAAGCTTTCAGATGCATTTAAGTACATAGTTTCTTCTGTAGTTTCGTTATTACAAGTTAAACGAGAAAATCATGCTTGATGAAATAAAAATGAGTAGTATTATAGTAGTGTTCCCTCGCGCGAGCTTCTTCACAAAAACCGCTAGGTTCTGGGTACCAATTCATATGAGCGCAGAATGAACTGCCGTCAAACGGGATGAATAGGGATGCAGGGGTGAATCGAAACGAAACTTTAAAAGGGATTTTAACATTGAAATAATATAGTTTGTTGCCAAAAAGGACTCTAATGTGTTTACTGTACTTATTATAATTAACGATTAAGTGCCCTTGTTGGCAACAAACTATATTATTGCAATGTTAAAATCCCTTTTACAGTTTCGTTTTGATTCACCCCGTTTGACAGTACCTAAGTATTTAATAATTAAAGATATCTTGACCTTATCAGCTCGTTTTATTTGAATGAAAGAGGCAAACAAACAAACAAACAAGCAGTCTTAATTACATCATTCGCCAACAACGTCATCTTATAATTCGTTATTTTAATCGTAATTCCGAATAGAATTATTTTATCAAACGCGCCATGACACTGGGAATTATCTCTTGTTTAATTAATAACGGACATCTGTATGTCATTATTAACGCCAGGTGATTTTATGAGGGCTTGTACTTGTGACTTGTTTTTAACGTTACGCTTACTTATTTTTCTTGACAGACTATAAAGGCACCCGCAAACGGGCGCGGCGGGGTTGCGTTAGAGCAATTTCTATGAAGTCTTCATAGAAATTCTTACACCGGTGTCATGTTGCGCCTGTCTAAAGGGAGCTTTAAACTTTAGTTGGTGACAATAAGGTAAGTGCGTCAATGAGCGAAGGGGCACGCCATGTTTAGTTTCTATAATACATATTTGATATTAACTTAGCTACAATAAATACATTAACAGCATATAGATATTCACTTATTTATTTAGGAATTAATATATCATAATAGGACTAGCCCAGAAATATACCTATAGTTCACTCACTTTTCAACACAGTTATGTTTAAGTCCCATGTAATAGGGGACAAATCCGGGCACAAATCTAGGCTTCGAGCTGCTACTGAGAAATTCCAGATGGAAAAACTTAATAACAATTTGTCCGACCTGAGAATAGAGCCCAGGACCTCATGCTCAGCTGTAGTACTTGCGACCACTGGACTTACGATGCAGTCAAATTATTAACATATGGTGACCAAACGCCAGGATCGTTTTATCGTTTTTTCTGTATGTAAACTCAAAACATTTATTTCAAATAAACCAATTACAGGCACCATTGAATTGTCAAGGGGTCGGTCAGTCAGAAAGATGAAGCTAGTTGTCCATTCCAAAGCGTAGTAGGTACCTATGGAGAAGAACAGGCAAGAAACTCCATAGACACTCTTTTTATAAATCAACATAGTATGTTGATTTATAATAGTGTCCTTGGAGTTTCTTATAGTTAGGTACAAATAAATTGGTTACATCATTGATGTTGAAATTATACATGTGAGAATGATGTAGAAAGACGTTTAAAGCGTCCATAATAAAAACGAAAAAACACAATTCAGAAATTAAAATAAGCCGTGGAAGCTAAGGAGATGACCATTGCGGTACCTACTGACGGCGCCCGTTCACGAACATGACGTATGGATCAGCACCATTCAGCTAAACCATTTTGAAGGGAACTTAATGCGCAAATATACGACTTTTAATGATTTCAAATTGAACATCACGTGTATCTTAATGATCCAACACTAACGCCACCACCAGCGAGACAATTGAGTGAGCATGACATACTGTCAGCCACCAGGACACATTCAAGTCATTGACAGACGAATATAGTAAATGGTAGCTTTATAGTAGGTACATAGTGCTCACAATGAGAAAATAAAACGTGCAGGTACGAAACTAATAGCCATCGTTTATTCAAGGTGAAAGTACCAATAAATACGAGTAAATAAATCGAACTTTGATCCAATTAAGTACCTTTGTAACAACCTCACAAACTGCTAATTACCGACGATAATTAACAGTAGATGACGATCAGCTTCATATCAGTCACGATTCTTCAAAGCGAGGAAGAATTTATGTGGAGAAGAAAAGGTTAGGCCAATCAAAGGTCAGTGTCATGAACTAAGACTGAACATGAAGACTATTCTGTCATGGCGGGAAAATAATATGCCTAGCATACGTTATGCCAAACGTTACATCTGAATATTTAAACATACAATATTATACATGTGAAAGTTTGTGAGGGTGGAAGGATAGATGGATGTTTGTTACTCTTTCATGCTAAAACTACTCAACGGATTTGGATATAATTTGGCACAAAGATAAAGCAAAACCTGGGTCAGAACATAGGCTACTTTTGATCCTGGATCGCAGACGAAGTTGCGGGCAATAACTGGTATTAAGTAAAGAGAATAGATTTGATTTTTTATATGTTTGTTTGTTACACTTTTACGCTAAAATGGCTGAACGGATTTGGATTAAATTTAGCACATCAATCGAGACCTATGTGGGTGAATAATTTGAGAAATTATTTAAAAAAAGGTCATAAATGAAAAGCTTATCTGAGTTTCCTTGTAGGTCGTCAAAATCTTAATAGATGGAGGTGTTTTATCTTGACTATTCAAGTCACCAAATGATATGATATTATTGATAATGTCAATCACCTCTGGCTTAAGAGGATTTTATTGTGATAGGACAGTGGTCGAACCAAAATTAAAACTTTTTGGTAATACATATTTGGGTCTAGGGCATATATGGGCAACAACCGGCCCGCGGGCCGAATCCGGCCCGCTGTAAGATATGATCCGGCCCGCGAGACATTTTGAAAAAACCCAATTAAAAAAATATTACATTAGGTACTTATACTTCACCGCCACTCGGCTTGCTCGACTAAATTCTTTGAGGTTTGCCGTCTCACCGGCGGCACATCAAAAGATTTATTGCTTCTCAATTATTCTAAACTAGTTTATTCCAGATTTTTCCTTCATTTTGCCTATATAAGCGGGTGGATGGCCCGAACGTTAGTTCCTGTCCGACCCCGATGACCCCATAACCTCCTCCAGGAGAGCAGTAGGGCCACCAGTACAGTATAGAAAAACAGACCGCCATCGTTCCGACCGCGCCGTAGCTGAGCCTGTAGCTTTAAATTCCCCTTATAATAATAATAATATAATTTCGATCCAGTCTGTCCCACCTTGCTGCCCTCCCCTCAGTGACGCCCTAAGCCGAGGTTCGTACCCCACAGGGGGTGCCCTTAGCGTGCGCTCACCTAGTATTTAAGAATTTCGCCCCTGGCTGGAGGCTTTAAGTTAGTAGCTTGAGGCACCCACATAATTGACCGGTTAAGTAGCCAAGACCTCAGTGGTCAAAACTACCAGTTGCCCATTAGGAAAAAAAAAAAAAAAAACGAAGTCCAGTTCTATTTGAGCTACCGAGGTGATAACTTGGACAAGCGATATCCTAGCGAACTGCTCGAGCCGTCAACTTGCTTTGTGAGTTTGTGTGCATCTTGAGTGGTTACTAACTATAGTTTGTTATTAACTTTATTGAACGAAAAGTAAACAAAAATGATGTCTGGTGGAAAGAAACGAAAAGTAGATACAGAGGGTCGCCAGTTTCAAGAAAAATGAACTGAAGAATTCTTTTTTATCTTGCACAATGGTAAGCCTATTTGTTTGCTATGTAATGAATCCATTTCAGCAATGAAAGAATTCAATATAAAGAGGCATTACTCAACTAAGCATGCTACGCTGCACTCACTGACAGGACAATTAAGAACAGACAAAATCCAGAAGCTTACCGCAAATTTGGAAAAACAGCAACAAATGTTTCATAAACAAAGAACACAACTTGATAATGTTGTGAAAGCTAGTTTTATAGTTAGCTCAAAATTGGCAAAGGCATTAAAACCATTTGCCGAAGGAGAATTTATCAAGGAGTGTATGTTAGAAGTTGGCAGTATTTTGTATCCTGAAAAGAAAAATTGAATTTGAAAAAATTTCTTTGTTAAGACGAACTGTTTTTCGACGTATAGAAATGATGGCTAATGATATAAAAACAACATTGACTGACCGTATGGCTGGTTTTGAATCATTTTCCATAGCATTAGACGAGAGCACCGATTTGTCTGACACAGCTCAACTAGCTATATTTATTCGAGGTGTTGATAAGGAGTTCACTGTTACTGAGGAATTGCTTGTTTTACAGCCGTTTAAAGGAACCACTACAGAAGAGGATATTTTTATTGAAGTTCAAAAGGTATTCAAAATTAATTGGAGTATGCACTGATGGTGCACCTTCTATGGTCGGCTTACGTAAAGGTTTCATCGCAATTTTGAATGAAAAAGCAACAGAATTAAATGTGCAAAAATATGGTTTGATAGTCCTTCATTGCATTATCCACCAACAGAACTTGTTTTCTAAGTCCATTCGACTCCAGAATGTTATGAATGTGGTAGTAAAAACCATCAACTTTATTCGATCCCGAGAGCTTAACCATCGTCAGTTCAAAGCGTTTTTGGATGAAATATCAGCTGAATATAACGACGTAACATATTATTGTGAAGTGAGATGGCTGAGCAAAGGAAAAGTGTTGAAACGGATTTACGAGCTTAGAAATGAGATAGCAGACTTTATGAAAATAAAAGATAAACCACTGTCTGAATTAAGTGACCCAAAATGGATATGTGACTTAGCATTTCTGGTCGATATATCGTCGAATAGCCTGTAGTGGCTATTTGAATGATTTAAATTTGAAACTTCAAAAACAAGGACAGTTAGTAAATGATTTGTACAGCCATTTGAAAGCGTTTTAGATCAAACTACGCTTGTGGGAGTCACAGATGCTGTCTGGTAACAGTTACCATTTCAACACGCTCTCTGCGTATGAAAATATTGCTTATGCTCAATATGCTGAAGAACTCAAGTTACTGTCGGAACAACTGTCGAACAGACTTAGCGACTTCAAAAACATGGAAGACCGTTTCAGTTTATTTGCTACTCCTACAAAATGTAATGTACAAAATGCTCCAATACACTAACAAATGGAGTTGATCGAGATTTAAGAAAACTTACTCCTAAAATACAAATTTGAAGACGTAGAGTTGTGCGATTTCTACAAAAAATACCTAGAAGAAGACAATTTTCCGCAGCTTAGAAAATTCGCAAGAAGATTGATTTGTGCGTTTGGCAGGACTTATAAATGCGAACAGTTCTTTTCATTGATGAAAGTTAATAAATCAACACATCGTACAAGAGTGACTGACGATAATTTGGAAAATTCATTACGTCTCTGTATCAGTGGAATTAATCCAAATATCGATGGATTAGTTTCCCAAATTCAAGCTCAAGTATCTCACTGATTTCGGTAACTTACCGTAACTTTCGTAGTTTGTAACAATTGCAAATTTAACGATTTAATTATAATGTACCATTTTTTTAAATTTCATTTTGTAGTTTAATAAATTGTACTATAATAACACTCGTATTATTTCATGTCTAATATCTATCGCAAAAAATATTATCACTACTTTAAAATGCACTAAGTACTTTTAAACGCGGCCCGCGAACGTAATTGCACGCTAAAGTTTGGCCCTCAACATGTCAAAGGTTGCCCATACCTGGCCTAGGGGTAGACAGAAATTCCAGATATTGAGTGATCAACAACCCGTAGGTAGGTTTTGGCTGCAGAAAAAAATATTTTAAATCAGAAGAATGAGACCCCGTAGAAGATGGCGGGTTGACCTAGAGTAAACAAACGACCAGTGGTCCACTTTAGCCCTCAATCGAAAGTGCTGGAAGTCATGGGGAGAGGCCTTTGCCCAGCAGTGGGATTATACAGGCTAATAGTAGTAGTAGTAGAAGAAGAATTAACCATAAAAAATTAAGAATTTGCGTATTGCACCGTTTCATGTAGTTCTACACAACTTTATAATCACGCGAAAATACAAGTAATCTTAAAGTTTAATCAATACCACTAACTCTAACTACTGGCTAATGGAAACGGTAGCTGTGCGAAAAGTATACCTTTGTTTTAAGCCCCAGGCCATAGCAGGCGTGGCGGTTACAATATTACTCGTGATCCGGCGTCGTTTGTAAATGATACTCTTTATGTTTGCAATTGAATTTAAAGTGACAGTAATATTACACCACATTGGATAGCTGAGTAGCCGTCACTTCAAAAAAGGTTTTATATAATTAAAAGGTGTCATATTTGCGCCAAAAATGGACTTAATTTTATATATCTTCTCAGTGATGACATCATAATTATCAGCTCAAAATGACTTGTTCTCTGAAAATTGGTGTGCAGTGAATAAATCAATCTGCCAGCCTTTTTACAACTATGTAGGGGTCGGCTTCTAGTCTAACCGGATGCAGCTAAATACCAGTATTTTACATGGAGCAACTGCCTATCTGACCTCCACAGCCCACTGTATGGGTAAGACGATACTCCTTGGTAAGACTGGTTGGCAGAGTTTCGGGTTTCTGACGACCCGTAACGATTGTCAAAGATCCATGAATGACAGCCGGGACCAACGGGCTTACGTGATTTCTGAGGCTAAATATGTAAAGATGGTCATCCATCCATGGACCAAACTCGGCAAACGTAGCTTAACCTTTTTTTGTTTTCGGGGGGAAACCTTCAAAAGGCACCCGACCTCTGGGGACGGAGTTCGGGTGCCTGGAGTTATTACTTAGCCACGAGCCCCGGCTGTGCAGTGAATAGAGGCAAATAAATACCTAATAACCACCCTTGGTATTTGAATATATTAGTCCGTTGAGAGATTGTGTACAATCTCTTAAAGCCATAATGAGAAGAGGTATTCTGTAAAAATCTGACCGTGAAAACTTAGGCGAAGTGAGTTTTAAGTGTGCTGTCATTCCTCTTGATGCTAGAGATTGACACTATTGCCGTGAAGTTAGCTGTCAATAGTGTCAATCTCTAGCATCAAGAGGAATGACAGCACACTTCAACTAAGATTTCACCTTGAGATTTTTACAGAATACACAGGCTGGTCACCTACATACAGAAATAGAGTGGCCTGGCCTTTTTTTTTTGCGTTTAATTGCGTAATTAATTGCGTAACATACTCACAATGTTAATGTCTTTCATTTTGACAGTTCAACAGCATTTATTGAGTTGTTAAACATACCAATTTTTTTTCATGCCGATTGCGGCTCTAGTTTTCGTACATAATCGTATGAAGCAATTAATTAGAAATTTCCTTAAAATCTTTCGGATTGTGTTTTGAAAGTGTGTTGTGCAATTGGAGTGCTAAGGGTTGTAGCGGTATCTACATCGCCACATGTGAGCTACACGTCACACTGACGTCACGCAAAATCCTGCATCGCGCAAGGAGAGTTTATCGCGCAACTAGCATATATATTATACAACGTCCCGACATCAAACGTCGGACAGTTGCCCACCAGACACAACACCCGTCTGGTCGGAGGATCCTCTCTTTTCTATACAGGATGAGTTAACTTTACACCCTGTTCTTCATACCTCTATAGGGTCTTTAATGATATATTTTGAATGGCTCATCATCATCACCAGCAACCACCAGTCCACTGCTGGACATAGGCCTTTCCTATTTCACGCGCTATTTACCTCGATTCTCGGCAACTCTCATCCAAGTGCTACCTGCCACCCTCCGAAGATCGTCGCTCCACGTAGCTTGAGGGCATCCTACCTTACGTTAACCGATTCACGGTCTCCACTCAAGAACACGTGTAGCCCAATAGTCATCGGTTCTACGCCTAATATGGCCTCCCCATAGCCACTTTAGCTTCCTTATTCTATGAGCTATGTCGACAACTTTGGTTCTCTGCCGGATCAGCTCGTTCCAGATTCAATCGCTCTGAGAGATTCCAAGCATAACTCGTTCCATATCTCGCTGAGCGGACTTGAATTTATGGCCCAACTGTACCATAGGCTAACGTAAGCCAAATATAAACTTTATCTTCATACATAACCTATAACGCATTGTATAATTCCATCATACTTTTGTTATTGCCGTTAAAGCTATTTCAATTACAATTTATGTGTTTTATTCGTATTGTGAGATCAATATCTGATATATACTGTAGTATGATCGTTTTTAAATGTCACATTGTCGTAATATATAGTTAGATCCTCATGTTATGTTTTTCTAGATAAATAGTAACGTGTTGCCTTCGAAAATTGTTATTTATTAAATTTTTATGTTCGTTATAAATCAAACGGGTTATTTTTTCAAATAGAAACTAGAAATAAATTATCTACCTACCTGTTCTAGTTTGCGGAAAGCGATAGCTTTTTCTCAAGCCACGAAGTTGATATTTATGTCGAGAATATATCATACAAAACTACCTTTTGCAAGGGGCAACTAGAATTACTTCTATTTTCCTGTAAATTTTAACGTTCAAAAGTGCATTTTATATGCCTATTTGAAATAAATGATTTGACTTTGACTTTGATAGAAATACCAGGTTAGTATCAACCTAGTTGTAAATAAGTCGTCCTAATGAATACCACATTATCCATACGTCAGTACGATGAAAATTATTGGCCATGATAGTGACTCCACTAGTGGCTCTGCGAGCTGTAAACCTCGTGTGTCCGTCTTATTGCATAACTTAAAACTGAATAAATGATCACCACGCACCTTTATACAAAAAGCGCGCGCAAAGAGCGCGAAACGGCTGAAATATGTTTTTTTTACGTTTTCGAACCCCATAACTCCGCCATTTTGAAAAATTTCGAAAAACTGAGTCAACAAAAATATTCCATTTAATTATCGAACCTACACACACATACATACATAAACTCACGCCTTCTTCCCATGGGGGTAGGCAGAAACTACAGAACGCCACCTGCTACGATCCATACATACTCCTTTTGCCTCGTTTACGTTCATACATCTGGTCATACACGCACGCCGGTTGTGAGTACTACGCACCTGACCTTTCTGAAGAACATCACCAATAAGGTCACTATATGTCTTCCTAGGGCGTCCCCTCCCGGCGTTTCCACTCACATCTGCCTTGTAAATACCTGCATTACCTGTATTATCGAACCTGCTCACAGAATTTCACGAGAATCGGTTGAGAAATGCGACCTGTAGAGAAGAACAGCCATTCAGACATCCGGGCATACGAAAGCATTTTTGCCCAAGCTGAAACGGAGACCCTTCGCTCGCGCTTCAAGATCGCTCGGTCAAAAAGCTTCATAACGTAATGTTAAGGCGGTACCGCGACCAAAACCTTGTCATAGTGTGTTATTCAGAGGCTATTAACTCATTCACTATGGGTAATAAACTACATCTAAAAGCATATTATTAATGTTCGATATCCTATCATCACATTGCACGTTCTTATTTGTTTTTATGTGTTATAAATACATCTAAAATCTCCTTGTAAAAAAATGACTAAAATTATTGATTGCATGCATCTTTTGCTAAAGGTGACGTTCTATTCATTTGAGGATTACACTAATGGATAGATAATTTAAAAATCTAAATAATACACGTTTTATTTTATTTTAAAACTTCACTTGTCTTTTTTTATTCAAATAATTTCATTATTTTTGTGAATTTTATGATAAATGAGCGTGCGGAGGGAGCGAGACAGAGCGAGACTCAGCGACGGGACAGAGAAGGACCGAACGCTCAAGGTCGTTTGGTCAGGGAAGCGCCTTAAGGGCTCCTCTATACCTATACATTTGGTGGTGACACCATAAACAGTGTTTCATCATGGCATTAGTTCTTCCTCTGCCTGTACTCATACCATTTTACTTGGGGTCGGCGCAAAATGTTGCCTCTAACATTCTCTCCGATTAGCTGTTCCATTACCATTGACTCTAAATCCATCTGTGCAAGTCTACACTAAGCCTTTTATGATATTTTACCTTTTTATACCTTTTGTCTATGCTTTCACTACTTACTGGTTATTTTCATTGACTTAAATATACTTTAGCGCCTTTTGACTTCGGTAGTTAATATTTGAAAGTATATTATAGTCAATCAAAATAATAACCAGTAAGTAGCGAAAGCATAGACAAAAGGTATAAAAAGTAAAGAAAGAACGAATAAAGTGTATTTGGACTCAGTTCGTGAAACACAATATAGAAATAATAAAGTAAAAAAAGTAAAAGTAATTTTTAACAAAAATAGTGTGTGCCTCATGGCAGCGCCAAAAAGGTTCATTTCAGCATTAATGCCAGCCAGATGCTGTCTGACGTTGGTTTTCTAATGAACCTTTTGTAAAATATCATAAAAGGCTTAGTTATTTATAAAGTTACACCAACATCTACTGTGTATAATTATATCTTAAGTACCTAAGTAACAATAGTTTCGGACTTAATCAGTCGCCAATTATAGGTTAAACAGCATTCTCAGAAAAAGGTGGTATCTGATAACATATAATAATAATAATAAACAAAAGCCTCTAGAATTTAGAAATTATGACAAAATCCTTTTTTTAACTTAAGATTTACACGTTGGAAACATTAGGGAAAATAAAAGGTTGTTTCGATAGAATAAGACGTTATCACTGACGTACAGGCTGCGTGCTTACACATACCAGAAGTGAACGATCATGGCCGTTCCGATGCTCGAATTACAAGCTCAAAATATCTAAACTCTACCCACACACTGACGGGGCCCGCTAGGGCCGATGCCTGCCATGGTCGTGGATTGTTCGAAAGAGTTACTCGTGGCCCTAGTACACAGGCAACTGAAGGAACACGGGTGAGTTTTAGTCAGTAAGTCTGACACGAAGAGCGGGAGAAGTTATTTGATGATTTCACTACCAAAAAAAAAGGGCTCTCTAAATCCGTTAACGAAGATATGGACCTGTCCAAAAGTAGTTCGATACTTAAAAGTGAACCCTACTCCCAATTAATTAACTTTTGCGGACGGGCAAAAATAAATAGGTAGTACCTACAACTGTCAAATCGTTTTGTCATAAATTTTTAGTTTGGTCCCCGAACTAATGTTATGTTCGAAAGTGATACGAAGTAGGGAATAACCGTAATTACAGCTGAAGCTACGGGACATGGTGTCGAGGGAGGCGCTTTGCCTCGATTGAAATCGTTTCCTGATGATTATAAATGAGTAGCCTTTAGCAATCGCTAATTTCCCACAATATTAAGTTCTTAAGACCTCACATTATGCATTTGTCTTGTACAGCGGCCATTTAAAACTAACATGATAATTAACAAACAGTAATTACAACATTAACATAAGCTAATACCACTTGATCGCTGGCTTCGCGTTTTCCTGGCAAAAAATCCATTAGTTATGGTAAAATATTGGATAAGGGAATCGTAGGTAATAGACATTACTTACTTTGTACATATTTTATTAGATCGCGGTAGTTGGGAGGGGCTCATGGTTAAATAATAACAGCCTCACGGGTCGGTCTTGAAGGTTAAGCAACGCTTGCTAAGCCGAGTTGTGGATGGATGACCATCCATTACATACCGAGACATACGTTGGAACAGGTAAGTAAAGTCAACCGCACATCAAAGTGGTAACAATTTGACATCGATAGTTCGTTAGGTCGCACGGTGGGCCGAAAATCGCCTTTCATAGATATAGAGACGAATTTTGAAGGGTCCTTTTTTGGCTAGAAATGGATTCTGGGGATCATAACTATACTATACAATTTCGTATGAGGCAATTTCGTGTACAAATGAAGGAGTTATAATATTTTTAAGAAAAAATTGTATGTCGCTGACATGAAAAATGAGGCTATCTCTGGAATCATAAGGTTGTCCATTATATCCTTACACACATATATAGTGCTATTTATTTGTAATTTTTTGACATACTTCAACTTCATACTCATTTTTTTTTTATGATGCATTTTAATGCTTAAATGCTTTAAATATGAGTATGCCAAATCTCGTTTAATTTATTTTTTATGCTATTGGCTGAAACTGTCTATGAAATCACAAAAGTTCATTTTACTAAATTCAAATGACATGGTAATTATGGGTTAACTCATTAAAATATTGTAAACAAGACTTAACATACTTATATTTAAAGTATTTAAGCATTCAAATGAATAATATATTGTTTTTTTTTAATTTTTGAGGATTTTTAATAAAAAAATCGCAAATAAGCCGCAATACGAAGTATGTCAAAGAATTACAAATAAATAGTACTATATCGATGTGTAAGAATATAATGGCCAATCTTATGATTCCAGAGATAGCCTCATTTTTCATGTCAGCGCCATACAAATTTTTCTTAAAAAAAAATTATGACTCCTTCATTTGTACACGCAATTGCCTCATACGAAATTTTAGAGTATAGTTATGATCAGCAGAATCCATTTCTAGTCAAAAAAGAACCGTTCAAAATTCAAGTATCTATGTCTATGAAAGGCGATTTTCAGCCCACCGTGTGCCGTACCGGTAAGGATGATTTTCGTAGTGCACTTATTACCTCTGATGTTAACTCCTCCACGTGAGTTGTTCAATATCTTTTGTACTAAGTTTACCTATCAATGATCCTACTGAATTTGAAACAAAACGTGACGAAACATGGCGTTGTAAATAGGGCATGCAATTCCGGAATTTCGTAATTCCGGAATTTCGTTACAATTTGTCTGATATCTCAACTCCGGAATTGAGAGGAGTAATATCGTAATTCCGATATTCATACAGTGTTTCAAATTCATTGATATTTGTTTTTTTTTTTTTTCTGAATGCAGCTGTCTAACGTCTGTGTAAGTTTCCAAGCAGCTAGCCAACCAAGCATACAGTCCGTTCAGCTATTTTAGCTCTGTATTTATATCACTGTCAAAATCACAGTGATCTTTATTGCCGGTGCAATAAGGTTATTGTTGGGTTGCTGCCATTGACAAGTTTGTAAAATTCACAATGATCTTTATGGTCGTTACAATAAGGTTGCTATTGGATCCTACCGCGTAACAGTTTATGCTCAAGTAACTTGAACGGAACAGCTTTTTGAGGTTTATACTACCGATGAACTTGCGAAGTCGTATAAAACAAAGACGACTACTATTAGCAGATGTGCTACACTATTTACACAATCTGGAAGACTTCTCTGCACAAGCAGTGTACGATACCTTTCCTAAACGCAATGATGAAGGAATTTCTGATTCAAATAGGTATCGTATGTTTTTTATTCATAATATTTCACGTTTAATTCTATTGTGATAGCGTTGTTGATTTTACTGTTTAAATGTCTAATTAGAGTAATAAGCGAGAAAGATGACCACCAATGATGACCGAGAAATATGATTAATTTTGGATGTTACTAAAAATGATTTAGCACCAATTTCACCAAACTCTGCTGTTACTAAATGCTATGCTAAGCATTTTAACGGACTATTTTTCGTAGTGAGACAATCCATCAAATGATAACAGGACATTTAGAATAAGCACAGTATGGTGAAACTGGCCCTAAAAGACCGATATAATTATAAATCTTGTTTGATTTGAAACAAACCTTTTTCTTTTCCTAGATAGAGATGGTTTCTCTATTAGAGACAATTAAAAGTTACCAATTCCGGAACCAGTTCAGGAATTCCGGAATCAGAGCTCCGGTAATGGAACTCAGTTCCGGAATTGAGAACCTTCCGATATTGCATGCCCTAGTTGTAAAGCTGACATAAAATTAACAGTAAAAGATAATTCATACTTAGGTTCATAAGCAGCGCCTTATTTGTGTAACACAATATCAATAACAATCTGAATCATTTTGAAGTCTATTGCTAATCCATTGCTTCATATGTTCGAAAAATTTGTCTGCTCAACAACGTAAATAACGCAATGAATGTTATTGAACTGTCAAAATGAAAGCCATTCCTACTGTTTGTGTGTTACGCAATTACCCCGCTATTGCTTTAAAGTTGCCATCGTTTATAATTTATTCTTAAGTCTGAAAAACAAGTCATATTTTCAATAGCTACAAGGCAGAACATTACAATTACTCTCATAAATATATCTAAGTAATATTCATAATGTAGACGGTATATTTCGCAAAAAGACACTTTCTGCGAAATATACCATCTACATTTAAATAATTCTAACACCATAAAACTAGCATTAAGCTGAAATAAATAAGCAAAAAATATTCATACACTTAATTCAATCCTTATCTCACTATTAAAATGTTACATGACCTTATAACCATTTATGTATCTATTATAGTAAATATTTTGCGTGCTTCTAATTATAGATATAAATAATCTACGTGGACATGATAATGAAGGCATTAACTAAGTTTACTGGTACATAAATTTTAAGGATGAGCATAAAAAAGACGCAACGACAACGTACTATGAGACGCCCGCCGGCCAGGTGGAGTGACGACTTGCGAAAGGCGGCTGGCAGAGACTGGATGAGGAGAGGCGAAGATCGGGCTCAGTGGCGTTCACTAGGAGAGGCCTACGTCCAGCATTCGACGAAAATAGGCTGATGATGATGATGATGATGATAAAAAAGGATTAGGTGGTCAAATATAAATAAAATGTTGATTTGAAACGAAGTGCTACACTTTGTATGCAATTTCGTAATACAAATAGTTGCCTATAGGTCTTGACTACGGCATAGGAAGATTAATGTTATATTGTAAAATATCAATGCAAGTATACTTTTCTGCCCATGACACTCCGCGTAGTAATTAAGACTTAAGGGGGATGCTCTAAGGTAGCCCGCGAAATAAAAATTTTCTTGACTAAAATATGATTCGCGACCGTAACAAATCTGGCTATAGAATTATAATCATTAGAATTACGAATCAAAATCAAAATCAAAATATTTTATTTCACATAAACCAACATGGGCACTTATGAAACGTCAGCAGCTAGGTGCACGGTTCCAATTGGTTGTTTCCTATGGAGAAGAGCCGGCAAGAAACTCCACGGTTACTCTTTTAAAAATAAGGGGCTTTCACAATGTTTCCAACTACAGTGTTGATAGATATGGGAGGACAGTGTAGGCCTGTCAACAAGTAACATGTACTCAACAAAATATAAAAAGGTCCACAAATCTAGTCCACAAGTTAGGTCTACAACGTTCACATTCACAAAATATAAAAGAATCTATATAAAAATAAAAGCCTATTTAGAATAGTCTTTGAAGATAAGTAGATAAACGAAGACTAAGTCTTTTGTTATAGGCATGTGCAACAGAATAGAATAGAATACTTTTTATTATGTACACCATAAAAATTATAGATATAAATGTAGATATTTTACATATGGTGACACAATGGCCGGTCAATAGGCATGTGATGAACTTTTTTTTTAATGCTTTTTTAACGCCCTCAAACTATAACACCAGCAGCAGGCCAGTATTCCTCGAAGAGTTTGGCAGCTGTGTAAAGTACAACCACACTACGTCATGTTAGTATCATGAAATAGGATATTAGCAATGGGCAGCTCGTCGTCCGGTAAGGACCAGGCCTGGGTCGACGGTGCGTCGTGTTCCTCGCGCGCCTCAATGAGATGTCAGCATCATTGACGGGATCCGATAGGGCCGATGCTTGCCGGGGTCGCGGATTGTTCGAAAGAGTTACCGTGGCCCTGGCGCACAGGCAACAGAAGGAACCCGGGTGGGTTTTTAAGTCAGTAAGAGTCTGACATGCGTTTCCGCTCCGCCCAGAGCGGGAGAAGTCATTTGATGACTTTACACCCAAAAAAATTAAAAAAAGTCTATGGCCGTTTGCCAGGCTGCACCAGCCATTGGCTATTCCGGGCTCCTAATTTCAGCCAAAAGACATCCACTGCTGGACATAGGCCCCCCAATCACCGCCATTTCGACCGGTTCTGCGTTTCTCGCATCCAGTGGATTCCTCCGGCCTCCACAAGATCATCAGTCCACCTTGAGAGAGGTCTTTCGACGCAAAATTTTCCGGTACACGATCGCTCGGGCTCATGATTGAGCTTTTTGAATGGATGAACCCAATAACACATTTCCTAAAATGGTGATTCATTCCAGGACCCGGCACTGACCAATCACGCTTGTGACCACTGGACCAGTGTTACTAGTACACAGTAAGTCCACTTTCACTCTTTCTCAAGCAGCTTATTCTCAAGCATTGGAGTATATTGTACTAGCGTACTAGAAAGCACGTGAACAATATTTGTGCGCCGGCCGGCAGCGATCACTATGAGCGTAAGCGAGCGTCTGATTTAGTTGATGCCGGTCGGCAGCAAAGCGCGGCGCAAACATATTGTTGGTGGCGTCACGCGTCGCCGTCGTCAGTTCTATGCACGCTAGTACATTATACTTCCATGTTCTCAAGGCATATTTTTTGCCTCTAGGCACTTTTAAGGATAATTTTCACCAAACTGCTCGCATTGCATCGAATCGGAAAGGATACGAACGAATGCGGCGACAGCCGATCGCGTCCGGCAGGATGTTGACGCACACGATCGGCTCCGTACCGTCGCTTGCGAACGTATCCGTTTCTGCGCCTAGTCAAATAGTTTCTATCCTATCGTGTTAATGTGTTCTAATTTTTGAAAATAGATGAAGTTGGAGTAGTATTGTTGGCTATTGCATAAGAAGAAGAAACTAATCATAAAACACAGAACAGGGAAAGAAAGATACGACGACAGACGAACGGAGCCGATCGCGCGTCGCAGCTTACTTTCGGCTACGATCGCGTGTCGCGGAAGATGCTCGCGGTGAAGCTGCTATGCGCGGCTTGGTAATATAGACTTTAAATACTGTGTGCGCGATTTAATATCGTTTAAAGATTGTAAAATCCGTTCCAATCCGATGAGTGCGAGCCGTTTGGTGGAAATCATCCTTTAATCTGCCCCAAGGAAAGCGATGTTAGGTGGCGCCCTCCCGCTACGCCCAGAGCGGGAGAAGTTATTTGATGATATCCCACCCAAAAAAAAACTGGTCTATTTATATTCATGGCCCAAGACCTCACTGCAAGCAGTCATCAGCCATTTAATTTTTATGATGCATTTACCACTTTTCGATAATTATACTTTAAATATAGCAACATTGTTTTTAGATTTTATTGCCAGAAATAAAAATTGTAGAGACGTTTTATAGGTTTTGAACATGTCATTGTAGGTTTTCGATTGATGTCTGCGCAAGTTTTATTGTGCTATAACTTTCAAAGAAAGTTGTTTTTAATTTTTTATGTTATATCAGTCCATGAATGACGATTATTGATCATGGTCCTTTAGAAGGTCATAGGAAAAATGCAATAACCATAAAGCTTGTAGGTCGTAATCGTTGGTTATCGCTGAACGCTGCTGCTCGTATCCCTATAACACCAGTTTTTTTGAAGCTTAGCAAAATCAGCCGCATTTATTTCTATTAAATACAGTCACCTTCGAATTGTCAAAGAGTCGGTCAGTCAGTCAGAAAGCTGTTTGTTGTAACCAAAACATTATCTTTTAGAAGAACGAGGTAGTATTAAGGTTGAACTAGTCGCCGGCTCGAAGTAACTGGTGGGCGTGGTCAAAAAGCACGCTGTGTCACCTAACATCGTCTCCGACAGAGATAGTATCAGTGATGAGCAGTTAGACGCTAGTCGACACGCACAAACGTCTAGTTTATACGCACGCAAACACCGTTATTTTAATTCATAGTAAAATGAGCACGTAAAAAGTTACGAAAAGTCCTTAGGAAAATAGAGTTTTATGAAAAAAACCACTGCATAAATCAATTACAAATAAAGTTCATTAAACTCTTCGATAATTGAGCTTAGTCATATTAGCAAGCAAAACGAATCCTTGTTGGGTCATAACTTTTTAATGACTTTATATTTTACTATTCTGTTTCCGCACAGATAAAATTAATAATGAGACAAAATGATATCATGTTTAACTTTGGATGTACAATGTCAAACAGTGAAATAATACCCTCCCGAAATTTGTATGGAAAAAATATTGACTAGTGCAGCCTTAAGTTCCTCCATTGATAAGTGAAGATACTCCAACTATTGGCCAGCTAGAAGTATACCTAGGTGCTGCTACAATCACCATTAAAAAGATATTCAATAGGTTTTCAAAAATCGGATGTCTGTTGCTTTTTCAGGACTCAAGGAACTACGCAGCGCATTCACGATCTTTGAATAACGTAAATCTAATAAGTAACTGAGTAATTCATCAACTCGTCCTAAATGTCTACGGCCATTTAGGACGACTTGCAGAAAATCAAAATAAATAATATTTTCATTCTGCAAGTCGTCCCACGTTGCTTTTTGTGTGGAACTTTAAACTTTATCAATGTTTGGTACAGTTAGTAAGACAAGACATTATATAACTGTTAAATCTTTTAAAATTGTTGATTATTTTATTTATAAATATTGATTACAAGCTGACCCGACAGACGTTGTCCTGTCTTAACTATGAATGTTATATGTCGTTTAGTTTTAGTTTTGACTATTGACTAAAACTAAAACTATCGAATCATTCATCAACCGATCCATCTGTGTTGAACGATATTTGCAGCGCGCATTCTGTCAATCGCTGACAGTTATTTCAAACAACTGACAGTTAGGTAAAATTAATATAGGCTTTGTTTTCTTAAAATTTGTAACGTTCCGATCAACAATGGCGCGGTAATTCTTATCTCGTTATAATAAAGTATAAATTATAATGATTGTGATAATTCTACTCGAGTTGCCTAGTCATAACGGATGCCAATTATTCCGATAATAATTACATCAGAAACTGTTCTTCAATTATTGTCTTTTACATACGTGGTAACCAATAGAGTTGTCTTGTCAGAATGATGGGGCAATTAGCGATAATAGATATTTTATTGGTTTACCCTTAACGAGACATGCATTAATATACTAAGCCATGTTCGTAATTTCATAGCTCGATAATTTATCTCTATTGAGAATAACAACTTTAGTTAGATAAAATTGATTATTACAATCAATTTTATCTAACTAAAGTTTTTATTCTGCCAATACTTTGTGTGTTCTAAGTTAGACAAAGTGTTGCAAATACTTAATTCCTTTTCCGTTTTAGAAATTATCCCCAAGTCGTATGTAATGTTGGTAGTGTTAGTTCAATATAGTGTGTGTTTTTTCTGTCTAAGTATTACATGATTAGAAAATGCAGGACGTGTTGAGGAAAAAAATAATTGCAGTTTACATTTATTAGAATAAAATATCTAGAAAAGTAATAATATACAGAAACTGTGCAAAATAAGACTCAATGCCTCAAAGATGAAAATGTAAATAAGTTTGCACCGAATGCGTGATTGCCACTAATATTTGTAAGCAATGTACTGTGGTGACTATCTCCATATCTTAGACAGAGATAACAAATCAAACGCGAAACTGTCCTTGTCTAAGACTGCTACTTCATCAGCTACCATTACTGCTTACCAGCAACATTCACTTGTTTGACTTATTACTTGTCAAGATCCGCAATAAACTCCTAAATAAAAAAATGTCGTAATAGTATTCTCGCACAGAAGGTTAGTCCACTGTACCTTTAGTTTACAAAATCACCAATACGACACACGGCCGTCAGTTCTGCAGTTGTGCTCATACTTAGCAGAGTCATCACCTGCCCAGCGTTTTCCAACCAAATAGGGGTCGGCCTCCAATCTAACCAGCTGCAGCTTAGTGCCAGAATTTCACATGAAGCGACTGCCTATCTGACCACCACAACCCAGCTACTGGTACCACGATAACCCTTGGGAAGACTGGTTGTCAGGCTTTCGGCCTTTGGCGATCGGCGGCAGCGATCTCTCGCGTCGGGCCCTGGTCCAGGCCATGGTACGGAGCGAGAGGGAATGGGAAGCCGTCACCTCCTTCTGCGAAGCAGTAATGCTCGCGAAAGAGGAGGCGGAGCGCGTGAGGGTGAGGCAATCGTTGCGCCCTCACGCCCCTAGTCACCGCAGGACTAGACACCCTGGGCGTCGGGAGTCGATTGCCGACTCCCGCCCACCATAGGCGCGGGCTTGCGGACGGCGAGCAATGGGCAGCTCGCCGTCCGGTAAGGACCAGGCCCGGGTCGACGGCGCGTTGTGTTTCACGCGCGCCTTAAAGAGATGTCAGCATCATTGACGGGGTCCGATAGGGCCGATGCCTGCCGGGGTCGCGTATTGTTCGAAAGAGTTACCGTGACCCTGGCGCACAGGCAACTGAAGGAACACGGGTGGGTTTTAGTCAGTAGAGTCTGACAGGCCGTTCCGCTCCGCCCAGGGCGGGAGAGGTCATTTGATGATGTCCCAACCAAAAAAAAAAAAAGCTTTCGGCCTTCTGAGAACCCGTAACGACCGTCAAAGCTCAACGAATGACAGCCGGGAGCAACAGCTTAACGTGCTTTCCGAGGCACAGTGGGGTCTCGGTATGTAAAGATGGTCACCCATCCACGAACCGACCGTGGCAAGCGTAGCTTAACCTGATCGATCGACCCGTGCGGCTATTATTACTTAGCCACGAGCCCCTAACTTCCCAAAAAGTGATAACTCAAAAAGTCGCACATTTTTTTGCAATATTAAGAATGAAAGGTATAAAAATGGATATAATTAAGATATTGATTGTTGCGTCCGCGCAGGTGTGTGCGACGCGGGACGAATTTTTAATGGAAAATAAATAAGACTACAAGACATGCAGTTTTATGAGTTAACGTGTAACAGTAGTTAAGGGAATTAATTGTCGAGTGCTTGTGGAAATTATTTTTATAATTTTGTGCTAATGACTTTGACTAAACAAGGCTTACCTAAAGGATGAAGATAAATAAATTAAAATTCAGTAAAATATTTAAAATAGGCCGTTTGTCGTTTTGTTGTTTATTGTGTTTCTTTGTTTGTATGTTGATCAAAATGCGATTCGCGATTGATATGAAATTGATTGTTCAGTAAATATATCCTTCTTACAGTCGCGAACGGCATTTTGATCAACATACGACGTAAAACAGAGCTGCAATTTGCAAAAAAACTAAATAAAATTTGAATTTGACCGGCTACAGCTGAGGATGTCATATGCGCAGTGCCTTAAGATTGATCTTATATCAAACTATGTGGACGATACACATTAACTAGATGTTAAGAGTTAACGTTGTATTTGCTAAAAGGCTAAACGGATCCAGGCTAAACGGACCGCAGACATATGAAGAGATTTAAAAAGGAAAGAAAATAGTTCATTAAGTGACATCAGTTGATCATCAACAAAAGAAAAATTACAGTTTAGCCAACGATGAAAACTTGTGTTTAGAATCAAGTGGGAGATGGTTCAATGGCCGGATTTTTCTTTATACGTTGTATTGTGCGTTGTGTGTTGTATTTGTTGTCGAAGATGACGACGAGGCAGTGTTTCTCTATGAAAAAAATGTTCTGACAGCATTTTGTATGCGAGTTCATTTTGCCTTCCTGTGCGGTTCGTTGTGCCTCGCTTTTGAGCGTAAAACGGACCAATTTAAGCTTTTAGAAATCATCTAATATCTTAATTGTCTATAAATATTTTTAAGTCACATTAATAAGTTGCGTGGAGTAAATGTTGCTGATTAGTTTTACTTTTGAAAAATTTCAATAAAGAACCGTTTTTGTTTTACATTAGTTTTTGGTTTAAAAAGTGGTCCGTTCTGCCCAATATTCCCCAACGTCTAATAGTCCAAACTTTTCAGTAATGCTTTTCTTCTTAAAACTTGTTTTTTTTTAATTTATTATGTTACAATTTTCGCACTTCATAAATCCTTTTAGAAACTTTGAAGTATTTCAAAATTCTATCTTTTCCAGTCACAAAAATGAAATACACAGAAATAAAACTCTGATCCAGAACCTAAATCTTTCCCAAAAAATTCGTGCCTTATTTCAGTCAAACAAACATGTTACTGACCTAAGTCGCAAAGGTCACAGGCAACCTAGGTCAAAAGTCCCAAGTCATCCAATTTCCAAGACAAATTACTGCCACTCCACCTCGAACTACCAGTTAGCAATTACTTCACTAAAATTACTTTATACGACCAATACTACAATTGCTATGTCGATTTTTCAATATGATTTTTTACTGGCATTCGTACTTATCTTCTTCTTCAAATAAGTAAAAATCAATTGTTGTTCATTAGTCTCGCTAAAACTCCAAAACGGCGGCAAAAAAAAATCGTTTAGATTTGTTTTTTTTTTCGTTTGTGCGCTCTCAAAAATCCAAACCTGCTTTGAAAAAAAAAAAGCATTGCAACGCATTAGCTAGGCTTCTAATATATAAAAATCTCGTGTCACAGTGTTTGTTATCGAACTCCTCCGAAACGGCTTGACGATCTTTATGAATTTTTTTGTGTATATTTGGTAGGTCCAAAACCTAGGTAGGACCCTTTTGGTAGGTTTGGTAGGTCGTAAAGTATATTTCATACCGCTGCAGGTGAAACCGTGGTTAAGCTAGTATTATTATAAAATTGGAAAGTGTTTCTGTCCGTTTGTTTCGGTTTGCTGCGAAACCCCTGTACCGATTTTGGTGAAATTTGGCAATTTCTACGACTTATTTATTTATTTATATAACCATGTATGTACACACATATAAAAAAATAGGAATAAATAAAAGGTGATGCTTATTTCTAAAGACCGTCACGAGCTGACTCGGTAATTTATTGCATCATCCTGTATAAAGAAAAACACCGTGAGGAAACCAGCATATCCTAAAATCAAAAAAATCTAAGACATTGTATGACATTGATATCCCGACCCGCGGCAAGGCACATGTGTGAGTACTATGTACCTACTAAACTCGTAAAGCTACTAGGTTTACTAGGTTTGTCCTTCATTGACTTGAATGTGTCCTGGCGGTTGAGAGTATGTCATGCTCACCCAAATGTCTCGCTGGTGATGTTGTGTGTGTTGGATCATTAAGTTCCCTTCATAATGCTAGAGCTGAATGGTGCTAATCCATGCGTCATGTTCGTGAACGGGCGCCGTCAGTAGGGACTGGTCATCTCTTAGCTGCCACGGCTTATTTTAATTTAATTTAATATTTGAATTGTTTTTGTCTTTTTATTACGGACGCTTATAACGTTCTGCATCGTTCTCACATGCATAATTTCAACATGAATGATGTAACCAATATTTTGTAACCATATTTTGATTTCAAAGAGTGTCTATGGAGTTTCTTGCCCGTTCTTCTCCATAGGTACCTACTACGCTTTAGAATGGGCAACTAGCTTCATCTTTCAGACTGACCGACCCCTTGACAATTCAAAAGTGCCTGTAATTTGTTTACTTGAAATAAATGCTTTGAGTTGAAGTGAGTTGACTGAGCCCGAGTGGTGGATAGCTAAGCTGAATACCTGAACCTAGGCTGACTCACAGCAGCGAATATCTTAGCTATTTTGGGTTGTTAGAAAGACAGCAGGAAACCTGAGAAAGAAAAAAAAACATCCTTAAAAAACAATACACGCAAACAAAGTCACGGACAAAGTGTTATTCGTGAATAAAGAAGTACGCTCTGCGCTCTCATACCCGACGCGGTTTACGTTCAAAAAGCAGTAATGCGTTTAATTACTAAGCGAACATATACTTTCATGAAAGTTAGTCAACTAGGATGAGTAATGTTGCGGGGGACTGCAAAAGTTGGTGTTGTTTTGAATTTTCTAGATTATTTATTTTATATTTAATAAATAATAAACATAACATAACATCACGCCTGTATTCCCAGAAAAGTTAAGCAGAGGTGTACTTATTGTACACCCACGTACCATGTAATAGGGGGCGACTCTATTGCCATCAACCGGGCACAAATCCAAACTACAGGCTGTTACTGAGATACCTATTTGTAATGGAAATATTCAATAACACTTTGCCCGATCCAGGAGTCAAAACCAGGACCTCATGCTCAGCAGTAGTGCATATGACCACTAGACCAATGAGGCAGTAAATAATAATAATTTCATTTTTAGATAAATTATTTACTTACCGCATAATATTAAGGCTCGCAAGCCATAATATTATTAAAAGTCTACGAATGAAAACTTTAAAGGCTCAATTTAGAACCATAATAGCATAAAAAATATGTATTGTATTACTTACTGCTGATTCTAAACTACCCTCTTTCTTTTTTTCTTTCGTCTTTTCACCAATATTTCCCTAACTATGATAAACAATTATTAAACCACATAAAAACCAACTTTACCACAGTAAAATAAACAATAACTCTTTTTAATCCTTCCGAATCCAAAAAACACCTTTGCACAATAAACAAAATAAAATAATAGGTACTTTCACGGATGACAATTCGATAGCTTACATCAAATTTTAATAACAATACATATTTTTGTTCGACACTCCGAAAGTTCGAGGACGATTATGTTATATCTTTTTATTATGATAAGTTTTAAATAAAAAGGTCTTGTTCATCAGCTGTTCTTTGACAGGACCCAACTGTGAAGTATGCGTTGTGTTATGCATAAATAATGGTGTTCCTTATTTAACCTGTCATAGTCTCTAGATTGACCTTCACTTCATATCGGAATATGCGTTCTAGACATGGGATTAACAGCTGATGTTGATGTGAACATTTTTGTAACAATTCTTGTCCGGAGATGAAAAGATTAGACAGAGATGTTAGTAGCGGTACTACCTGTCAGTAAATGTCAATGTCACAGCGACAACTGTGAAGTAAGGTATGAAAATAATAATGTCATCTCTATGTCGTGCTACAATATTATTCTTAAATTGTACTAATAAGGACTGTAAATATTGTCTGAAATAAAAGTAATATTATATTATTATAATTTTATGACAAAGAAAAGTTCTGCAACTTTTTGATACGGGCAATCCATTATCTGGGAATTTCGGAAACATCCAAATTTCGCACAATAACCTATAACACGATAACTGCTAGCGGAGAGAAATACAAGCAATTAATAATTTCATATTCCAAGCCAATATGACATTTACATGAGGTATAGCTGATTTATAGTGAGCACGCGCAGGAGAACATAAATTAAAACTAAGTTATGTGAGCAAATGACATATTAGTTGGTATTTTTTATCAACAATTTTACGGTCGATTTTCTTAAGAATTGATGGGTTTTTTTTTTTTTTTTTTTAATTTTAGGTACTAAAAGAGACTTGAGAAGTGATTTAGTGAGACATCAGTCGCACTCAGGGTAGCCCGATCAACCAACATTCTAAACTGGCCAAGCTTTATATAAGGTAGTAGCTGCTGTCCGCGGCTTCGCCCGAGTGGACGTGGGAAATTATCCCACGGGAACGTGCTACCGGGACAGGAAGTAGCATATGTTACTTTTTATAACATTAGCTATCTGCCAGTGAAAGTCAGTTCAAAGGCGGTCCAGCCGTTTCGGAGATTAGCCGGAACAAAAAAACAGACAGAAAGACAGACAAAAAATAAAAAAAATGGTATTTTGTTCTAAGTACCGTATATACTTTCATATTCATTTAGTAAAAAGCTGTTATTTTGACATTACAAACAGACACTTTAATTTTATTTATTTGTATAGATGTATGGGTTTGCTCTTGACTCTAGTCTAGATCAGAGATGACAGACACAAAGTCGACGATGGAGTGAGCTTACCTAGAAGAAGCCTTACCCACATATTCCGTCAATCGGGGTAAATAGGATGCAGTGGATGCAGGGGTAAATCGGAACGAAACTTTAAAAAGGATTTTAACATTGAAATAATATACTTTATTTTCCAACAAGGGCACTTAATCGTTAATTATAATACGGTAAACACATAAGAGTCCTTTTTGGCAACAAGCTATATTATTTCAATGTTAAAATCCCTTTTAAAGTTTCGTCTCGATTCACCTCTGCAATTATTATTATTATGATTCACCCCGTTTGAAGGTATTTCTGAATTTTAGCCGTTTTTGTATTAGGCATGTTGTCGAACCTTACTGGTGATACAACGCAAGGGAAGGGCAAGTCTAGGGTAGGGACATGACAGTCTAGTCAGATAATAGCTACAATAAATAAAAATACGAACATAATAACTTTGTTTGCGTGCTTCAGATATACAAAACAGTTACGGACATTTGGTAAACCTTAATCCTTATTGGAATCCTTTCGGGAAGACTTCTACAAGTTTACATACATACATAGGTACTCCTGCCTGCTTCCCATGGGGGTAGGCAGAGACTATAGACCGCCACCCACTACGATCTTGTAAGTATCGTGAATTGTATCGTCGAAGCGTGCGGTGACGATGACGCGAGTTTCACGCTTTTTGTTCACCCAATAAGTACACATTTATACACAGTATAATTATAGTTATATAATTATTATTATATTATAGCTCATGGAAAGCGTTCGGTGACGATGACGCGAATTCCATGATTTTTGTTCACCCAAAAAGTGCTCAACGCGCCTAAAGAAGATTTCACTTCAAAAAGAAACATTACTCTCAATTCTCATCCCTCTAACTTAAGTTTAAAAGTAATTAAAGCGTTCACATGACCTGTTATCCTATGGCAGGTGTTAGCCTTTATATCTTTAATCCTGCCTAATGATAGTTTATTGCAACCTAATACTTCTGATATGTCGATACTTAACTGTGTATAATTGCCAACATTAGTATGTTAATCGACTAACGGAATGCTTATCAGTGATAAATAATAGTGTCATAATATTCGAAGGGTTTTTTGTATCAGATCAGGAATAGGTATTCTTATCGTATCGATGGTAATTAAAAAAATTGTGTTTAGCCCAAAATATAGCCACGTAAACTCTTTGCTGACGCAGTCATAAGATCCTCAAGCGCACAGGTGACATGGCATGTGTTGCAGGATAGCAGGTAGACTATTGTCTGAGGAAAGACGGCACATATCGGCGGTGCTGTTCCAATCTATATTATTATATATATATGACGGAATGTTCGAGCGGCTGAGTCACCACGTGTCGCTGCTGATCCGTCAACTGTTGGTGCTTCATCATGGGCGTGTACGTGCAGGTGTTTGGAAAATAATACTCGCAAAATAACGCACTTAATTTACTTTTAATCATCGCAACGAGACTTAACTATAAAATGTAGTGATTACAATGATTAACACTGATTAAGTCTAATCACAATCATTGTTAAACTTGCATTTAGAGCCAAGGGATTTTTGCGTATGCACCGCGTGACGATCGCATCAAAAAGTGCTCGCCTACGCAGCCATAACACTCACAACCCCATTCGGTGTTACCCGCTCTAAGTTAAAAATACCACTATAGACATAAATTCTAAACCATAGACTAAAAATAATCGATTACAACTTTTAAAAAGTGTTACAATAAATCGAATAAATCATCGCGCGCCGTCGTATATATATAGATATATATATATATAAATAAAAATGAATCGCTGAAATTTATGTACGCGCATAACTTCCGAACAACTGCACTAAATTGCATAATTCTTATTTTTTGTGTTCGTTATTGTCAGGTTAGCATAAAAGAAAATTTAAAAAAAAGTGAGTCAAAGAGACAAGAGATAGGTAAGTAGGTAGGTAGGGTAGGGTAAGTAGGGTAGGTGTTAGATACTTAGTGCTCCCTGTGCGAAGCCGGGCTGGGTGAAGCTAGTATCTAAGAACTAAAAACCATGATATTACAGGAGGCGAAAAAACGTTTAATTTCTATAGTTTTTAATATTTGAATCAACAAAAAAACAACCGACTTCCAAAAAAAACACTAAAAGACGTGAAAAATAACTTTAATTTCGGAAGTCGGTGTCTGGTTTTGTATTTTCGTTTTTGGTCACCGACTTCCGAAATTAAAGTTATTTTTCACGTCTTTTAGTGTTTTTTTTGGAAGTCGGTTGTTTTTTTGTAAAAAAGTTTTTATTTTTCACTTTTTAGTTGCGGTACCTACCCCACACAAACTCGTATACCACTACTTGGTGTGTAAATAACAGTGACAGGAAATTATTAACACATCATCCATATAAACTAAGTGGAAAAAATATGCAATATTAAAGATAACTCAAAAAATACTGGTCAGACCTTGATCAAATTTAAATGGGACCACATGTGAAGCACCACCTATCAAATAAAAAAAGAATCATCCAAATCGGTTCACCCAGAAAAAAGTTATGAGCTAACACACATAAAAAATAAAAAAAATAAAAACATACAGACGAATTGAGAACCTCCTCCTTTTTGTGAAGTCGGTTAAAAACTTACTTATATTTAATAAATGGTAGGAAATACTTGTGATGGTGATAATGATTTCAGACCTTACCTTTGCAAATACGAGGTCTTTTATATTTTACCTACGAATATGCAATAAAGTGAAAATCGCTAAATTGTTAACATAACACATAACATAAACTCACGCCTTCTTCCCATGGGGATAGGCAGAAACTACAGAACGCCACCTGCTACGATTCCAACATACTCCTTTTGCCTCGTTTACGTTCATACATCTGATCATACACGCACGCCGGTTGCAAGTACTACGCACCTGACCTTTCTGAAGAACATCACCAATAAGGTCACTATATGTCTTCCTAGGACGTCCCCTCCGGCGTTTCCACTCACATCTGCTTTGTAAATACCTTTTGTTAGTCTCCCTTCATTCATCCTCTCAACATGACCAAACCATCTAAGCATACTCTTGTGAATTTTTGTCACTACATCTTCTTTTAAACCGTACCGTTGCCCTATTACATCATTCTTCAGCCTATCATTCATAGTCACACTACACATGCTTCGCAAGGAACGCTAAATTGTCAGGTGATAGAGACATTGACGTACAAACAATTACCATAGATTCAGCACATGAATCTAGACACCATAACATAAAAAAATAATCTGTCGTTATCAAAAAATAAAAACATTTTTACAAAAAACTTTTTTACAAAAAAACAACCGACTTCCAAAAAAAACACTAAAAGACGTGAAAAATAACTTTAATTTCGGAAGTCGGTGTCTGGTTTTGTATTTTCGTTTTTGGTCACCGACTTCCGAAATTAAAGTTATTTTTCACGTCTTTTAGTGTTTTTTTTGGAAGTCGGTTGTTTTTTTGTAAAAAAGTTTTTATTTTTCACTTTTTAGTTGCGGTACCTACCCCACACAAACACTTATACCACTACTTGGTGTGTAAATAACAGTGACAGGAAATTATTAACACATCATCCATATAAACTAAGTGGAAAAAATATGCAATATTAAAGATAACTCAAAAACTACTGGTCAGACCTTGATCAAATTTAAATGGGACCACATGTGAAGCACCACCTATCAATTAAAAAAAGAATCATCCAAATCGGTTCACCCAGACAAAAGTTATGAGCTAACACACATAAAAAAAAAAAAAAAAAAAAAAAAAAAAAAAAAACATACAGACGAATTGAGAACCTCCTCCTTTTTGTGAAGTCGGTTAAAAAACAACCGACGTCGACGTTTTTAGAAGTCGGTTGTTTTTTGTAAAAATGTTTTTATTTTTCACTTTTTAGTTGCGGTACCTACCCCACACAAATTGGCATACCACTACTTGATATGTAAATAACAGTGACAGAAAATTATCTAAACATCATCAATATAAACTAAGTGGAAAAAATATGCAATATTAAAGATAACTCAAAAACTACGGAGCTGAACGTGATCAAATTTAAATGGGACCACATGTGAATCACCAGCTATCAATTGAAAAAAGAGTTATCCAAATCGGTTCACACAGAAAAAAGTTCTGAGCAAACACACATAAAAAAAAAACATGCAGTCGGATTGAGAACCTCCTCCTTTTTTTGAAGTCGGTTAAAAACAGCTGATTCATATAAAAGTGACCTACGCCAACAAAATATATGGAACTGCATTTTTAAAAAAAAATAACCGATTATAGTTTTCAACTAGTACCAGTTTTTGCATCGATGTCCCGTCACCGTGTATACTTGAAGGCCGAGTCGTCCATGAACCACCATCAGATAATTTTACAACTTCCCTTATGCGCCTTCTTGACACATATAACAATATTTTGATTTGAAAGAATGCCCATGGAGTTTCTTACCCTTTCTTCTCCATAGAAACCTACTACGTTTTGGAATGGGCAACCAGCTTCATATTTCTGACTGACCGACTCCTTTATAATTCAAAAGTCCCTGTAATTGGTTTAATTGAAATAAATGCTTTGTGTTTAAGTTGAGTTTGACCTTTCAATAAATAACACATACCTGCCTGTGTTCCTTAAAGGGCTAGCAGAGGTGTTCTTAAAGTACAAACAAAAAAAGAGCCAAAGGCTGATTTCTAACCTCCTGATGTAAGAAACCTTTATAATAGATAAGACAGTTGTTGCGAATTGTCTGTTTAAATTATTTTGAAATAGATTGTTTTAGAAAAAACTTGCGACTATCCCTTGTAAAAAATAACTGCGCTGAGACAAGAGGATACGTAATAATTGTTAAAAAAGAGAAGAGAATAGGTAATAATTGTTAAAGAAGAGACGAGACTGTAGGTAACAATTGTTAAAAAAAGAGACGAGAGGATACGTGATCATTGGAAAAAAAAGAGAATTGAGGATAGGTAATAACTGTTAAAAAAAGAGACTAGAGGAGATCACAATCTGAATCATAGGTAATAATTGTTAAAGAAGAGACGAGACTGTAGGTAACAATTGTTAAAAAAAGAGACGAGAGGATACGTGATCATTGGAAAAAAAAGAGAATTGAGGATAGGTAATAACTGTTAAAAAAAGAGACTAGAGGAGATCACAATCTGAATCATTAAAGGGCTAGCAGAGGTGTTCTTAAAGTACAAACAAAAAAAGAGCCAAAGGCTGATTTCTAACCTCCTGATGTAAGAAACCTTTATAATAGATAAGACAGTTGTTGCGAATTGTCTGTTTAAATTATTTTGAAATAGATTGTTTTAGAAAAAACTTGCGACTATCCCTTGTAAAAAATAACTGCGCTGAGACAAGAGGATACGTAATAATTGTTAAAAAAGAGAAGAGAATAGGTAATAATTGTTAAAGAAGAGACGAGACTGTAGGTAACAATTGTTAAAAAAAGAGACGAGAGGATAGGTGATCATTGGAAAAAAAAGAGAATTGAGGATAGGTAATAACTGTTAAAAAAAGAGACTAGAGGAGATCACAATCTGAATCAAACATAACATAACATCACGCCTATATTCCCCGAAGGGTTAGGCAGAGGTTTACCTATACACCCACACACCCACATTTCGCCAGTTATGTTTAAGTCTCATAAGGGGGCGAGCCTATTGCCATCACACATCCAGCACAAATCCAGACTCCGGGCTGCTACCGAGAAATTCCAGATGGAAAAATCCAATAACACTTTGCCCGACCCGGTAATCGAACCCAGGACCTCATGCTCAGCAGTAGCGCTTGCGACCACTAGACCAACGAGGCAATCAATCAATCAGAATCAATTAAAAGAATATTGCTAATCCATTGCTTCATATATTCAGAAAATTTGTCTGCTCAACAACGTAAATAACGCAATGAATGTTGTTGAACTGTCAAAATGAAAGCCATTGCAACTGTTAGTGTGTAACGCAATTACCCCGCTGTATTAAGCTAGTATTTCTTTAATGTCAACCTTTTTGCATCGACTAACTCGTAATTAATTAAATATAATCAATTAGTTGGCAGGTAAAGCTCCCTAATTGTATAAGCTAATTCATCCAGGGATGTTCAACAACCTTCCTATTCTGCCCTTCGAGCAACACTGTTGTGTTCCAGTTCGAAGATTAAAGGCTGGTGCACACAGGCGCGACGCGACAGCGTGACACAAAGGCACCGCGTTCCGCGCGACGGGCAGTGCCTTAAGAGAGCCGATGAAATTAGGGGCAAATGAGAGTTTGTTTACCTACACTTTTTTTGAGTGACAATGGGTGCCATGCCATATAATAAAAGGTGGAAATCTGTTGTGACATCAAGATATTGTGATTTGGTCAACCAATGAGGCTATAATGAGGTGAACAGCAGCTGATCTATTCTGTAAAAATCTCACCGTGAAAACTTTGGTGAAGTGAGCTTGAAGTCAGCTGTCGATAGTGTCAATCCCTAGCATCAAGTGAAATGACAGCTCACTTCAAGCTGTCTTGACATTAGTTATAGTATTTTTATCTCACGAAGCAACGCGCGCTTTACTTGTGGTAACCAAGTGAACAAACACGCTGTGAATGTGTGTGTAAGCGCAGGAGCTCTCAGGAGCTCGCTACTTGTCTTCACGCACACATTCACAGCGTGTTTGAACACTTAGTTACCACAAGAAAAGTGAGTACCTATCGCTTGGTGAAATAAAAATACCGCATCACGGTGAGAGTTCACAGAATAGAAGGGCTAATTTCGTGATTGGAGACTTCATCTAAGCCTTATAGAAACTGCTGGATAGTAAACCACAATAATTATTTAAAAAAAATAGTAAGATTTTTTCCACCACCTTTTTCAAATAAAACAAAACCTTATTATAACATATAAATAAGTATTTAACCTTTTTAATAGTCCAGGAGCGACTACCATATCTTATAATTTTGACTTAAAAATGAAGTAATTTTGAATTATAGACTTTAAAACTGCTGAACTACACCTGGGTCGTGTATTATAACTTTAATGAGGTAATATGTATTCAGCACAACATAGTATGAGAGAATTATTAATAAATAAATATTTATATGAAATTATTAACATCTAGTTGGTAATTTTTGTGGTATAATTTTGTAGTAATTATAATTGTAACTAAGAGTACAATGTTTCCTGTGAATTGTTTAGGGATTAGGGTATAAGGTTTGAAGCAAATTGGAATGGAATGTTCCATATACGTCGGCAATTTGTCGGTGCTTGTTGGTGCCTACGCTTATGTATGGAAGTGAGTGTTGAGTGTGGCAAAAGAAAAAGTAGAATAATTGCTGTGGAAATGCGTTCTTTGCGAAGCATGTGTGGTGTGACTATGAATGATAGGCTGAAGAATGCAAGGCAACGGTGCGGTTTAAAAGAAGATGTAGTGACAAAAATTGAAAAGAGTATGCTAAGATGGTTTGGTCATGTTGAGAGGATGAATGAAGGGCGACTAACAAAAGGTATTTACAATGCAGATGTGAGTGGAAACGCCGGGAGGGGACGCCCTAGGAAGACATATAGTGACCTTATTGTTGATGTTGTTCAGAAAGGTCAGGTGCGTAGTACTCACAACTGGCGTGCGTGTATGATCAGATGTATGAACGTAAACGAGGCAAAAGGAGTATGTAAGGATCGTAGCAGGTGGTGTTCTGTAGTCTCTGCGTACCCCCATGGGAAGAAGGCGTGAGTTTCCTTATGTATGTATGTATTGTCGTCCACGTTGGTATAACTGAAAAGTTTTAATTAAGTTAATATTTCTGAAATGTTTATGAGGTATTTGCAATATTTCATTTCGGGAGGTGCTCAAACAATTTCAATAAGGTTTTTCTTGCCAGGAAAAGCAAAGACAAATAATAAATAAATAAATGATTATTATTTAATATCACCCAAACAAAGACTAGTGCTATTTTATTTAAAAATCTACTGAAGTAGAACTCATTGCTTACAAAATATATATCGATAAGCATAATATGAAGGCTCTTACAAACAGGCGCGACACGCAACGCAAATTGCGCGCAGCACAAAGGCACCACTCGTCGCGCGACGAGCGGCGCCTTTGTGTCGCGCTGCCGCGTCGCGCCTGTCTGCGGTAGCCTTGAAACATGGTTATATTGACATGACACAATCATGTGTGTGTGCCTAATTGTTGTACTACTTAGACTTGAAGTAATTTGAAACAAACACGCTATGGCCCTTCGAAGTCTGATAATATTTTTTTATCTATAATTTTTATTTAATTTATTTTACATGTAAGTATCTTTATCCTACGGTATTTGTAAATGAATAGAAATAAAATAATTTATTGAATGTTAGATTAAAAAATAATTAGTATTAAGTTGAACATGTATTTTTATAGACCATTAAACCTAACTAACACCTTAAGTAAGAATATTACTACAATATTTCACTCGCCTACTCCTATTTTATACTAGTGGGTACAGTTAACGATGACAATTCTGTTTACTGCCAACCACTTTTTGTTAAATGGCGTGAAGGTTTATAAAAGAAACTATGTTAGTGGAAGAAATAAATAAAATGAACTAATAAAATATCTGATTCTCATGTTACACAAGAATAAAGGAGAACGAATAAAATATAAAGTTACATATTTTTATTTTACAAAAAAATAATATTTTTATTATACAAAAAAAAATATTTTTATGTCAGTAAAGACTTTTTTAAATATTTATTTCAACTTATTTATGAATAACTAATTAGACTTTACACAGTTTTTATTTTATTGAGTTATAATTTATAGTTTCGGAGATAGGACCTTTCGGTAGTAAGATGTTTGTGTCAACAGAAATTATTTTTATAATAGGCTAAGTACTAGGTATATTTTTACTCTCAAGCCACAAACAAAAATAATAAGCAACTAGAAAAACAAAAAGGTTTTTTAAATTAAATATAATAAATTCGAATTACGTTATTCAAAATTCCCGAGGCTATTAATTCGAGACCGCAAATTCAAATTCAACGAACATATGGAACGTGAAAATTCCGTCAATAATCGTTCAACTAATTCGATTCGAATTTTAAATTGTTGCCGAATTTGTTCGGTTTTTTTCGCTCGCCGTCGGTTCGACGCCGACGCGATCCGAAAACTGTCAATCAAACCGTTGCATATTATTATTTAAGGTATTGTAATTTGAAAATAAAAGAAATTTTGGAATTTCGAACATTGGAACGTTTGTTTTTTTGGAGTTCTCGATTTCAAATAATGAGCGTCTAATAGAACCGCATTGGTCTCACTTGTTAGATTTTTTGTCGGAATCAAATCATACGATTAGTAGGTATAATTTCATATTCGTGCTGCAAAAAAGGCAAGTTTGTTTCGTTGCATAAATAACTTATACTTAACCTTGTGAAGTTTATCATATTCACATTACTAAGGACGATCTAGCAGCGGTTTCTCGACTATTTCTACATTTATATTTTTTCTATCTGTAATTGCGCATAGTCATACATTATAAAGAGCATTCTATTGTATTCTATTCTATTCATCATTTGCCAATATACAATACAAGAAGAATTAGAAAAAAGTTAATTAAACAAACCATTAGGAGTCCTAACTCCATAATTATCATATTTTGCCATTTATTTTGAAAAAAAAAACCCGCAACTTCTATGTAAAAAAGTACGTAAACCAAAAAAGATTCACGTTCAAATTTATTTTACAGAACTTCCATCATTCATACCACACATACTTGACCGTATTATTTACCGAAAAGCTAATTGTGTTGTGTCTCGCGGCACAATCGTGGACCGATGTAAAAAACTCACTTATCGGCCCCGGAGGTTCTTACAAAAATTGGGCTTATCCCTAATCTTATATTGACACCGTAATGAGACCAAAATATTTTAACGTCCGAGATTAGTCTCGAGAGGTGTGGAGACGATCCGCGACTAAAAATGTTTTGGGCGTTGTCCTTTTTTTGTTTTATGACAAGTTCTTGAAGAATTGATTAATTTAAGCTAAATAAGAACTTGAGTGTAGTCACATGAGACACTAGAGCCTAGTTAATTTTCCCTATTTCTAGAAATGTTAAATGCAAAACTGGCCATTTATCCATGTATGTGGTCTTTGTTTGTAGAGCTTCTTGCAAAGTTTGGTCTACTAACTTGCTACCTACGTTCAATTTGGGTGTCAAGTGCTTTTTTAAATATTTTCCGTTTTAAACGACAAAGATTTTTTCCAATTTTCAAACCTGGCATGTTGCTTAGGTGTTCAATTTTATTAAATTTATATCTTTAAAAGTATTTAGTTCTATTAGTCACCAATCACAATATATAAAGGCAAAAAGAGCAAAAAAATCTTTAAACAGAACATGTATTAAACCATCTCCATACCTCTCTTTGTTCCAACACAGCCACCGGCCGGATTTGGTTCCGTGAAACTAATCAGTTTAAATAAGTAAATTGACGATAGACCGCATTCGTCACGCGATGGTAGAATTCGGATACAGTGCGCCGAGATGAAGCCCATACTACTTCGTAAGTATTGAGGTTATTTTCGTCTAAAGTTATTTAGGAAGAGGTAGGAAATATTTCAGGAATGGGACACTATTTTAAGCCCTCGTTAAAGTTCTTGATGCATTATCCCGTGTTGTAGGGAGCAAGACTTTCCAGTCTGTAATGACGTGACTGGCAAACCTCTGCTTACTCCTTCAAGGAATACAGGTGTGTTGTATGTTGTTTAATAACATCATCTTCTTTAATAACGTGTACACACGGCTACACATCAAGCTATACATTTCTAGTACAAGCTCATCTCGCATTGTATAGGATTTTCGTACAATGTGAGGTCAGCGTAAACTGGAAATGTAGAGCTTGATGTGTAGTCGTGTGTACCTACCTATACTCCATTTGAAATAAGATTAGAAAAACAAATAAGCCTTTTTTACAGTTCGTTCAACCGATTTTGACTTATATTGCGTTGGTAGCATGACAAATGGCAGCTGCATTAAACAGTTGGTATTGTAACCACGTTTTTGCTTTTAATGATATCCTTATAAGGACGCTACCTCATACGGGGTACCTACGGGGCAGAACTCAAAATCGGTTGAACAGACTGTAAAAAAGGTTTGTATAAATTTCTAATCTTATTTCAAATGGAGTATAGGTATATTGCATTCGCACCAAGAGGCACAGTCTGCCAATAGTGCCACGCAAGGTGCATACCCACTCATACCTACTTATATACGTACAAATAATTAACAGAAAAATAAAAAATAAAAAAGCAAATTGATATTATCATCACTACATTATATAAAACAAAGTCTCCCAGCCATGTCTTTTTGTCTTCTGAACGCGATAAACTCAAAAACTTCCGAACGGATTTTCATACGGTTTTCAACAATCGACGGAGTGATTCATGACGTTTGTGTCAATTGGCTTAAATATGACAATGATTGTTGAAGATGTCGGAAAAAATCATGCTCTAAGGGAGCTTTACTGGCGTGCGCCGCGGAGACATTGGATGAAATTTGGCAAACAATCAAGTAGTTTATAACTTGGAGTAATACATAGGGTACTAGTGCGTTCCCGTGGGAGGCCGCGGGCAAAAGCCAGCTAGGTATAATCAAAGGCATTCAATTCATACAGTCCCCTTCCAAAACTTCATAAATCTTATATTGATTTTACCTTCACACCTGAGCTGTTGAAAGCTCTATAGTAACCACCCGTAGTAGCAATTCGCTCCTGCATGAAGTGCCCAGTTTTACCGAAAGATGGCACTGCGCGTCACATAAATATACATTAGTAAAAACTTACTGAACGACTGGAGCTTAATTTTTTTGGAAAATCCAAAAGTGCACGCCTCATAATCTCATTCAATTCTATAAAAAATAAAAATATAAATAGATGTACAGTCTTGTAGTTTTCGTTTTTTATTAATTGTAATTAAACGACACTGAATTAATTAGCCATTTGCATTCAGTGACCTACAATTGTCGATTAGTTTTTTTTTTTTTTAAATTTAACTCAAATAATGGATTTTTTCACAAGTTACAGTGTTTCCGGGTTTCACACATGACGGACAGGATTTTTTTTTGACCTATTTTGGTGTTTTTTTCCAATTTTATTGCAGTAAATCAATTTTTAAAAAGTATGAAATTAATCTCCATTAAATTATCTCGACAATAGTATGCAAAATATCTTGATTCCGTGAACTAACAAGGCTATAATAATAAAAATAGCCACCAAAATGAGGCGAAAAATTTTTTTCGATCGTAAAGCACTCTCTGATGCTTCGCATCATGAGTCGTGCAATATACTCGTACCACCGCTTCAATGAATGAGGTATAGGAAAGTAAGAAAGAATAACAGGAAACAGGCCGGATTTTGTTTTCAAGAAACATTATGGCTTGATAACCATTATCATACTTTAAATTCTGTTTCTCAACAAAATTCCATATGTGGCTTTGTTTTAAATTTAATTTAACCTACTTTCGGTTCGGTTCGAATCGGTATTTGCGGTAAATAACGTGATGGTATATGATTACTGAATGAGCTAGGAGCTGCAGTCATCTCACAGTTATTGACCCCTGGCAGCAGCAACCCACCAGCAACCTTATTTTAACAAGATTAAAGATCAATGTGATTTAAACAGCGAAGCAGAGCATTAGTATTAGCAGCCTATAACGTTTCCACTGCTGGGACACAGGCCTCCACTGTGTGAGAGAGAGTGGGCCATAATCCACCACGCGGACCCAGTGAGGGTTGGTAGATGTCAGATGTCTTCGGATATTTGGTTCTAAAACATGCCGGGTTGGTAGCAGTGGTGGCCTAGTTTTGGCGGCCCCGACTTACGAGTTATAGGTCGTAGGTTCGATCCCAGGCAGGCGCTTTACTTTGTGTAATGATAAAAGACAAATTATTTTATTTCTGTAAGTAGGTTTGTACAAACACTTTTACACGTCAATCATATTTTAAACACTAGATGAGTTCGGCGTTTCCTATCTGACTACTCTGAGAAGAAAGGCCGAAACAAACTGAGAGATCAAAGTCTCTTTTAGAGTCCAGACATAATCTTGGTCAAATCATTATGTGAAGACCATGTAGATTTGTGTTTGAAATGGTCTTTTGAGATAAAAACACACAGTAACCACATTATTCATTTCATCACCATTGCTCTCGAAATGGTGAAGGAAAACGTCATGCAGAGAGAAGCAAAATCAAATGAACTGTAGGCATTGTACCGAAATGTCCTTTCTTTAGTATTGTTCGTCGAATCGTTGAGCTCCTTATGTTCTGAGTTGAGCTGCACGGTTACTGACAAATGCGTGCACTGACTGGAAAGGTCCACTTAATCTGTGTGGTTATTTCCTGAAAAGACCATTTCAGACACCAATCTACATGGTTCTCAAACATTATGTCCGATTTTCCATTGACATTGTTGAATTTTATATATACAATGACATGAGTATTTACTTGTAAAGTATTATGTTATTTTAATTATTGTGAATGTGAGGACTATGTGGGTCATTGCTTTTTTTTTCTCAGTTAATTTTAATCATGATCTGGCAGTTTGAGTAATTTATGCGGACTACCCAAATGTCCTTTCTTTGGTATTGTTTGTCGAATCGTTGAGCTCCTTAAGTCCTGACTTCCTGAGTTGAGCTGCACGATTACTGACAAATGCGTGCACTGACTGGACAGTTCCACTCAATCTGTGTGGTTCTTTCCTCAAAAGACCATTTCAGATACCAATCTACATGGTCTTCACATGATCTGACCAAGATTGTGTCTGTACTTTAAAAGAGACTGTGACCTCTGAGTTTGTTTCGGCCTTTCTTCTCAGAGTAGTCAGATAGGAAACGCCGACCTCATCTAGTTTTAAAATATGATTGACGTGTAAAAGTGTTTGTACAAACCTACTTACAGAAATAAAATAATTTATCATTTAAACTGTTTCATATTCTTGACAATACTTTAAAAAAAAACATAATAACTACATACACATAAGTAGAAGAAGATTTATCCTTTGATCATACGTAATCTTATCTCATAAAATCACAGAACAAAAGTGTATTTGAAGAGGGTTTAAGGTGAACAGTTAGACAGTTGAACAAACTGAAACAAAGTCAAATGTAACATTACACAGAGGTGACATCATGCTAACCAGAAGATATTATTTTTATACGACATTCAAATAATAAAAAAATTATGCGCGCTTTTTATGACCTCACTTGTAACCTAAAATTTTACTATTAAACTGTGGTCCAAGTTGTAACTGGTAGCGTTTTATATTTAGTTTTTAGCAAACCCATTTTTTTTTTGTTTTTATTTGAGATGGCTTTGCTCTTGACTTTAGTTTAGGTCAGAGGTGACAGAGACAAAGTCGACGATGGAGTGAGCCTACCCAGAAGATGCCTGTTCACTCTCACTTTAAAAAGATTTGGGTTGTATGCGTTCGGAAACACAGACGCAGGTAAAGAGTTCCACTCTTTTGCTGTGCGCATTATAAAAGACATTTGGAGACCCTTAGTGCAAATTGGTGGAATAGCAACTAGGCAGGGATGGTAACTTGCAGTGCGTCTAGATGTCCGATGGTAGAAGGGGCCCGATGAAATGAGGTCGTGGAATTCTGGGGCACACTCAACGAAGTACAATCTGTTGAAGACCGACAAGTAGGCAACGGTAAGCAGGTATTAGTCTATTCTTATTTACTCATCATTAGAAAACACTAGTTCAGTTTCTGCAAGATGATGGTGACGAACATCAAAAGTTCGGATGATAAAAATCAACAGAGACCGGAAGGCCAATACTTGGACTTAAAAAAACGCTCAAATTCAAGTCGCAATCTCATCTCAATGACAATCAAGGTCAAAAATTTGTCAAAAAATTTGGTAAATTAGAGGTTTTTTTGACAGATTGAAGCTGAGATTACGATGCGAACGTTCTTAAAAATACGGAAACTGTCCCTCAGTTCTGCTATACACACGGTGGCGGGGATATGGACGCGCAACCTGGTTACCATGGATTCAGTACGTGAGTCTGAACCTCATACGTTGAAATTTTAAGGGGATGCGCCAAGGTAGCCCGCGAAATTCAAATTTTCTTACGTTTTTTGCAATTTGCAGGTGAGCATCAAGTTGTATGGTGATCTAAATACGATTCGCGACCGTATCAACTACGGCTTTACAGAATTATAATCATTAGAATCAGCAATACAAGTCCTTAAATTAGAATTGCTCTCAAATGTCATGATTTCATGAAATAGTCATTCAATAGGGTAATTAATATGAACTTATAGAGATATATTTCTGATTCTAATGATTATAATTCTATAAATCCATATTTGGTACGGTCGCGAATCATATTTTAATCAAAATACAAACTGACAGTGACCTGCAAATTGCAGAAAACGTAACAAAATTTGAATTTCGCGGGCTACCCTGAAGGTTCCGTCTTAAGTAAGTTATTTAAAAAAAAAACCTGTTCCATCCATTTGACCGCGTAGGTATTGCACTTTTCTATGGATCAGCAATTTTTTTTTTGATAACTGACGAAATATTTCTACGTCTTGATCTAGAATCGTATGCTGAATTTATGGTTTCAATTTGCGCGTTGATGTGCCTGCCTACCTGTATATAGCAGAACTGAGGGGCAATTCCCGTATTCGGATCCTAGTAAAATATACATATGTCTATATATATATTTATTTATTTTTTATATACAATGTGTAACTTAAATAACGCACAACCTCTTAAGGGGTCATTGTACTCATCATTATGAACAACTTTTACTATGGATTTTATTATGGACTATTTTATTATGGACCAAATATGAAAAAGCGAAAAAAATATCAGCTGTTCCCTACATTTATATTCGCATAACTCGTTAAAAACGTGTGCACTTAGCACAAATGCAACATGATTAGATGCCAAAATGTAATTGAATTTTCATTTAATGCCTCATTGAAATTTGACAGGCATAGCAATCAACATGTAGGTACATAATTGTATCGTAATAAGTAAACTCCGGTAATTTACGGTGTAGTTACTGTCAAGTGTTATTACTCATTTCCGATGTATAACATCGTTTTCAAAAGTTCAATAAAGGCCGATCGAGCATTAGCAAAATGCATGACATAAAAAGAAATGGGATTAGAAAAACATGAAATGGTGCAATTGTAGTCACGAGATATAAACTAAAATAGTGGACATAGATCCAATGGGTAAATATATGGATCTTGTGGACACCACTGTGTTCTTAGGTGTTACTTTGGACTCGAAGCTACAGTGGGGCCCACATATAACCGAATTGTCGAAGCGGCTAAGCTCTGCAGCCTACGCGGTCTATAAAATCCGTCATTTGACTGATGTCGAAACAGCCCGATTAGTATATTTTAGTTATTTCCATAGTGTAATATCGTACGGCATTTTGCTGTGGGGAAATGCAGCCGACATTCAGGCTATTTTTGTGCTGCAGAAACGAGCCATTCGAGCAATTTATAACCTTAGTTGTAGGCATTCACTGAGGGATAAATTTAAGGAAATAAACATAATTTAATCTCTCATCGAGACGTCAAATAGTACGGTCACGTTAATTCTGCTCCGTAACTTAAATTCTTAGATCATAGTAAAAGTTTTTTTTACGACTGCGTGCTGTTTGGAAACATAAAAGTGGAACCCTATGGGCTGCAATCACATTATTTTCTAATCGAAAAGTGTTTTTAAGTGTGTTAATAGTGGTTACTAAAGTGTACTGTGGCGGTGATCTAACAAAAGTAATTTTATTGCAAGTTGTCATTATAAAATTATTTTCAATCTACCGCCTGCTGTGTTAGTTCATGTTGTCATCAACCGAATCCACAATTTCGTAAAATATCCTATAGTCTCGTTAGCTCTGAGCGCTAGCGTCCGTCATCTGTAAATAGGGTGTCGTGAGTTCGTATCCGGCATATCACACTTTGTCTTTTTGGATTTATTGTACTGTTTGGGTGATTGATTGTATACTTGGAAAATGTCTAACTGTGATACTTGTGGATTACCAGTTAAACAAAATGAAAAAATTACTTGTTCGAATTGCGATAAATTCTATCATCACCTTTGTGTTAACCTGAGTGCTACTGCATTTAAAAGACTCAGTAAAACTTCACGTTCTAAGTGGAATTGTCTGAGCTGTTTATCTCTGCATGAACCTGATAAATCGACGTTAGAAACAATTGAAGGTAGCTCTGACGGTGAGGATGATAAGGTCAGCGATATACGACTTGTTATACGGGAGGAAATTCGGAATACATTGCGTATTGAGGTAAAGAATATGATTAGCGAGCTTAGATTCGAAATGGATGATTTAAAGAAGCAGATTGATGATTTGAAGTTATCTGGATCCTTTGACATCTCTCAAGTTAACGATTTAAAAACTGAACTCAAGGGTGTGCAACGTGAGAACATTGAGCTTCGTTCTCATAACTTCGATATGCAAAAGACTATGGCTCTGCTGAAAACGCAAATAAATACCCTGGATCAGAATATGCGTGAGGCGAATCTGGAAATACATGGCTTACCTGAAAATAAGAATGAAGTTTTACCGACCATAGTAACACAATTGGCAAATGTTGTGTCATATGCGCTAAAAGACTATGATATTATGAAGTGCGTTAGAGTGGCCAGTATGAACAACAACAAGTCTCGCCCGCGCTCTGTAATAGTGAAGCTGCGTAGTCCTAGATGTCGCGACGAATTGTATTCTGCAATAACTAGATACAATAAATCTCACACTGATGATAAATTGAACACAGGTCTTTTGGGTTATGGCGGTAGTAAGGAGCCGGTTTATGTATCCGAGCATCTTTCTCCGACATATAAGTCTTTACATGCTGCTGCTCGTCTTAAGGCCAAAGAAAAATCCTATAAGTTTGTCTGGGTTCGCTATGGTAAAATTTTTGTATGCAAAAGTGAGAATTCGGGTACTATTCTAATTAAGGATGAGCAGTGTTTGGATAAAATTGTTTAATTAGTTACATTGTTAATTTAGTTCCTATTTTTCATGTTTACTTTTTAATTATTTTAGTCTAATGGATAGTATTTCGATTTTCTATCAGAATGTGAGGGGCATGAAAACGAAGTCTCATGAAATTCTAATGTCAATTTTAAGTTCTGACTATGACATAATATGTTTGACAGAAACTTGGTTAGATGACTCGTTCTTATCCTCTGAATATTTTGATCAAAGATATACAGTTGTACGCCGTGATCGTTGTGCACTGTTTAAAGATTTGTACTCTAAAAGTTATGGTGGTGGGATATTGGTAGCTATTAGTATTAAATATAATTTTGTTAATAAAACTGAGTGGCAAACCTCTGTTGAGGATATGTGGTTATGTATAAGTGCTGGTGGCGTCTGTATGAATGTCTGTGTTGTTTATTTACCGTCTTATATACCTTGCCATATCTTTGTTCAATTCTTGGCCAGGGCTGAAGAAATTTGCTTGCGTTATATGGATTGCACCACCTTGATTATTGGTGATTTTAATCTTCCTAATGTGAAATGGCTTCAGTCTAATGATCCCTTTCTAGGAATTAGTGACCCTAAGTCTTTAGCGTTGAGGGATTTCATAAACATCACCGGCTATGTTCAAATGAATAACGTCTGCAATGAAAATAATAATATCTTAGACCTCATCTTGATGGATGAGAACTCCAGTCTTTCTGTGTCTTCCGCACCCCCTATCAGTAAACCAGATATACATCATCCGCCACTAGAATTAGCCCTTACTAAAACTTCAATTTCTAATTTAAATTATAATATTTTACAATCTAAATATATTTTCATTAAAACGGACTATGAGGCATGTGTTCGTGATCTACGTAAAGTGGATTGGGACGAATATTGTGATTTGAGTTGTAACGATTTTGTTCTGACATTTTATAATATAATATGGCAAAATATTGATAAATACACTCCTAAGGGAAAACCTAAGAACAATTGCTATCCGGTTTGGTTCTCAGCTTCGTTGATTAAACTTCTTAAAGAAAAGCATAAGTACAGGACTCGGTTCAAGCGGTACAAAAACCCTCGGGACTATGATACTTTTGTTTGCCTACGCATGCGTGCTGGGAGAGCTATGGAAAACTGTTTTAAAGATTATATAGAAAGAATTGAGAGTGAATTAAAAACTAATGTAAAAGCTTTTTGGCGTTATACTAAGTCAAAAAAATCATTCAGAGGTATCCCTAACCAAGTTTCGTGGGGTGATCGTGTTGGTGAGGGTGGTAGTGGTGTGGCTGAACTCTTTGCTGACTATTTTGCTTCTGTGTACGGTGTTAATCAACAGCCTAGTGACTTGTCTTCAGGTTATTCCTCGTCTAATTACAGTATGTCTTCTATTTGCATTACTGAAAATGACATTGCAGATAGCATCAAAAAGTTAGATCTTAATAAAGGAGCTGGTCCGGATGGGATTCCTCCTATTTTTATTCGGCTCTGCATTGATGCTCTTATTATACCACTACGGATAATATACAATAAATCCCTTAAGGAAGGTATATTTCCTGATTTATGGAAAATCTCACACATTATCCCCATACATAAGTCTGGTAGTATGAATGACGTAACTAACTATAGACCAATCTCTATTATATCACAATTTGCAAAGATGTTTGAGGGTCTTATATACAATGTAGTTTATTCGCACCTCCGTCATATAGTTAGTTCTAAGCAACATGGTTTTGTGTCTAACCGTTCTACTATGTCTAACTTACTTATTTATACTTCTTTCATTAGTAGCACCTTTGAAGATAGGGGTCAGGTTGATGCTGTTTATACAGATTTTGCAAAAGCCTTCGATCGCGTTGATCACTCTATTCTTTCTATGAAATTGAATTGCGCTGGTATCCATGGCTCTCTTTTGCGGTGGTTCGAGAGTTATTTAATTAATCGTTCTCAAATAGTTGCCTTGGCGGGTTATGAATCTGTACCTTTTTCTCCTGGCTCTGGCGTTCCGCAGGGCTCTAAACTGGGTCCTTTGCTTTTTTTGGTATTTTTGAATGATCTTTTGGATTTGATGAATTGCGATTGTTTAGCCTATGCTGATGATTTAAAAATATACTGTAGGATATCGGACCTAAGTGATTGTATGAAGCTTCAAAGAGATCTTGATGTCCTTCAACAATGGTGCTTGAACAACAGAATGACGCTCAATGTAAAAAAATGCCAGACTATTACATTCACGAATAAAGTTAACTGCATTAAATGTGATTATCATATTGATGGATCAGTACTGAGCAGAGTATCGGTCATCCGTGACCTAGGGGTTCTCTTCGATACATCCCTATCTTTCCGCGATCATATTGATAGTATAGTGACTAAGGCTAAAAGAATGCTTGGCTTTATAATCCGTATGTCAAAACCTTTCCGTAATTATAGTAGCATTATTTTACTTTACAACGCACTAGTAAGGAGCTCTTTGGAGTATTGTTCCACTGTTTGGTCTCCCTATTATTCAACTTATACTAATAATGTTGAATCTGTTCAGGCCCGTTTTGTTAGGTATTTATGTATGAAGAATGGGATCCGAAAAGCTATACCTGATTACAATGACAGGTTAAAGCACTTTAAAATGATTAGCTTAAAAGAAAGACGTAACCTTTCTGACTTACTAATACTTCATAAAATTATAAACGGTTCCATTGACGCACAATTGGTAAACTATTTTAACTTTAGGTCTAGCCAACGTAGTAAGCGTCATCATCGTATTTTTGAATTGCCTAAATCCACCTTAAATACCACATATAATAGCCCACTAACACGTATGGCAAGGCAATATAATGATAGGTCCAACTTCAAAGATTACCCTATTGATATTTTCTCCATGAGTTTCGCTTCATACAGACGTTCCCTATTTGAACGGTGCGCACAGTGCACGTCTATATAGCTCAAATTGGTTAGTTTTGTAGTGTTCTAGTTTTGTGTCTTCTAGACACACTTTATTTTTGTTTCCTTTGTCTCTAATTTTTCATATGTTCAATGTCATGCACACCTGTTATTTGCATGGTTACTGTAATGCCAATTTTAGTTGTTATTTTTATTTGAAATCTAAGTGATTGTGCTGTTGGTGTGCTTATTCTAAATAAATAAATAAATAAATAAATAAATAATGACTGTCGCATCTCAATATGTATATGAAAACCTTATTTATGTAAAAAAGAATATTAATCTATATTCTAAACACAGCGACATTCATAACATAAATACTAGATACAAAGATTTACTTATTGTGCCCTCGACTAGGCTCCAAAAAATTAGTAATTCATTTAAGTGCCTAAGTATACGTTTTTACAACAAACTCCCAAGTCTTGTTAAAGAACTGAGCCTCAATAAATTTAAATCATTTATTAAACAGAAACTCTGTCAAAAAGGTTTCTATAAAGTTAAAGATTACTTGGATGACAAAAAGGCTTGGGATTAATTAAGCTACTTCAATGTACCCCCAAGCAACAATCCATTTTATACTGTGATTATGTGTTTTAGAATTAATAATGTAATTTTTATTGAATTACATGACATAACATATTATGATTTTTTGATGACATTTAAAGAGAAACCTGTCTGTGAATGTGAGTAGCATGCAGGCTAGATGAAATACATGATATTCATTTTAATATTGTGAATGTGAAGACTATGTGGGTCATTGTTGCTTTTTTTTTTCCTTTCAGGTAGTTTTAATCTTAGTCTGGCAGTTTGAGTAATTTTTGTGGCCTACCCAAATGTCCTTTCTTTGGTTGTTCGCTGAATCGTTGAGCTCCTTAAGTTCTGAGTTGAGCTGCACGATTACTGACAAATGCGTGCACTGACTGGACAGGTCCACTCAATCTGTGTGGTTTTTCCTCAAAATACCATTTCAGACAAATCTACATGGTCTTCACATGATCTGACCAAGATTATGTTTGGACTTTAAAAGAGACTGTGACCTCTGAGTTTGTTTCGGCCTTTCTTCTCAGAGTAGTCAGATAGGAAACGCCGACCTCATCTAGTTTTAAAATATCATTGACGTGTAAAAGTGTTTGTACAAACCTATTTACAGAAATAAAATCATTTATCATTTATAAAAAGATTATCGCCCGATTTCAAAAAAACTTTTCTGGATTGTTTTGATTTTTTTTTGCTTTCAAAACCATCCTAAACAGGGTCTTATAAGACCCATCACATAGCTGTTAATTACGCATTCTGTACATCAAACTAAGTGACTTTGCACAAAAATAATTATCGCTCTGAAATAACTTTTATTTTTGGTGTAAAAAATGTGCATATTGTGCCCAGTTGATAATAATCTCGACTCAATAAGCTCGACTCTATTACATGGGACTTAAACATAACTGGCGAAATGTGGGTGTACTATAGGTGCACCTCTGCCGAACCTTTCGGAAAATACAAGCGTGATGTTATGTTATTTTTAAATTTGCTGTTTGCGGTAGTGCGCAATGTAACACACGCAAAACATTGTACTTATGGGTGCAATGGTATTCGGGTCTTGGGGGTATTTAAAGTTGAGTTATAACATTAAAAACTTGCTTTCGTAAAAAAAAGTCAGGACAAGTTGGAGTCTTGACCTTCAATATCTCCATAACCAGAAGATTCCCAGGTATAGTCCTATTACAATGACGGGGAGTACAAGGGCTTCGTTAAGTGTATTTTTACACCCGTTATTTCTACAGCCACTCTCTCCTAACTTAGACCACAACAGACACAGATATTCGTAATGCGTGAGTTTCGGCAGTTCCGCCGTGATTTACCGTCAGCAGTGTCAGAGGGGCGCGGGGCTGAGATGTAAATCATACTGGCTCATATTTAACGATTTGCGGCTCTTTTCTATGGCTTGTTTACTTGATAGGTGTATATGTGATGGCAAGCTGCGTATCATAGGCTTAAGACATGCTAGGGATGTACAGGGTTATGAGACGATTATACGGCGGTGATGTTCAGTGGTCACAAGCGCTACTGCCAAGCAAGAGGTCCTGGGTTAGATACCCAGGTCGGACGAAGTATTACTGAAATTTTCCATCTGGAATATCGCAGTAGTAGCCCCGAGTCCGGAGTTATCCGCAAAAGAATCGGAGTTACCGACATATATTGTTGAGTAAGCAAGCTGAAGTGGCAATGGGCTAACCATGTTTGTCGGAGGAGCGATGGCCGGTGGAGCACGTGTCCTGGAGTGGCGACCACGTATCGGCAAGCGTAGTGTGGGACGCTCCCCAGCTAGAAGGACCGACGACCTCAAAAAGGTGGCTGGGGCAGACTGGATGTGGAAGGCGGAGGACAGGGTGTTGTGGCGCAGCATGGGAGAGGCCTATGTCCAGCAGTGAACTACGATGGGCTGAGTTGATTGAGCCTGGAAGCCGAATGTGTAGCCGGTTGATGGCAATGGGCGCGTCCTCTATGATATGTCAATTAAACATAACTGGCGAAATGTGGGTGTACTATAGGTACACCTCTACTTTACCTTTCGGGGATTACAGGCGTGATGTTATGATGAGACTTTGTTTTGGTCCTGGGTTTCGGGGTCAGTACATATTCCCCTAGGGTACTTGTTGACAGGCCTACGTTGGCTTCCCATACCTATTAACACTGTAATTTAAAACATTGTAAAAGCCAATTATTTTTTAAAGAATAACCGTGGAGTTTCTTGCCGGCTCTTCTTCATTGGAACCGTGCACCTAGCTTCTGACGTTTCATAAGTGTCCATGTAGGTTTACGTCAAATAAAATATTTTGATTTTGGACTGTGCGCAGTTCATATTCTTAGTTTTTTAGCGTTTTGCATCTCAACTGACTTGAAATAGGAGGCCAGGTCTGTCAAACTCTTAGGTACTAGCTGAAATCGTGGTTAAAGCTATGCAGTATCCCTTCAACTTTCTTTGGTCAATTTAGGTTGACCAAAAATAATAAAATAATAATAATGTGAATGTGTATGCAAATCAAAATTTCTCAAAAAGTTAAGGAAAGTCTCATACGACCGTTTTCCTGTAGCTACAACGGTTAAGGTAGCTCCCCTTGCTGCCCCATCTCAAACATCCCTCCTGTATATAATATAATTATTATTTGTAGCAGAAATTATAGGCACAGGTTCCCATACATCAGAAGGGTCATTGTCAATTCTGTCTCTTACCGAGATTAAAATTAACAACACACACACAACAAACACAACACAACACACAACACAACACACAAACACAACAGCACACACAAACAACAAACAAACAACAACATCACAAACAACCACAACAACATTACAAATCGTACCAGAGATAACCAAAACCGAATTTAGTATACCAAAAGATTCAGCACCAGACTTAAAAAAAATGAAGAATTTAAAAGAGATGTTAATAGATTAACTTGGAAACTGTTTGGACTTGACATATTATAGTCTTTAAGATTAGTCATGGTATCATCACATCCTGCCAAGTATGGCGTACAAATATTAGGAACATAACAGTTATTACAGGATAGATATTATTAGATTAGTATTAACATTATTGATTGCATAATTATGAATTAAAATTACAATAGAAAAATATATATGGTATGTCGGTTAAAAATAATATCATAAACAAACAGTTGATTTAGGATGTCAAAGTATCATTAAATGTCAGAGTAGTAGTCTTGATAACTCTATAGGAGTTCGTTTGCCCCATCATGTGCTTGATTTTTTTCTATAAAATGCTTAAGAGGCTTACAAGATCTAAAGCGCGGTCACTGTCGGATAGCATAGAAAAGAATGAGACGCGCGATGACACAACGCTGGTAATTTATTACAAAATATGAAGCAATTATGGATTTACAAAAAATTTCTTCATTGGACTAAAATTTTAAAACACTATTACGAGAATTGTAGAATAATCTGACAAAAAATCTGAATGTTTGCATGTATATTAGTATGGTTTTTAATCGCCAAAAATTTTGTTTAGAGGTATCTTCGTGATTTTTTTCTATCATATCAAGTTAATTGTATTATGTTTTCAACACACTACCTAACTAGCATATATCCGGAAGAATATCATATAATTTTCTGATTTTGGTTACTGCAGTGGATCATATATTTTTAGGCATTATAAATTTGCGTTTAGGTCATGTAGTCCCCTTAATGACGATAAATTGTATTTATTTCTGTAAATTGGTTCAAAGAAACATGTTTTACGCGTCAAAAATATATTATGTTTTAAAACTAGATGAGTTTGGTGCTGAGAAGAAATACCGAAATAAACTCAGAGGTCACAGTCCCTTTCAAAGTCCAGACATAATCTTGATCAGGCCATAATTGAGGGCCAAGCAGATAAGTGTCCGAAATGGTCTTTGATAAGCAGTTAATAAATGAAGTTCATACTAATAATTATAACGCTTAGCTTGGTTGCTGTACAGGTACAAGTTGACAAGCCAGGGGGGAGGAACGGTATCATGGCGGCAATAACGTGTTGGTCTTAACGATCATAATTATAAAATTATTGTAAGTACAGGCCTTTTAATCACTGACATTTGTATGAGAAAAAAAAATATAAGGAAAAAACTGCTAATGTATGAAAGCATTTACGCCCTTTTTACCCTGTAAGGTTTAGCAGAGTTGCATGAAACCCATGTTCTGCCAACTATATATTATGTAACTAGACACAATACAGTAGGAAGCAAGCCTGTTGTTATGTACTGGGCACAGTTGGAAAAGTTGGGTTGCAATTGGCAAACTGTATGACAGAAAAATTCTAAAACGCTTCGTTCCCGGTGGATGGCAATAGGCTCGCTCCTATTAGTTACATGAGACTTAAATATAACTGGCGAAATGTGGGTGTGCTATAGATATACCACTGCCCAACTCTTCGGGGAAACAAGGCGTGATGTTACGTGTAAGAATACAAAAACACTTTTAAGTAACTTGAGTTATCTAGGTTCTACTACAGTATACAATGTAACACTGAAATATATATTTCGGAAATGCGTTAAATCAATCGTTTGACTTTGACTAATCCGGACGCCAGCCCCACCAGGTGGCGCTCGACAGAATCTATAACATAACATAACGCTCGACCAGAGTTAAAGCAGGGTTTGTCGGTGGCGGTCAAAAGTGAACACGTTTTGAAACTGTCGCGCGTTCCGTATAGTTGTGTCGTGTACCTTCAGTGTGCGAATTGCTAGTGTGATTAGTTTGATCGTAAATTATAATTTAATTTGAACTACAAACGGTTTTTCTATTGCGCAATAACCAACGCTTTCCGTAGTACGCCAACAGTTGTTAAAATATGGATCATGATAACGAGATAGACGTACCTTTTCCGTCATATAATTATGTACAAGTATGTAAAGGAAAAAAGGGAAGAGCTCAATAGTTCCAGTTTTCTATTTTCTATCTACATTTCCAAAATATACCTCGCAAGCATCAGGCACTGTGCCACTGCGGGACAAGGCTTCTCGGGTAAAGGAACAAGAAGCGGTTACAACGCTATTGCACTGCTTGAATGACGAAGTTTACATAGAAAAAACCGACCAAGTGCGAGTCGAACTCGCGCGCGAAGTTTTCCGTACCATTATCTATAAAAACGGCAAAAAAATCACGTTTGTTGTATGGGAGCCCCCTTAAATAATTATTTGATTCTGTTTTTTAGTATTTGTTATTATGGCGGCAAACAGAAATACATCATCCGTGAAAATGTCAACTGTCTAACTATCACGGCTCATGAGATACAGCCTGGTGACAGACGGACAGATGGACGGACAGCGGAGTCTTAGTAATAGGGTCCCTTTTGACCCTTTGGGTACGGATCCATAAAAAGAAAGAAAGAAACAAACATTGTTTATTCTGCACAAACAAGACGCACAGTACAAAAAACCTATTATAGACAAAATAAATACACTAATAAAAAGTAGCCAAAAGCCTCGTACTCAAAACGTTAAAAGTTTTACAATGTTACATACATTCATAACTTGTATTTTAATAAGCACGTGTTACTGTGAGGATGGAGTATTTATGCAGCGATCGTATCAACACATTCTGTAGTTTCTGCACTTTCTGCCTACCCACATTGGATGAAGGCGTGAGTTTATGTATGTATGTATGGGTTTCTGTGATGATAAAATAATTTTCCATTCTAATGATATCATTTTTGCTGCAACTCTACGTAAACCATTGGGAACATTATTTAGATATTTCAAGGACGTACGAAACTAAATACCTAGCACATTTCTAAAGGTCAAACTTAAACTTACATAAACCGGCTAATAACAATTTTCCATAATTATCTGAAAAAATAACTAACTATAATTACCTAATTAACCTATCCACATTAAAATACATAGTTTGTACCTTTTTACCAAAGATTTAAATCACTAGATTTGCCTTATTTAGTCACGCAATAAAGTGTCCACACTGGGAAGAGTGAGCATTTCCATGACAGTCAAAAGTCACTGCGTCATTGTGTGTCAGAAATGTCAAAACGAAACAAATAAGCGACTATCTTTTGACGCGATAGGGCGAATCTAATGATTTAAATCTTTGGTTTTTACCTTTTTACAACGCACGGTAAAATAAAGTTGGCAAAGATTTTTACTATTCAGCCAGTAACTTTATTGTTTATTGCGTCGTAATGTTAACTTTATCTTTTACTGTGTTGTAATTAAATGTGATTTATGAAGGAATTATAATAACTTTTTCGGTTTGAATTTTGGAAATGATAATTCGTTGAAACAAAAATGAAATTCGATGAGTATTAAGATTTGTAATCTATGGTGGAAAGAAATTCTTGGTTACTTACCGTTTTGGTTCACAAAATCCAATTTAAAAAAAAACCTAAATAAATAATTTTGCTGCATTGTGATTACTACATTCAATCACAAGTACAAAGAAATACAATTAATTGTACTTCCTGGGTTCGATTCACAGGTCAGGCAAAGTGTTATTGGCTTTTCTATTTGGGATTTCTCAGTAGCAGCCCGGTCTCTGGATTTGTGCCCGGTTGATGGCAATAGGGTCGCCCCCTATTACATGGGACTTAAACATATCTGGCGAAATGAACTCTGCCTAATCCTTCTGGGAAATACAGGCGTTATGTTATGTTTTGTATATAATTTTACTCATAATTTGGTTAGAAAATAATGTCATAACTACCTTTACTTTTACTAATACAATTAAACTTTTTTTAAATGGCCGTCACTGGCCACTGCTGGGCGAAGGCCTCCAGAAACACCAAAAGAATAAAGCCAAAATAAATGTTTTATTTTTTCGGTCTGAACCATTAAAAATACCTAAGAAATTGCAATTATAAAAACTGAAATTAGAACATTACCACCCCACAAAAAAACTGAAATTAGAACATTACCACCCCACAAAAAAACTGAAATTAGAACATTACCACCCCACAAAAAACTGAAATTAGAACATTAACATCCCACAAAAATAGTAGTTTTGTATCTAACTAGTTGACCCAACGTCTGTTGGGTATTGGGCAATAATTCATACAAATATATAACAACTAGTATCTGCCCGCGGCTTTGCCCGCGAGGATGTCGGAAATTATCCCACGGGAACGTACTACCGGGATAAAAAGTATCCTACGTGTGAATCCAACTTATAAACTATCTGTGTTCCAAATGCCATCCAAATCCGTTTAGTAGTTTTTGCGTGAAAGAGTAACAAACATCCATCCATCCATCCTCATAAACTTTCACATTTATAATATTAGTAGGATAATAAAAAGGACGTAAAGCTTTTTCCGAATTTGAAAAAATCCGAGATACTTTGCCGATACGGAAAGTTGTGAATATTTAAAAAAAAATAGCCTACTCGGTCCAGCCGTTATCCAATGATACTCATTTTTAAATAAAAAAATATATATTGATAAATATGTTAGGTATTATACTTAGTATATAGGTAGTATATTATTGTGCAATTTTGCACACGTTAATCCTACAGAATCAATTATCAGCCAAGTTTCCTTTCAAACTAGGTCAAGTTGGAAACAGCTGATACTGAAATCCTTAGCTTTATCATTCATTTATTTTTAAGATATAAATTAAAATAGTACAGTTGGTAGGTATCATTGCGCTTTGACCAGATAACATCAAATACCAGTTACTTTCTCTAAGCCTGAGTTCAAATTAGTAAAAAAATGTTAATTTAAACATAGGGTCGTCCACCTGTGTGTACGGTCGAGGGGAAAATGCGAAAACTCGCCCCAACCCGGCGGCCATTTTGTGACGTCACCGCTGGCCGCAGGGGACGCATTTAGACGAACTATTTTTTTACGGAAGAAAAGCTTATGTTTTGGCAAAATTATTATTATTGGACTTTGATGACGTTTTGTGTTAGAAAAGAAAATAATCTTTAAACACTGAATGTTACTATAGTTTTTGGGTTTGTAAATAAACATACGATACATTAAAAATACATCGAGGTACCTACCCATTCAATTCTTATACCGAAAGACAGATAAAAATGTCTAACTAAAAGCACTTATCAATTTTTACAACTCTTTATGACGTTTCCAGCGTTCGTAATAATTTGAACAGTACCAATACCAGTTTAATAGAATATAATTTTCCACGAAACTTAAAAACTAATGCACTTAAGAAATGCCAGTTATCCTTTCTCCTGAACGTCGACATTGCAACTGACATTGCAAACAAAACCTATACAATTTAAAACAAAACTATACAAAAAAAGGTACAAAAGAAAAACTCCAGCGCAATTGTTAAGAAAAATAAAAATGTACGCTCAGTACGTCCCCGTATGCGCTTTGATGATGCCGGAGCGTTTTGATTGGTTCGCGAGAAGTGGTGGGCGTGGTTTTTTTGAGCCCCTCCCACCTCCGTTAAGGGTCTTAGATTGTGAGGCTCCAAACGTAATCGGGCGCTTGCCGGCTGCGCCACGCGTACTCACACAACATACCATAACCTTTAAACACGTGCTCTCTGTAGGAAAAATAAAAAAACAGGTGAATATACTCGTGCAGTGACAATGTGGTGAATTTTAATGTGACTCAAGAAAATCAATAAGCCCAGACTGTGATAAGGGCTAAAAATATGATATAAACAACAGATGTTATGAAAAGTGTGGAAACTAATGTTTTGTGTTTAGTGTTGTGGAATCGATCGGCTGAAAAGTGACCTCTGGCGGTTGAAATTGGCCGAGTTACATAAAACAGTAACAATACAGCTATTTTGTGGAGTGATATGTTCAGTTGATCGACGAAATTTTTCAGTTTGAGCCAAGAAATATTCCAATAAGATTCTATTCTGTTGAAGCTCAATCAATCCTTCCAAAATTTCTTATTCTGCTTCTAAAACTATTTCGGACATATTTTTAGAATTAAATTTTCCTTTAAGAAAAATCTTGACAGCCGTTTTAGGCTTTATTTGTGCAATATTTAAACAAAGATATCTTAGTGTAAAACGAGTGTAAATAAAAGCTCAGTCTAAATCGAATTTAAGATCCGTTTTAAGTGTAAATAATAGGCTCATTAATAGTGATAAATTAGATCAATTATCTATCGAAAAAGATCAGAATATTGGCGGTGATGACGATTTTGAAATTCTAGATAAATTGGAGGTCACACACAAAGAATATCAAAGAGATATTGAAGATCTCAAACAGTGAATAATAGTTACAGACAAAGGAACAATTATAATTTACGTTCGACCTTTAGAAGCGGATGAATTAATTGCTATCAAACTGTTAATTTTGCAAGGAACATCTAATTCGAGGTCTTTGTTTACGAGTTTCCAATACAATCAAGATTTTAAGTGCCGACAGTTAAAATTGGAGTAAACATATTAAAGAAGAACACATACATTTTAATCGATGCAAAATTACCGAATTTAGCACAATTATAAACAATTTACATATCACTGGAATAGAAAACATCTTAAATTGTATAATTAGGAGCTTCTTTATCGTCGACTGAATCTGACCTTGGTGTGCTAATTGTGAAATCAAGAGAGAATCATCAAGAGAGTCCTCACGAACAAAACCACATCCAAATGCTGTTGCGTTAACTTTATCTTCGCCACTATTGACAATATAATCTTCCACATCAACCCTGTGAACTGCTCCACGCAGTTTACCAAAATTACCAGCCGGATCATTGCAAGAGTACCCTCCACCACCAACAACAGATGCATCATTGACCATATGTCGTTACCACGCCGATAAAATTAACCTGGGGGTGCACGTATCTGGGGTGGAACTGCAATCCGTCAAGATAGCCACTGAGTCGAAGCTGCAGCTGTGCGGGGGCTGGAGTGGGCAGGCTAGCTACGCGCTGGATGGATGCGTGGACGCTGGCCTGCTCAGACCACCACCGCAGCCGCACTCCAGTCAACTTGGTACTGTTTATGCCACGAAAAGGAGAAGGAGGAATGGAAAAAGGTAAGTCTTTACATACTCTGTAATTGTTTACATTTTCTTTTTTGTGTTTTAGTTTTGTGATTTTGGCCAAGGCGTCGGCGGCGGCTTTTTACCAGATAGTAATAGTAATGCTTATGGCTTGCGGCAGCAAATATACAGGCACAGTATCTAAATGCTACATAGAAGATAGGCGGATTGATAGATACAATGGGGCAATAGTTAGACATAATACCGTAAAAATAAAACTTTATTCTGACAGTCAACATTGTCTATTGTTTATTATATTATATAGATGAGTGTGTATTTTTGGAGTTGCAAGAGGGTAGAAGTGAGTTACGTAGGTATTTAATGTAGAATATTCTATATTTATGCTAAAAACTCTCACAAAAAGATCATAAAATACAATTTTATTATTTTCTAATATGAAGTTATAAATTGGTGTCTCATTAAGCTTTTTTCTTTTAAGCTATCAACTTATTGGTAATGAAGAATTTTGTCATATTAATTTCAAACGTCGTGTAAATTGTAGCTGTTGTAAAATAGACTTCTAGTGTATGAATAAATATATTTTGTTTAGAATTTACAACTGGATTTGAATACTTAAATTCAAACTAATTGACTTGTGGGTAATATCGTAGTGGTTACTATTTTAAAGGACAAGAAACATATCTTAGCATTTTAATCATATTATACACGCTTATGAATACGTAGTTCAATTCAATACTTATTTTTTAATTGGCACTTTTCTTCTTATATAGGTGGGTACCTAAACAGTTCCGATTCTTTAAAAAAAACTGTTTCCGACTTTTAAATTATGTACGACTTTAATCCAAATATTGATAAAATACCTACTTTTAAATGTTTTTTAAGGAATTATTAGTTGGGGATTAACATTCTTACAGAAAATAATATTCCCAAAACAATTGTCAAGAGCAGTACCTACTCACATTTAAATATATTAATTAAGAAACTACTAACTTTAACCAAAACGTGTTAATTATGACAATACCAATCAATACAAGATAATTACTTAGTCAAAACGTTAACACTTGTCTATCTAAAGTGCCGGATGTGTAATATATAACAAAAAAAGTTCAATAATCGTAACAAATCGATTTAAAACAATTAATAATTTTGGAAACATCAAAATTCACAACGCGATTCACCTATGCCTCTTGGATTTTTTACGAATTTGTACTTTGTTACCCTTGGAATAGGGTATGAATTTGAATTTTATGGTGTTCTGTTAATATTTGAGGGCTATGCTTACCTACCATAGAATTTGAACTGCTAAAAGTGTCTAGAATATGTCAGGGCATTAAAAAATATTAATATAGATAAATGAGAATTATTCTTTGATTTACTTCATTAATGATGTTTTAAAGTGTGCCTTAACGATTATTTTTCCTGCCTAAAGAATAGATTTTATTTTTGCGGCGGCTATTTTCATGTTTCCTGTTTCATTTACGACGTTTTTAATTATGTTTTTTTTAGGTTTTCATCATTGAACTAATTATAATTACCTTAACCTTTGAAATTCACCTAGGGTATCATTGGAATACGAAAACTAGGAATTACCTAAATTAAAAAAAAAAAACTGTCAAAATCTATTCATCTTAACCATCCTTTTTTTAATAATTATATTTTCTTTACACAGTACCATTGTAAATTAGCTTTACCTGTTTCGTTATTATTGTAACGCATTAATGCACATTTGAAAATGGTGTCTTAACTCTTACCGTTCAAAGGCAGAACAGAAAATGTAATACCCTTTTTATTTAAAAATAAATTAACCACAATAATTATGGATTTTCATTAGGTTATTTATTTTAAGAATAATTTTGAACTTTTCGGAACTAAAACTTTATCTATTAACAAAAAGGCAGAAATAATAAAATACCTACTTACTTACGGTAATATGAAAAACTGGCTTTAAGTAGTTGGCCATAATTACATTTTAACGTCAACTAAAACCTAACTGAAAAAATATTATGAAAAATAAAGTTCCCAAATCCCTACTTGACATAATTCACTGTATAAGGTAGGTGCGCTCAATTGTGAATCAGTTTTCGAGCAAATGAAATACTTTTTCTTAGCAGCAGCCCGGAGTCTGGATTTGTGCCCGGTTGATAGCAAGAAGCTCGCCCCCTATCACATGGGGCATATAGGCTATAGGTAATAGGTACACCCCCATTTCGCCAGTACCAGTACACCTATGGCTATCCTATTATGTGTTATGTTTTTAACGTAGTTTTAGGATGCATGATACAATTCTTGTTTGTTATACCTATTTTTAAATATCTACCAAAGTACTTTAACTAGTTCATAAATTATTGCAAACACATGCAACTTCTACACTATCACTGAACTTATTGTAACACCCGTTACAATTCTAAAACACCGTTATTTTGGCTTAATAACCTCAACAAATTGACTTTTTTTTTTCAAAAACTTTTCTGCCAATAAAATTTAATTCAATCACTTCTAGTAGATTTCGACATCTATAGAACCAAGAGCGTTACGAATGATCCGTTCAAAAATCAGTGCTGGCCTATTAGGTTGATTCGATTATTAGTTTATGAGGTGAATAATAGCCGTATATCGATACAGTTGAATCGATTCTACTCGGTATGACCGTGGCGATAGATTCGGATAACGGATTTCGAATGTGTTCAAATTCAAATTTCGAGAATTTCGTCGTGTACGATGATGCGAGGGAAATCGATTGTTTTGCGAAAGAAATGTGTAAGGTAATGTAAGTTGTAGATATATTTTGCAAGTGCCTAGGGATAAAAGGAAGCGACTTTTCTAAAATTAATATTGTAGAACAATCTATGATGAACAATCAAAGATGTATTAAAGTAAACGAGGCAAAAGGAGTATGTAAGGATCCAGCCAGTTTGCGTTTTACATTTTCTGCCTACCCCAATGGGAAGCAGGCGTGAGTTTATGTACGTATGTAAAACAATGTAAAAGCTATCTAATTATTACTAAATAGTTTTATTTTCAGTAAAGCATAACAAGACTGCGTATTCTGAACAATGTTCCTGAATTCTTTCTTCAGTCACTCTGTAATAATCCTTTTGCTATGTTTTTTGACAACTTTGAAAGGACATTAAACTAGCTAGACATTAACTGTAATAAAGTGAAATAATAGTAGACAGGTATTTACTTAAAACACAATATCGCACCTTCGGTAGAACAAGGCCATAACTGACAAACAAAAAATCGAAAAATGACTTAAGTATGCCAAAGTGCTTTAAAAAGTCCTTTTTGTGCAGAGGAACAAAGACCCGTATCAATATCAGCTTAATTCTACCAGAGGGCAACAGATGCCTTTGTCATATTAGTGCATTTTTTTTGAATATCTTGGCACAACAAGATCTTAAAATGACTCCTGTAAAACCACTAAAAGTGCAGTTATGCCCTTGTTCTACCGAAGGTGCGAAATTATCATACTATAGTACCTAGTTTAGGTTGTGGTCAAGCCAACACCATTTTCACGAATTCATGTAATAGAAAACAGAATTTCACACAAACTTAGGTATGTACCTATAACTAAAGTGTTTCAGAATGACGTCATGTCTCCCCACCTTCATTTTCAGCGCGTTTTAAATACACATGACACGCCTTCAAGTCTTAAGGTTACTGAGTGATAATGACCTTCGAATGTGGTTCATATTTTGTGGGTTTTTTTAAGAAAGTGAACAGATTTTTTTGGGACAGACAAAATTCTGTTTATTTCGCAGTAACTACACTCTATTTCAGAAATAGGCCTGTACTAACAAGACTAAATATTAATATTTTCTAATAAGTAGATACACTTACACACAAACACTACACACACAAACACACACTCTACTACACTTTTTAGTAGGTATAATTTAGCTGGATTTCATGCTGATTAAAAAATAGAATTGATAAATAATTTATTGGTCTACAAAATACGCATAGGATCAATAAAATTTTTGCTGAACCTCATCACCGACTCGGAGCCTCTTTTTAATGTTTTGGACTAATTGGTATTGTAGTGAAAATCTAAAAACGATCGAAAGTCCTAAAACCTCTGTTTCGCGCATAATTTGTGCAGCGGACACGCGGATGCATCGCGCTGTATTTTTGAGCGAGCGAAGCGTCTCCGGTCCAGCTTGGGCAAAAATGCTTTCTTAAGACATCCGTGAGCGGTCGCATTTCTCAACCGATTCTCTAGAAATTTTGTAAGCAGGTTCGATAATTATAATGGATTGAATTTAAATGAGGGTTGAAAACGTAAGAAAAACATATTTCAGCCGTTTCGCGCTCTTTGTGCGCGCTTTATGTTTTAAGGTGCGCGGTGAACATTTATTCAGTTTTAAGCTATGCAAAGACAGACTCGTTTTAAGAATAATTTGAAGGACACGGTCACAGTTAGCTGTATGTAGGTGACGTGCAAAAGTGTTAGTACAAATCTACTTACAGAAATCAAACTCAAACTCAAACACAAAGCTTTTATTTCAAATAAACCAATTGGAATCAGAAATATTGGAATCAGAAAGATGGAGCTAGTTGCCCATTCCAAAGCGTAGTAGGTACCTATGGAGAAGAACGGGCAAGAAACTCCACGGACACTCTTTTAAATCAAAATATTGGTTACATCATTCATGTTGAAATTATGCATGTGAGAACGATGCAGAACGTTAAAAGGGTCCGTAATAAAAAGACAAAAACAATTCAAATATTAAATTAATTAAATTAAAATAAAATCGTTAATCATTTAGCAGTAGGTACCTTCCTATACAAATGTACAGTGTATCGGTAGTAGTGGTATTGTTTTTCTATAAAATACAAAGCTAGTATACTCTGAACTCACCTTTAATAAAAAGCTCATAAACCGAATTTCAACCTAAAATTACTGTCCATTTTCATTCATCTATTCCTGTTCAAAGAGGCAGAAAACTTCACACTGCCCACCGTTTTTGTAACACCATTCGTGACGACGCCGTGACGTAATGATTACGTAATTATCTTCACACAAACTATACTTTATTAGACAACTATTGTATTTGAAAACCATGATCCATGGTGTGTAATTTATTCAAGTACAGGTAACGAAAGGGAATAGTGTGCAGGGTAACTTGGGTGTAACCTCTACGAGTGGTGATAAAAATGTAGGACGTCCGGCATACTCTACGGAGCAAATGCGTAAAACACATACAATTATGGCAAAGGATCGCAATGCTTTTCATTTTGATAGTTTAGCCACGTTCATTGCGCTATTAAGGCGCTACCCAAACGTACACTGTAACACGATCAGCTTTTTGTCGCTCAGTTAGGCGTATTGGTACATAGGTATTTACAAGCCAGAAAAAAATGAGTTGGTTGCCAAATGTTCCAAGAAAAGTCTTTTTCAAAAATATTTCATAAAAATAAAATAGTATCATGATAAAACAATCGTAAAACAGAGCTCAAAAAATATTTTTCGTTGCATAATTATCAAAATTTTGAGCATAAACTATCATATTTTATGTAATGATGATAGGGGAATTCAATCAACTAAAGAAATACCTAAAAAATATTCTACTGAGCCATGCATTTATTTTTAAATTTTATGAAAACTCAATATTACTTTTATTTTGGTGGTCATTCGATTCAACTAATATCCAAGGCATCGTTGTTTTGAACCTTATTTGTTGCCGCGATGCGCTATTTGTCCTTACCGCGCCTTAACGGTGTTGAGCAGACCAATTTTTGAAACCTATGAAGGATTTGATTGTAATATTCCTTCAAAGACGATTATGACTGGAAGTGTGTTACGCAATTAGGGTACTGGACAGCTAGCCCCATTACAAACTTGCTGACTGGCTTATGTTTTTGCCACAGCATAACCAATTCTTATATAGTTTATGCAGATAACGAGGATAGAATTATCATAATATAATAAGAAAAGACTAATCTTACTCAACCCATATTTTGTGAAGATTTTGTATGCTGAGTACTCAAATCTTTACCAGTGTTCATCTAAATGTCTTTTGATCAAATCGTGAAGTAAAATAGAGCTACTGTCGCATTTATATCGTCTGTCTGTTCCCTTTTCACACCTAAACTAACAAGTCAATCATAATAAAATTTGACAGATTGGTAACCTGCGACCTGGAGAAAGACATTGGCTCCTTTTCATCCTAGATATTTGTATTAAATAATTATGTGCAGACGAACTTGCGGGTAACAGTTAGTATCTAGTTAATAAGCTTACAACAATATTATTATAGAATAGCTCAACTATATCACGTTGTACACCAAACCATTTTGCTGACTATACTATACCTACAGTACATTTAATAGTACTTTCTGAAATTGAGTAGTACAACTTTGTAGGATGTTGCTATAATTAAAGTTGGCTTTTTAATTATCATATTAATATGTTATTATTCCGTCACTTTGAGTACAATAAACACATTATGAAGCGGTTACCCTCAACAGGCATCTGAATGGTAGAGTGACTGTGGTAATTACAAGCTTAGCTAAGTTGGCAACTTGTCATTATCAGACTTTAATTGTGTTTCTGCAGGACAAAGGCCATTTTCAATAATTAAGGATCGAGTATTGATAGTCACGCTTGCTCACTCCTGCTGCTGGCCAAACTTGCTGGGGAATTAAGGGGGATGCGTATAGGATAATCAGCCTATAATGTGCCCACTGCTGGGATACAAGCCTCCTCTCTGTGAGAGGGAGTGGGCTGTAATCAACCACGCGGGCCCAGTGCGGTTTGGTTGATGTCACTTGTCTTCGGATTTTTAGTTCTAGGACATACCGGATTCCTCACGATGTTTTCTTTCACCGTTTTAATTAATTAATTAATTAACTTACACAAAGTAAAGTGTCTGGTTTCGAACCTATAACCTACAATTCGTAAGTCGCGGCTGTTACCACTGGGCCACCATAGCTCTCTTCTGAAATCATGAAATTTGAGGCCAATTCTAACTTAGAGAGTTGTATTGATAGGTAATTCTATTGATTATAATTAGGTAAATCCAAACTAATATCATAAATGCGAAAGTAAGTTTGTTTGTTTCGTACCATTTTACACCTAAACCACTGAACCGGTCATCCTGAAATTTTGTATAACAGTCAGGGGTACAGAAAAGGTCATAGGTTACCTTTTATCTAGAAAAAAAATACTGTTCCCGAGGGAAAGGAGAATAACTTTCGACGGTCACAATTGCTTTAGGACGCTAGATGGCGCTACGTGTATTTCGAATCATGATTGAATTGTAGTATTAGAAACTTTAGTAGTGCGTTTAGAGTTTTTTTTTTTTTTTTGTGAGTCTGTACTTAGTGAACTCCAACACCGTTTGACCGAACATCATGAAAGTTGGCACATAGGTAAGTATAGGTATATGTATTTTTAATGGAGACGGATTTTTTTAGACCTCCACGCGGGTGACGCCGCGGGTAAAAGCTAGTAGTTTCGGTCGCGAATCATATTTTTATCAACATACAACCTGATACTAAACTGCAAATTGTAATAAACGAAAGAAAATTTGCATTAAAGTTCATTAAAAAGCCGCGACACGTGACGCTAATCGCGCGCGACTCAAAGCCACCGCTCGTCGCGCGACACGCGGTGCCTTTATGTCGCGTGCGATTCGCATCGCGTGTTGCGCCTGTTTGTAGGAGCTTTTAGACTAGTTATTCCTTACTTGTTTTCCTCCACTGTAACTCAGTTGTTTTAATAGGAACCGGAACAGAACTACCCACATAATAGGTGTCTAAAACCGTGATAAGAATGATGGTCTTATCACGAACCGTAATACTCATACACATATAAGTATTGAATAACGTTGTACTCAAATGTCGTGTTAAATAAATAAATCAACAAAAATATAAGCAAGTGTGAAGAATAAAATCTCTCCAATCTCTTTACTAAGGATGTAGAATTTTTCATACGTAGAACATTGCAGTCTGTGTCTAAACAAATATTTACGTGATTTGTGGACCTTGTTAGTTGAAAACGATTTGATTAATTCGTTTTTTTTAACGTATACGAGGCAAAACTGTATGTAAGGATCGTAGCAGGTGGTGTTCTGCAGTTTCTGCCTACCCCCACGGGAAGAAGGCGTGAGTTTATGTATGTATGTGAGGAGTGACTTTTCATACGGCTTATTTCGGGTTTTCATATATTCCAACCGATACTTTGTGTGTACCCACATCATACTATGTGAAATGTCCGGTGATAAAATACTTCTCTATGAAAAATAGGCATAAAAAGTGCTTTCCGCAAGAAAGCTAATTTCAGGTTAGTTCTTGGCCATAACAATTATGATAAAGTATTCCTATTTTTCGTGTTACTGAAAAAAAAGATCATACAGAAATAAGCTGTTTTGAAAAGTCACTCCTCATGTGTAAAATAATTTCGAATGAAATATGTTCACTGCGGAACATAGGCCTACCCCAAGTATCGCCACATTCACGACGACGATCAGTAACATAACATAACGTCACGTCTGTCATCCCCGACGGGATAGGCAGAGGTGTACCCACATTTCACCAGCTATTGCCATCAACTGGGCACAAATCTCGACTCCGGGCTACTACTGAGAAATTCCAGATAACACTTTGACCGACCCGAGAATCGCACCCAGAACCTCGGGGTCAGCAGGAGCTCGACCACGAAGTAGACTAACTAGGCAGTCACTATCAGTAGGTACTGCAATGCAAAAAGATTAAAGACAAACAGGCGCGATGCTACTCTAGTAGAACAATTTCTAAGAATACTTCATGGAAATTGTTCTACAAGAAACGCGTCGCATCTGTCTGTAGCCTGAAAACGGTACTGTTCCTATTAGCTGGTCATTTTATCAGTAAGACAATCGTAACCACCGACTGCCGATAAAAAGATTATTCTTTTAACAACCCACAAAAGAAAAAGATAGGTATGACGGAGATGGTACGTCTCTCTCGTTATCATCAGTCTTATTTTAACTACTGTGGGCGTTCTATGGGTAATGTTGGTTATTGCGCAATAGAAAAACCGTTTGCAGTTCAAATCAAATTATAATGTACGACCAAATTAATCACACACTGTACTGTACACGACACAACTATACGGAACGCGTGACAGTTTCTAAACGTGTTCACTGCTTAACCGCTAATAACAAACTATGCTGTACTCTGGTCAAACGTTAGCGTAATAGACTCTGTCCAGCGCCACCTAGTGGCGCTGGCGTCCCGATTAGTCAAAGTCAAACGATTGATTTAACGTATTTCCGACAGGTATAAAATTTTCTAGTAAATTCCATCATCTTTTTACCAATACACCCACATTGGTATCTTTTGAATTAAACATTACATTCCTAGTGTACACTTTATGAGTTTTTACTTATTTTTGTTTAATAATTATGAGTTATAACAAAAAGTCGAAGTTACATTGACAGCTGCTTCAACTAAAAATTGATCACAATTCAACGTTACGCTGTTTATTTTAACAGGATCAGCAGTACAGGTGGATGCGTAATACTTGTTATTTTTAAATACAATGTGATTGAGAAAAATGAAATTGTTTAATCTGTAAATAGTTCATAACGGAATAACTTTTACAGGTCATACTTAACAGCGTTATTGGTTATATGTCGGCAATCCATTAAGGGGATGTTGGAGAGGTCATTTGCAATAAAATTAACCCTGATGACCCCCATGAAATTTACGAGTTATTTGAGATTTTAAGGTTTTTTTTTTCTGTACACAACTTTGAAAATTTATTTAAAAAAACAATGTTTTTTTTTTAATTTATTGTCTGATTCTACTTCAATACATAATAATCAACCATAAAATGACAATAATCTTTAATAGTTTTACAAATCGTTACAATTTTCTATCATTTTGAGCAGGTTATTTGTTTAAAATAGTCGATTTCTGCAAAAAAAAAAGCACGGAAGTACTTTATCGGCAGAAAGTTCCAAAAACATATACAACTTCTCAGCTATCCAACGAGATACGAGTACAATAAGATACCAGATATCTTCAAAAAAATGTAAAATGTCAAATTACTTGAAAATTATTGACATTTGCATAGGGGTCATCAGGGGTCATTCGGTTGCAAATGACCTCTCTTACATCCCCTTAACGGATTGCCGCTATATAACCATTAACCCTATACATGGTGACTGGATCTGGACCCGCCATAGCAAATTCGCATAAAGAGGAGGTAATTTACTAATTATTGAACCTTACTTTCCCTAGCTAAATTTTTAAAGTTTGGGAGATATGTAAATTTTTATACTTTATTAAGATTTCTCCAAAATTTGACCTCAGACCTTCAGGCTTTCACAACTTTTTTTTTGCATTATTTTATTAGTTTTTTTTATTATTTGTTGATAGTCATAAACATTGGTGATTGAATACCTCGGAACATCCCTCAAACTAGGGTTAAAAGATAAGATAGTACGCTTTTTAAAAAAAAAATACTAAAAGAAAAGTTAGGGAAAGTAAGGTGTAATAATTAGTAAATGACCTCCTCTATATGCGAAATTGCTATGGCGGGTCCAGATCCAGTCACCTTGTATATAAAAAATAAGCTAAATGGAGTCGACCTTTCCTATCTTACTACTATACTACTATCTCAAACTCAGGGGGAGAAATAATCAACATATTTAAGATATCTAGATGGAACTTTACTAATATATAATTTAAGTTACACTATCTTCTAAAAGCTTTATATTTTATCTGACCTTTAAATTGAAATTCAGAATGTGCATACGACGCTTTTAAGCACCATGCAAACTTCGCCTACAAATGATAAATTTTCAGTGTTGTACGAGTATGTATGAACTTTCTTTGTTAACTTTTGTGACTACTGACTTGCCTACATACATAACATACATAAATTCACGCCTTCTTCCCATGGGGGTACGCAGAAACTACAGAACGCCACTTACTACGATCCTTACATACTTCTTTTGCCTCGTTTACGTTCATACATCTGGTAATACACGCACGCCGGTTGTGAGTACTACGCACCTGACCTTTCTGAAGAACATCACCAATAAGGTCACTGTATGTCTTCCTAGGACGACCCCTACCGGCGTTTCCACTCACATCTGTCTTTTGTTAGTTGCCCTTCATTCATCTTCTCAACATGACCAAACCATCTAAGCATGCTCTTTTCAATTTTTGTCACCACATCTTCTTTTAAACCGCACGACTTTGCCTAGATATTAGAGAACAATCGTGACAATACGTTTGTCATTTGCCAATGTGGAGGAGCAGAACTGTCTACCGGCTATTGTTGACTAGTCCATTGGAGTCCTCGAATGGACAAGTAACAACAACAACAACCAACAACAACACAACAATTGTGTTGTGTAGTCAATAAATACCGGCACGCAGTTAGTATGGAGTGAGCAAACGTATTGATCAATGTTCCATCTTTCTTTTGATAATGAATGATATTATAAAAACCTTTAAACATAATAATTATAAAGGTTATTTAGGACTTAGGTAGATTTGCCAGGTCGCAAGCTAAGTACCGTCAAACGGGGTGAATAGGGATATAAGGGTGAACCGGAACGAAACTTTAAACGGGACTTTAACTTTGAATAATATAGTTTGTTGCCAAAAAGGGATCTGTGTTTACTGTATTATAAACGATTAAGTGCCCTTTTTGGCAACAAACTACTCCGCATTTCATTTCATTTACTAAACCATTAAACAGCCGATAAATTCAATAATAACCCATCGCATAACCTAATTTGTTAGATGACAAATGGGAATTATTCGCAATAAAATTTATAACTGAATAAAAAACAATATATTCGTATTTAAAATTTACTTCAAAAACTCATTCGCCTTTCACCGTTTTTCACTTACAGGACACATAGATCTTTACCCCATACATTAAAAACCCTGCTAAACATACCATACAATCGTAAATTCAAATAAAACCGTCGAAATTATAAAAAAAGAGCGAAATATACAAAATTGCGCGCGCGCTGCGTACGGAACCACCTGCTTGCGCAGATGGCCGAACGTCAGTTTGTTAAGGGGGATACATTAAGCCCGCGAAATTCAAATTTTCACACGTTTTTTTTGTAATTTGCAGGTCTGTTTCAGGTTGTATGTTGATCAATAAATATGATTCGCGATCGTAACAAATATATTTATAGAATTACAATCATTAGAATCATCAATACAACTCTCCAAGTTAGAATTGGCCTCAAGTAGCATGATTTGATGTACATAATTGTCATTCAATAAGGTAATTTGGTCTTAGAGAGTTGTTATGATGGTTTTAATAACTATGTCGGAAATACGTTAAATCAATCGTTGACTTTGACAAATCGGGACGCTAGCGCCACCAGGCGGCGCTCAACAGAGTCTACAACATAACGCTCAACCAGAGTTGGTCGTTGCCGGTCAAGCAGTGAACAGCGGAGTAATTACGTAACATACTAACAGTAGGAATGGATTTCATTTTGACAGTTCACAAACATTCATTGCGTTATTTACGTTGTTGAGCAGACAAATTTTTCAAACATATGAAGCAATGGATTAGAAATAGGCTTCAAAATGATTCAGATTGTGATAGATAGTGTTTTACGTAATTAGGGTGCAGGTTTAGAAACTGTCGCACGTTCTGTATGGTTGTGTTGTATACCTACAGTGTATGATTCGCTAGTGTGATTAATTTGATCGAAATTATAATTTGATTTGAACTGCAAACGATTTTTGTATTGCGCAATAACCAACACTTATTACGTCCACAGTAGTTAAAATATGGCTGATGATAACGAGAAAGACGTACCTTCTTCGTCAACAATATTTCTTCAAAAAACTTAAGTAAATTAAATATTCGCGGGCTACAGTGGCGCTTTCGCCTTAAATAATAAGTTTGCCATTTGAACCGTAATGTGTGGTGAAGTCGGGCGATTTCTCGGTTTCCACAACCCAAATGATTAAGTATTCATTTTATATGATGACATATCCGTTAGATTTTTGCTCGTGGCTAAGTAATAACCGGCGTATAGATCTATTGAAGGTTAAGGTCTAGTTGCCGAGGTCAGTTCGTGGATGGGTGACCAATTTACATTCCGATAATCCTCCGTACCTCAAAAAGCACGTTAATTTCTTGGTCCCGGCTGTCATTCATAGATCTTTGACAGTCGTTACGGGTAGTCAGAAGCCCAACCAATACCTATTCACCAATGGGTATCGTGTTACCCAGTAACTGAATTGTGGTGGTTAGATAGGCACTCGCTCCTTGTAAAATATTCGTATTCAGCTGCATCCGGTAAGATTGGAAGCTGACCCCAAAGTAGTTCGAAAAAGCAGATGATGATGATGATCTGGTAGATTTTATCTGATAATGGATAGAAGGCCAGTTATGTTTTAATAAGTTCATTGACAGTAATATTTTTGGTGGTGCATGTGACGTGAGTAGGTTTTAAGCAGATCAAAGAAACATGGATGTTTTGTATGAAAGATGATAATATAGCTATGACTAAGAGGATGTAAGAAGAGAACGAAGCAAAAGGACTATGTTAGAATCATAGCAGGTGGCGTTCTGTAGTTTTTGCCCACCCCCATGGGAAAAGTAAATTATTTTATGGTCAAGAGGATGGTAATTCAATGATATTTTATTAACAGGTTTTTTTGTTTTTTGTTTAATAGGAACGTAAGTTCTTAGTAATTTATTACAATCTAGCCTATTAGACTAATAAGCAACTTAACTTTAACTTATTATTTTACGTGATAGTTTACGTTATAACTAAGAATAGTGTCCTATTGCACTTTCACACAATTCCACAGCACTTTCTTAGAGTCTGATAAATTAATAATAAAAAAAACACATTGTTTACACATTATTCGTCACAATTTATACACTACACTAACTCAAATGGTTTAGTTCTCTTTAACCTACGCACTATGTCCGTGTTGTCTAGCAGCTGAATTGCCTCGACATTCACATCTCGGTGAAGTCTGCGTTCGTGGGCTACAGCAATTTTTTGGATGACGGTGGTGACGATTTCCATTTTAAGGTCACGGTGGAGGTCGTCATTTCTAATGTACCATTTTGCATTTACAGCATCCCTGAGTACTTTATTTTGGAATTGATGGATTATTTTGACGTTACTTCGTTTCGTTGCTTCGTTCGTCGGTTTCGTTCGTTCGTCCCCAAAGTTGGATGCCATACGTCCAAATTGGCATAAGAATATGCTTGTATAATATAATTTTATTACGTATTGATAGGCAGGATTTCCTTCTGAGTAACCAATACATACTTTTATAACGTATGTCGAGTTCCTGTCTTTTCTTTTTGACGGGAAATTTCCAACGCAGTTTGGCGTCAAGAGTTATGCCAAGGTATTTCGCTGTATTAGCATAAGGCACTTGCATGCCGTTTATATAGATTGGGTGGTAATCACAGTGTTTGTTAGTGAAGTCAATATGAATCGATTTTGACTCATTCAGTTTGATCTTCCACTTTTGTGTCCAGTCATAAACTTTGTTTACAGCTAATTGAACTTTTTCTACTGCTTCTTTGTGACTTCATCCGGTAGCCATAATAGCAGTGTCATCTGCAAAGGTCGCAATGGTGTTGTTTTCCATCTCTGGGATATCACATGTGTATAGCAAGTACAGGAATGGGCATAACACACTTCCTTGTGGCACCCCAGCTTTAATCGTTTTTAGCTCGGAATATGCATCCTCTTGCCTTATTCTAAACATTCTGTTACTTATATATGATTCTAGAATGTCTGCGAATTCTGGTGGTAGCATGCGTCTGAGTTTATATACCAGACCCTCATGCCAAACTTTATCAAAAGCTTGCTCGACATCTTTATTAATAGTAACATTTTATGAGGTCTTACTGAGAACTTATACAGTATTAAATAATTCTTTAAGAAGAAGAAATGAATGAAAACACTTAATAATGGACGTTTATGGGCTGGTATAAAAGCGCAAGTCCTGTGACATTTAAACAAGAACTCATTTAGTGTAGGCATGAGTTCCATTTTTTTTTTTTTTTCTGTGGCAACACTACAGCTAACAGCTGATTTGAATTTTCTCTTGATAATTTAATCATAAATATTTAATTTATATGTTTTTAAAGCTTATTTCCAATTACTCATCAAGTAATTATGATAATAATCTGTGTAGTGTATTAGATTCACATTCCAAGTGCAAAATAAGTGTTAAATTATCAATGTGAATCGGTGTCAGTTACCGGCTCAAGTGATTTTTGCATTGTCATCTTGTTAACAGGTACAATAATTAATATTTTACTTGCTTTTAGTTTGTTTGCGTATTGTAATTACACCAGCAATTACATTGTTCAGTTTTAATACGGCAAATTGTTGATGCCAATGACCTTTGAATGTAAACATAACCTTAGTTTGGTTTGGTGACAGAACTTCTTACTTTACATCTAATTTTCATTTTTACTTTTAAACTAATCATCTTTTTAAATTGCTGTCACAACTACCTACTCTCTTTTAAATTGTTTTCTCTTCCTTATAAAACTCAACATAATCATGATTATGACTCGCAGCGCCCGTGCTCGTCTAGAAGAGTCAAAACTCAATCAGGCTTTGAGCGAATTAAAGGCGTCGAAGGAGTTCTGTGACCAACTAAATAAGGAAATAGATGACAATGAAAAGGTGCTCCTTGATGCTCATGAAATGAATAGGAAGTTGAAAAATGAAATGGCTCAGATATATATTCAATACACTGATGCCATAGAAGCCCGGGACAGGCTCCAAGTTGTTGTGGACGGGTTTAGCCAGTGTAGCACAGAGTATGAACAAGCTCTTAGTCACAAATATTTACTTCAACAGCAGCTACATGAGGCTCAAAGTCAGATTACTCAGCTTGAGACTACAAATCACAACATCACTGCCTCGCTGAATCAAAGTCTTTTCAATGAATTGGTGCCAATTGCCCCGTCAATGGTTTCTGCCATAAACCCCTCTTATACTATTGATTTGACAGGTGATGATGAATCAAAATCTTGTAATTCAGTGAAAGTAGTCACCAGTAAAAACAAATTGAAAAAATACATAAAAATTAATAAATACATTGTAAAAACACAGAAAATGGTAAAAAGACAAAGGTTCTTTATCAAGAATGTTAAACTTAATAGAGAAAGGTTAAATTTACTTAAACAACTAGATATGTGTTCTTTTAATTTGGAGCAAAGTACTAGGAGGTACAACAATGACACACAGGACTTGCAATCTCAACTTGACCATCTGCAAGAGAAACTTAGTTCAATGACTAACAAATATAATACCTCTGAACATCTAATGAGGGAATATGTGTTGGCAATGAATGAGCTGGTCAACTCACAAAAGAACAGCTGTGAGCTTTGTCAAACACCATCCATTGTACCTACACCGGACCATTCATTGTCAACATGCAATACCATCTTACCGCATCCTTGTGTTGATTTGACAGTTACTTCTATTATTAGTTCCATTAAACAATGTAAACGAATTGTAAATAATGATATAGTATTATTTTGTGATGAGATTGGAAAGGACTTAGGCCACTTGTTGACAGATGAATTTCCAGGACACTCAATAATAAATTACTGTATGCCTGGTTGTTCTTTAATTGATATTATGAAAGAGATTATAAAATGTAACTTTAAGCAAGAAACAACATTATTAATTTTTATGGGAAATAGGGGAAATGTAAACAAAGGAGAATTGCTCCAATATCATAGAACATTGTGCAACCTTAATTTAAGAAAAATTGTGTTGTTTACATTTCCTTATAGTAACAGTTTGCCACAGGAAGAAAATAACTTAAGATTTGACATTAACATGACATTGCACAATTTGACATATAATGATAATCTGTTCCATTTAATTGATACTAACAATTATGTTGGTAATAATTTGTATTTGACGAAAGATAGGTATAATATTGTTAAATACTATCTCTCTAACTATCACAGAAGACAGATAGCTGTGTCGCTATCATATTTTTTTTCTTTATCAGCCAAAAACTTGGCTAAACAAATTGCTTCTTTTGAGCAATGCAATAACTTGTTAATCAATTCTGCCAATAATTTGGTCAAAATTAATGACATTGATCATCATTTAAATTAGAAATTAGGACAATAGAGGCAACCTCTTGCAAAAATGTAACAAAGGCAAATAATAAATCAAATGGAAGCGTAAAAAAATTAAATAGTATCAACCTGGTGCATCAAAACATTCAAGGGTTTTTGAAGAAAGATTTAGAAGTAGAATTATTCCTGAATTATAGCAATATAGATATTCTTTGTGTGACAGAACATTGGCTTAAAAGCCACCAGTTCATGTTCAATTTTAGTAATCACCAGGTTGGTAGTTCGTTCAGCAGAGTAAATGCTATACATGGTGGCTCATTAATTATAGTAAATAACCAACTTAAATTTAAAGACCGCAAGGATATTGTGAGCCTATCTGTTGAGCGGACAATTGAAATAGCCTGTATAGAATTGGAGCAGTTCATTATATTAAGTGTGTACAGACCACCTTCAGGATTGTATGATTGTTTTGAAAAGGTTATGGATGAAGTGTTGCACAAAATTTGTAATTCAAACAAGTCTATCATAACTTGTGGTGATTTTAATGTTAATTTGTTAGAAAATTCTGGGTTAAGTACTAAAATTATAAGTTTGTTTCAGTCATACAATCTTGCTAACCAATTTTTGGAGCCCACTAGAATAACTCCCACTAGTGCCACATGCCTAGATAACATTTACACAGATGTTACACCAACCCATAAAGAAATGATTAATTTAATAGACTCTGATCATTGCGGACAATTGATCATTATTCCTAATATTAACAAAAAAGTTATTAAAAAAGATATCACTGTTACCTCAAAAACTAGTAATCGCTTGGAAACATTTAAAACTAAACTTTTAAGTAAATTACCATTTTTGTCGACTAATGATGACCCTAATGAACAATATAATGATTTTTTTAATATGTATTGCACACAATTTGATAACACATTCATTCCAAAGACTTTCTCGGTGAATAGTAACGCTTCATTCAGTGACTGGGCCACCATTGGTATACATAAGAGTAGAAAACGACTTTATGAATTATATGATGAACGGACTTGTATAAACACTGCTGAATTTAATTTATATGTTAAGAATTATTCAAAATTATTTAAAAGAGTTTGCAGTATGGCCAAGTCACGTTATTTGAGTTCAAAAATTAAAAATAGTAGTAATGTAATTAAAATGACATGGAGTATCATTAACAGCGAAACGGGAAGGTCATGCAACCGCTGTAGTAACTACACGCTTGATATTGATGACAATATAATTAATTCAGATTCCCAAGTCGCCGCGGCCTTTGAAAATTTCTTTGCTGATGTTCCCGTATCCACTACTAAATCTCTAAACTCATCACCCACTGCTGCAGAGTCTTTACTTAAGGAAAACGTTCCTGTATGTGATTCTGAATTTCATTTTAAATATGTCACCTGCAAAGATATAATTAAAACCTTTCACACATTAAATGTTAAAAAGACCGCAGATCTATGGGGTAATTCTGTGGACGTTGCTAAGTCCATAATAAACATTGTAGCACCTACTTTAGCTGTTATTTTTAATAATTGTATTGATCGTGGTGAGTTTCCTGATCTTATGAAAAACAGTAAAATAATACCGTTATTTAAATCGGGTAGTACATCAGACCCTACTAATTATAGACCTATTTCAGTACTACCTACCTTTAGTAAAATTTTTGAAAAACTTATTTTGAATCAAATGCAAGGATTTTTTAATAATCACAAATTACTGCATAACAAACAGTTCGGTTTTACGAGGGGTCGTTCGACTACTGATGCCGGAGTTGAACTTTTAGGACATGTTTATGATGCATGGGAGGACAAATGCGATGCTTTGGGAATCTTTTGCGATTTGTCCAAGGCATTCGATTGTGTTCTTCATGAAACATTGATCAGGAAACTGCACCACTACGGAATCCGAAACGCCTCTCTGGATCTTCTTACTTCTTACTTAAGTGATAGGATTCAGAGAGTTGATGTTAATGGAAAAAGATCACCCGGATCGGTAGTAAGAATGGGGGTCCCCCAGGGCTCAATTCTTGGGCCATTTTTATTTCTTATTTATATAAATGACTTGCCTTACCTCATAAAGGATAAACATGATATAGTGTTATTTGCAGACGACACTTCACTTTTATTTAAACTGAAACGTCAGCAGCTGATTACTGACAATGTAAATAGCGCCCTTGCAATAGTAGTTAACTGGTTTAATGTTAATAACCTACTTCTTAACGAGAAAAAAACTAAATGTATTAAGTTTACGATACCTCATGTTAGACAAGTAGAAACTAGTGTTCTCATAAAGGGTGAAGTGCTGAAACCCGAAAATACCACAGTTTTCTTAGGCATAACTTTGGATACCAAGCTTCAATGGGGCCCCCACATAGATAAATTGTCAAAAAAGCTTAGCTCTGCAGCATACGCCGTTAGAAAAATTCGTGGTTTAACTGATTTAGAGACAGCCCGTTTAGTATACTTTAGTTATTTTCATAGTGTGATGTCGTACGGTATTCTGTTGTGGGGAAATGCCGCCGATATCCAGACAATTTTCGTTTTACAAAAAAGGGCAATTCGTTCTATCTATAAATTAAGTCCCAGACACTCCCTCAGAGATAAATTTAAGGAGATTAATATAATTACTGTGCCTTCTCAGTATATTTATGAAAATCTTTTGTATGCACATAAAAATATTAATCTGTTTAAAAAATACAGTGATATCCACAATATAAATACTAGAAACAAACACAAATTTATTGTTCCTACAACCAGGCTCAAGAAAATAGGTGGCTCGTTTAGATGCCAATGTATACGTTTTTATAATAAACTTCCTAGCCACATTCAAGATCTAAGCTTTAATAAATTCAAATCTTTTATAAAACGGAAACTATGCCAGAAAGCCTATTATACTGTGAAAGACTATATTGAGGACAAAAAGGCTTGGGATTGAGCTGCTCCAATAAATTTACACGGTGAATGTTGATTTTAATTTGCTAGCTATTTTAGACATGAATATTTACTGTAAAAAGTATTATATTATTTTCATTATTGAGAATATGAGGACTATGTGGGTCATTGTTTCAGTTATATTCTTGATCTGGCAGTTTAAGTAGTTTATGCGGCTTACCCAAATGTCCTTTCTTTGGTATTGTTCGTCGAATCGTTGAGCTCCTTAAGTTCTGAGTTGAGCTGCACGGTTACTGACAAATGCGTGCACTGACTGGACAGGTCCACTTAATCTGTGTGGTTCTTTCCTCAAAAGACCATTTCAGACACCAATCTACATGGTTCTCAAACATTATGTCCGATTTTTTTATATACACATTGACATTGTTGTATTTTATATACACAATGACATGAGTATTTACTTGTAAAGTAGTATGTTATTTTAATTATTGTGAATGTGAGGATTATGTGGGTCATTGCTTTTTTTTTTCGCAGTTAATTTTGATCATGATCTGGCAGATTGAGTAATTTATGTGGCCTACCCAAATGTCCTTTCTTTGGTATTGTTCGTCGAATCGTTGAGCTCCTTAAGTTCTGACTTCCTGAGTTGAGCTGCACGATTACTGACAAATGCGTGCACTGACTGGACAGGTCCACTCAATCTGTGTGGTTCTTTCCTCAAAAGACCATTTCAGATACCAATCTACATGGTCTTCACATGATCTGACCAAGATTATGTCTGGACTTTAAAAGAGACTGTGACCTCTGAGTTTGTTTCGGCCTTTCTTCTCAGAGTAGTCAGATAGGAAACGCCGACCTCATCTAGTTTAAAAATATGATTGACGTGTAAAAGTGTTTGTACAAACCTACTTACAGAAATAAAATCATTTATCATTTATCATTTATCATTTAATGAAGCGTCCTCGAGTGGAAATACTTAAACCACTCGGAGGAACCACACGTACATACTGTACGTTCAGCACATCCTGGCTGGGCACTGGGCAATCAGCTCAACTACTAACCATCTTTCTGACTGACTAATATTTTGAACGCGAGCTATTCTAAAGCGCTTACACAAGATAAAATTGAATGGGTGCGCTTAATTAAAATATATAATTCAACGTGTTACATAGAAAATATAGAGCATGTCATTCGGCCGAGAGTAAGGTAAGGGATGCACATACGTGCGCGTAGGCAACGTCATATTGCGCCCTTTTTTACCCGACTGCGCCAGAAGGATGGTAAAGAATGGGTCCCGACTGCTACAATTTTTCTTGTATTTAAAAAAATATTGTTAAACATTTATATAAATTTGACGCTTATAAGCATTGCCGTATCAACTTTGGCGATTTTTAAGTTAAGTCGGGGTAATCGGGTATGACGACTTTCTTGTTTTAGGGTTTTTACATTTCCAAATTACACAGAAACGTAGTCGGTTTTTTTAAGTTTTTTAATTTCGTAAGAACTGTCATAATTAGGAAAATGATCGCTAGCTCAACGTGTTGCCAACTTGCTTCATGTTGTGAACTCTGCGATGAATGGATCGCTAGTTGGGCACGCGCTAAAAATGATACTTTAATTTTCTTTTTGTTTCGATAGATTATTATTATGTTTTTTTTTACTAGAATGACTATATTTCATGTCTACTTGAAGGTAATAACTTAGTTTGCACTAAGATGATAATTACACGATTTTTATTTTTTGATTTTGGAATTGACAAATTAAATGATTATGTAACAATTACTGAACCTAATATTTCGAGTTGGAGAAATTTTTTAATTTCATTCTGTATAAGTATATCATAACTAACTACCTACTCGTATAGGTCTTATCGATTCGAAAAAATTCAAATTCAAAATTTCTTAAGACACGAGACCAGTTTGGACGGTGACCCCCAAACAAGACGTTTGCCTGTATCTTGTGGGTCCGAAAAAGAAAAAAATCTTTTGTTAGGCATAGGTCTTGGAGTCCATAAATGTCGGTCTTTGTCCTTATCCATATTTTCAATTGTTTTAAAATTATGGTTTGTCCCTCTAAATTTTGTTTCAGTGCGTTTAGTGGAATAGCTCAGGTGCCGTTCGGTCAAGTTCTTTAATAATCAGTGCTATGCGTGGAATACCTCTTTTTGTTAACTGTATCACAGGTCTTGGATGCTGACGTACATACATTCATCATCATCATCATCATCATCAGCCTATATTCGTCCACTGCTGGACGTAGGCCTCTCCTAGTGAACGCCACTGAGCCCGATCCTCGGCTCTCCTCATCCAGTCTCTGCCAGCTGCCTTTTGCAAGTCGTCACTCCACCTGGCTGGCGGGCGTCCCACACTACGTTTGTCTAAGCGCGGTCTTCACTCTAGAACTCGTTTTCCTCAAAGATTGTCCGTTCTGCGAGAGATGTGACCAGCCCATTGCCACTTCAGCTTGCTTAGTCTTTAGGCTATGTCAGTTACCTTGGTTCTCTGGCGGATCACCTCGTTTCGGACTTTATCCTTCAGAGAGGCTCCAAGCATAGCTCGCTGAGCGACTTTAAACTTATGGACCAGTCTCACCGTGAGTGTCCAGGTTTTGGCTCCGTAAGTCATAACCGGTAGGACACCCGCGTTAAAGACTTTCGTCTTTAGGCCCATACATACATTAAAATATACCTATTCGTGGAAGTTATTTTGTAAGGCTAGAATGGGTTCATGAAACAGATGAAAAGGTATTATCAAAGTCTAATTATTCCTTGTTAGCCTATCGTTCAATCACGGCGTATGAAGGAGCGCTTACACTCAGACAATAGCGGCCTGCCCACCCGTAACAAAAACAATCGCAAAGAATCGCGATTCTTATAAAAGATCGCGTTTAAATGAGCGCTAACCCTTGATTATCGTTCGATATCGAGGCGAGATCGCTTCGGGCGAAATGTGCCTATAATTTCGCGGACGCGGCAACGTGTCGCGTGCCTTTATCGATTGTTTTATTTATCGATAACGTGTTAACGGTGATGTGTGGTTGGCCTTTAATTGATTGAGAGTTAGGCGAAGATAGTTTTTTGTTAAATGTCTATTACTGCAAGATTATAATAACTATCAGGTTAAAATAATGTTAAACTGAGGGTAGAGCTTTCTGAGAGAAAAACTTTTTTCAGAGAATGTACTTAGGTAAGTATGTACTATAAAAATATTATCTAATTTTGTTCATACCGCAAAATCCCCATCATATATTATGGGCACGTTCCGAATTGCACTGTAATCGATTTGTGCGTGCTTACACCCGTTTCGAATTAGCGTGAGCGCGATAACGATGTCCAGTTGATCGTCATGACATGCGCCATCTTGCGATAACGCCGGCCAAGCCTTATACTAATATCATCGTTAGTACTGTCAAAAATTACAATTGTGCATTGTGCTGTTGAGTTGTTTTGAGTTTGTAGCGGTATCCACATCGCCACATGCGAACTACACGTCATACTGACGTCACGTAAATCCTACACCGCGCAAGCAAAGTTTATCGCGCGACTAGCATACATATACACATAGTTGCCCACCAGACACGACACCCGTCTGGTCGGAGGATCCTCCCTTTTCTATAGAGTATGCGTGATCTTTACACCCTGTCCCTCATACCTCTATAAGTTGCATCTTTGGTCTTATACATCTTAACCAACAAAACAGAAGTGCCAATACTTTGAATTTCCATTTTCAAAAAATAATACAGTCGGTATTTCTTTCGAGTGCAAGGTTTAGGGTTAACGTTGAGCGAGCACTGTGAGCGCGTTCACGAGCGTTCTGAATTGTTGACAGCTCTCAGCTGTCATTGTCGTGATATCTAAATCGGAACGGAAATTATTGATGTGAGCGCTGTGAGCGATTATGGCGTAATTCGAAATATACCCTATGTCTCCGGATGACAGCGATGCGAACGCGTAAGTGACCAAAAAACAAAAGGAAATTTTGTAATTATTCGTATATTTATTTAGTTAGTCATTTATCTCCTAAGTTCATTATAAGTTTTTTTTAAATAATTCTATTCTATCTTATCTTTAACCTACCCTAGAGTTTTACAGTAGATTATAGCAGAAGTTATGAAAACAAAAACTGTTCTAGATTTTATTTATCAGTCCATAACATAAATAATATAAATTTTAAACAAACGCAATTATTCAATAAAAAAAAAACAACCGACTTCCAAAAAAAACACTAAAAGACGTGAAAAATAACTTTTATTTCGGAAGTCGGTGCCTTTGGTTTTGTATTTTCGTTTTTGGCCACCGACTTCCGAAATAAAAGTTATTTTTCACGTCTTTTAGTGTTTTTTTTGGAAGTCGGTTGTTTTTTTGTAAAAAAGTTTTTATTTTTCACTTTTTAGTTGCGGTACCTACCCCACACAAATTCGTATTCCACTAATTGGTATGTAAATAACAGTGACAGCAAATTATCAACACATCATCAATATAAACGAAGTGGAAAAAATATGCAGTATTAAGGATAACTCAAAAACTACTGGTCAGAACTTGATCAAATTTAAATGGGACCACATGTGAAGCTCCAGCTATCAAATAAAAAAAGGATCATCCAAATCGGTTCACCCAAAAAAAAGTTATGAGCTAACACACATAAAAAAAAAAAAAAAAAAAAAAAAAAAAAAAAAACATACAGACGAATTGAGAACCTCCTCCTTTTTGTGAAGTCGGTTAAAAACATATGATTTATCTAATATGCATATTTGATTACAGAAACATAAAACTAATAGAGTGATACTGATCATGTTTGTGTCTGTGTGTAGTCATGGTCATTTCCTTTACACGAACGGTTACAGAAGAATTCAAATTAGTTTCCTTCATTGCCTATTCGCTAGGAGGCAGTGGGTGGCCTGATCGGTAAAAAAATACTTTAAATTGTAACCTTTTCATTTGAGGCATAAACAGAGAAAGGTTAATTATTTTTAGTGCAATTTTACCAGCCCAACAGCTGGGTGGTCTAAAGATTGCTAATGAAAACATATTTCTTTTGTATTAAAGATGGCAACTAAAGGATTTAGCCTTAAAAGATAACGTCATGGGGACAAGCTACCTGTATTTTTTGGAGCTGTGCCTCAGTCATATTCGGCCTACAATGTTCCCACTGCTGGGACACACGCCTCATCTCTGTAAGAGGGAGTTGGCAATAATCCACCACGCGGGCCTTTGCGAGTTGGGGATGTCACATATCTTCGATTTTTTGGTACTAGGACACGCCGGTTCCCTCACGATGTTTTCCTTCACCGTTTTGAGAGCAGTGGTGATGAAATAAATGACACAAAGTAAAGAGCCTTTCTGGGTTCGAACTGACGACCTACGACACGTAAGTCGGGGCCGTTATCACTGGTTCACTAGTGCTCGTTAAACCGTAACTTGCGTTCATTTAACATCGCCAGAATTATTTTTTTAAGCCTCTTGCTGACTTCGCCACATACATACCATTCTGCCATCTTCAAAACGAGTTTGAGTAGGTAAACATACACATAATCTCACGCCTTCTTCCCATGGGGGTAGGCAGAAACTACAGAACGCCACCTGCTACGACCCATACATACTCCTTTAGCCTCGTTTACGTTCATACATCTGGTCATACACGCACGCCGGTTGTGAGTACTACGCACCTGACCTTTCTGAAGAACATCACCAATAAGGTCACTATATGTCTTCCTAGGGCGTCCCCTTGTAAATACCTTTTGTTAATCGCCCTTCATTCATCCTCTCAACATGACCAAACCATCTTAGCATACTCTTTTCAATTTTTGTCACTACATCTTCCTTTAAACCGCACCGTTGCCTTATCAAATCATTCTTCAGTCTATCATTCCTAGTCACACCACACATGCTTCGCAAGGAACGCATTTCCACAGCATTTATTCTACTTTCATGCTTCTTTTGCCACACCCAACACTCACTTCCATACATAAGCGTAGGCACCAGCACACCATTGTGAACAACCAGTCGTGCTTTTTTGGACATCAACTGGTTGATTGAGTAGGTATTTTATAATATACCATTTTTTCATTGTAGAGACCCATGTGGGTACGGTATGTGTGCAACGCAAGAGAAGAAACCAGCGCTGGGACTCTGTCTTGCATAGGGTCGTAGCATTATGCTGACCGATTGCAGTTTTGCGTGGATGTGACGCGTATTTTCCCCCAACTCGTTCTTTTTTGTATTTTTGTGTTTTTCTCTGCGTCATGTTTATCGCAAATAAACGTAGGCATTTTCCTTCTTCTTTCTAGAAGTATTGTTTCTGTAGTACAAGAGAACAGCTCTTTTTCAATGTTCTGCAGTAGCAACTTTACTGATAATGGGCACAGGTAACTTTCACGATAGATTCTTCGTTTAGTTAAGAATGTGCTCGCATATTACATGGGACTTAAACATAACTGGCGAAATGTGGGTGTACTATAGGTGCAATTCTGCTTAACCTTTCGGGGATTTCAAGCGTGATATAATACCCAATATTATGAATTCTGAACTTGTCATGATACTGGAAACTGCTCACCCGACAAAAACAACAATATAAACATGCAACCGCATAATCATACTGACGATTATCAGACAAGGTAATTAAACGTGGTCCGTTTACATTTTTAACGTATCGCGCCAGTATTAAAGATTTTTTAATGTCCGGTAACAAGGCTGGTTAATTTGAAGCAGATGCGCTTTGGTGGCGCGTTTGAATGGGATAGTGGGGTCGGCGAGTGGTGAGTAGGGGTTAAAGTTTCAGTGGGTACAGGATATAATGTATAGCTATTAATTACTGTTTTTTTTGTTGTTGATAAAATTGATTTCATGCTTTTTACTTTAACTTATTAATATTCTTTACCAAGTACCGAATCAGTAACTTTCATTTATTAAAATCAAATATATATATATTTTCGTTTTTAATATCTTTACAATTATAATAGACTAAAGCATTGGTTTCATAAAAAAAGCGATGAACGGTCACACAATAACGGCTGTCCAAATACAGAACAGACAGCAGAATAAGACAGATTTCTATGACGGTTGTAAAAATATGACGGAATCGCTGTCCTAAGAAACCAAAGCTTTACGAGTCAATAAAAAAATGACGGGGATGGTGTTGTAAAGGAATGAGGAACAGGGTGTAAAGTTCTCTCATACCTCCATAGAACAGCGAGGATCCTCCGGCCAGACGGTTGTTGTGTCTGGTGGGCAACTGCCCGACGATTGATGTCGGGACGTTGTATATAATGCTAGTTGCGCGGTAAACTCTGCTTGCGCGATGCAGGATTTTGCGTGACGTCAGTATGTTGCGTAATTCGCATGTGGCGTTGTACAATTTAATTTACGAATTACACCATCCTTTTAACGTTTTATTATGCTACCATCTATTAAGGCTCCAGCAGAGACTCTAAAGGAACAATTTCTATGAAAACTTCATGGGAATTGTTCTACCGGACTGGCGTCGCACATTTGCATAGCGCCTGTCTGTGGGAGCCTTTATTTGGATAGAATATCTTCGTCTTCCACATTGATACATTCATATCTACCCGTTTATTACACAGACACATACTTACACACAAAACACTATCTTCTAAACTCGGCCACCTAAACGAGGCATCGTTTTTGCTATAAGCGTGTGCGCACGTGACTGCCATGTCGATTGTCCTAATTAGATCAAAGGTGACCGACACAGACCAGTTATTATAAGAATTTTAATTTCACACCAGCTACAGTTGCTCGAGCCTAAAACAGTAAGCTAAATAATAACTGAAGATGCTAATTCGAAATGTTTTTAATTTAGCTGTTTAATGATATAAAAAAGGCCTACAGGAACTTTAAGGACCTGCCAAAGTTTGAAAGAAAGAAATAAAATAAATTTACTTGACCCCGGTTAAGGCACACACAGTTCTAAAGGTCAGTGCACGTTAAGCATGATGATTTTAGCAAAATACAATCTCTGTAAACAAAACTTGCTTCAACCCGCGACTTCTTTCGCGTCGAATAAGCATAATCCTATGGCAATTGGCACTAATGTAGCATTCTATCAGTAAAAGCATCTTGGTAAACAGTTATTCCAGAAATTACCTCTTAAAAAAAACCTCTTTGTAATATTAGTTTCGAAGTTAAGATGTAGGTAGCCTAAGTATCCAGAAATTCATAGATTATTACTAACTACATTAGACCTTAAACACTTGGCTAATGAAGCAACCAACTTTAGATAAGATAATACGCCTCTATCCTCTAGAAATACCAGTTTTGATGAGTCTTGACTTGATAGTTTCTTCGTTAGGAATATCTCACATTTTTGTACCTAAAAGGATAACTTGATCACAAACAGATGTAGCAAATTAGTACTCATTAAGTAGCTAATTGGACAAACGAAAGCAGTCGCTAATTTTCATAACTTGCTGCACCACAGGATAGAAAAAAAAAACAGATTAACAATGATGTACTAACGAGATGCATTTGAACTGTTTTAACACTTTTTTTTCTACTCTGTCACCTGTATTAATTTACTTGACATATCAAATAAGATGTCGACATGTGTTATTCTTAAATTATTTTAACCGACTTCAAAAAGGAGGACGTTCTTAATTCATCTGTATTTTTTTTTGTATGTTTCTACGCGGTATCTCCCGCAATAGTGTATCGATTTGGAAAACTCTTTTCTAATGGATAGAGTGCGCCGCAGGGATGGTCCCATATAAATTTTATCAATTTTGCTTGGGTATTTTTTCAGTCAGCTTCAATAATACGTATTTTTTCCACTTAGTGTATATTGATGATGTTATAATAACTTCCTGTCACTGTTATTTTGTGTTAGTAGTGGTATACGAATTTTTGGGGGTCTAACTAAACCGAGAAAAATTAAACCTTTTAAAAAAAAAAAAACAACTGACTTCCAGGAAAAGCCCAACAACGTGAAAAATTACTTTAATTTCGGAATTAGTTCAGACAATAATATAAATATTTGCACACCTTATTAGGTAAAAATACAGAGTAGGTACTTTATATTTATTTGTAACACCTATTTATACCTACCTGTATTAAGCAAATAAATAATTTGATATGATTTGATTTGGAAGTCGGTGGCAAAAAACGAAAATACAAAGCCAAAGACAGTGACTTCCGAAAGTAAAGTTATTTTTCACTTGGTAGTGTTTTTTTTGGAAGTCGGTTGTTTTTTTGTTTATAACGCTTTTTTTATAATCAATATTAATGTAGATGTTTATCCATTATGACGCTCCGCTGCTGGGTCAGTTATTTTAGGGATCTCACAGATCTTGAAACAAGCAACAAAACAGTTCTATTTATTTAAGTCTTATTATATTCGGCCAAACAGAGCCACTGCTACACAATTATTTTCAAAACTATAAACAGATGTTATTTGCAGTAATATTGCAGGGTATCAATGATTAAAGGCTCCCGCAAACAGGCGCGACGCGACAGCCCGACACAAAGGCGCCGCCCGTCGCACTGCTCGCGGTGCCAGTGTGCACGAGACTTTACGAATTATGTAATAATATAGTTAAAATGAAATTTTACTAATACATAATTACGAGTTGTAGGTCGTGGGTTCGAACCCAGACAGGCGCTTTACTTTGTGTAAAGCATTTAATTACCACTGCTCTCAAGAACGGTGAAAGAAAATATCATGAGGAAACAGGAATGTCCTAGAACCGAAAATTCGAAGACATGTGACATCTACCAACCCGCACTGGGCCCGCGTGGTGGATTGCAGCCCACTCCTTCTCGAAGATAGGAGACCTGTGTCCCAGAAGTGGGAACGTTATAGGCTGGTTATGATAGTTCAAATGAGCGGGAAAAGTGTTATCGGGTTTTTCTATCAGAAATCAGTAGTAATTATTTCTTTACGAAGTTTTTAGGTGTTTTTTGTGAGGTCGATTAGTTGACTGCCTCATTGGTCTAGTGGCCACAAGCGCTACTGCTGAGCGTGAGGTCCAGAGTTCGATTCCCAGGTCGGGCAAAGTGTAACTGGGTTTTTCCATCTGGAATTTATCAGTAGCAGCCCAGAGTCTGAATTTTTGCCCGGTTGATGGCAATAGGCTCGCCCCCTATTACATGGGACTTAAACATAACTGGCGAAATATGGGTGTACCATAGGTACACCTCTGCCCATCCCTTCGGGAAAACAAGGCGTGATTATATGTTATGCCAGTTCAAAGAAGAGTACAAGCTGTATCACATAACTTCTTATACAAAGTTCTCACACCATTTTGTAAATACTTACATGATAATCCTTTTTTAGACCGTTGCGGAATCCCGTTTTTACCCGTAAATCCTCATGATACAGTTCATATATTTCCCCACATATCGCAAAGTACATAAAGGTGTAAACTGTTATTTCCTTGGTATCAGAAAAAGCTGCTCATCCGCGTTAATTATGCCACTCATAGCGCGCGGATCCAATAAAAATATCAGCAATTCTTTGATGAAACATACGGGATTTAAATGTGTTCCTTCCGGCTACGTTTTTCTCTCAATACGGTGCACAATATGCCGCATAGTCCCGTCGATCTGCAAGGTTATCAAAATAAAGGATTTTTTCGATAAATTTATTTTTAACATAAGAACACTATTTTATTGAATGACAGCTTTTACCCTATCTGGTGTAGATACTAAAGAACTTCCCATTTATACTATATTACATTTATAACTGACCCAGCAGCAGAGCCTCATAATGTATAAACATTTCTGTTTCCATAACACACGTATCTTCATTAATATTGATATATAAATAAACCCTTTTACAAAAAAAACAACCGACTTCCAAAAAAAAAAGACTACTAGATGAAAAATTATTTTTCACTTTTTGTTATTTTTCTAAAAAAGGTTACTTTTTTCATGTTTTAGTTGTGATGTACACAACACACAATTTTTATGGACTTTTCTGACAACATTATATTTGTTTACAATAAGATTATGAAAACAGCAGTTTTTCTACTCAAAAGACACCACTGTCACCATTTCGTCGCTGAAACTTGTGATACCTACTTTATAGTCATTATCTGTTGGCTATCAACCAAGTCATCCTCAATACATCGCAAAACGCGTCGCGCCCGCTCTTGAAAATTCCCCTACATTCCACCCGCGGCTGTATCTAAAGGAAACATCATGCAACAATGGCGGAATGGTATCAGCTCTCATGGTTGTCACCTGTCGTAATTACAATAAAAACTGGTGAGTCTCACATGCGATTATACTTGCTACGCGTGGCGTGAAGTTTAGACGTTTTTCGAGAGATACGGTGAGGTCATGTTGGTGAAGCGGTGGCGATTTCGGCTAGGCGGTTGGTGGGCCTCATGTGTCATGTACACTTTTGTAAAACTGTTAGAACGCTACTTAAATTGTCATAGGTATTGCAATTTCTCCCAATCTCTAAAAAAAATGTGAGTTTAAATAACATTATGGACGAATTGGCAACATTATTATTTTGCTTAGCTGTGCGATCATTAACACACGCTTTTGTGGGGACCTGAAATGTCTAGTTAGGTACTTAATATAATATTTAGTTGGTATATTCAACAAGAGTCATATTTTAAATACAAGTGTTTACTTCAATATCTTGGTATGACACTCGACCATGTTTATTTCACAGAAACTACAATTATATAGGTACTGGAAATATAATGTAAATAAGACATGGATAGCCTTCACTTATCTGCGACGCAAATATATTTCTTTCTTTCTTTTCTTTCCTATAACTAAGTACTATTTTCGCTTCCGCGTTACTCGAAGTCGCAGCCTTAAACCCACCTTCACACTAGCAACAATAATCGGCGCGGAGTTAAATGTTAGTTCACTATTAAGTGATCCAGTGTCGTGGCATGAAAATTGACAGCAATGGATGGCTGACATTTGTAAAAGTATAATCAAAATTGTATTGTGACAAAGTATCGGCTATTCTTGGCTCATTATCTTCTTTGAACATCATATTGTAGGTGTTTATGGTAAACGTTTATCTTTAGATGTTTTTTGTTAAGGAGTTAAGGGGTTAATTCATGGGTTTGATAGAAAATTGTTATTGTAAGTGGCAAGACTGACAGGCTAGAAAAAATAGACTAGGCTATCAGACTTTTTTGCACACAATATATTAAAAATGTTGTTAGGTGGTCCAAGATGCTTAATTATTTTATATCTTACTGCAAACTTATTGGTAGAAGACGTTTAAAAATAAAAGAGGAATGAAATTCGATAAATTTTATCAACAGATATAGTTGAATATACAATTGTGTTTCCAGAAATCCTGTCAAATAATTGGGCCTTTCCTATATCTATTGGCATGGTTCGTAAAACGCTACAACTGTGGTATAGGATACATCATGACAATTTTCAATTGAAAAGTGGTTAGGTTACATGTTTGATAAAATCATTTCTCAAATATAAATGATTTTATTTCTGTAAGTAGGTTTGTAAAAACACTTTTACACGTCAATCATGCTTTTTAAACTAGATGAGGTGGCATTTCCTATTTGACTACTCTGAGAAGAAAGGCCGAAACAAACTTAAAGGTCACAGTCTCTTTTAAATTCCAGTCATAATCTTGGTCAGGTCATATGAAGACCGTGTAGATTGGGGTCTGAAATGGTCTTTTGAGGAAAGAACCACACAGATTGAGTGGACCTGTCCAGTCAGGGCACGCATTTGTCAGTCATCGTACAGCTCAACTTAGAACTTAAGGAGCTCAATGATTCGACCAACAATACCAAAGAAAGGACATTTGGGTAGGCCGCATAAATTACTCAAACTGCCAGGTCATGATTCAAAGTAACTGAAAAAAAAAAACAATTACTCATATAATCCTCACATTCACAATAATTAAAATAAAATTATACTTTACAAACTAAATACTCATGTCATTGTTTAAATAAAATTCATCAATGTCATTGTGTATATAAAAAATCGTACATAATCTTTGAAGACCATGTAGATTGGTGTCTGGAATGGTCTTTTCAGGAAAGAACCACGCAGATTAAGTGGACCTGTCCAGTCAGTGCACGCATTTGTCAGCAACCGTGTAGCTCAACTCAGAACTTACTTATAACTTACGCTATATACTTATATAGTATACCAACTATAAGTCAAATTAAAGCCCTCTCCCTCTCTCATTGCTCTGTCCAACAGGGTCCACAATGATCGTAACTTTGTAAAACATACCACATAGGTTCATGTTGTAGAATGCAATATCGATTATTAAGTAATCTTTTAGCAATGAACGCTCAGAAGATTACTGTAAATCCTGCAACCAGTCAACCTGGCCATAGCAACAAACCTCACCACATTTAGTACGACTCTAACAACCATACAGGGTCAAATTAAATTAGGTAGCGAAACTCTACAGACGTGATGGGTATCATAATTTTAACATGATAAAACAAAAAGAACTGTTCTTCTCAACTCATACTTCAAGTCAATAACACTACAAGCGGTCGTTGACCCCAAAAAATAATATTATCATAATAATTAATTTTTGCTTTATCATGTTTGTATATGGATACCTACCATGTTCGCAGAGTTTCACTAGCTAATTCAATTTGACCCTGTACAATTACCATGATCGACCAATCCGCGTAAAATCGCAGCGATTTTTAAACGCTCGTGTAACGGTCTCGAACGCCTATTAATTACTATTGATGGTTTCACGCGCAATTTTACTTAGACATTTATTATTGAAGACAATGGAAAACTATCGATGTATGGTAATAGAGGCGTGAAACGGAACAAAGATGTGGTAAATTGAACCGTATTGCTGAGAGAAGGGTTCCGTTCATTTTTTTAAAACCTTGAACCAAGTATTTGTTATATGGAAGGTGATAAGGGTCGGTGGCGGCTAACGGCTCTTTTAAGTCAGCTAAAGACTAGTTATCCTGCATTGCAGATCTGGAGCTGGTAATCACAATTTGGCTGTATCTTGTTCAGATAGCTATATCTACACCACTGCTTGGACCTACTTATTTGGCCACTTTTTATGGAATAAACATATCTTCTGATATAAAGTGACGAATGCTGGACTTGCCACTTGTGTCAAAACTATTGACTAAGCCTAGTGACTCACCTACCGAAAAATATGCGACGGAAACGCCCGTGCTTATATTTTCTATGACAATTGCATAACACATAACAATGACAATCGGTCGCAATGGCTTTCATCTTGACAGTTCAGTTACGTTCATTGCGTTATTTATGTTGCCGAGCAGATTAATTTTTCAAACTTAAGGAGCAATGAATTAGGAATTTCTTTCAAACCCCTCGGTTTGTGATTTAAAGTTTGTTATGCAATTAGGGTGAAGATATGGTTAGTATGAGTTAGTCCGGATTGGTAGATGTCACATGTTTCTGAACTTTTAGTTCTAGGACATGCCGGTTTCCTCACGATGTGTTCCTTCACCATTTTGAGAGCAGTGGTGGTGAAATTATTTACGCAAAGTAAAGCGCCTGGCTAAGTTCGAACCCACGACCTACAACTCGTAAGTCGGGGCCGTTACCACTGGGCCACCACTGCTCTCTCACGCACAATTTACAGAAAATGAGAAAAAAATAACTTTCTTTCCGCAATAAAACAAAGGTTTAACCCAAATCCCACTGAACCCTACCCACGTTATTCTAAACGTTGTTTCAGATAGATTCTGTAACGACTAATAAAGATTATTAACAGCCATTGTAGCCCGATCACACGGCAATATAAAACGCGTTTTTGTGCGTATGCGCCGATGCGATGTTATAAACCTGACACGTATTCAATGGGTTGGACTTATAGAGCAATCAATTTAATTTAGCTCGTGTTTGCAGAACATTGTAATGAGGCTTTCTTTGGGTATAGTATATTATAGAATACAGTAAGACTGTGTATCAAATCTATCATTTATAACCAAGACCCGTTTGCATTGTCAACGAACAACTCTGGATACAATTTCTTTGATTTATTTGAAAGCCACCTCATTGCTTAAAGCCCCATTTACACGGTGCTAGTTTATTACATGTGGCATACCATAAATGTGAAATAACAATTGACTGGCACTGTCTCAACAAGTACAATTGTTGCACGATATGGGCAAGTTCGTTGCCGTTCAAAACTGGGTATAGTTGGAAACAGCACGTACAATAAAATCGCACGCACAATAAAATCGCTCGTAAAATAAAATCGCACGTACAACAAAATCACATTCAATTCTGGCATGAAATTTTTCTATTGTACAAGAACGTGCAACTCTGTGTTTAGATGAGGCAAAACTTGCATGCAATAATCGCCTTACAATCATGGCCTTAGTGTATGTAGAAGTCGCATGCAATTATTGAATGGCAAAACTTGCATTCAATTATTGTGTGCCATTTTATGGAAATCGCACGCGTGTAGACACTTACATGCAATTCTTGAATGGCAATAATTGAACGTGTTTTAAGGCATGCGATTATTTCTCGTGAACTTTCCAGAAACTTGCACTGTGTAAATGGGATTTAAGCGTAAAATTTACGCTTAGGTAGCTAAATGTGCAAAGATTTAGTTAGGTATGTTGTTCGTCGGCGTCGGGAGTCAATAGCCGACTGCCGGCCACCGCAGGCGCGGGCTTGCGGACGGCGAGCAATGGGCAGCTCGCCGTCCGGTAAGCATCAGGCCCGGGTCGACGGCGAGACGTGTTCCACGCGCGCCTCAAAGAGATGTCAGCTCCATTGGCGGGGTCCGATAGGGCCGATGCCTGCCGGGTCGCGGATTGTTCGAAAGAGTTACCGCGGCCCTGGCGCACAGGCAACTGAAGGAACACGGGTGGGTTTTAGTCAGTAAGAGTCTGACAAGCCCTTCCGCTCCGCCCAGAGCGGGAGAAGTAATTTGATGATTCCCGAACCAAAAAAAAAATGGTATGTTGTGGAAAGTATGAAATTCAGATAGCATGAAGTGAGTCATGCTTTTAAGGTTTATAATAGCCAGAATAACGACTAACCACTCCGAAGACCAAATTATCGCAGACAAAGGCTGGTGGGTCACCTCACGTATCTACGATCGGGCGATCGGTCGGTCGATCGGTCGATCGGTCTATTCGTCTTCAACGATGCTCAAAAACTGAAATTACTTCAGATAACGGTGTGACAGCTAAACGTGACTTCCATGTTGTATCGTTTTCTTTTTCATGTGACCGTTATTCAGGTTTGTGAGGTGGGACGCTGATCCAATTTTGACCAACTTTTTGCCGAAATTGGGTCACGTCGTTTATTACCGGCACTTAAAATACATTACAATCGGGATATTTCGCCTAGTGTGTTACTGCACTTAAATGGTCAGGATGTGTGTGTCACATGTGTGTGTAATGTCATTGTTTAAGTGTGTGTATGGCTGTCATTCTGTATTGTAGGACCTGGACTGAAAAACAAAGTGTTAGTTAATTTGTAATTAGATGCGAATTTGAAGGAAAAATTGTATATTTACGCTAAAAATACGCTTAATCTGTAATAGTCCTAGGTTCAAATAATACAACAATACTTTCTATGGTAAATATTTTCTCTATGACTTAAAGAAATGGATGAAGATGAACGAATGGATGAAGGATGAAGAGTATGGTAACATGAGCAACTAAAAATTGTGCAAGCGAAAGCGTGGAAGACAAAAGAGCTAAAAGTACGAAAGCTCTTATAGTTACTCGTATTTTGAATCTTCTTTGTCGTGCCGACGCGACGCGCGACGGCACGTCAATTTATTAAATTTTGTTGGCCGAAAACTTCGCCACTTCCACGGTATCGTCAATGGCAGCGCAGAGGTTGCTATGGCTGCATTTTTTGGGGTACAAAAGGCAGGTGGACATATTTTGTGTGGTGTTGTACTAGAGTAAACAAAACATGATGCCGCACCATTTCCTAAATCCGTCCCCAAAAATGCCATCGCACAACGCGCGCACCGTGTCGTCTATAACAGTTCTATAAATACTTGTATAAATTAATTAATTTTCTGCAATTTTCACCGTAGACATGGACTGGATGCGTTACGGTCGCCGGCGCCGTTAGGACTGGCGCATACTGGGCTTTGATTGTAAACATTGATGATCGAGATAGTTTCGAGTGGTCGCTAATTGAGTTATAAGCCAGATTCTAAACAGCTACCTAAGCATAGGTCTGAGTTTAAATCTGTCAGATTAGTATAAATTGTAGAGATCCATTCTTTAGTAAGAATAATGTTCTAGAATGAAGGCCCTAATTTTTGAGGTTCTAAAGAAGAAGGATTGATTAATTGTTTGTCTGTAATACCTATTATTATTTAATTGCTGGACTGTGTGAAAGATGATATTGCCAGAAAGGGGCTGACTACCGAGATGACGACTAATAGAGAAGTATAGAAGAAAAGACATGTTGTGCTGACCCCAAAATAAATTGGGAATCAACTTATTAAATGTCTTAAAAATCATACTACAAAAAGAAACTTACATAATTATATGTTATCTACACAACGGGATTGCTCCCTCGTCAAAGCCGTAAATAACCAGCTATTTTGCAAAAAAATATAGTTTTTCACTATTTTCATAATAAACGCCACCAACATTAAAGCCCTAGAATTGTTGATTTATTATTACTTCTTTAACTTACATCTCTATAACCAATTCAGAATAAACTCGCATTTTACTTTCTTAGTAATTCACACAACATACAGAGCCATGTATTATGCTAATATATATCCATGTACGGATATTAATGGTTCATATACATTCGTGTCTTTGACGTATGCATGTATCTACAATGTCTGATGAGCATTGTCTAGTTAAATAGGAATATTCATGAACGAGTTTTGTTATTTTTATTGAGTTTTTGTAAGTAGAATGTTTGCTTGTTTGTATTCCATAATGCTCTGTGTAATGTTTTGCGGCGAGCTAGGAATTAAATATAGGACTGTATTTATACAGTTGTTACGGAGAAGTGAGTAAAATGTCGTGAGGAAAGTTTTGGTTATGAATGTGGATGGCTATAAGAAGAGGGGAAGACTAAAGAAACGTTAGATGGACTTTGTGCAAGATGATAAGAGGGTAAGGAAGGTACCAAAAACAAAAAACAAAAAACACAACTGCTTCCAACAATACACTACAAACTGAAAAATAACTTTTATTTCGGGAGTCGGTGTCTTTGATTTTTAACCGACTTAAAAAAAGGAGGAGGTTCGCAATTCGTCTGTATGTTTTTTTTTTTTTATGTTTGTTAGCTCTGAACTTTTTTCTGGGTGAACCGATTTGGATCATTCTTTCTTCTTTTATTTGATAGCTGGTGCTTCACATGTGGTCCCATTTAATTTTGATCAAGGTCAGACCAGTAATTTTTGAGTTATCCTTAATACTGCATATTTTTTCCACTTAGTTTATATTGATGATGTGTTAATAATTTCCTGTCACTGTTATTTACATACCAAGTAGTGGTATAAGAATTTGTGTGGGGTAGGTACCGCAACAAAAAAGTGAAAAATAAAAACTTTTTTACAAAAAAACAAGCGAATTCCAAAAAAAATACTAAAAGACGTGAAAATCACTTTAATTTCGGAAGTCGGTGGCCAAAAACGAAAGTACAAAACCAAAGACACCGACTTCCGAAATTAAAGTTATTTTTCACGTCTTTTAGTGTTTTTTTTTGGAAGTTAATGTTTTTATTTTTTTATTAAAAATATCGTTAATATATGTATAATGCCATTGTTGTAACTTAATATAGTTAGTTATGATTACCAGTCTGTTCAGGATCGAAAGACCGACAGAACTTATCTGCTAGCCTTTTCCCAAGGACTATGTTGGGGTTGGCCTCCAATCTAACCGGATATAGCTGAATACCAGTCTTTTACATACAGTGTCTACCCATCTGACCTCCACAATTCAGTTACTGGGTAACACAAGACCCAGAATTATCACCGTGAAGAGAAGTAATTTCATATATTTTTTTTATAATATTAATCACTTCCAGTAGAAGATAATATTGCGATAAAAGCCGCCGCCGGTGAAAGTGAAAAAAGTTGGCATCATATTCTAATGAAGTAATGAGAAACACATTGAAAGTTTTTCCAAGTACGGTCACCAAATGTGATGAGTTACCCGGGTCGTTGCATATAGTTGAAGTTTAGTAAGAAACCAATGGATATTTTTGATTAAAATTTAACATAATTAATAGAAAACAAATAGTTCATTCAACAAATTGAATTTCATTTGCAAACATCCATCGGTTTCTTAGTAAACTTCAAGTATATCGACGACTCTGGTTACTTATCTCTTTTGGTGACTGTACTTACGGCATTTCCGGTTACAAATAGAAAAACAACTGCATGTAGGTTTGTAATTTATTATTTAGTGCAATACTAGACGATTCCATTCGCTTTTTACACACTTAAGCAGTACTATTGTGACATTGACTGATTATTTCGTAGATAACTACTAACAAATAAATTTGATTTACTTGAAACAAATACGAGGACTTTTTATTAACACTGCATCTTATAATGTATCGTCATTATTGCAATCTAATGTTATTTTATCAATTTCATTCTTATACTTTCTAGTTTCTAGCCAATAGTGTCACTCAATCCAATTTGTATCTCAACAACTTAATTTTAAGGTTGGTTATCCACTAGCAGAAAAGCTTCAATAAAAATTCAACACAATACCTAGTGTTACTCACATTAATCATTCGAAACCAAATTGTTTTAGATCAGAGCCGACCCGCTTTTCCATTTTCAATCTTATTTTCCTGTCATAAAGTACAAATTCCTCTGTATTTTCCTGGCTACTTAAGGCGAAGTTCTCAGTAAGAGCGAAAGATTGACATTTAAATACTTAAGTGGAAGTGAAAGGCTGAGAAAATGATATTTTTGATTAAAATTGGAAAATAATTGCGTCTCCCACGTAGATGCGATGGTTCACGTAATGGGTATAGTTTTTTTAGTCGTTTAGTCGACTCCCGGTCACTACTAAACTGGTTATTTCCGGTTATTTCGTCTTTTTGGCGTACTATTCTTGGGAAGCTGACTATCAATGATGAAATCTCTGACGGGTTCAAAGATTTTGGGAGATAACTTAAACCGTTTGATTTTGGAAGCGTGTTAGCTTGTCTAGCTTCCGGTCTATTGTTTGAGTCTGGATTCTCAGTACAAAGCCATTTGAAACACATTGCTGAACATACCTTAGAAAGCAGATATCGATTTGCGGGTTGTCATGGAAGTGAGAGATGCTGTCTCACGTCTTTACATGATTTCTTAGGCCCTGTATTTCATTACCTGTACATACTAAGTAGTCAAATTAAAGCCCTCTTCCTCTCTCCTACTTTATTATGCACGACAGGGTCCACAAAGATCATGTCTTTGTAAAACCTACCACCAAAGATCACATTGTGGAAGCAATAAACATATTTAGTACCTTACTCAAGACTTATTACTTAAGAATAATTTCAACCAATCAAATGGCTTTAAGTCATCACATAAAAACATGTTCTTGACAACAAAGACTCTTGTTTGTCCCATCGTCGACTTTGTCTCTGTCATCTCTGACCAAGACTAGAGTCAAGAGCAAACCCATCTAAAATAAAAATAGACAAACTTTGCTTTTATATAAGTAAGTTTAATATTAATGTATTATGCACAATGAGAGAGCGTGGTGGTCCAGTGGTAACGACTCTGACTTACGAAGTTTAGGTAATGGGTTCGAAACCAGGCAGGCGCTTTACTTTGTGTAACTTATTTCATCACCGTTGCTCTCCAAACGGTGAAGGAAAACATCGTGAAGAAACTGGCATGTCCTAGAACCAAAAATTCGAAGACATGTGACATCTACCAACCCGCACTGGGCCCGCGTGGTGGATTACAGCCGACTTCCTCTCACAGAGAGGAGGCCTGCGTCCCAGCAGTGGTAACATTATAGGCTGACTATGCTAAATCGCTTTAAACTACTTTGAAGTAATGCCTGAATCTTGAGAGAGGATCTGTAAAACGGGTCTTAGTGTGTCCCCGCATTAACCATTGTAGAAACTGTTAACGATCATTAAAACATTCTGATATAGAAAGAAAGAAAAATAGGTTAACTTGTCACAGAAACAAGTGCAGACAAAAAGATAAGTGAACTCTAATAAAAAAACAAAATAGATTTACGAGCACAGGAACGAAATATATCATCCACATTTGGCTGGTTCACCCCAACGGACGTGATATGAACGCCATTTTGCCGTCGGTCTGGTCTTACACACCTTTAAAAAAAAAAACAGCAAAAGTGTCTCTGATCTACAGAACAGACATAGAAAGAGCATAGCATAACCGATTTTGATAGACAAAGTCATCATCTGCCACAGCCTTTACCCAACTCCGCTGGGGTCAGCTGCCAGTCCAACCAGATGTAGCTGAATACTAGTACTTTACATGAAGCGACTGCCTATCTGACCTCTATAACCCAGTTATTGGGTAATATGATACCCCTTAGTAAGACTGGTAGTCATACTTTCGGGATTCTGACGACCCGTAATAACTGCTTAACGTGCTTTTTGAGGCACGGAGGCGTAAAGTATGTAAAGATGGTCACCCATCCACGGGCCAACTGCGGCAACCGTAGCTTAACCTGAAAGATTGACCCATGCGGCTGTTATTACTTAACCACAACCCCCTGAGACACAAAGTATGCCAAAATATTGAAAACTATCACCGTTTCTTGCTAAATGTAACGTATGCGTGCAAGCAAGCGCCAATACTAGGAATTCTGATCATTCCGTAGACCTAATGGAGTGTGAAGATATAGATAGAATAAATACTGTTACAAGGCATCAAGTTGCAAACACAGAGCTACTTGAAGTAAATACAAGTGTAGAACAGTTTACTAGAACTTTAATGGATGCTGCTGGTCTGGCAGTTTCACTTCCGTGTCTAGCATTTATAATCTTTTGAAGACTTCAGACAATCCTGGTACGGATATCAACGTTAAAGACCCTTTATTTTATACATATTGACAAAATACAGTTCCTAATACTTATAAGGTATTAGGCTTCGCCCGCGTGGATCTCAGAAATTATCCCATAGCAACTAACTACAGGCATAAAAGTATTCTACGTCCTAACCCAGGTCATTGTCTACATGTGTGCCTAATTTCTTCGAAATCCGTTGAGCCGTTAAGAGTGGAGGGGTAACCGACAGACAGTATGGATAAGTGCTAGGATTCAGATATGTTACAGTTGTCAGTCATGTCATTTGGTTTAAATAGGCTTTTATTTTATTTATCTTTTATATAGATTTTCTATATTTTGTGAATGTGAGAAGGTTGTAGGCCTAACTTGTAGACTGTATATTCGTAGACCTTTTTCTATTTTGTTCCATACCTATTAATACTGTAATTTGAAAACATTGTAAAAGCCACTTATTTTTAAAAGAGTAACCATAGGTTTTCTTGCCGGCTCTTCTCCATAGGAAACGACTATTTGGAACCGTGCACCTAGCTTCTGACGTTTATAGGTGCCCATGTAGGTTTATGTGAAATAAAATATTTTGATTTTGTCATAAAGGTCTCTAAAGTGCTAATGACCTACACGGTGACTGGGTTCATGCACGCGTGCCAGCTGTCATGACTAGCCTACATCAATAATTGCCATGGCTCCTTTCTCAAAAAGTACTTCCTTAGCATTATCATACATTGTTTGTTTCCGGGATTCTTCTTTGATAGCGTACATAATACCAGCCTCATTCAAACACAAACCATTTGACGATTACAATTGTCAGACATTACCAACTTATTTAATAACCATTAACAGTAATTAACATTGATAAGCAGATGCAGCAAGACCTATAGTTTTAAAGGAGTAATAATTTAGCTTTCAACTACCACTCAACGACTCCCATAATCAGCTACACTAATTGTTTCTTCACCAGCTAAGGAAATAACTTCATCAAGCCAACCTATGTCTTCAAACCATTCAATTTTAGCTTCCAGCCATACAATATCTGCCCATATCAATTAGCTTTTATCCCATAACAAGACATAATTACCACAATGTATAACAGTAGGTTAAAAATAGATGGTTTTTACCATTTTTTTAAGACCGTCTATCCTTCTATGTATGTTTCTATGAAGAGGTCTTGCTATAGTGGTCTAAAACGCTATGAAATTTAATGAGGCCTGACCATTGCACGGTATAGAGAGAGGTAAAAAACGTGCAATTTCAATAGATTGAGGTATTATTGTTTATGATGAATATTAGTTACCTACACAGGTATACCTGTACCGTTTCTGTTAAGTACAAAGTTATGTATTACATGTTAAAGTACATTATTACATTAGAGCCTGTTAATTTCTATGACTGCATCATGATTAATCTCAAGAAATAACTTTTAATTACCGCTCTTGGTAGTAAGAAGGGTGCATTGGGAGCCATAATAATTGTGCAGATGGCTTTCGGTATTCATCGGATGCATCTTATTTAGTTCTTACTATACACACATAAACTCACGCCTTCTTCCCATGGGGGTAGGCAGAAACTTCAGAACGCCACCTGCTACGATCTTTACATACTCCTTTTGCTTCGTTTACGTTTTCATGCATCTGGTCATACACGCACGCCGGTTGCGAGTACTACGCACCTGACCTTACTGATGAACATCACCAATAAGGTTACTGTATGTCCTTATTCTTGTATTTTATAATTCTTCAGTGTTCTTTCGACATATTTACCTATCTGATGAAAGCATCACAAGATAAGGTAATCAGACTTTATCACCAACATTCGAATCTGTATGCCGGGTATTTTTTTTTTCTAATGCGAAGATTTTATCGTGGACGTCCTCGACCACGTCACGACGTCACGATAACACAGATAAGTAAAATGTATGGAAATATACGAAGACTCTTTTAAATTTCACTGACTTCATTTCCTCGGAATCTTTTTTTTTTAAATTAATGTTCCCCGATTATTCGAAGACGGCTGGACTGATTTGTTTTTTTTATGATAGGATATACCAATTTCCCCAGGTGGTCCCATTGTCATCAGGTCAGGATCAGATGATGGGATCCTGGGGAAATCGAGGAAACTTTTCAAACATTATAGGCATACCTATGGCGATCTGGATATTTTTACAGTAATTAAAGAAAGAAAGTAATAAAATACATTTATTTAGCACAGACTACAAGGCACAAAACACAACATATACAAATAATGTACGTTGTGAGAAATTAGCAGGAAAGTGTGCATCGCGGCTGCGCTAAATAGGCCCAGTTCAACAAAAATGCCACATAACCAGAGCCTGACGCTGGTTTCTAACTGGACCAGAAGTGTGAGTTGACGGATGTAAATTAGATTTATACTGCAACTAACTCGTGCATTTGCTCCTGGAAAGCACCATTTTGGTGAAATGGAACTGATGATGAAGCCTGCAGATGACCACCGGAATTACTTAATAAGAAGTATTTCACGGGTTGCGTTTCGATTACTTTAACCTGACGTTGTAATAATAAATTAACGCGTAGACATAGAGGGGGTAAGTTCCATTGCTAAAAAAGTGAATAAAAATAAATTTTATCTCGGAAGTTGCTGTCAAAAAACTAAAATACAGTTCCAAAGACACCGACTTTTTTTCACCACCAAAGATTTTTTGTCATTGTAGTATTTATTTCGCTTGTTTTTTTTTTCTATTTATTAAATAGTGACATTATACCTCAAACCTCAAGTGATATAAAAAATAAGGACAAGGGCCAACAAAGAAGCAAATTTTCTTATTAAAGCAATGCCAGATGAATTTGGTAATTATTAGATATCACAAAGAAACGAGGGTTGGAGTGTGTGAAAGATGATATGGCTAGAAAGGGAGTGACTACAGAGATGACGACTAATAGAGAAGTAGGGATGAAAAAGACATATTCTGTTGACCCTAATAAATTGGGGTAACGAACGGTAGAAGATGAAGGAATGAAATCAAATCAAATCATTTATTTTTGCCAACATGGGTAGGGGAAATAGATGTTATACATGTTTTGATAATGTTCTCCATGCTCTGCCGTCACTTGGGCGTGCAAAATTTTACACATAAATTAACAATCTACTATCAAATTACCATGCTGAATGAATAACAATACATATTACAAGATTTTTAAATTGGATAATTATTTTAACCATTTTATTTTTCAATGTCAAGAAGTATCTAGTAGTTTAAATTTAAATACTAAATATTTAAATATTAATAGAAACTTACCCGTTTTCTGAAAGCTTGATGAAGTCTTGATTAGTTTGATACAAACATTAAATGTGTTTGGTAATACCAACCAATAATTTGCTTAGAATGGTTTTAAATAATTACAATTAAATAGAAAAATGATCGGAAAGATAATGATGATGTTCTTCAGAAAGGTCAGGTGCGTGGTACTCACAACCGGCGTGCGTGTATGACCAGATGTATGAACGTAAACGAGGCGAAAGGAATATGTAAGGATCGTAGCAGTTGGCTTTCTGTAGCTTCTGCCTACCCCCATGGGAAGAAGGCGTGAATTTACGTATGTAATAAAAAAGGATATAAAAACTGCAAGTAACATCACATAAAGTATCGAACTTAATAAAGCGTTTGTTTGGTAAACAGTTTCTCCTTTTACTAAAAATAATATGAGGCCATTGTTGTTACTTAATATAGTTATGATTGCCAGCTGTTAAGGATCGAAAGAGAGGCAGTATTATCCCGACAAATAGATAAATATGGAAGAAAACGACTAAATTGGGATAAGTGCAGGATAGTGAGGATGACATTAAGAACGTCCTTGATGTTATATCCAATAGTTACCAAACTCATCATTACAAGCCTATATTCTTTTAATTCGACGCTAAATGATATTTTAATTTATACCTACGTACTTACGAGTAAAGCTACTAAATTTAATAGAATGTCTTCAAAGCAGTTTCTACTTAACATTTAAAAACAGGCATGTAACATCTGCCGGTAATCGCTTGGATTAAAAAATATTTTTTAAATTTGTAACTGTGTGTGGTCTAATAATAAAATTATAATTGTCGGCAATTTATTCGGATAATTAAACGAGTAGCGGAGTTACGCAGATATGCGTTAAATGTAGATTTTTTAATGCAATTTAAGCATATTAATGTCCACAAATTTGCGGTGGTACGTCCGTATTGTCAGCTGCTTATAGAGTTGCGCAAGATTGTTTTGAGTTTAATCGAGTTTCTTTTATTTTTAAATTAAAGTTCACAGTAGTTACCTATACTGCTACAGTCCATTCACAGTTGCTTTACCTCTGACAGCAGCAACGTAATTGCAACCTTATTGTAACAACAATAAAGATCAGTGTGATTTGACAGACTCGTCAGTGGCAGCAACCCAATAGCAACTTTATTAAAGATAACTATGATTTTGACAGTGATTCAAAGTCAGAGGTAAAATAACTGTGAACGGACTGCTCAAAATCAAAAATATGGAGGCGTATATTTTTGAAATTCATATTTAGAATATCTGTAAACTGTAATTACTCGTTTACGGTAGTAAAATTATAGTTTTATAAAGGTATGAAGAACAGGGTGTAAAGCTCACTCATACTCTATGGAAAAGGAAGGATCCTCCGACTAGACGGGTGTTGTGTCTCGTGGGCAACTGCCCGACGGTTGATGTCGGGACGTTGTATATATGCTAGTCGCGCGGTAAACTCTGCTTGCGCGATGCAGGATTTGCGTAACGTCAGTATGACGTGTAGCTCGCATGTGACGATGTTGATACCGCTAGTTGCCTATTTGTTTAAGATGTTGAACATTTTTACTGTTAAATAAGTCTGTGCTTCTGTCCATCCTGTCATGTTTTATTAGCTTGAAGGCTGAAACCAAAGGTTTCATACATAAATCTATACATAACATAAACAAAAACTATAGAATAATATATAGCACAAACGTAAGTTTTTTTCATAATTGAGCCTTATTATGGAGCATCAAACAAATGCTTTGGAATTTGTTCCACGAAAACTGTTGTACGGTCAGCAGCAAAATTACTAGCGTAATTACGACAATTATTAATAATTATTAGCCGAAATAGTATTATTATTTTTCGGAAAGAATAATTTAAACCTCTATTATGTTATTTGGTATGTTTAGCATTGATATTAAAGTAATCAGATATTTTGAGATTAAAGATACGTGTGCTTGGATAATAATGTGAGCTTATACTGTGTTTTGTTTTTAATTCGTGCGTGACGTGAAATGGATAATAAATTGTTGATTATCTAATAACACTTGCCATAATTGCTATAGAAAAGACATAAACGAGGAACTGAGATGAAAATACGTTTTTGAAATGGTGTAAATTAATTTTAACCAATTATCTTACTATTTTATTTTTATGAACTTTTTATGCATATCTGTTAAAAACAAAAGCTCTTATTATTCTTCTTCGAAAATAGTATTTCGCCATTTAACGTACCCAATCTGTATTTTTCCTTGACTACTTGACTATCAATCAACCAATAATTTAACATTTTCAATACAACCATAACTTGCAGAACAGCTGTAGATATTAGTAAAAACTAAAAACCCCAATGATTTATTACCTGCAAAATTTTCTCACATAAATCATAATCTATTTAGACCAGCTTCTCTGCTGACCGTACATCAATATTAAGTCCACTACACCCGCACCGCGGGGCAACGTTTAAATGACTTATCATTATGTAATTACTATCATTGTCCGCGCACACACTTACAACCCGTTCATTCACACACACGACCCACACAAGTACACCCTACAGACCAACACATGCAGATGAGTGCGTAAAGTTCACACATTCGTAATTCGAATGTACAGAAATACGTAAACAATTTATTTTAATGTGTGTTGGTGATTATTTTTGTGGTGTATGTGTGTGTGTGTGCATTTCGGCAGTTGTGAAGGGGTTGTAAAGTTTTTTTCTTAGTTTTAGTACTGAGTGGAAAATGTGTACCTATATTATCGCCAACGACCGTAAGAATACGTTTTGCCTGCTGTAATCTCAAAAAGACAGACACTATTACAGTAGAGCGTCGATTATCCGAACGTCGGCCAACCGAACGACCGCTTAACCAAACTGCTAGTAGTCATTAAATTACATTGTATTCATATGAAATTAAATTATTATTTAATTTAATTTTCTTTTCGTTACAGTTTTTCATACAGTTCGATTATCCGAAAATACCGGTTTACCGAACTCCCTTGTCCCCCAAAATAGTTCGAATAATTGACGCTCTACTGTATTTTATTCTCGCCTATAGATAAAAAATCTACTGCAAGCTAGCCAGCCAGCCTAGCCACTAGTTAGCTGCTAGCTAGTCTTCTTATCATTCTCTTACGGCGACCTTTGAAAATTCAAACAGCCTCATTTTATTTGAAAAATATAGATAATCCCTACGTTTAATTAAACCTTAAGTTTCCGCAAAACAATAACACTAACTGAACGGATACGAGTATACTCGTAACTCAGTAAAATTACTACCATATATGGTCATCTTAAAGGCTGAAACACACATGCTATTAAAAAGCATACTTGTTTGCTAGTATACTTATGTATAGCATGTTCTCCGTGTGTGTAAAATGATCTCACTCTTTTTGTATTCACACGCTAATTTGTGTGCTATTAGGTAGCATCTGCTCGAAATTAGCATGCTTTTGAGCTACTATATTCCAGGCTTTAAACATAAATACTAGGGAATCTGAATCAATCTACGTGGCCTTTCCCCAATGATGTCGGGGTCGGCATCCAGTAAAACTGGATGCAGCTCACTATCAGAATTTTACATCGAGTGACAGCCTATATTACTTCCACAACTCAGTTACTGGGTAACACTGACCCCTTAGTACGACTGGTTGTTAGATTTCTGGGCTTCTGACTACCCGTAACGACGTATCTTATTGGCAAAACCCAGTCAAACTCGAATCAGCCGAATGACTCGCCAAATGAGCAAAGAACATAATCTAATTGGTCAGTCAAAATCTTAAAATTTTCCAACTATTCATGACTAACGTCCAACTTAAGGCGACAGACATTAATTGTATCGATAAAATTATTATCTGACTAGTTTAAAGACTGGAATTCAGTCTAGATTTTATCTAGTCAATAGACATGTCCATTTCTAACAGCTGGGGTGTTAATAGCTGATCAAAAGTTAACGGAATTATTGTTGTAAATTCATTCACGTAGACACTAATCTACATAAATTTTGAAATGTTCTACGCTAGGGCTCTACGCTAGGGCTAAAAAAATGGTATTTTTGTCAAGTCTCTGCTGAAAATTTACCCACAGTAAAGTTTGCGACTTGTAAGAAGTAAGTTAAGTTTTGTAAATTCGGTGCTGTAGAGCATCTTCTCTGTCAACTCCTTTCAACTCAGCCTATCGCAGTCCACCGCTGGATATGGGCCTCACCCTAGCTGCACCACAACACCTTGTCCTCCTCCTTCCACATCCAGTCTGCCCCAGCCACCTTTATAAGGTTGTCGGTCCAACATACCCCATTAGAAACACAAAAAGAAAAATATGTTATTAAGGACACGCGTAGGAAATAAAATTAAGTAAAAAAGGAGCATTTAAAACTTACAAAATTAACCTTAAAACAACCAAAAAAAAAACTATAAAATATACTTACTTTAGATTCTACAAAAATAAATAAAAACCATTATTATGTACAATGCATAGCTCGATGTGTCATATTTGTCCATTGGTATTTTAATTCTTCTTTTCTCTTAACGACCCTCTCTAGATGAGAAATTAAGGAAAGCTCATGCCGTTGTGAAAATATGAGTCAGTCATCAAGTAGATTATACCTAATTTAATTTGATCCTGTACAGGGTAAAATTAAATTAGGTAGCGAAACTACGCAGATGTGATGGGTATTGACATCCAAAGATGACACAAAAAAAAAATGCCTGGGTGTATTTGTGGAGTCAACGACCTTTGGTAGTGCACTTACTTTATATGTCCACGGGGACCCGGGTCACGGGGTTACTTTTTAGGTAGGTAGGTAGGTTCATAAAAAATGTTTTTTTTTTTGTGTTTACTTTCCAGACGTAATGGTTACTGATGTCTAAACACGATAATATAAAATATACCTAATTTTCTTAAGTCATACTTCAAGCATTTACACTAGCAGCGGTCGTTGACCCCATACTAATAATCATCAAAATTTGTTTATTTTTATTTTATCATGTTTAGAGATCTCATCACGTCTCTGGAGTTTCGCTAGCAAATTTAATTTGACCTTGTATAAAAAGCAGGACAGCGTTCACAATTGTGAACAATCGTTCTATTCTCTTTTTATGTAAGCCTATATTTTGCCACTGCAGGGCAAATCCCTTCCCTCTTTCCTTTTCTCACTCAACTCGATCCTGTGCCAATATGGGCCTAAACTTCTGATTTATTCGCTCATAGTGTATCATAAATTTCAGCTACGTAATATCTTTAACAATATAATTGACGGTTCCCGAATCAAATCAAACAATCAAGATTACTGGCTACACAGATGTCAACATCATCAAACAGTATACATAGAACAGAAGTTCAACTCCTTACAAATTAACGCATATGATAATCACACGTGTATAGGTGCCGTGGTAAAAAGAATTACTACGACATGTCTCATGTCTAGTTCTCCTTTGTTTTCTCTTCATTTGACAACCGATTCTCACTCACGCATCCGTTGTAGCAGCGGTAGGCTCTCTAGCTGCCAAATGACTATGCTTTTATGATTTAAGGGCCAGCGCACATCTGGCGAGGCGCAGCGCAGCGCATTCGTCACTGCCAAACAAATATCGAACTTGCGGGAGTTGAAATAAAGTCGAAAATAAATAAATTTCCATGAGCTCGAGAGCGCGTCTAGGTGGAAGGAGGCGCGCGTCTCAAGTTATTCATAGTCACACTACGTTGATATTTGGCAGTGACAACCGCGCCACGCTGCACCTCGCCAGGTGTGCGCCGGCCCTAAGCATCTCCTTGAATTATTTCAATAAATTGAGTATCAGCAACTTGTTTATTTTTAACAAAAATAGCATATACATTAAATAGCCTACTGCCAAACAGGCTTCTCGCTGAAGTGGGATACAACCTTAACACCTACCATACCGTAAAAAATGGCAGCATTGGAGTTGTGATTATGTATGCATAGAATAGCATAGAATAGAATAGAATACTCTTTATTAGGAACACCATAAAAATGACAGATATAAATGTAGAAATTTTACATAGGGGGACACAATGGGCGGTCTTATCGCTAAAAGCTAAAAACACACATATACACTATATTATATACTATCGACTATTGACTTTCTGAGCTTGTCTATTCCGTGGCATAACTTTGAAGTAGTCATTGGACCGCTTCCCAGAAAACGAATAAACTTTAATCAAACTCATTACAACCGCTTTATGACAGTTAGTTGATTATTAGTGTTTTAGGTCGTTGACTGTACTTTATAATCGGTCATCACATCTTAATACTATTTCGATTTTTACTATACACTGGTTAAACTACAAAAGACAGAGTTATAGTAAATATCGACCTATACTTCATCCTCCCTCTTTTTAACCGACTTCACAAAAAGGAGGAGGTTCTCAATTCGTCTGTATTTTTTTTTTTTTTGTTAGCTCAGAACTTTTTTCTGGGTGAACCGATTTGGATGATTCTTTTTTATTTGATAGGTGGTGCTTCACATGTGGTTCCATTTAGATTTGATCAAGGTCTGACCAGCAGTTTTTGAGTTATCTTTAATACTGCATGTTTTTTCCACTTAGTTTATATGGATGATGTGTTAATCATTTCCTGTCACTGTTATTTACACACCAAGTAGTGGTATACGAATTTGTGTGGGGTAGGTACCGCAACTAAAAAGTGAAAAATAAAAGCTTTATTACAAAAAAACAACCGACTTCCAAAAAACACTAAAAGATGTGAAAAATAACTTTAATTTCGGAAGTCGGTGGCCAAAAACGAAAATACAAAACCAAAGACACCGACTTCCGAAATTAAAGTAATTTTTCAGGTCTTTTAGTGTATTTTGGAAGTCGGTTGTTTTTTTGTAAAAAAGCTTTTTTCTGTCCCATATCGTTCTCTACTATGGAAGTAGAACACTCATTTAACATAGGATTGTCTTAACTCATAACAAAACAACAGGCTTGTATTTCTCGAATGGTTAATCAGAGGTATACCTCTGGTACACACACATTTTTCCAGTTATGTTTAAGTCCCATGTAATAGGGGGCGAGCCTATTGCCATCCACTAGGCACAAATCCAGACATCGTGCTGCTACTGTAAAATTCCTGGTGGTAAAATACCAATAATACTTTGCCTGATCTGGGTATCGAATCCAGGACCTCATGCTCAGCAGTAACGCCTGTGACCACTCCTTGTTTTTATAGTCCTATTGTAAATCTAACCCAGAGATATCCGACAAAGAAGTAGCTTATTGTTTTTGACGACAGATTGCTAGTTGTACCTAGTCCTATAATAAAATTAACTACAGGCAAACAAAATAGCTCAACAAATAACTTTATATCTTTTAAGTGCGAAATCAATAAAACTTTAAGTAGCCGTTTAAATGTCAACTAAAATACCGAGCGAACGGCCATTATAAATAAGGTCTAACTCATTACACCTCTTGCCGCAGTCGGCTAATTTAATTGGATAAGTATTGTACTGTGCTATCTCTGGACGTCCTCTTATCTTTGGGTTTTAGAACAGGGAAGGCGGTGGAGTAGATAAATTTTGCAAAGGTGCGCTGTATCCTGTAATCCTGTTAATAGCTTGATTTGAGTAAAAGTTATGACTGTAATAGAAAGTCTCTTAGTGTCCATCATTATACGTCACTTTTCTACCTGAAATTACCAAAAAGGATTTAGTGGCTTTGCTGTGAATTTGTTGCAGACACATTATCAACTATGATCTCAATCGATCAATTTATCCTTGTTTCGAATACGAAACTTTTAGCTATTTAACATATTTTATGTTTAATTTTTATTGTTTAATGGGCGTCATATTTGTGCAGAATAAACATGTTTTCTTTCTTCTTCTTTTTTTTAAATACGTTGGAGTCATACCAACAAATTATCAAGTTTATCTCACATAACGTTACAAAATTAAATATTGAAATAATTGTAACAAAAATAAGCCACAGCCATAAATAATCACAAGCCTTATTAAACTGAATAAAATCGCTCACCAATCATTAATTTCAACAGTGGGAATACAACTCCACTCCACTCCATCCCCTGTCCCACCATGCCCAACCAGCGGCAAACAGTTTGACGTACGATGAAGGAATTTTGCGATAAAGCAGCTCTACGTGCTTCGCTGTTCGGCTCCGATTGTCCGGCCACGAGGGTTCTCGTTAAAATGGCTTTTAAATGAGCAGCTGTTTTTGAGTTTCTACTGTATTTTATAAAGGATTTAGGTAATAGGGGTTGGAGCTATTAAACTGGAGAAAATTGTAGGAAAGTTAGAAGAAGAACAACTGTTTTAGGAAGATTCTTGTCTGCTGCGATCTGCAAAGAATGAGAGAGAACGAACAGGAAGTAGATGTAGCATAGCAAAGGAAAGGGTACCTACTTATTTTTTATCCTAAAAGGTAAGCGAGAAAAGCTACTTCAAATCTGCTCAAACACCAAAGTGCTATGCGTGTGACCCTTTTTATATATAAAACTTTTAAAACCTGTCTCGTATATTTCCGCCCAGCCTCTATAAAAGCATGTTTAAAGCTACAACATGAGATTCTTGCCCGCCCGTCTAATGAGAGTCGACTCGGCATCCTGTCCATCTAATATTATAGGGTAGCGTATTCTCAGAAGCAAGCGGTTAATGACCCTAAAACCTACCGCTCCAATTTCTGCATCAAAAGCAATTGCGTGAATACGACTCTTCGATTTCGAAATCACGTCCTTTCGTCTCGTTAAAAGCCCTGATACGGTTTGACGTACAGATGTTTACTGATTAATGGCATGGAAAACTCTTTGGTTTTGTAACTCTATACCTTTACACCTCCAGATCTTTCCTGCTACTCAAAAAGCTACCTTACAACTAGAACGACAAAACACAGTTTTCATCGCCACAAATTCAGGATATTTTTTAAAGGAATTGGGATTTTAATACTGGTGATATAAAGTTGGGTTTTGAATAACTTAGGGGATTATTCAAGAAGTGTAAATAAGCTACTGTTTTAGTGTCAGTTTACTTGTACGTTGAGTTTCGATGTCCAAAATTCGATTCTTGGTCAATTAAACATGTTATCATATTCTGGAGACAAGGCTGTATCGACTTGACGACTCTTTTTTTTGAGAATCAGGATCCGTTTAAGTTGTTTTTTAAATTGTCTTTCCAATTCTTGATCCTTATAAACTTCGGCCGGGGTCTTTTTTGTAAAAGTGGAAGTGCAATTTCATCTCTAGTTCCATCAGAATAAAGTTGTACATAACAAGATTAACATGGTTTAATCATACGACCCTTTCAACAAAGGCGTTGAAACAGTCTACTTAATACAAGTACTGGTGAATAAGGTCCATAGTTACAGGATTAAGCAAAGGTGGTAATTTACACAGCATATTTTTTAGACACAGTAAAATGAAATGTTAATTTTTCCATTTAATTTGATTGGGAGGCGAAAACCGTCTTCCAAAAATTATATTATAAAGAAACGAATGGGGCAGGAATTCTGCCCATCTCATAAGGACAAACAAACAAGCGAAATAATGCAATGCAATATTGAATACAGTCCCCCACTGCGCCAGCGCATACCAATGCAGTAATTGAGACATATATCAACGCAGTGTGTTTAGCCGGACAGGGCCGCAAGGCAAAACAGTACAAGTACAGAATACTCTTAATAATTTAAATTTTTTGTCTATAAATTAACGAGAATATCATAAATATTGATAATTAATTGACGCTTCTGGCTGTTTGCGTTTGTCTAGTAATAAAATTATCGCAATTTTTTGTTTTTTTGTTTTTGATTTATTTGGCGCCTGGGGTAGATGGGTTGATAAAATAATGCGTGGTTTGAACCTGATAATATAATATAATTATGATACAGCAGAAAGGATCTTTCAAACAGATAGACCTACTTAAAGAAAGATTCGGCTATTATAAATACCTACTATATTAATTACTTGGTTTTTGTAACAGGAAACATCTTCTTAACTCGAACTTGAAAAAAAAACATAGATAAAGGGGTAAAATTAAGCAGGTACAGTTTGGAAAAAAGGTCGCAACATCGATAAAATTATAATAAGATACATAGATAAGTCTCACTTCCATTGATTATTATTAAAGGTGACTCATATTACTCAAAATTTTTTTACATTCCACAATGTAAACTTTGTGGACCCTGTCGAGCACATCAAAGTAGAAGAGAGAAAGAGGGTTTTAATCTTTTGACGATCACCAAAAGCAATACCTATTTTCGGGTTCACACCTTTTTGACAAAAAGGTGAAAAACATTAAAGAAAAAAATAATTAAATAGTAATTATATCATAATAATGATTCCATAATGTTTACCAATTGCTAGACCATAATAAAAATAAAAGTTTTTTTTTTTTTGCAAACAACCGTAACATTAATATTTTTGACTTAAACCACTTTCTCAAAATGCTTAACAATAAAGATGTCTTCGTTATAACTGAAATGAAAGTATGAACAAAGAAAAAACCGCATGAAATTCATATAATAAGTAATTATTAATTGTGGTATTTTTGACAGAAATAAATATGAGGTACTTTTAATGGACACCTATTTCTTAATGTTTTTTTTCCACAATGAAAGGATTAAGGGGAAATTATTAAAGAATAATGTTATTAACGATGCACTATTGAGTGACTATAAAGAATAACATAACAACACGCCTGCATTCCCCGAAGGGATAGGCCGAGGTGTACCTACCTATAGTACAGCCTCGTTTCGCTAGTATGTTAAGTCCCATGTAATAGGGAGCGAGCCTATTGCCATCAACCGGGCATGAATCTAGACTCCGGATTGCTACTGAGAAATTCCAGATGGAAAACCCAATAACACTTTTTATCTAAGTGTGTTATTCATTCGCTGTAGTTAAAATAATTTGCAATATATAAAATTTAAATGAGATTATATTATTTAAATACAAAATCAGCACCATTTCAATTATGATAGTGATCCCATTGCAAAGTAATTAACTCAAAACAAACAATGATTTTTTGACCAACCAGAATAAAAGCTATCATAATAATTATAATAATAAGCATAATTAACCTATAACGTTCCTAATGCTAGGACACCGGCCTCCTCTCGGTGAGAGGGAGTGGGCCGTAATCCACCACGCGGGCCCAGTGTGGGTTGGTAGATGTCACACGCCTTCTTCGTCTTCTTGGTTCTAGAACCAAAAAAATCATACAACAAAAAAATTCACGGAACCCTAAAATCGATAACCAAATTAGAAAGCATCAGAAATCTTTAATACCCACTACGAACCGTTTATTACATGGTTCCGTACATTTTTTTCGTATCAAAAATTATGGTCCACAACCAACAATGAAGTATGCAAATCGGCTGGGGAGCCGAACCTGGTACTGGTATTAGCTGCCGTCTAAGACATCGAGCATTTGGTATTATTATAGAGTTTAGTCGATTTTCAGAGGTTAATGCCTGATTGATCGGGATTTAGATGCATTTGCTTACAAACCATCTTGATACGACCGATAAGTTTTGATACTTGTTCGATGAAATGTTTCGATTTATTTTTGCATTACTATGTAGTGAGTCAACATATACAAACAACATACACACACACCATCAGTCACTCGCATTTGTACCACGTTGACAACCTTTACAATGTCATACAATGACGGGCCTGAGGGCCTAGATAAAGTAACATTCAATTAGCGATGACGCTAGTAGAAAAGCCAAAAAATGTATGGGGTTGACATAAGCTATCGAAATGTCACTTGATCATGGGTCAACGAATAGAATTTAGCTAGACAATGTTAACATCATTCGATTCTATGAAATGAATCGACAGCGTCGAACGATTACTTCCATAGAGATGCGTAGCCAAGTGCCACTTTTTGGCAAGCGTTATCGTTAGTTTTCGATTTGTATGATGGAAACATTAGCGAAAGCGATAACGATTGTTGAAATAGAATCGCTGCGAAGCGATTGCCATTTGTCTAGGCCCTAGCATATGAATGTCATTTCTGGAGATAAAATGAACACTTTTTTACAATTAATATTTGTTTGAGAGGACGGTATTGCCCAACGCTATTCAAATTATCTATAGCAACACTACCTCTTGACTTTTCATGTTACAATACAATGGGCTTTTTCATTACGTACTGTACCTTTTATAGTTTCCTCTTTAATTAACTTGTAACACCCCCAGAAGGCATGTGACACTGATTGGTCAACATCACCGATATAATCCAGTTTTTTGTAACTACAGTAGTTGTTAATAGGCCTATACTGTCCTCCCACACTAATAACAGTGTAATTTGAAAACATTGCAAAAACCAATTATTTTTAAAAGAGCAACCGTAGAATTAATGGCCGGCTCTTCATCATAGGAAATGACCAATTGGAACCGTGCACCTAGCTCCTGACGTTTCATAAATGCCCATGTAGGTTTATGTCCAATAAAATATTTTGAATTTTGAATCACATTACCTGTGTGTAACGTCCATTTTAACTGTAAAAAAATAGTGCCTTCTAGAAGTTATCAAATTTCGTCGGATTTTCATAACATAGGAACCTATCCAAAGACTGATACTAGAAGACCAGCGGGGTAATTGCGTAACACACTTACAATATCAATGCCTTTCATTTTGACACAGCATTCATTGCGTTTTAAACGTCGTTGAGTGGACGAATTTTTCAAATATCGGTATGAAGCAATTTCCTTCCAAAGCTTTAAGATTTTGATTTAAAGAGTGTTTTGCAATTAGGTTGCAGGTAACCTAGGACAAACCAATTCGGTTTATTAATCTAACCACCTTCATGTTCTTACAATGCGTGCACGTCTCGCGTGCTCCTTTCGCCTTTAACATTGGCACTGCTCAAAATTGCTGATAGCACGAACTTCGTTCACGAAGGTATAGCCCATTCAACCTCTATAATTTCCAGTATCATCTCAAAATTAGCTGATTTCTGGTTTCACCAGATGCTTCTGAACCATTAAAATGAAAGTTACGTACGGATACTGTACAGTCCACGAAGTTAGTTCCTTCATCCTTCTCCATTTTATCAGAATCTTCCTAAAGTTAAGTTTGACTGTCAATTATACCAGATGCCATGGAATCTTTGCCATTCAGATGGAAGATAGGTACTGAGACAACATTGCCTGCCCGTCTCTCAGGAGTCAGATAATCCAATGTTTTATTTACACCAGGTCAACTACCGCCTTGAGCGAGCACCTTAGGCTTGCTATAGGTGGCGAAGCAGAAGCGCTGCTTATACGAAATACCGAATCAGCTCTGTCAAGTGTCAAGTGGTCAAATGACTTATACCTGTACACCGTTGCCGCCTTCGGCAGGTAAGCGTAGTTCGCATTATTAACCATGTGTAAATTATCTACATTCATCCCAGAATGCACTTAATGAGAAGACTTCTGAGAGCGACACCTGAGACAGATTCTAATCTGTTGTCTGTTGACTCACAGCCCGAAGGATAAGAAACTGTCTGTGTACTTATCGCGGGAGCACCACTTATTGAATGGCTCACGCATACACATTAGTATAAGTTCCGTGCCAGGGTTACAGATCAGATGACTTGCCACAAACCCACCTCTCGTTTGACACGTAATACAGTGACCAGTCCCCACAGCCGAGATCGCGGGAACGCCACTTAACCTAGAATCCACAAACGTAAACAAACCAGGAATCTCAGCAAGCTTGGGCTCGTCCAAGCTCTCACAATGCGTGCACAACTCGCGTGCTTTCTTCGCGTGTGACGTAACACGTGGTCGGAGCACGCAACCGACGTACAACCGTTGTGATAACGCTATGTCAATGGATAGCGTGCTGATTTTTAATCATGGCTGCCTGGCCAAGAATGGTACGTTTGCGTGACAGTTCGCGCGTTGGGGAAGGTCGATGATAGATGGATGATTTTTGAGGTGGTTTCGCGTTTTGAATGTTTTGTGTACTTGGAATTATCCCGTACAGATTGTGGAATGAGCAGTTCGGTGTTGCGACGTCAAAGCAGTCATACAATGCGCAGCGTTTTAAGTAGATCTACGGATTGGCGTTGCAATGAATTTGTGTCCCGCCTAAAGCAAGCACTATTGGCGGATGTCCATTTCTAGAATTATGTCTTTATCTTATCTCAGGAATACTATAGTAATCTGGAACCCACACTTGCTCTCTTACGACCACAATTACAAACAATAAATCTGATTATGTGATACAAAAACAGTAAGGGCGAATATTACTAAACTTTTACACCGAGAATAACTGTCATCCTGAGATTTTTTTTTTGTATTTTTGACAGATTTTCCATACAAGAACTGTCAGACGTCAGTAAAAGATCGGTAGTCGGTAAAAGATATCTGACTTTGGTAAAATCAGCCCTAACTCTAATAGCTCACCTGTAACGATATTATTAGCGTTGCAATTACAAACATTAGGTTAATTTAACTACTTTCTGAGACGTCAATAATTACAATGGATCTAAAAAGAAACAAATCTACAGGCCATCATTTATTTTACTACTTAGTAATGTCTTCATTAACTTCTTTCTACATCTTTATGAACTCATAATTATACTATATGGGGTTTATTTATAAACGATGATTAAAGTTGAGAGTTTAAACGTTAAAAATATATGGTTGAACAGTCGCTAATCATTACTTAATTTTAAGCAGCGTGTATAAATAAATAGGAATATCTTTAAGACAGAAATACATACCTACTATCAGCCATTTTCTTTCTCACATACAAACATTCTACATTTTTCTTATACCCCAGATTAACGCAAAGGAAATCGTTAATGTGTCTGTATTGTTTTAAAATGGACATAAACAGTGCTTCGCTTATCTGTGCACGGTTACGGTCAGCCATGCGAGGTAAATGGATAAAAGAAATTGTTAATAAACTTTCATCTTCACGTCAGACGGACTTAGAATGTCGGACTGCTAACAATTTGTAAGTAGCAGTTGGATTCTGAAATATCTTTCCGTTATTTTCGTCTGAATCTTAGGATTTGTGAAATTCTGATGTCGAATTTTTCTTAAAAATCTAAGCGGTGGAAATTGCGAGGAAATTCATACTGGTTATCTTGGAAACTAGGTAATTATTCATGCCTGTACATGTAATTTTGATGACTGCCCACATTGCGCCGAACTCTTCATATTTGACATTCGTGAAGGTTCTTTTGAAAGCAGCTTCAATACACACCAAATGCAAGATTTCACGAGTACGTCTACATCAAGGGGTAAATACACGGTTAATACCTTAAACATCACGTATGGCATTTACCCTGTTCCGTTTAAGCACTTGCATTCATTGGAAGAACCATTTTTGGCATGTCGAAGTTCATAACTAGTAGTACACTTTCAGATTTGGATATGATGTAATTATAATTTTTTACGGCAATTTTTTTTTTTTTAATTTTTTTTTTTTTTTTTTTGGTAAAAGTGTTTCGGGCAAAGTGTTATTGGGTTTTTCCATCTGGAATTTCTCGGTAGCAGCCCGGAGTCTGGATATGTGCCCGGTTGATGGCAATAGGCTCGCCCCCTATTACATGGGACTTAAAACATAACTGGCGAAATGTGGGTGTGCTATAGGTACACCTCTGCCTAACCCTTCGGGGAATGCAGGCGTGATGTTATGTTATGTTATGTGTTTATTATTTTTTACGCCCTTTTATGGACTAACTACATTTATTCAGCTCAATTCAATTTTTGTCCATAGAAAACACTAGTTTTGTATGGAGATGTGTACTCATCCGGAAAGCTGAACGGATGTGTACGCATTTCCATACAAAATCGTTGTTTTCTATGGACAAAAGCTGAACAGAGGTTTAAAGGTTTAAAGGTTTTATTGATTCATAAACGTGTGTTACAATACTTAGGTAAGACACTGGATCCCGCACTAGGATACCCTGTGTCGCAGGATCCAGTCTCTTTCGACAGACAATAATGAATATAAACTATTTAATAACAAATGCAACGGTTTACGTATAATTAATTAATTAAACTTAGGACTGAAAGGTAGAGCTGAGTAAGTGTGGTTAGGGGGAAAGCCTATTTTGTCCTTACCTGTATTTTATCCTTATTTTTTAAGTATATATGTATTTATTGAAAATGTAGATGGTACTCCACTGACTAACCGCAGTATTGTCTCTCCTTCACCCTTTAATCCATTCATAGGTTGTCTGTAAAACACCGCTCTTAGCGATAACACCGCTCATTGTGTCACTATATGTAAACTTTTTACATATACAGCGTGGCGCTACAATGGCGACATTCATTTAACATATGGGTAGGGCTAGTGGCCAGTAATAATAAAAAATATAATAAGAAAGTTTTTCTATCACTTTAATCATTTCTTTTTCAATAATTAATTTGGCACTTAACCCATTGACAGCGATGCGGACGAATTTTTTGATGCCCTATGAGCTCTTCCCTTTCATTATATACTTGTAAATAGTAGGTATATATATTATAGTATTAGCTTGTATAATTATAATATATGTTTAATTGATAATTAAAAAAAAAAAAAAGTTATTTATAATTTGGTTAAATTTGAATATGGGTGTATTCTTGAAATAAAAATGATTTGATTTGAATAGATATTTGATTTGATTAATGCTGAAATGAACCTTTTTGGCGCAGGCGTGAGGCACACGCTGTTGTTGTTAACACTTTTTTTTTTTGTTATTTGTATTTTGTGTTTCTCGAATATTTTTTATTGTTACTGGCCACTAGCCCAACACATGTGTTAAATTAATGTCACCATTGTAGCGCCACGATGTATATGTGCATTTTTATGGTGTACATATTAAAGAGTATTCTATTCTATTCTATCATATAGATACCACACTCTTTTTCAATATAGTTCAAAACGTCATTCTCAGTGCCATCGAAAAGCAAAATTAAATCTACCACAAGGTGCATTCAAAGCGCAAACAACGTCACGCCGTCTAACTACAGCTGACTAGTAAATAGTCGGTTGTGCAGCCGAGTTTATTGCACTTGGCAACGAGGGTGCACCTCCAGTGAAATAAGTTGTCGGATAATAATAAATAAAGAACTTAATGAGCTCACTGCCAACTCTAAATGAATACCGAGGTCTGGACGTATTAATCTTTTTAATTACTCATAGGTTCTTGAGTATGTTTTTAAATCAGTTGGAAGGTGTCTTGGGAATTGTAAAATAATTGGTTTAAGTATCTTTAAGTGTCCTGCCCATAGTTTTTTTAAGACCTGATCAAGCGTCTGATCAGTATATCTGTTGTCATATTATATCATGCAAGCTTTAAGAGCTCTTACACGGGTCCACTAGCGCCACTCCTTTAAAAAAATATTATCTCGTGACTGAGAAGGAATTTTGAAAAATGGCTCAATAAGCGACCTCGAACTTTCATATTGAGACACGAAGCAACAAATTTCGATCTAAACAAAAGCGGCCACATTCATTTAGATCATATTTTGTTGCTTCGTGCCTTAATATGAAAGTTTATAAAAGGTATTAGAAAATTCTAGACACACTTGCCGAGGTCGCTTATTGAGCCGTTTTTCAAAATTCCTTCTCAGTCACGAGAGTATTTTTTTTTTAAAGGAGTTGCTCTTGTGTACCCGTGTAAGCGCTCTTAATAAAGTATACCGTCCAAATTTTTATAAATTTTCATAATTTATAAGCTAAGAGCCTTAAAATAATAATAATATGTACAAGTATATAAAACGGGGAGGGGAAAGAATCATAGGGCATCAAACAATTCGTCCGCATCGTTGTCAACAGGAAAAGTGCCGAAAAAGCTGGCAGCATTGTCACGTTGTATGGCAACGCTGATTCTTTGACTTTTTCACTTTTTAGTTGCGGTACCTAACCCACAAAAATTCGTATACCACTACTTGATATGTAAATAACAGTAACAGGAAATTATTAAAACATCATCAATATAAACTAAGTGGAAAAATATGCAGTATTCAGGATAACTAAAAAAACTACTGGTTAGAACTTGATCAAATTTAAATGGGACCACATGTGAAGCACCAGCTATCAAATAAAAAAAGAATCATCCAAATCGGTTCGCACAGAAAAAAGTTCTGAACTAACCCACATAAAAAAAACAAAACATACAGTCGAATTGAGAACCTCCTCCTTTTTTTGAAATCGGTTAAAAAATAAGCCAGCCCTCTGGTCACGTGAAGAGTCAACCAACCGCTTGTCAATCTCTCGAAAAACTAAACTATGTAATATCAATAAATAAAATATGTAAATTCACTTTGTATTTGATTCGAAGACATTGTCTTTCGAACTCTCAGAAATCAGGAACTACTCGTAGAACTGGCAAATTAAGTCTAACTTGATCTGTGTACATGGTTCTCGGGGAAAAATCTAGCCGTTTCATGGTTAACATAGAACTTAGGTACAATTCTATCTTACACTAACATATCCTGGCCAATTAACGTGATGAATGAAAACGAGTGAAATTCGATATCCTATTATAGTGTAATTACCATTTTCTTAAGCGTCGTGTAAGTACGTGAATGGGCGTCGTCAGTAGGGACTGGTCATCTCTTAGCTGCCACGGCTTATTTTAAATTAATTTAATATTTGAATTGTTTTCCTCTTTTTATTACGGACGCTTTTAACGTTTTGCATCGTTCTCACATGCATAATTTCAAAATGAATGATGTAACCAATATTTTGTAACAATGTTTTGATTTAAAAGAATGTCCGTGGAGTTTCTTGCCCGTTCTTCTCCATAGGTACCTACTACGCTTTGGAATGGGCCACCAGCTTCTACTTTCTGACTGACCGACCCCTTGACAGTTCAGAAGTGCCTGCAATTGGTTTATTTGAAATAAATGCTTTGAGTTTGAGTTTGACTACAGATTGAGTTTCGTTTCTTTTTTAAATAATGTAATAGGCTATTCATAAAGCCCGCTCTACACTCGCGGCGCAGTCGCTCGTGAAACCCATGACCCGCGAGTGTAGATGGTTCCGCGCCTTCGTATTCGCGTTTCGCATTCGCTGTCGGTTTTTGTCCCGTAACAAAGGTTTCGCCCTTGGTTCACGGCACGCGAACGCGAACGCATCTACACTCGCAGCTCTTCGCCATAGTGCACGAAAGTTTCAGTAGTGGTCCTGCGCATTTTTTTACTAAGGTTTTTGATAATAATCGGTACGACATCGTTTGTCATCCACCATCTTGTTTTTATTTTTAATAAAAAGATGATTGTAGTATACTACAGCACATAACGTCACAGCTGAAGCTTCAGCCACATCGTCCTCCATTTCAACGATAATCGCGAATGAAACTGCGAAACTTGGCGAGTGTGGACAAGTTTTCCCGCTAATTTAGCGGCGGGAACCGCGGCGTGAATTCACAACAAGATTCGCGCGCGAATGTGGAGCGGGCATTACAACATGTATCAGAAAAGTGTAGGGTGTAGTACAAGTTGGCCTCGTACAGGACTTTCTGTTGTTATTTTTTATTTTTTTATTTTGTCATTGTGTTTAGTTTAGTTTCTGATAATCCTGTGTGAGTCCCAATAAATACTTTTTCTTTCTTTCTTAAAACAACAAACTGAACAACTTTCTCCATGGGACCAACAATAAGTATCCCATACAATTGGATCGAGTAGTAGGTATTGAAGTATTGTCAGGGATGGTTATACATGCTGTATGGTAATAGTTTATCTATATAAGTATAAATCAATTGCTGTTCGTTAGTCTCACTAGAACTCAAAAAGGGCTTAATCGGTTTGGTTCCTTTTTTGTTTATTTTTCGCTCTTATACAGGGGTGGTTTAAAAAGCAACAGGCATTGCAAAGCATGCTGGGCACTAGCTAGTCTAAACTAATTATTATAACAAGAAAAAAAAAATATGTTTGTTTGTTAAGATTTTACGCTAAAACGGCTAAACAGATTTGAATGAAATTTGGTACATCGGTAGACCATGACCTGGATTAGGACCTAGAATAATTTTTATCCCAATGTTCCCACGGGTTCGAGACTTATGCAGGAGAAACCGTTGGGCACAGCTAGTTCAGAATAAACAGTTACTACGTCATAATTGCTATATTTTGCTGTGCTTTTAGAGTCCGCACCTCTTATTTTCAAACTTCACTCAGAAACAAACCAAAGATCTTCGATTCATGTGCTATCTCTTTCTTTTCTTACTCATTCCACCTTAACATAACAGACAACTATCTATCCGTGTAATACCAAATAGTTTTCATGTCTGAAGCTAAATGTGTTGTTATCACGGAAGATTCGGTACGTTGCGGTCAGCTGTTAGGGGGTTCGATTCCCGGGATAATCATTAGGGTGTTTACCTTTTAGTTTGATACTTTTGTTGTGGGTCTGTATCTTCGCTAGTGATACTACAATTGGGGTGAAATTGAAATAGCTGTTGCAGTAAGTTTTTGGATATAAATGTCTGGAAAAATATTGATGAAAACTTTCTCACAGAAGTTTAAGGCTAGACTAATTTTAATGAGGAAATTGTTTCCACTTAGTCTTGGTAAACATAACATAGTTGCACCATTGATCTTGCTAGCAGGGTGAGGTCATGCTTATCCAATTATTTTACTTATCCAGTACCTAAATAAAAATAATAATAATAGTGTTTTTTTTTTACAAAAATCTTTTTGAAATTGTCTTTTTTTTCATATTATATCTTGATATATTATTGAAGGGTTGACCCTTGGGTCAACCTTTCAAATAAATGCTATAATAAAATAACCCATGAGGATAAAAACCAAAACTGATTTTTCAGTATTACTGTACTTTATAAATGGAACGTTTTTATAATAGGACATACCTACCGCTCGTAGGACATTTGCTAATAGGCCATTTTGCTAAAGTGTCGTTTTAATTATAGGTCGTTTTGCCATTAGGACTTCTTTTAAAGGAAGGGGAATATTGTAACCTTGATATTCAATTCTGGTACTTAAATCTGCTGTCAATCAGAAGATATGTTTGTGAGGATGGATGGATGGATGTTTGTTACTCTTTCACGCAAAAAACGACTTAACGGATTCGGATGGAATTTGGAGCACAGATAGTTTAAAACCTGGATTAACCTGTTGGTTACTTTTTATCCCGGTAGTACGTTCTCGTGGGATAATTTCCGACATCCACGCGGGCGAAGCCACGGGCAAAAGCTATTACCTACATTTATATGGTAAATGTGCAGAAGATATAGGTACTACTTATAGGGAAAGGTCATAGTTGTATAGATAGATAGATAGGATAGATGTTTAACCTGTCAGTGTTACAAGGCCTATAGTGCAATTTGATAAGCTTTCAACCTTCGATATTTGAAAAAAAAAAATCGTTTTGATTGGTTTTCACGTAGATATCAGCCTGTAACTTCTCCACCGAAGGGCCAATCCTCGTTCGTAGTTAAGAGGTTTTGATGAATATACGCGTGCTCAATTTATTTCGCCAGATTCAGGTTTACGATGCTTCCTTATGCCACCTACCTATTGCTTTTCTTTATATCCATTCTTTATATTCTGTATATCCATAAGTCATTACGACCGCTGTGTGTTTAATTTTTGTCTAAAGTTAAATTGGATTTGCCTTTCCGTATCGTAGTAAAACACCTACAGGGATTTGGTTAAGAGTATCAACTAAGATACTACAACTTTACTTGTTTTTATCAAGATTGACGTTACCAGATTTTTAAAAGCACATTTCAGAGAAGACATTTACGGGCTTCATTATATTGATGTTTAATTCAATTAGTTTTTCGCTTCACTTCACTACGGAAATGCTTAACCCGTCAATCGTCATGCACGATTTAATATTTAAAATAAACAAGAACCGTTTTGAATCACTGGCCCCCTTATTAAAAAAATAGTAGGTTACCTGTGCCTAACCTTTTATAAATTTATGTATACGTAAAAAATTGATGATCTTTTAATTATGTTGTCATTATTTAACTAGATACATTCAAATTATTACTATTATTAAGGTTTTATCAACGATGTCAAATAATACCAGTGTTTGTTTTTTTTTGAGCCACTTGTTTATTCCACAAATATACCCACGTAATATTAATTTAGTTTTGATCACCCTTTCTAATAAAAATGGTAGTCTTATAGATGCTTTGTTTTATTTTATTTTATTTTGTTGCACAATATACACACATCTACAGACTAGAATTTAATAGTACATGACCCTGTTAAGGCGCAGAAAGTATTATTACATCTAAATTTTTGCTAGATTAGACTAAATTAACATATACATACATAAATTGCATACATTGCATAGAAAACATTTGGTACTACTTCTGTAAAATATATTCAAGAAAACTGCATAAATCAAATCGTAACCTATACAAATTCAAATACAGAACACGAAACGTCTCAAGACTCAACAAAACAATTACCATAAATACAATTTGTGACCAAAAACACTGCAACAGTAAACAATTCGTTACATTTCAATAACAATAAACTATTCTAATTTGACACAAAATCGAACTAATCTAAGTCTGACTCACCTAATATTATAATCGCGGTCTGAATCACATTTTGAACGGACACCATTGCGTGACCGGTAATTATTCAGTGTATCGGTGAAACTTTCATTATGTTGGGGTCTTAAAGGCCACACGTCGCACGTTGAGGGTTGACTGATATTGGAAATAAAATTTTCGAAAGTGCACGGCGTTTGAAGGGTTGGGTCGTAATTAGTTATCTTTTGAAATTATTGTTGCGTTCGATTAGGTGTTTTTTTTTTCGTGAGAATGAGGTTACGCGCGTAATATATTCTTGTCTTACTGACCGTTGGTGAATATAGCTAAGACTCTCGTCACTTCACCAGTTAGAAACTTCGAGAAAATTTCCATGTAATTTTCTTTTTCTGTACTTATTTTCAGAGAACTTACCTGACCAGTCATTTTTATAAATGAAGTTAATAGCCTTTTTTTTCTGTATAGCTTTTCCGTTCAGGAGAATTTACTACCTACAGAAAAATCACTGCCCTAATCGAGTTAATTTCATTCCGAATCCAGATATCGACCCGAACAGTCACACAAAACGCAAACTTTCACCAGAACGAACCCCCAAAAAATCAACCCTGTACTACCAATATTTTTTACAAGCCCACCCCAATTTTGTACCCGAAAACGTCGGACCACGTGCAAGCCAATTACAATCCCCTCGTGCGTTCACCCTACAAAACATGGCAATAAGTATGTACCCCGAGACTACCCTCTTACAGTAAGAAAGGGGGCGTGGTCGGTCTAGGGTGGCATCTTCCATCTCGCTCTGACTACGCTGTATTTATCGAATTTTTTTCAGGACTGCGCATTCGATTTTTTGTGGGTTACAATGCTTAGAATTGGGGGGTTAGTGAATTTTGCTGGAGTTGAGTCATCGAGTAATTGCTATCTGAATATCTGAGTGTAAGTTACGATTGGTTTTTGCCTAACAAGGGTGCCTCTAATAATAATACCAGCCTATTATTATCCCACTGCAAGGCAAAGGCCTCTTCTCACATAAAGAAGGCACGAGCATTGATCACCACGCTTGCTCAAGACAGGTTGGCAATTTCAGATTTATATCCACTACCTCGTTGCCTCGACTGCCTCGTTGGTCTAGTGGTCGCAATCGCTACTGCTGAGCATGAGGTCCTGGGTTCGATTCCCGGATCGGGCAAAGTCTTATCGGGTTTTCCATCTGGAATTTCTTGGTAGCAGCCCGGAGTCTATATTTGTGCCCGGTTGATGGCAATAGGCTCGCCCCCTATTACATGGGACTTGAAACATAACTGGCGAAATTTGGGTGTGCTATAGGTACACCTCTGCCTAACCCTTCGGGGAATACAGGCGTAATGTTATGTATGATGTTATGTGTAACCACTATACGTCCAGGTTTTCTCACGATGTTTTTCCTTCACCATTATCAGTAACGTCCAAGATAAACTCAGAATGCACATATTAATTGAAAAAGTCACATTAGTAATAGCGCGGATTTTAACCCACAACCTCGTGCATGAGAAGGGAGATCTTAACCTCTGGGCCATCACACTATAGGTGCATAGGTAACGTGCAACCTTATGTGTTTATTGTATTTCAAACAAATGAAAAATCGTGAAAATTAACCTACAATTAGCTAGAATTAGCAATAAGTTACCTAACTCATTTAAGGAACTTCCCATCCCCATGTTCAGGAAACAGCTGACAAGTTGGTTACTGGATAATTGCTTATAAGACATTGGCTAAAACATGGAATATGGTAAAAAATCCAACATGACATGTACTTAATTTTGACATTGATATTAAAGAAACTATTACCTAATTATAATAATATTAATTCATATTGGACTTATTGTAAATCACAAATCTTAAAATTAATTGTACTTAGTTATTTAAGAATGACATTTGAATATTTGTACACCATATGTTGTAGTAGAATGTATAGAACCTAAAAAAAGATTAACACCATACTATGTAAAACTATATTCTTACAAATAAATAAATAAATACTACAATTTAAAACCGACTCAAAAACTGTGAGAAATATTCTCTTTATAATTTTACTTACCTACTATTATTGCAAGTATATAGTTGCACTATATTAAGAAACAGCATCGATATGCGTATTAATTTTTAAATAATGATCGTTTTTCAATGCATTCAATAATGTTATCCAGGGAAGCAATGTTTCAAATCCTTCTAAGAATGTTACCTGTCCTACCAGTAAATATTAATAATACCAGCCTATTATTGTCCTACAAGAGACCTTTGCCCTGCGCAAAGGCCTCTTCTCATATAGTTGCTCAAGACAGGTTAGCGATTTAAGATTAATAAATAATTAACTATAAAATTTACACTGTAATAATTCAACCATGTCACTACTCCAGCCACAGAAAAACCGTATTAAAAAGTCAACACGCAAAACGAATTTCCTTGCCAATAAAACAAATTAAGAAGCAATCAATTAAAACAACATCTATCATGACAACACGTCGTAACGTCGCTCTCATTAGCTAAACGGTACCACCCAATAATTATAATTAAATCATAACATTTCTCTTACATTGGCAGGAATGTGGCTTTCCATCGGAGTTTAGAAAAAGCGATCGTATTATTCACTGAGGATTCCGTATATGGGTGTTTGAAATAAATAATTAATGGCTAAGAAGTAGGTAAGGCAATAATATCGTCATATAAATAGAAAATATACTGTTTATCTATAACTAGCTGGGTCCGTACTGAAAATCTAATAAAAAAATCCACCGCTCTGGTACGGTCAAAAAATGTGATAGGCAACCAGGGTCGTCGGATATAGTTGAAGATTAGTCAGAAACCGATGGATGTTTTTGAATGAAATTTTATTTGATAAATGGCCTGTTTGTTTTCTATTAATTAAATTAAATTTTATTCGAAAACATTCATAGGTTTCTTACTAAACTTCTACTATATCGACGACCCTGGTTCCTTATCTCTTTTGGTTAATGTACACCTACCAATCTAAAAACAACGTTTTTAAATACAATTTTATTCTTTCTTAATATAAAGATAATGCTCTATGTAAAATACTGGTACTCAGCTGCATCTGGTCAGGCTGGAATCTGACCTCTACATTGTTGGGAATGGGCTAGGTAGATGATGGCGAGTGTGGTCATGACATGAAGCCTTTAACTGGTCTAGGTTTCGAAAATAACCCAAAGAAATGAAAAACAGATAGTGACCACATAACCCAATTTAAAGAAAAAGAAAAGAAAGAAAGAAATAGTAATCTATGTATATAAAAATGAATTGCTGTTCGTTAGTCTCGCTAAAACTCAGAAACGGCTTGACAGTTTTTTTTTGTTTTGTTCGCCTCTTCACAAGATTGGTTTAAAAGACAAAAAAAAATGGAAAAACAGGATTTTTTTTTGAGGTGTGTAGGGTAGGTAGGTAGGGTTTGTAAGTAGGGTAGGTAGTTAGGTAGGTAGGGTTAGTAAGTAGGGTAGGTAGGGTAGGTAGGGTAGGTAGGTAGGGTTGGTAAGTAGCGTAGGTAGGTAGGGTAGGTAGGTAGGGTTGGTAAGTAGCGTAGGTAGGTAGGGTAGGTAGGTAGGGTTGGTAAGTAGGGTAGGTAGTTAGGTAGGTAGGGTAGGTAAGTAGGGTGGGTAGGTAGGGGAGGTAGGTACGGTAGGTGTTAGATACTTGGTGCTGCCTGTGCGAAGCCAGGCCGGGTAAAGCTAGTAACAAATAGAAATAGTAGTAGTAGGGTAGTATAGTAGTAATTTCCATTGTTAAACTGCTTGCTACCAGCAGACAGTTCAGATATTTGGACAAATCTCTGAAATTCATGACTAACAGATAAAGACAGTACAGTAACAAAGTAGGTTAGAGAGAGACAAAATAGCAAGACCCAAGTAAATTCGTTTATTTAGGGTGGGTTCCTTACAAATCAAGAAGATAAGAAGCTGATAGATGGTTTCCTTAACTGATTATCATTTAAAAGACTATTTAATTCGAGATATATAAGTTCATTCACATTTTGAATTGCAATACGAAAAGGGATTTAGTTAACAGATCTGAGTCCAATAGTTTTAGTGCATCATTGGTTTAGTACAACTAGAATTATTTTAACACTCAAGTATACCTATTTTTTGTATCCATCAGCGTTCTGCCCTTGGTAGTTCTGACAACCAGTCTTACCAAGGGTTATAGTGTTACCCAGTAACTGGGTTGTGGAGGTCAGATAGGCAATTGCTCTATGAAAAATACTGGCATCCATCTGAATTCGGTTGGACTGGAAATCGACCCCAACATAAATGACGTCACCATATTTTGTGTTGTTGTTTGTGTATTTTGATTTATTCGTATTTACAGATATGAAATTACCATAGTATTTACAATTAAAATAAAATAACCTAATCTGACTAAAACTATTAACGAACTAAAAAATGGTATCGAAAAATTCCTCCGTATCGCTGTCGACTGGTAATGTAACCAAGTGACTGGCGGCATTGCCCTGGCCAAGGTAAAATCCAGCCCTTGGGTCACGGGGAAGTGTCAAACAGGCGTTTGGAGATTTCCTTGAACAAAACAAGGGCACTCGGACCCCACGGCCCGAGGGTTTCAATCCCAAACGGCTCGAAAATATAATTACCGAAAACTTTCGTCACTTGGGGTTTTCCGCAGCTGCAGCAACGGCGCCAGCACAGCATGCCGAGCCTGGAAGATGGGATGGCGCAAGAGTATCGACACATGTCGCGTCCCACACTAAAGGCCTACCCACCTTCCATGGAAATAAAGACATGTCGTCTGATCTCTTGCCATCGTCACGTGTCAAGCTGGTTCTAATACAGCTAGAAAGCCAACGGTGACAATATGTCTGTTCATGTTGACAGTATTCAACACCTTTCTTGCCATATTACCTTATTGTATATGGCCAGAAACGTGTTGAATACTGTGATGATGGCTGATAGAGATGTATTCGTCAAATATGTTGAGTTAAAGGCAGAACGATGATTTATCAATCTGCCTAGCTTTTTCTCCACTTGATTTTCGATCTCTGACTTATTAGATGTACTGGAAAACTTTTAGTTTTCCACAGAACGACTGCATTCTGCATTCAGCAGCGGGCTCTATCAGATTACCAGCGCATTTTTTTTTTTTTGGGTGGGAAATCCTCAAATGACGTCTCCCGCTCTGGGCGGAGCGGAACGGCGTGTCAGACTCTTACTGACTAAAACCCACCCGTGTTCCTTCAGTTGCCTGTGCGCCAGGGCCACGGTAACTCTTTCAAACAATCCGCGACCCCGGCAGGCATCGGCCCTGTCGGACCCCGTCAAGATTACCAGCGCTGCGACACTTGTTTTTAAATGTTGGAGCATCGTGCTGAGGTAGGAGCCTTTTGGCCTCGTTCAAGACTTTCTGTTTTTATATCCATTTTATTTTTGATTTATTTTTTTGTTTTTAAGAGTGTGTTTAGTTTACATTGTGGTAATTCTGTGAGAGTCCCGATAAATACTTCTTCTTTCTATCTTTTTCTGAATTCTTTTTAAAATCCTGTAGGTCCAGTTCCTTTGAACGCTTCTCCGGTGAGAGCTATGAAAACTGTGCTTCTATGACTGAGATATTCATTGTAATGATAATAATTTATACAAATTATTAGCTGTACATAACAGCGTATAATGAGATCCTTCACGATACTTAAGTAGGTACATCCGGCATTTCTACCCTGAACAGTCAGTCGTACTACTAATATTACTAACTGAGGAATCTGTTCATCGTCATCACCATCCACAGCCCGACTTCACCCACTGCTGGGCATAGTCCTCTCTTTTCTTGTGCCAATCCCTACGCTCCCGTGCCAGCCTCATCCAGGTTTTGCCCATGATAGCAACAATGTTGTACACCCATCTTGCTACTGCCTCCTCACACTCACAGCCTTTCTCCACCTGTCCTCACTGCGCTTTGCCATCTTTTCATCACGGCATTAAAATGAGCTACTCTATTATAACATGTATCGACTGAAAAGTCTATTGCTACTCGGTAAAATATTATCCAACTACCTAATTAGTCAAATTATAGCTCTTGTAGCGGTATCTACATCGCCACATGCGAGCTATGCGTCACACTGACGTCACGCAAAATCCTGCATCGCGCAAGCAGAGTTTACAGCGCAACTAGCATATATACAAAGTCCCGACATTAAACGTTGGGCAGTTGCCCACCAGACACAACACCCGTCTGGTCGGAGGATCGTCCATATTCTATAGAGTATGAGTGAACTTTACACCCAGTTCCTCATACCTCTATACCCTCTTCCTCTCTCCTACTTTGCTGTGCCCGACAGGGTCCACAATGATTATGTCTTTGTAACCTGTACTACCTTAGCTCACATTGTGGAATGCAATAAATATATTGAGTACTAGCTGCTGCCCGCAGCTTCGCCCGCGTGGACGTTATCCCACGTGAACGTGCTACCGGGATAAAAAATAACATCAGCTATCTGCCAGTGAGAATCCAGTCAAAATTGGTCCAGCCATTTCGGAGATTAGCCGGAACAAACAGAGACAAAAATTGAAAAAAAAAATGGTATATGTACCGTGTATACATTCATATGCATTTAGTAAAAAGCGGTTATTTTAATATTACAAACAGACACTCTAATTTTATTTATCTGTATAGATGTATAGATTAAGTTTTGGAATCGGTCATGCACGATTAAATTAACACCCTCAAGATTAATTTAAATAGAACCTCTTATGTTTTTAACCCTAAAAAGTCGGCCAGTAAACGTTCCAATCCCACACTATGATTACAAACAACGCTTTTTTACCATTAATTAGTTTATTAATTATTCAAATTTGTATGCGAATTCGCGATGCTTTATAAGATTAGTCGTATCGAGATTTTACGGGCGATAATGTTGGGCTTGAGTCATGAGATGAAGCGATAATTGTGAGGGAGAATGATTGTGTTGTTGTGACAGCGATAAACACTGAATGACATGTGTTTCGTTCATGATACGAGTACTTAGGATCATGTCAACTCCGTTTTGTTTTATAATTTTGGTAAGGCTTGATGAATACAGTACACAAAAGTTTACCATTTAGTTCGTTTTAGATAATGAAATTGAATAATTCTTGAATATTTTAGTGAAGCACAAAGTAGCTGCTGCTGTGGATCGCCAGACAGTTTTACAAAAAATGAGTAATCTGTCTGTGATTATTTAATTAATCCTTCAACGACGTTGCTGCTTATAAGAACCTATCAAAAAGTACAAACGGTGACACTGCGGCAAGTAATAATTGAGTGCACTGGACGACTTCATTCTTAGCGTCATAGAGAAAGAAAGAAAGATTTATATTTTATTTAAACCAGCGGGGTAATTACGTAACACACTAACAGTAGGAATGGGTTTCATTTTGACAGTTCAACAACATTCATTGCGTTATTTACGGTGTTAAGCAGACAAATTTTTCGAACATATGAAGCAATGGATTAGCAATAGGGTTCAAAATGATTCAGATTGTGATAGATAGTGTGTTACGTAATTAGGGTGCAGGTTAAGTAACACGCTATACTTCGCTCTGTAGCCGCTCTCGCTACCGGTTATAACTCACACCACCCAAATTAGTGTTTGCCTTAACTAACGCCGGTTATTACTTTATTGTTGGCATACACTTTGTGTACAATGTCTAAGCTCATTTTGCACAATCACTTTGCTGTTACTGTCGACTTTTCACTTTTGTTACGCGGTTTTTTGTTACTATTTATTGGCAATAAAAACACGTGCCATTTGAGGGTTATTGTAGTGTCTAGTGATGGGACAGACTGATACAAGAAGTTGATGTCATCAGTTCTGAGGACACATGCCACTGGCAAAATGAATGAAGAGTTTTTATGAGTTGGAAACTTTTTCTAATGACGTCATGTTATGCAGTTGTATGCGGCTTTCAGTAGTGTTGGTGATATTTTAATGCAGCTATTACAGAATAGAATAAGAATATTTAGGGATTTTTTCAGCTAACGGTCAGGGGAAAGGCATCCTAATTTTTCAATAGAGGTTTACATAACGATTTAATAAAACTAAAGTGGCATTCTTTTCTCACGTTCCTTATTTAATTAATTATCCTTATGTGGCTAATGATATTTAATTATCCAAAACTTTTTATCAAACTGTCTTTTCTCTCTCTCTTTTTTCATTATTTTTTCATTTGCATTTTATGAAAGCTTTAACGAAAATGACGTGCACGTCCACTAGGGCACATGAAATAAAATAAAAAAATCAAAATCTTATCTCTACCTTTAAACAAGGCACAAACATCATACTATTATGTCAAAATCACACTGCACCTAGCTTCCAAACACCCTGTGTATTTCTGGTTATTGCAAAGCCTCAGATGATAGTTGACGCCATTTAGAGAATTTTGAGCCATACATGTTTGAGACGAAGTCTGTTTTTTATTATTATTTTTAAATGCAAAAAAACCTAGAAATAGCAGTCAAAAATAAAAATAAAACCGACTTCGTCTAAGATAATATGTATGGCTCAAAATAGTCTAAATGGTGACAACTTTCACCCATTTAAGGGGACTACATGAACTAAACGCAAATGTATAATGCCTAAAAATATATGATCTACTGCAGTAACCAAAATCAGAAAAATACATGATATTTTTCTGGATATATGCTAGTTAGATAGTGTGTTGAAAACATAATACAATTAACTTGATATGATAGAAGAAAAACACGAAGATACATCTAAAAATTTTTTTTAACGATTAATAAACATACTAATATACACGCAAACATTTGACTTTGACTTTGACAGATTTTTTGTCAGATTATTCTACAAGTAACGTACTAACGTAATAGTGTTTTAATTTTTTAGTCCAATGAATAGATTTTTTGTAAATCCATAATTGCTTCATATTTTGCAATAAATAACCAGCTTTGTGTCATCGCGCGGCTCTTTCTTTTCTATGCAATCCGACAGTGACCGCGCTTTAGCTCTTGTAAGCCTCTTAAGGCTTTGCACCCAGCTTCCAAACATCCTGTATAACCTACCACACACGTATCCATCCACGCTTCGTACTTCAACGGAAAGCAACCACATATAATTGTGTCCTAGCCTTGGGCCCACGGCCCACTCGGGTGGGTCATGAGCCCCCCAACAGCCTTCACCACAACCCCAATACCACACTTAACCCTACGCCTTACAAAAAACCCACAATGTAACAAAAACAACATTTTCACAGCCTCTCAATACTTTAACACAATGTCATTGATTGATAAATAATAATTAATAAATGCCTAATAGCATTGTTCAGATTCTAGGTCATCTTACTTTTTTTCTGAAAACTAACAACAAAGGTATTATTCAGTTTACTGTGCATCAAGTCGATGCAACTGTGTCAGCAATTAAAATGATTAGGTACTGGGGTGTGGTCGGTTTGTTAGCGGGGAGGGTAGCGGAGCGGGTAGCGGGGCGGGTAGCGGGGCGGGTATTTAGATGAGATAATTTTGTGAATCCTGAAACAGAATTTATGAGAAAATGGAACGGGTGAGCTTTCTAGAGACTTTTTTAACTGTAAAAGCAAGAAAAAAGTAAAGATAGGATGGTTTGCTGATCTACGTTAGTATGAATTTCCTTGGTAGATTTTGGGACAACAGTTTGTTTGTTCACAACCGTTTGGTGTAGGTTACTTGAAGGCATAATGTTATTACCACATTGGATAGTATTTAATTTTTCGCAATTATGCAAATTTTCGCAATCGTATTGATAATTTTAATTACTATAAATCTGTTAATAAATACTTGTTACGATAAATACATTGTATAAATATATTTGTTATGATTGCGAATCTTTTTTGGTTCAACACACAACCTTATTTTTTTGGGTGTTAAATCATCAAATGACCTCTCCCGCTCTGGGCGGAGCGGAAGGGCGTGTCAGACTCTTACTGACTAAAACCCACTCGTGTTCCTTCAGTAGCCTGTGCGCCACGGCCCCGGTAACTCTTTCGAACAATCCGCGACCTCGGCAGGCATCGGCCCTATCGGACCCCGTCAATGATTCTGACATCTCTTTGAGGCGCACGTGGAATACGACGCGCCGTCGACTCGGGCCTGGTCCTTACCGGACGGCAAGCTGCCCATTGCTCACCGTCCGCAAGCCCGCGCCTACGGTGGCCGGGAGCCGGCAATCGTCTCCCGGAGCCCAGGGTGTCTCCTGCTGCGGCGACTAGGGGCGTGGGGGTGACACTGACCTGTAAATTACAAAAAAACGTAAGAAAATTTGAATTTAGCGGGCAACCTAGCGCTTCCCCCAAATCGCTTACTATATAACCTCACCCCACCAGTCAGATGATTATGAATTATGTAAATTATAAATGTTAAACAATCCAAGAGATCGTTGATGCGATGCCATGAAAAAATACACCCTCCATGCTTCGGCTAACACTCATTAAAATAATTGCTTTTTGCAACCGTGTTCTCTCCGTCTGTCTGTCTGTGATTGTGTGTGTAGATGAGTGATGTTTTGAGTGTGTGTGTGAGTGCAGAGTGATAAACTTGGTTCCATGCTAGAGTTGTGGCTATGGGCTTGTGATAAACAACTTCTTTTGAAAGAAAAAACGGTGGATTTAAAAAAGAAATTTTACGTTTTGATTTGCTGCATTGTTGTGTGATGTCAAAGCCCCTTTATGCCTTGAAAATCATGCACTGGTTCTAATAACCGTCTTACAAAAAGACAATAGTCAAGAGTAATTTGAACGGCGGTAAACTAGTTTTTCCTGTTCTTAAGTAAGACCTATACCCGGCAAAAATAATACTAAATGCTTAGAACAAAACGCTCGCTCGTAGACGTAGGTATGAGGAAAATCCTACAGACTCTATTACTGACTAACTTTTAATAGTCAAACTCAACATTAATTAAAAGATTAAGATTTTTACTCACTATTCTCACACAATTACATCTAAACTTAACCCTATTACCGCCAACCCTTCTACCAAAAACACACACAATTAAAATTCCCCACAAATATACACACAATTAAAATAAATAAATCACACATAAGGAACTAATCCGGTACATTCACCTTAATTCAATCAACGTCGTATACTAATCGAATAAGCCGCTACAACTTTGCAGGGAGAGGGTTTAGGGGCAACGCATAGCGTGAGACAGAATCGCTGAGTCATGCTTACTTGCAGAATGGCGGATTGTAATGCAATGTGTGCTAATTTGGTTATAATAAGCTCTTTTTAGGGCATTGTGCAATGTTTGCTTGATGTGACAAGGGTCTTGTTTTTATGATTTCAATTATCAATTGAAGAAGTAGGTTTTTTATTTAGTTATTAATTAATAAGGAGCAGATGCTAATATGTAATTAGAGATCAAGTGGTTGAGTCCTGTAGAAGGCTTAAGATTTCCTGTAGAAGTCTTTCTCTATTTTGAATAACGAATCAAATAATACATAATCGATATTTTATTTTTAAGTTTTCAACAAACAATTTTTATTTTCTTTTCTTTCTTTCTTATTCTACCTACTTATCACAATGGTCATATTATTCTGAGTAAATATTATACATTCTTAATTTTATTTAGAGTTGCAAATATCAGTCGGCAATAGACAGTCGCAGTACAGAAATGTAATGTTTTTTCTAATTGTTAACTCTGTTTTTAACCAACCATACGTCTAAGCTACTATTCCTTCAAATAACAACTAGGAAACGTGCGTTTTTCTACCGATTATTCACCGTAGTAACTGCTTCACTTAACCGCCACAAAATGCATCACCGACGCGCCGCCGGCAAATCCAATAGGTTTTCATTTAATAAAACCCTTTTATTGGCTTACCTCAGATTTAGCGGCTTTATAGTTCGCTGGCTTAGCATTATGTGGACTATAGGCTTTATTTGTATTGTGGCTATGGTACTTTAGAGTCCCCTGTCATAATATGAAGGGTCAATAAAGTATCTTTGAATTTTTTGCACTAGTAATTCAAGGCAGCTCTTACGTCATTAGGTCTTTGCGCAGTCCATTTCGACGTTTTAGCATGTTTTTTTTTTGTTGATTTGGAAAGTAAATTCGGAATTCCACAGTAGGTATTTTAGCGTTTCCTTCAACCAATCAGCTCTCCGTATCGCTACATGGAAAGTAAGCGCATTAATTGATGCGTCGAAGATTTAACCACATAAATATGTGTTAAAACTCCTATTTCTCTCAAGATTAAGAAGGTCAGAAGCTTATTTGCAACATATTGCAGTTAGGAACGATAGGAAAACCAGTAAAAGTTGTTTCAGCCATCTTTAATCTGCACTGGTGATACCTACGACTTATCTACCTATATCTATACCTATTTTTAGTACCTAATGATCAATCTACAAGTAACATTGGCTCTTATCCCAAAATATTAACGACCATTTTACCATACACTGATTTTTACATACCCTTCCATATGACCACGATTTGCTGATCTTCCATTGCGAACAGGGCGTGGTTGTCACGTCATAGGTCAAACAGTACTAGAAAAAATAAATAAAAAAACATAGGTAAAGGTGTAAAATGTGACACCTTTTACAAATAATTGTGTGTTCAAATAGGATTAGTGAGACAATCGTGTTAGAGACCACACCTCCGCGGGCACAGGGTTAATTCAGATGACACCGTTGCTATGGTAACGGAACGCCCCGAAACTTTTCGAGTCTGCGCTGTACATGTCGTCTGCCCTCGAATGGCATTCGAGAGAAAAACTCCGAATATGTTGAATTGATTTTGGAAAATCAAATTAAAAATGTGAAAATAAAAACTGAAGCAACCATTTCTAATCATATTTCGCAGAAATCCCAAATGAATTCATGAAGATAAGTAATTTAGTTAAACGGTCTAATCTGCCCTGTGATTTTTTTCTTTTCTGGGGTGTAATCGATCCGAGCAAAGCCATTATACTGACCGCATTTCCACAATCACACTCACAGGGTTAGGTCGGTCAAATAACATACAGTTTTGTATTGGCATGCATAGAATTTTACACACACGAAATAGGTAGTAATGTTAAATGATGATGATAAATGATATTTATTTCTGTAAATTTGTTAAAAAAGAGAAACACTTTCACACGTCAAAATTAAATTATGTTTTACAACTAGATGAGTGTGGTGTTTCCTATCTGACTACTCTGAGTAGAAAGACCGAAAGAAACTCAGAGGTCACAGTCTCTTTTAAAGTCCAGACATAATCTTGGTCAGGCCATATCGACCTTTGGTAGAACAAGGGCATAACTGCACCTTTAGTAATTTTACAGGAGAGTAATTTTAAGATCTTGTTTATTTATTTATTTATTTATTATATTTGGGAAAACAAACAGTAGTATACTAGGCATAAACAATGTAGTCTTAAAAATTAAAATTAACAAATATACTACCCACAACATTTTCCACAGATTACTATTTTATATAATAAAAGAAGCTGTTAGCAAACGTTAACTGTAGTAGGGCTAACTTAATAAAAAAAGACGTTAAAAGAAAAAGGTTAAACTAGGTATATTCTATAAAAGAAGTACCGTAACAAATAAAAAATAATAAAAATAAAAAAATATAAAAAATAAAACAAGAGAAAACAAATTTCAAGAAAATAAAATAAAACAAAACAAAATTCAAAATTCAAAATTCTTGCGTGATGTTAGTCACTGATGTATCATACAAGTCCCAGCCTATTAATAATGATACCTACATTGAGTATTCTGTTGTTGCCTACTGCCAATCCTTTAGAATTTTAATTATATAATTTTTGAATTTATACCTGCATAGGAATAATATGTCTACCGCACATATTTTATATGTGTGTGTTGTTGTTATTGTTGTTGTTTTTAAGTTGTGGTATGTTGTGTGTGCGCGTATATGTTTGTTTTGCTTGTTTGTGATACAAAATAATCAAAAAAAAAAATGCACCAAAATGACAACGACTCTATTGCCCTCTGGAGGCTTTAAAGCTGATATCGATACAGGGTCTTTGTTTCTCTGGACAACAGGGACTTTTAAAAGCACTTTGGCATACTTAAGAGGGCGCACACGGGTCCACTAGCGCCACTCCTTTAAAAAAGTATTATCTCGTGACTCAGAAGGAATTTTGAAAAACGGCTCAATAATCGACCTCGGTAAGCGTGCCTATAATTTTCTAATACCTTTTATAAACTTTCATATTGAGACACGAAGCAACAAAATACGATCGAAATGAATGTGGCCGCTTTTGTTTAGAGCGAATTTTGTTGCTTGTGTATCAACACAGAGACAAATATGACACACGCCTATAGTTAAAAACCTGCGACACACTGCAAGGGAAAAGGTCTTTTCGACTTCTGTATGGGTCTTCTGGTATGTCATAGAAAAATCTAGCATGTAATGAATGCTAGATTCTTCTTTTTCTAACGATGGCTGAATTATAACAACAAATGCATATTTTCTTATGATGCATGTTTCGTGGCCGTAAAGGCTCCCACAGACACGCACTACGCGACAGCACGACGTGACTCTTGTAGAACAACTTCTATGACGGTGTCATAGAAATTGTTCTACTAAAGTCGCGTCGAGCTGTGGCGTCGCGCCTGTTTGCGGGAGCCTTAAATCAGTGGTAGGTAACTTAAAACTTAACTTCAAAGTTTTTTATTAATATTTGTCAGTTATTTGAGAAGAAAATAATAGCTAGGTTAATTCATTCTGTATAATCAATATAATAATATTACTTTACCCTGCTGTTCTACTTATCCCCTTATAAAGATATCGCGATAACCATCATCATCATCAGTCTACATTCGTCCACTGCTGGACGTAGGCCTCTCCTAGTGAACGCCACTGAGCCCGATCCTCGGCTCTCCTCGTCCAGTCTCTGCCAGCCGGGATACCCATACATCCAAGTTATTGAAGCAAAATAAAATAGACCATTAACATTATATTATTTTAGTATCGATTCTATCAAAAAAGTGCAGCATTTTATTATAATTTAGAGCGAAATGTTCACTCGAGCAAAATTTATTCTTAGAATGCCAACAATTTTATTGTTAGGGACCGTTTAGAATGGTTTGCGTATCGCTGCGGTTTTGGCAAGGTTAAATATCAAACTAATTATGTTTTGTTTATCTTTTGGTTGTTTTTTCTTTTTTTACTTGTAGGTATATGTTGTGTTATGTGCTTTGTAGTTTGTGTTAAATAAATTTATTTTCTTTCTTTATTTCTAAATAAATCATTAAGAATGAAGTGACTTGATGCTATGTCAAGAAATAGAACTCTACCTTATGTGCCATAAAAAAAAAAACTATTAAGACCATAGCAGCCATTGATTTTCTATAATTGAGTAAAACTAAATCGAGCAAAAGTATACATATTAAAATACCATGATAAATAATTAAGCATATTTTCCCTTGGAATAAAAGGCTTGCCACCTGTGTCCATAAAAAATAAATGATAAGTAGATCTTCAGACCTGCGAAAAACATAATCAAACAGTTAGTTACACCTTACATTAGCCGCACTCATCTAAACTGCGCAACCCATACGTTTAATTTTAAAATCCAATTTTACCGCGGGCGTGTAGTATGCAATCTCTCCAATACATCTACATATCGAGTTGCTCTGTATGACTACTGTTTTGCTCCGGCACGGCTCGAGCCGGTCTGTTTCGAGCTTTTTTTTGCCTGTATCGCAAATCGAGCGTTACGGTATGTCTTCGTTTTGTGGCCGCCATGTTTTTTCTTTTGTTTTTAGTATTTCGTCTTCGCACGAAATTGAGGATTAATTAAGCTATAGGATTTTAAATGTTAGTATTGATGTAGGGTTTCTTGTGGTCGTTACTTTTTTTGTGTTCCGGAAAAGGTGAAGCATTATTTTGTGGGTAAGTTGAATTTATAGCAACCGTGTTTCCAAAAAAATAATGAACAACTAAGCCATTTAACAACAATACTGGCTTCTGCTCTCGTGGGAAACATAACACACCACAATACAAAATATACTAAAATAATAGCTACATTTTTATAAAATTTCCCTGTTTACTACGTCGCGTAGCTTTCATTCTGACTTTTTGAGTGTTGCTCGGCTCTTTAGGAGCGCAGCGCCAAGTGAAATAGCCTACATATAACCTTCCTCAAGAATTAGGCTATCAACTGCAATATTTTTTTTCAAATCTGACAGGTTCCAGAGATTAGCGCGTTCAAATAAACAAACTCATCAGCTTTATTATATTAAAATAATTAGTAAAATGTATAGTGATCGATTCTTCAAAACCATACTTGAACAAAAACAAATATCATACAATAGTAAATGGACTTTTGCAAAACTTCACGAGTGTCTATACCTCCTCTCCATTAACGTAATTCAGATCTTTCATTATAAAAGAGAAAAGGAGAACTCAATAATCCAAAACAGACGTTTAAAGTGTAATCAACATGGACGATGGCTTCCATTCATCGAGCTCATAAAATTATGCAAACGGTCCTCCACCTCTTTCTCTTCGATAATTATACATCACTAATGTATCTCAAAAGATAAGCAAAATATATCAATAGGTGCTAAGTTATACTAAAATATAAGTTAAGTCTTAAGTTAACAACTAAACTGTGTGACAAGATAAGTAGAACAACACTAGTCCATCAAAAGATAAGAGTGACAGCACTAGTAGTGCTGTCAAATGAGTGTAAATATCCCATATTAACCATTATTGCAGTGTCTGTTACACTGCAATAAACGGTCATGAGATCAAATAAATGTAAATTGAACCAAAATTATAACAAAATATACATGTTTAACATAACATTAGCTTGTGGAGTGTCAAGGATCTTTTGGCACCTGAATGACATGGACAGGGGTCGTTTATTGACAAGACAAGATGGCGCGTGGCGGCCTTAGTTCCGAATTTGCCCACGCGCCAATAGAAACTTGCATCGTTGTATCTTACTTGATAACATTGAAAAAATCAAAAGGACATTCAAACCCACAATATGGCCCATAAAGATGGCTTACAGAAGCTTTATAACACGTAGTTTTATTAGAGGATTCCAGAGAGTACAAAATAATTAGTAATTTCTAGTGCAGTACTACAAAATAAATGTTGTCACTCGGTAACCAGTGTAGTCGAAGTTTACTATTTCAATACTTATGCAACTAGTCCAAAAATCTCTAAGCCACCTAAAATCATACACTTGTCCTTTTCCTAATTCCCAAATATGTTTGTGGTCATCAAAATATGTTTGTGGTCATCACAATATGTCTTCTTCTTCCATACATCTCTATCTACCATCATCTCATTAGTCACACATTTTCTAGCCATAATTATCATCTTTCACACATTACCATCCATTGTTTCTTTAGTCTTTCTCATTCTTCAACCCATAATGTAGACTTATTCAAAGCCACCATCATTATAATATTCCTATTAACATGAATGTGACAATATTAATATAATTATTATGCAATAGTCATGCTCCCATTAATAATTTATTTGTTCATAACAGCTTTCCGTGTCCGATACTCAATAATAGTCCTACGGGGTTTTATTGTTACAAACTTGTTTACACTTAGTACCTTATTAGGACTTGTCCTCATAAAAAGATAATATTAATTAGAACTGTTTTTGCCACTTCACTATGAATAAAGTATTTGTATACATTATTGGTAGCTCCGATAAAAAAGAACGTTTTGTCAAGGGGACATTTTTTGTATGCTCTTCTCTTTTTGAATTATTTATAGGCAAATGAATATACCCAACCAACCTGCACTGGGCCCGCGTAGTGGATTACAGCCCACTCCCTCTGTCAGAGAGGAGGCTTGTGTCCCAGCAGTGGCAACATTATCAGTTTATTATGAAATGAATATACAGCATGTATTAGAAAGATGTGGTCAAAATTAATTGTGGTACAGACGACCAAACTGAACAACACAAATAAAGACAAAAAAAGAAAAAAAAAAAGTTAATCACAAAAAATTATATCAACTGTCCCCACACAAAACTTCAATACCTACTCGACCCAAATGTATGGGATGGCTGATTATTTTTTCGTGATTACAATTTTTGGTCTCATGAAAAAAATTGCTAAGTTTGATGACCTCTATCACACCCTTAAATTAGACCACACCTTTGTAAAGAAAAAAATTACGGTAATTAAGAAAAAAAATGTATCTACGAAGTAGTTTTACTTTTTTGCAACTATTTTATTGTTTTTTTTCTTTTTGAATTATTTATTTCTCGCTTTGTTCGTTCTCAAATCTAATATATCAAGTAGTAATGAGTATTTTTATCGTATTAATCTAGCGAAAACCTGTTTAAGACACCTTTTCGTATAAAAATTGTGAGTAATGGCGTATTATTTGCGGTGTAGAGCTAAATACCGTTGAATTACTTTTTTCTTTTCGTCAATTAATCAAGCGTTGAAATATTATAACCTTTTAGATATATTGCGTTTATATTGATGCTACTTCACGCGGTTTTTAACGAGTGAACCTAATAACTGTGCGTCGAAACCTAATTTTCAAAATATTCTATGCATATATGTATGTATAAAAACAGTAAGTTTTGAATCTGTTTTTAAAGTTACGTGACTCGGGATCCCACTGTATGCTCCAATGCTTCCAATAAAATAAATGTCGGTGTTTTGTTTTTCGTATTTTTTTGATAAAAAGTTGTAGTAAAATCTCTTTTGCTGTACTGTTTGTATCTGACTGGTTTTGATACCATTAAATAGATGACATTTAAAAAAAGAAAAGTAAAAAGTGAAAACGAATTCCCGCCATTTTTCAATTGTTTTTCTGTTTGACAAAACGAGTGAATTTCGATACATTTTGAAGTTTTATTACAAAAAATAGGGAAAATGCGACAAGTCGCGTAAAAAATATGTGTCGTTTATGGACTTAACGCAGTGACAATAACAGTTGGTTCAAGTGTTTTCAGTTCCGAAAATTTTGATGTCAAAGATGCAGCTCGCTCTGGTCACCCCGTTACGGAGAAAATCGATTCCATTTTTGAAAAAGTGGAGCAACATCGGCATATCAGTAGTTACGGTATAGCTGAAGAATTAGAAGTTGACCACAAAACAGTTATGACCCATTTGAAAAAGTCTGGGTATACAAAAAAAGCTCGACATTTGGGTGCTACACGAGCTCTAAGTCTTGAATTTGTATATAAACTACGAAAGAACTTTTCCCCGACCTAATATGTACGTAGAAGAAACAAAAGCCATAAGAACATAATAGTGGATTCAGTATTTTTTCATTTTAGTATTTTAACCACAATACGATCTTTGCAGGCTGGCTGATAGAGGCCGGACGATAGTATCCGAGAATTAACCTTAATGACTGCTAAAGTCCAATGATACCAAGACATCTTACAAGAAATCTTACACCTTTTTTTTTTCGGGGGGGAAATCATCAAATAACTTCTCCCGCTCTGGGCGGAGAGGGAGAGCGTGTCAGACTTTAACTGACTAAAACCCACCCGTGTTCCTTCAGTTGCCTGAATGCCAGGGCCACGGTCACCCTTTCGGACAAACCCGCGGCCCTGGCAGGCATCGGCCTTAGCCGGACCTCGTCAGTGTGTGTTGACATCTGACACGACGCGCCGTCGATCCGGGCCTGATCCTTGCCGGACGGCAAGCTACCCATTGCTCGCCGAAGAAATCTTACACCTGCCCTAAACTCATCTGCCTCTCTGAAACCAGAAGCCATTATCCTACACACAGCATATCTAACTCACCAGCTCCTCACTACGCTACCAATCCCATATCCATTAGCGAAAACCAAAATCGTACGATTACCAGTCCAACCCTCTGAACGCCGGCACTTAAAGGGTATTAGTTCCGCTCGTGTGGTCACACAGACCGTATTGTGCGATCACAATGACGCTGCGGGGGTTATTTGGCTTACCTGTTAAATGATAGCTGTGGTTAATGGACTGGAGTTTACTTTCAATTGGGTTTTTAATTTTGTTTGTACTTGGGTGGTGATTAAAGTCACCAAGTTGGGAGATTTGTTGAGCGGATCACATGGGAAGTTGATTAGGAGTTTTGTATTGACTGATAACAACAAGAATGTGAGATTACTCACCTTGATGAAACATGTATGGAAACCCAAGGAATATATTGAAGCTGATATTGTTTTTCATCAAACCGAATGTTTCGTGCATTCGATATTGTACTTGTTGCAAGAATATGTTGGACTTAAAGAAGCAGTAATTGTCTTCTTATCATATTCTAGTAATAGAGATGACCTAAAACTCTTTGAACATGACGATAAGCGTGCACTACGATTTAAATAATAAAAAAGCAATGTAATATTGAGTATTGCGTATTGTTAAATCGATTTTTAAACTGCGAAATAAATCGCAAACGAAAATAATTATCCAAGTGAATTCTCAAGCGATTTTTACCGCAGCAGTGCGCGGACTCTAGTACATTGGTATTGTTTACAGATTTGCGATTATTATCCGCAATAATTAAACTTCGTAGTGCGTGTTTAGCCTAGAGCAGCATCAAGCTGCTAATAATTACCACTTGCAATCAAAAATTTTATTACTTAGCACCCGAATCTCAGTAGCAGATTACCAGCAACAAAAATAAACAGCAATAATGTAAAAGACATTAACATGTACTGTTAACATTACTCTGGTGAAGTACTCCAGTCAGTAATGACTTTTCTGATATCAATTTAAAGCAGACATTTGACAATTATCATCTTGATTCACTCCAAATTCTCCATTACGACAAGAGACCCTCACATAAAACTTTTTTACAAAAAAAAACAACCGACTTCCAAGAAAAACACAAAAAAACCGTGAAAAATAAATTTAATTTCGGAAGTCGGTGTCTTTGGTTTTGTATTTTCCTTTTTGACCACCGACTTCCGAAATTAAATTTATTTTTCACGTTTTTTAGTGTTTTTCTTGGAAGTCGGTTGTTTTTTTGTAAAAAAGATTTTATTTTTCAATTTTTTGTTGTGGTACCTACCCCACACAAATTCGTATACCTACCACGTGTGACACCACCAGTGACAGGAAGTTATTAAAACATCATCAATATAAACTAAGTCCAAAAAATACGCAGTATATATATGGGACCAAATTTATATGGGACCACATGTGAAGCACCAGCTTTCAAATAAAAGAAGAATCATCTAAATCGGTTCACCTAGAAAAAAGTTCTGAGCTAACAAAAAAAATCCTTTTTTGAAGTTGGTTTAAAACACTAGTAATTTCAAAGACAAATTCAACTAGCCATACTGCAAATGAGAACTATGGCCACAATTTACTGTAACACTTTGTTTTTCAATACCAAGTTCAAGTAAACCTTGGACAACATCTTCTTAATTCACTCGAAATTCTTCATTACGGCAAGAAATCCTCACAAAAACACTAGTAATAGATATATTTGTGAGATGGTCGTGATTTGGACAATGTTTGATGACGCACCATTAGGGATCGTAAGCCTGGAGCGCACTTAATATAGTTTTAATAGGCTCTGTTAGCCCCTCGAGTGCGCAGCTTGAGTATCTACACCATATTTTCGAACTCGTTTGGTTTTTAAATCGTTTGGGTAACAAAAAGCTTTCTTTATTAAATCTAAGTTTTTGATTTGGTATTTTTTGAAGTTATTTGAAATGTTTTCTTGAAAATCTCCTGATAATAAAGGTTGTTTGGAAGCTGGGTGCAAAGCCTTAAGGGGGTGAAAGTTGACACCATTTAGAGTATGTTGAGCTATACGTTTCTTAGACGAAGTCGGTTTTATTTTTATTTTTGACTGCTAGTTCTAGGTTTTTTTAACCGACTTCACAAAAAGGAGGAGGTTCTCAATTCATCTGTTTTTTTTTTTTTTTTACGTGTGTTAGCTCATAACTTTTGTCTGGGTGAACCGATTTGGATGATTCTTTTTTTAATTGATAGGTGGTGCTTCACATGTGGTCCCATTTAAATTTGATCAAGGTCTGACCAGTAGTTTTTGAGTTATCTTTAATATTGCATATTTTTTCCACTTAGTTTATATGGATGATGTGTTAATAATTTCCTGTCACTGTTATTTACACACCTAGTAGTGGTATAAGTGTTTGTGTGGGGTAGGTACCGCAACTAAAAAGTGAAAAATAAAAACTTTTTTACAAAAAAACAACCGACTTCTAAAAAAACACTAAAAGACGTGAAAAATAATTTTAATTTCGGAAGTCGGTGACCAAAAACGAAAATACAAAACCAGACACCGACTTCCGAAATTAAAGTTATTTTTCACGTCTTTTAGTGTTTTTTTTGGAAGTCGGTTGTTTTTTTGTAAAAAAGTTTTTAGGTAAAGGTATAACAGTTAAAATTAAAAAAAACAGACTTCGTCTCAGACATGTATGGCTCAAAATTCTCTAAATGGTGTCAACTAACACCCCCTTAAAGCTTTGCACCCAGCTTCCATACACCCTATATGACAAAGTAAATAAAAATAATTAAGTTTTTTTTTAATATAAAATTTAGTCCAGATATCTACATTCGTACCAATCTTCTTCCATCAGAAATATGGCTAAGAATTGGCTCAATCACAGACAAGAAACGGATAAGTAACTATTTATAGTCAAGCATGGAAGGGCCTTGATATTAATCGAATTTGGACATAAGCTATACCTTTAGATTTTGAAAACAATAGGCTTTCAGTTCAGTTTCACGAAAATTTAATCTGTTCATTCTGTCTAGCCTTTTCCAAACTATTTCGGGGTCAACTTCCAGTCTAAAAACCAGCGCTGGGGCTCTGTCTCGCATAGGGTCGAAGCATTATGCTGAGCGATTGCCGTTTTGCGTGGATGTGACGCATATTTTCCCACAACTCGTTTTTTTTTTTTGTATTTGTGTGTTTTTTCTTTGCGTCATGTTTACCGCAAATAAACGTATTTTCTTTCTTTCTTTCTTTCTAACTGGATGCAGCGGAATACCAGTATTTTACATGGAGCGATCTGACCTCTTGAGAGCAGTGGTGGCCCAGTGGTATCGGCCCCGACTTACGAGTTATAGGTCGTGAGTTCGATCCCAGACAGGCACTTTACTTTGTTTATATAATTACATCACCACTGCTATCAAAACGGTGAAGGAAAACATCTTGAGGAAACCGGCAAGACCAAGAACAAAAAAATCGAAGACATGTGACATCTACCAACCCGCACTGGGCCCGTGTGGTGGATTAAAACCCACTCCCTCTCACAGAGAGGAGGCCTGTGTCCCAGCAGTGGAAACGTTATAGGCTGATTATGATCTGACCTCCACAACCCAGTTACTGGGTAACACGATACCCCTTAGTAAGACTGATTGTCAGACTTTTGGGCTACCCGTAACGACTGTCAAAGATCTACGAATGACAGCCGGGACCAGCTGGCAAATTTACCGATCAGAGACCACTCTTCCGGAAAAGCTTGCAACAATTCAAAACTTAAATCATCTTTCCCCTTAATAAGAAATATAAGAGGTACAATTACTTGGTTATTAAAAATAACGGATCATTGTGTTCTCAGTTACTAGTTTTATTGTTCATAAAGTTTAACTTACCGTGTGGGATGTAACGGTAAGTTAAACTCAGTTTTACTGGCTAACATAATTTCTTGGATGTTTGATTTTACATAGAATGAAATGTTAGCGATATTATAAAGCAATCCGTGTGACAGATTATGTTCCGGGGATAAGATTATTAGCAGTAGTATCACTTTATGTAATAAGAAACTGTTTGTCTTTACGGTGATGTGATATCTCGAAAATGGCTGGTCTGATTTTGGTACTGTTTGCACCTTTGCACTGTTGTTATTTTTGACTCTTTAACATTTTTGGGCTTGTAAAAGTCGATAAATGCAGCTTTTTTCTTTATTTTGAAATTCCTACGTTTTCAAGGAAAGTTACCTTATGAAATACGTTAGTAGGCTGTCATTTTAAAATTTATGCAAACACAATTAAGAATATAATTTCGTTGTAATCCACGACTGGTGCAACGCCCTAAAAATGACAAAATGTTGTCAAAAAGGTATCGAAAAATAATCCTTGCAATACAATATCCATTACCCCATTATGGGTATATAAATAACCAACAATAATCCGATTATCACGCTCAACCCTCAAATGCGATCGTTTCCTTTTCATCCAACCCTCGTATCATGTCTGGGGACAAAGACACCGCGCTTTGTATTTTGACAGGAGTTAATGTTGTGGGGTCCGGACATCTCTACCTGACGGGAATGGTACAATGGACCCCCTGTGGGAGACGTGTGCCGTATTGTGTAAGTATTTGCAGGGTTAGATAAATTGTAAGTGCACTTGTTAAATTGGGGAAGTTTAAATATTGAATGTAGGTACATTTTGTTGATCATTTTGGTACATTGAAAGAGAAGTGATTGTACTTATAAGATAACATCATCAGTTCTTTATTCAGAATTTCTGCTTAGATAGTAAATCAATATTTTTAGACTTACCCTTAGCCTAATTTTGGCTAAACCAGTATCTTGTAAGCATCATTGACTTAGCCTTTTTTCTTACAAGGTCGTACCTATTCGGTTTTCGGTCCTACCACATGAATAACATAATATTCCATTTACCTGCACAAACCAATTACTGGGCACTACCAACATTCTAAGCCCTGGTTAAATCTAATCAGACTTTCAAGCTTCTTCATGTCTCATGTTAATACTTCTATACCTCTTCTCGTGGCATATTGTGATTAAAAGATGAGTCAATCAACTTGGATGGTAGTAATGCCTTACTACCAAGGGTACGCTTTAAGAGATTTGTGACATCTTCTATAATAAACCATAGTGCAACGGCTCATGCCCGCAGAGTGATCACTTGCTTGCTGACGCTCGAACGATGCGGACGTGTGTCCTCAGCAGTTACAGTGAATTGTTATTTAATTTACCTACTCGAATACTTCCTGAAACTTAGTGAATACCACAGTAAATATCTAACAAAAAAAAAACCCGTAGACTTTAAGTCCTCAAGTCCACTTCGATAAAAATTCCCGCTACCCACTTAACAATTTCCCATCAAACTCAAAGCGAATCGTCCGTTATCTATTATCATCAAATGTCAGTAATAACAAATCTGTTTACGTAGTTAACCTGGAATGGTAGACCACTTCAATTGTCCAGCAAATTACGATGATTTGCGGCAATCATGGTGGTCTGTTATATCAACTTATTATGGGGGACATATGTGGATTTGCAATGGTGATACAATTTTTATAAAAATGTATCGGCTTCTTTATTTGTCGTGTCTTTAATGGGTTTTTAGCTATTTCAATTATTGACCGGGAGCAGTGGTATAGCGGCCCCGATTTACGAGTTTTAGGTCGTGGGTTCGAACCCAGGCAGGCGCATGACACCAAAGCACCGCCTGTCGCGCGACGAGCGGTGCCTTTGTGTCGCATCACGTGTCGCGCCTGTTTGTAGGAGCCTTTACTTTGTGTGATTTATTTCATCATCACTGCTCTTAAAACGGTGAAGGATAACATCGCGAAGAAACCGGCGTGTCCTGGAACCAAAATGTGACATCTACCAACCCGCCCTGGGCCCGCGTGGTGGATTATGGCCCACTCCCTCTCACAGAGCCTGTTTCCTAGCAATGGGAACGTTATAGGCTAAATATTGGCCACATAGGGTATAAAGGCCCAGCTCCACTGCAGTCCACGGTTAAGCTATGCACGTGTACTTAGTTTCGCTTATCTTTTCTTAAGCACCTGTTTCTGGGACAATAAAACTATTTTTCTTCCCTTCTTTGTATGAAAATGTATGCGGGATCGTCAACTGCGACCCACGGTCACGCTTCGCACGGCGTGACTGGAAAAAAAATTAACCACGCGCTATGTAGCTAGACTGGAAAACCTCTCCGTGAAAATCCAACGTAGCGATGGATGATCGACTGAGAGTATAATTTTGGTGGAGTTTATTTTCTATCAAAGAATTTAATGCTTCTACCCTGCCCCTGGTATCCTGTTCGGTTTTTTCGACGATCATACAATAATTATTCACACTTTGGTTGATCTTGGAAACCAATTTTTCTAGCACATTGTTGTCTCTAGGACGTCAATTCCTCAATGGCATGGTGGGTTAATTATTCCAATTAGAGTTATAAAAGCAGAAATCTAGACCTTCTGTACTAATATTATAAAGAGGTATTTGTTTGTAAGTTCGTATGTAGGCGGCAATCTCTGAAACTACCAGTCTGATTTTAAAAAATCTTTTTGCATTTGTTAGCCTAATTCTTGAGGAAGGCTATAGCTTATTTACCATCACGCTAGGATCCTAAGGAGCCGAGCAAAAACATAAAACAGTCAGAAAGAACGATAAGCGAAATCGAAGTAAAAGCGCGGGCAGGCGATAGAATGCGATAGGGTGGGTCGGGGGAACCAGAAATTTCCAGAAGCTTCTATTTCATATTTGCACGTGGAAAGAATGAGGTAAATAAATGATAAATGAGGTAATAATCGAAATCCTTTACACATTCCTGAATGCCAATAATTTGTATAACCTTGTCGCGCCTACCAGCTTAACTTACCATCCTAGCCTTGACAGAAATAGGAAAACATACCTGAGGCATTACGAGAAAAATCGTAGGAAAACGCTCATTCCGACGAAGGCTGTACGCAATCATGCGCGAACTATGGTATTGGCATACTTAATTTTACTTGGCATACATGCTCATCCGACTTTAACAAACAACCTACTGCCAAACAATATCTGACCCTATCATCTTCAGCTGAAGACTGAAATTCAAACACAGATCCGCACGCACTTACGACACTTTGCCAGCAAACTTTTTGGTAATACAATAAGTCATATACGCAGATTTCAATTCAGCAATTTAGGATTTAATATCAAGTATTAAAGTTGAATTTCGTTTGTTCCTGTACAAAGATGAGCATTACTGTTTATATATACGGCCTAAATCTCTTGTCTATTATTCAATTATAAATATGTCCGTTTGCTGTGCGAAAAAATCTTTTTTACGTTTTCATATTAGAGATTGTTAAGAAAAATAACACTTGAAATAGGAATGAGATTTTTTATTGATGTATTTTATAGATGATAATTGTTGTCAATTATTTCTTATTGTGTTTGTGATAGTAATTATATTAATGTATACCTACATAGCTACCTATTGATAAGTCTGGTTATGATTTATTCCTTAGTGGTTAAACCAGTATAATCTTGTGGTAGTAATCAACGTTAACAATTATGTAGATAAGAACAGAGGAGATAATCGATTTTACTTGACTGATAATAAAAGTGATTATTCACGATTACATAATTTTTTCGCGTTTCAGGAAATACATGAGTCTTTCCATTATTTAATTGATGTATTTTTGTAACAATGTTTTGATTTAAAAGGGTGTCCATGGAGTTTCTTGCCCTTTCTTCTCTATAGGTACCTACTACGCTATGGAATAGGAAATTATATTCATGTTTCTGACTGACCAACTACTAGACAATTCAAAAGTGTTTGTAATTGGTTTAATTGGAATAAATGCTTTGAGTTTGAGTTTGAGTTCACTGCCTGCTTATTTATACATAGGTACTTATTACACTTAGTAATTGAAAAACTATCCACCGTCCTCAACAACTTGGTCATACGGTTCTTTCAAGACATTAAAACAGTACAAAATCTTAATACTACAAAAGCTACCTCGAACTTTAAACTTACACTCGCGGACAAAAAAAAGTGGTCGTTCTTAAAACAAAGCCGCATTTGGCCTTAACCCGTCCATCGACCTTTCTAATATATTTATAATTATAGTCTACAACACTCCACATTTGTAAACATGGATGTGACGCAACAATCTATTATTTTTTATTGTTATTTTTGTCCTAAACTAGGCATTAGCGCGGCTGCGCTCGGACAGGTAAGTTTTTTCGTAAATTTGACAGCTGTCAAAATTAAATGAATGACAAATGTAGGTTTTGTGTTCAGCTGCTTGTCAACAGTTTGTTAATCACCTAATAATTTATTCTACTTTGAAAAACAAAGTTTGTTTTGAATATCCTTGATAAATATTAAGACAAGGCATTAGGTATAAAGGCCCGGAAAAAAAAACAAGAATGAGCTTAACGAAGCTTAATTCAAATAAATTCAAATAAACCGGAATCTTGAGGTAAATTAAGTGAATCTCATCATTCCCCCAAAAATACTGATAAGTAACATACAGATCAATATTGAAATACCTACGTAATATTGAATATATTGTGTTGGAAAGACAAAAGAGAACTTTTGTGTCCGGTTGACGCGTACCAAACAAAATTATAGGTGTCCGAATTTGAAAGTTAAATTAAATTATGTGCTATTAAAATTAGATTAATGTAAATAAGTACCTATATGATTATTATGTGGAATGCAAAAGGTCATATTATAATAAATTATGGTGTCTAAGTGTACCTACATTTTTGTAAAAAAAAACGAATAAATTGTTATGGTTTACCCTCTGCCGCGGAGCCTAAAACGTTCTTATGGGCTCCGTTGTAGTTTTTGAGCTTTATTAAATTTTTCGTCGACCGAATGGTGGGATAGAGGTAAAACGAAAAATAATTAAATACTTTTTAGGAACAAATAGATAAATACTATCAAAAGTTGAAACAAGACTGACATCAAAAAGAAAATAGGTATTATTCTCCAAAAAGAAAGTTCGTGACGTCTAAAATAATTAACAATTCCAGTGGACTGGCTCAAAGCACTACTACCGTCTTCACAAAACTCCTCAAAGACAACCACATTATGACATCACACAGTGTCAAATGACGTCAGAACAATTACGCAAGTGTACGGCCAAGAAAACGGTAACAGTAGGGACATCTAGGTGAATGAGTTGTTACGTTACGTGCTGACATGCGAGCGAGTGTCACGCATCAAACGAAAACGATACTTGCGGGTCACGTGAACGAATGCTATTTTTAGAGGTTGTGTGTATCTTTGTTGTGGGGTCAGCAGGGAAAGTAGTGCGTTTGTAAATGATTTTGTGACTTTTAGTGGGCGGGATGTTGGGGTGCTCCACGTAAACGCGACTGGAACTCACAATTTGGACCAGGAAAATTCAGTCTTAATAATATTGACAGTCGCCGTTGATGGTCAAAATGGTGGCTTAGTTTAAAACCCGGACTGTTACGCTAATTACTCGTACGCCTCCAAACTGAAGACTGAATTAAGAAAATCCTAATAATATTATAAAATGTAAAAGTTTGTGCGGATGGATGGATGAATGTTTGTTACTCTTTCACCCAAAAACTACTGAACGGATTTGGATGGAATTTGGAACACAGATAGTTTATAACCTGGATTAACATGTAGGATACTTTTTATCCCGGTAGTACGTACCCATGGGATAATTTCGGGCGAAGTCACGGGCAGAAACTAGTCATAAATATTTATGTACACTTTCGCACTTACTTTCTGCCCTTTGGATTTTAATTTGTCAATTAATATTAAAACGGGTCAATAGACTAATAATATATAATAACAAGCTGACCCGACAGACGTTATCCTGTCTTAACTATGAATGTCATATGTCGTTTAGTTTTACTTTTGACTATTGACTAAAACTAAAACTATCGAGTCATTTATCAACCGACCCATCTGTGTTAAACGATATTTGCAGCGCGCATTCTGTCAATCGCTGACAGTTATTTCATACAACTAACAGTTATGTAAAATTAATATTGGCGTTAAGTTTTCTTAAATTTTGTAACGTTCCGATCAACTTCCTTCTTTTTTTATTTCATAAGATCCTTCTCCTGACAATAACGAACAAAACAAAAAAAAATAGTGAAATCGGTCCAGCCGTTTACGCGTGATGGCGTGACCAAGGGAAATAGGGATTCATTTTTATATATATAGATAATAAATTATTTTATTGGCATAAACACAGGTTACAGAAAAAATGTGAAACCCTGGCTCCAGAGCCAGGTTAGAGTATTTTAATTTCATAACACACTATCACTCACAATCTGAATCATTTTGAAGGTTATTGCAAATCCATTCTGCCTTATATAATTTTGAAGTTCAAAAAGTGTTGATTCTCAACCTAGTTTGAATAAATGACTTCCGATTGATTGCTTCATATTATGTTCGGAAAGTTTGTCTGCTCAACAACGTAAATAACGCAATGAATGTTGTCGAACTGTCAAAATAAAAGCCATTCCTACTGTTAGTGTGTTACACAATAACCCCTCAGGAGTCAGAGACTTAAATAGACGACAAAATCATAACTAAGAAGACCTTATAAGGAATATTCTGAATATTCCAACAACCATTACACCCTTTTCACACACGAGAAGTCAGCAGGCAGACACCCAAACTAAAATTACATTTATCCCACTCAAAATCATTAAATTGTTATAAACAAAAGTATAAGAAACGATTTCACATGTTTAAGTGTAATTCCCCCAGGTTTGGGCTAACGATCGTTTAATAGTAAGCTATTTATATGCACTTTGGTTATTTCACTTGTTAAGAAATCTTTGGAAATGTGGTAGCTTTAGTTTTTTTATATAATAAGACTGCCGGATTACCTACTCAAAAATATGTTGAAACTTCATTTTGAGGAAAGGTACCAACGCAGAATCTTAGCGTGTACCTAATAAAATCAGTTTGTTAAGGCACTTCCCCGACCAAACGACCTTGAACGTTCGGTCCTTCTCTGTCCCGTCGCTGAGTCTCGCTCTGTCTCGCTCCCTGCGCACGGTCATTTATCATAAAATTCAAAACAAAATAAAAAAAAAGACAAGCGATGTTTTGAAATAAAATAAAACGTGAATTAATTAGATTTTTAAATTATCTATCCATTAGTGCAATCTTCAAATTAATAGAAGTCACCTTTATCAAAAGATGCATGCAATCAATAATTTTAGTGACTTTTTTTACAAGGAGATTTTAAATGTATTTTTAACACATACAAACAAATAAGAACGTGCAATGTGATGATAGGATATCGAACATTAATAATGTGCTTTTAGATGTAGTTAATTACCCGTATTGAATGAGTTAATAGCCTCTGAAGAGGAAGAATGGCAAGGTTTTAATCGGGGTACCGCCTTAACATTATGCAATTGCAAGACTTTCTGATGCAGAGAACGATCCAGCATTGATCGTCACGCTTACTCACTGTGCATTTACGATTTCAGACTACAACCAGAGGGGTAATTGCGTAACACACTAACAGTAGGAATAGCTTTCATTTTGACAGTTCAACAACATTCACTGCGTTATTTACGTTGTTGAGCAGACAAATTTTTCGAACATATGAAGCAATGGATTAGCAATATCCTTCAAAATGATTCAGATTGTGATTGACAGTTTGTTACGCGATTAAGGTGCAGGTCCGTGTTCCATGTATAAAGTGCCAAGTGTGTGTTCGGGCACAATGAGCAAAGAGCCTCCACGAGTGGAGATGATAATCGATCTTCCGGTGCATCTAGGGCAGCCTGCGGTTCATCATTTCCCCATAAAATAATCTAATATATATTTTCTCTTTGCGTGCTAACATGGAAGAGATGATAAGGCGCGATGAGAAGCAAATTTTACAATAGCACATCGCGGCAACAAATAAGATTCAAAACAGCGCTGTGTTTAACCAAAATAACTTTGCAGTTTTAATTAAATTAAAGGTATATAAAATAATAATAATATTTCACAAAAATTATTCCACTGAGCCGTGCATACATACAAATGCACGGCTCGGTGGAATATCTTTTTAGGTATTTCTTTAGTTGATTGAATTCCCTTTATTGTAATTACATAAAATATGACAGTTTACTCTAAAATTTTTGAGAATAAAACGTGGAAAAAAAATTGAGCACCCTTTTACGATTGTATTATAATACTATTTTTTAATTTTTATGAAATGTTTTTGAATAACTATTTTCTTTGAACATTTGACTGTACACTAATTTTTTCTGACTTGTTATATTTACTAATACGCCTAAAAGCCATCATTGTTTCAGCGTAAAAGAGAGACGGAGCGACATGACCGATAGCACTATTTCTTTTTCGCAACGGAATCATGATGGTATTAAACAAAACGTGTGACAAAAAACAGAGGGTTTTACGGTGTCCTACGTTTAGGCAGTGCCTTAAGAGGCTTACAAGAGCTAAAGCGCGGTCACTGTCGGATTGCATAGAAAAGAAAGAGACGCGCGATGATACAACGCTGGTCATTTATTGCAAAATATGAAGTAATTGTGGATTTAAAAAAAAACTATAAATTGGACTAAAAAACTAAAACACTATTACGTTAGTATGTTACTTGAATGCTTACATGTATATTAGTATGGTTTTTAATCGTTAAAATATTTTTTAGAGGTCGCTTCGTGATTTTTTTCTATCATATCAAATTAATTGTATTATGTTTTCAATACACTATCTAACTAGCATAATTATATTCAGAAGAATATCATATATTTTCCTGATTTTGGTTATTGCAGTGGATCATATATTTTTAGGCATTATAAATTAGCGTTTAGGTCATGTAGTCCCCTTAAATCAGTTAAATCCACAGAAAAAAGATTACTGGAACATTCTTGAAATAATAATGTCATTCCCAGTCAGGTTAAGAACCAACATCCTTGACGAAATCATAATGAAGATAATAACAATATAAATGTGAGAAAAATCAACTCCTTGTTTACGCAAATTACAAAATTTCACCAGAAACCAATCGCGAAGCAAATTGACGCTAATTTATAATTAAACGAAAATCACAAACCGTATAAAGTAGAAAGAAATATAACGAATAGACAAAATATCTTTACTTTTTTATATTTTAATACTTTTTTTACCTTTAATTGAATACGTAAATCCATTGTCTATGCTACGCCCATGATTTCGCAATGAAATTTTTAATTACCTCATGGCTGTTTTAGTTTCTGATACAAAAGTTTCTCAATTACGTATTCGTTACGATATGTCTAATAAGTGTTTCCTATATATGTGTGGTTCCCATGGTCCATCAATTTAGAGATAACTGTTCTGTCAAAAAAATCACAGTTTATTGACGGGTCGTATTGTTCTAAAGCTTAAGGGGTCAACCAGCCATTTAGCCAGTCAAATAAAGATTAAATCAGTAGGTATAGGATGGATTTATCAACATTTATTGTATTGTATAATTGCATAGCATATGTGTGAGTACTATGTACATTCTGTAAAGCTACCATTTACTGGGTACGTCTTCCATTGACTTGAATGTGCTCTGGCGGCTGAGAGTATGTCATGCACACTCAAATGTGTCGCTGGTGGTGGCGTGTGTTTTGGATCATTAAGTTCTCTTCAAAATGGTTGAGCTGAATGGTGCTGATCCATACGTCATGTTCGTGAACGGGCGCCGTCAGTAGGGACTGGTCATCACTTAGCTGCCGCGGCTTATTTTAATTTAATTTAATATTTGAATTGCTTTTGTCTTTTTATTACGGACGCTTTTAACGTTCTGCACCGTTCTCACATGCATAATTTTAACATGAATGATGTTACCAATATTTAGTAACCATACTTTGATATAAAAGAGTGTCCATGGAGTTTCATGCCGTTCCATGGGTACCTACTACGCTTTGGAATGGGCAACTAGCTTCATATTTGTGACCGACCGACCCCTCGACAATTCAAAAGTGCCTGTAATTGGTTTATTTGAAATAAATGCTTTGAGTTTGAGTTAAGTATTGTGATGCTGTAGCATATATAAAGTAACTACAGTCACGAGTACGGTAAATGAAGTTTTCCCAGGCATACTCCTGTTTTCGATATCATCCCATAGTATGAAGCCTGTCCTGGGACTTATGTCCTGGGACTTATGTTGTGGGACTACAAATAAGTGACTTAAAGTATTTATCTACATTTCCAATGCATCACATAGGTACTTAACTGTTGTCAAAAATAAAAGTTTACGTTTAGGAAATTATTAACCCACGAGTACCGATTGTTAGGATCTCCTACAACTGCCGGGGTCGCGGATTGTTCGAAAGAGTTACCGTGGCCCTGGCGCACAGGCAACTGAAGGAACACGGGTGGATTTTAGTCAGTAAGAGTCTGACACGCCCTTACTACAAACATGAACATTCTTGAACTTCTTTTAATTGACTTCCGAACACATTCCCCAGCACTTCTCACATGAACCTCGTTATAATAATTTGTCAACACAAAATAACCGAAACGTTACAAAAAGGAAACGATACAAAAATAAATATCCATCGATAATAACGATACCTATCACAATCGCCAATCGATTATAACTTAATCGAGTTACGATTTATAGAAATAATCGGTCTTGATTTATATGGGACTTGCACTTTAAAACTGTATTCAAAAACAAACCTAAACACCCTACGGTAAAGTTCAATTTTGTGTTATCAGTCAGTGGTGTATGAATACAAATTGTATGGTAGTAATATCAAAGGGCTGCGCGTGCGCCGTTTGATACTAACGTTTGAATAAATCAACAAAAACGACGGGCGGCGATGACTAATGTACTATTTATAATTTGTGCTGGACAACGAAATGGTTGGAATAGATCGAGATGTTTTATCTGATACAGATATTAGAATAATTTGAAGAAGCTGTGTGACAAAAAGGAAATGGATGACTAGATAATCATTGTAAGCAATGATTAGAATCGAGAATACTTTGTTAAATATTTCAAATCTATAAGTATATCTGTGAGTCAGGGTACTTGGTGTTTTGCATTGAAATAAGTACATATTTTTTCGATTTGTTAATCGAAAAATTGGCAGGTGAAAGACAGATATTTAGCTATATTAAAAGAAATCATAGTCATGATAATAAGAAATGGACAGCATAATTTATATTCTTATAGTTTCATACATAGATCTTAGCAAATTATTTTAGTTTTTCTCCCAAATGGGTCCTTTATGTTTCCAGAAGTACAGAAAATCTTTGCAACCAAAACAGAAAATTCATTAACATATCATTTATAATTCTAATCGAGTCAAAATTTAAGAAAACAATGATGTCGACAAAAAAATATATAAAAGTCTGCTCCACAGTTTTCCTTATTCTACTAATTTAAGTTAACCTAATACGAGCGAGCCCCATAAACAAATTATAGAAAAACAAACAGGACAACAAAATATTATATAACGCATCAACAATGCGGTAATTTAAATAAATTACACTGTAATTAATAATTTAACCTTATGATCTTTTAAATTAAAACAAATAATATATAATTTATTATAGGGCACAATTTTCTGGTGTAGTTTCCGATCAATAAAGTTATGAAACAATACCTACTTGTTTTTAAAGGTATCGTATATATTTATATATAGTATAAGTTCATATAGCTATATAAAGGGTCAAATTAAATTAGCTAGCGAAATTCCGCAGATGTGGTGGCCATCGATATCTTAACATGATAAAACAAAAATAAATTAATTCGATGATTTTTATGTTATGGAGTCATCATAGAGATTGCGAGTCATCGACCGCAGTTAGTGAAATATCAGTTTAAAAAAATAGTTTCTTTTGTGTAATCTTCACAAACGTGATTCGTGATTGGTATCGATATAACATATTTGTAGTGGTATCAACATCGCCACATGCAAGCTACTCGTCATACTGACATCACGCAAATCCTGCATCGCGCAAGCAGAGTTTACCGCGCGACTAGCATATATACAACGTCTCGATATCAACCTTCGGGCAGTTGCCCACCAGACACAACACCCGTCTGGTCGGAGGACCCTCCCTTTTCCATAGAGTATGAGTGAACTTTACACCCTGTTCCTCATACCTCTATACATGTTTTCATGTAACAACACTACCAGCGGTCGTTGACCCCTAAAAAACAAAACATCAAATCTTTTATAGAGTTTAGATATCGACACCCATCACGTCTGTGGAGTTTCGCTAGCTAATTTATTTTGACCCTGTATAACATAGTGTGTAGCAGTATAGCTTTTCGAACGTCCTATATGAGTATCTTCAGTAGGCAAATATTGCCTTAGGAATACCTAGGTACTTTGTAATGAAGAAGGGGATTACAAATCATCATTATCGCCCTAATAAAGGAAAAAAAGAAAGAAAATTAGTTTATTCGTCTTGGCTCATTCCTAATTTATCTTTTATACATCTCTATAATCCATCTCACAGATTTTTTCCTTCCTAAACTTAATCTCATCTTTCACACGATCCACTCAGCTTATCATTTGTATTGTCCTTTTTTCGTAACACACTAACAGTAGCTATGGCTTTCATTTTGACAGTTCAACAACATTCATTGCGTTATTTACGTTGTTGAGCAGACAAATTTTTCGAACATATGAATCAATGGATTAGCAATATCCTTCAAAATGATTCAGATTGTGACTGATAGTGTGATACGCTATTATTTAGCCACGACTAGCCTCCTTAATAATAATCTAAATCAAATAGGAACATCTGCATTAAAGAATCATTATATATATATATATACCAATACAACTTCAGTCGTAACATAAAAACTATAATCTTAATACACCGTCCTTTAATGACATAATAAGGCCTTTCAAAGAATTCCTGGTAATAAGTAGTTACATCTGTAAACGCAGATGATTGGTTCACATCAATATTTCATCTTCAATCCTTTTTCTTTGGTTGCTACTACATTACTTTGTAGTAGTAAGACAAATTACAGTGGATATGCCATGTTAAGTTCTCACGCAAATGTCGTTTGCTCTATTCCTATCCAATACCAAGAGCTAATACCATTTGGTATTAGTTTATTTCCGAATTTATTTTCTATTCCCAACGAGTACCACATTTTAAAACCAATACCAAAACAAGTTTGAAGAAATCAGATACAGTCAGGTTCAGTAAAATTAAAATGGTTTGAGTGATTTTAAGTAATGTTAAACCTACCTACCTACCTACCTACCAAATAAACTTCCAGCGATCGATCTCTGGTTGACTCGATTGTAATACTAACAGCTAAGCTGTGTTAAAATGAATTACCGAACTAAGTTTCCGAAAACATAATAAATGTTCCCGAAAATCCTAACCCTAGACGGTCGACGTCAGTGGCATCCCGAGCTTCGGTTGGTTAGGTTCCTCTAAACCCTTTAGAAAGAAATAGGAGCCCCGCCTAGCGGGGCTCCGTCGACCAGCTTATTAACCCTAACCCTATATTTAGATTACCCTAGATTTCGGTAAAACGCAATTTAAATAAAACTTTGTGTAGCTGAGTGTACAAAAAGTAACGCTTTGGTATTCGTTAGTAATAGATTTTTTATTTAAAAAATGTGGTACTCGTTGGGAATAGAAAATAAATTCGGAAATAAACTAATACCAAATGGTATTAGCTCTTGGTATTGGATGGGAATAGATCCTGGGTTTCGTAGCTCAAACTCCAGGCATCTATTTCAAATAAAACATTTACAGGCACTTTTGAATTGTCAAGGGGTCGGTCGGTCAGAAAGATGAAGCTAGTTGCCCATTCCAAAGTGTAGTAGGTACCTATGGAGAAGAACGGGCAAGAAACTAGGTAAATAATAACAGCCGTACGGCCGCCCAGTCGGTTTGTGGGTGGGTGATTCATCCATTACAGATCGAGACCTCTTCTGTGCCTCGGAAAGCACTTTACGCTGTTGGTCCAGGCTGTCATTCGTAGATCTTTGACAGTAGTTACGGGTCGTCAGAAGCCCAAAAGTCTGAAAACCAGTGTTACCAACGGGTATCGTGTTACCCGTAACTGGGTTGATAGACTGTCACTCCATGTAAAATACTGGCACTCAACTGTAAAATCGAATCAATTTGTGTTCGTCTGGTTTTTTAAATTCATGCAATTGATTTTATATCGATTATTCTGCCAATCTATCATTTTTTTTGAGGTTTCCTACCGATTTTTACGAAGGTTAATAACCCATTGCATAGACCTATATTTATGTTAGGTGTTCCGTAAAAACATGTAACATAAGTTACACCCCCACATCTCTAACGAAGTGGACAGAATTTCAATGAATGTTCAATTCCTTCTAGTAACTGCATTTTGGAGTAGGTAGATTGACAGTTGATAAACACTTTTACCAGAGTCAGGTAGCTAAACTGCCGTATATAATTTATTTTCCAAGGAAAAATAACGCCTTAGTACACTCGCCAGATCATCAAGTTACCACAATTTGTCCGATTTTCTCATTCGGTTTTGAACTTAACCAACAACTTTTTAAGGTTTAAAATCTTTTGGAGAAATTTGACAGTTGACCTGCTGGCGACTGTCCAATCAATTGACTTATCATTTTGTAGACAGAAAAGCGACAGAGTAAGCGACGGACTCGCACACGGAGGGTTCCGTACCACCGTACATTTCTACATTTTTTTATTATTTGTTGTTATAGCGGCCATAGTAGTACACGCTCTGTGAAAGTCTTAAGTGTCTATGCAGGCCTGTATCTCTTGAATCGTAATAACGGTTTTAAAAGAAACAGCCCTGGGCTGGCAGTCTCGACATAGATAGCGACGCTGTTGCAAACTACCGATCGCTAAATATTAAGGTGAAACCTCAGTTGTAGCCCGCTAAAATCAAATTTTCTTTGAACTTGACGATTGATATGAAATTGATGATTATTATTCGATAAATATATAATTCCCACAGTTGAAAATCGTATTTTGATCAACATACGACGTAAAACAGAGCTGCAGTTTGCAAAAAACTAAAGAAAATTTGAATTTTGCGGGCTACAACTGAGGATTCAACTTTAATATTTAGCGATCGGTAGTTTGCGACAGCGTCGATATCTAGTCGAGACTGCCGATGCCGGCCCTGGACGGACGGACAGCGGAGGTTTAGTAATAGGGTCCTGTTAGCACCGTTTGAGTAGGTACGGAACTCTAAAAATAACGCCTAAGTACAATCAATTGAATTATCATTTTGTATATAGAAAAATAATGCTTGCAAACAGTTCACTTTACTTACAAACACAAACAGAAGACTTTTATTCAGTTTGCGGAATACATTAATGGACAGTCTTTCTTTGTTTCCTTTAAAACTGTTTGATTATTACTTAAGATACATATTAATCACAAATGTATTGCGATTACATAGCGTTGAAAGTTCACGTTTACTATTCTTGGGTAAAATTATATCTTACATCTATGAATAAATAAATAAAAAAAAACATTAATTACAGTACTCTACAACAGCTGTTACACTTGTCACCTATATTTAAGGCGCTTCCCCGACCCAACGACCTTGAGCGTTCGGTCTTTCTCTGTCCCGTCGCTGAGTCTCGCTCCCTGCGCACGCTCATTTATCATAGAATTCACAAAAACATTGAAATTATTTGAATAAAAAGACAAGCGATCTTTTGAAATAAAATAAAACGTGAATTATTTAGATTTTTAAATTATCTATCCATTAGTGTAATCCTCAAATTATTCGAACGTCAACTTTAGCAAGAGATGCAAGCAATCAATCATTTTAGTCACTTTTTTACAAGGAGATTTTAAATTAATTTATAACACATAAAAACAAATAAGAACGTGCAATGTGATGATAGGTTATCGGACATTAATAATGTGCTTTTAGATGTAGTTTATTACTTTTAATGAATGAGTTAATAGCCTGTGGATAACGCACTATAGCAAGGTTTTGCTCGGGGTACCGCCTTAAGTTACAACTGTGCATAATACATTATTGACACCACAGAGCACGGATGCGGCTCGACAGCGCTACTAGAGCTGCATTGTCAACACTTTTCTTACAACCCGTGCATGTCACCGTTAACTTGCATTAAGACACTAATGATGTATAGAAACGGCTTTGAAGATGGTCCGTGATTGAGGGTCTACTCTCTAAGTCCGTCAACGAAGATACGGGCACGTCCGAAAGTAGTTGATCCGTCAAAACAAGTGTCAAATTCAATTTATCCGACGGGTGAGAACACATCGGGCGTAGGGGCAACTGTCAAATCGTTTTGAAATTATTCTTAGTTCGGTAATCGAACTAATCTTATGTCCGTAAGTAATAAGGAGTATATGACGCCCGTAACTACGGCCGAAAATACGAAATTAGTGCTTATGGCAACGCAAACTAGATGCCAAGATTGTTTTTTAGAAATGCCATCTCTAAACGCTGCCTCTATGATTGACACTTCCATTTGAATGATACCAAACTTCGTAAACTTTCCACAGAAAACCTTGCATCGTATAAAAGTTTTGTTCAAAAGCATTCAAATATTTTAAAGCCTTATTAAAATAATTGGTCTATCGCAACTATTATAACCGCACAGCAAACTTTTTCCACCATTCCTTTGTTCCACAAAAACCACACAACATCAGCACAATTAAAAAATAAAACTCGCGTAACATCAAAAAGCCGCCGCTGAAGCGAAACTAAACTAAACAAAAAAACTAAGCGCAATTTTGTTAAAAAACTAAGCACAATAATGCACTAAGCTCACCCCCTATCCGTCGGCATAAGTTATGCTAACAAGTTAGTTTGCGTGACCCGAGCCTCGTTAGCCCAGCGAGGCCGAATGCTACCGTTACACCACTGGGTAATGTGATGTGTCATTTTAAATAGCCTCTTAGAAATGAATGATCCGAAATAAAATGGTGTTATGGGCGAATGTAGGGTGGCTGTGAGTTTTGTGGGATATTTTTTTGAGCTTAGTTTTTTTTGGGCTTTGATTTTTTTTAATGAAATTATATTGTTTATTCTTTAAATAGGGTAGGATATATACATCTTCTATCTAACTACCCCTGAGAAGAAATGGCGAAACACATTCAGGGGTCGAAGACTCTTTTAAAGTCTTTTAAAGATCATTGTGAGGATTTAAATAAACTTATTTCTTGTTCTAAAAACCTAATCATAATTTTAATTAGTTAATCTCGTATTCCATCAAATGTTAGCTGTTCAAAGGTTGGCCGAAATAATAAGAGTTAAACATATCAGTTAATAACAGATGATATAGGCTTTTATATCACGGGGGTTTGTTATTGTATTATTTCTGAATATATAGAATTTGCTTTCAAAGAAAAATAAATAGCTCAATGTGAATAAAATACAATAATATGCAAAGAGCTAACAGGAATTGCATGTTTGTTTACCAATTATGAATTGTTAGAAGGAAATTAATACCTACGTCAGTGTCAGATTGTTACCATTGCTGACAGTACCTGCTTCAGAAAAAAAAGGATTTTAATTTATTTTCCACCCTACAAATTTAGCTAAGGTTATTATTAAACCTAATAAAAGTCTTATAAAGCGAAAAAAGAGAAAAAAAAAGAAAAAAAAGAGAAAAACAGAGTAATAAAGAGTAGTACATACATACATACATAACATCACGCCTGTATTCCCCGAAGGGTTAGGCAGAGGTGTACCTATAGCACACCCACATTTCGCCAGTTATGTTTAAGTCCCATGTAATAGGGGGCGAGCCTATTGCCATCAAACGGGCACAAATCCAGACTCCGGGCTGCTACCGAGAAATTCCAGATGGAAAAACCCGATAACACCTTGCCCGACCCGGGAATCGAACCCAGGACCTCATGCTCAGCAGTAGCGCTTGCGACCACTAGACCAACGAGGCAGTTAAAGAGTAGTAGTAGTAGTTTAATAAATAGTATTCTATTCTATTCCTATAATTAAAAAAAAAACATAGGTACCTGTACATCTATTTATAAGTGCACATAGCTAGAAAAGAAATAACAACGAAGCATGAAGATACTTTAATTATGAACCCAATACGTTACCTCCGGCCTGAAATTCCCAAAGGAATAGATAGCCAGTACAAACCGTAATGTAATGATAGTATTATGTCCAACATTATGATATGGACAAGCCTACATTAACTGGACATACGTTTCTTTTTATTTTCAATTACTTACAAAGGTTATTAACCCCAGCTTGTAGTTACTGGTAGGATCTAGTTTAGTAAGCCAGCTCTTCTTTTCGCTAAGGTACCGCTGACTACAATGTCATTGATTAGCAGTAGAATAATGCCTTTGGACGCTGTTAAGAGCGCATACACGAGTCCACTAGCGCCACTCCTTTAAAAAAATTCAGAAGGAATTTTGAAAAACGGGTAAATAAGCGTCCTCGGTAAGTGTGTTAAGATTTTTCTAATACCTTCTATTAACTTTCATATTGAGACACGAAACAACAAAATAAGATCTAAACAAACGCGGCCACATTCTTTTATATCGTATTTTGTTGCTTCGTGTCTCAATATGAAAGTTTTTCAAAATTCCTTCTCAGTCACGAGATATTTTTTTTTTTAAAGGAGTGGCGCTAGTGGACCCGTGTATGCGCTCTTAACAACAAATTGCGCAAATAGGTTTGCTCGATTGTAGATTTATGTTATAGCTCGTAGGTACTCAGCTCATAATGTAAGATCGATTCCCAAAAATAAGCCGGACATTTCGAAAAAATTACGGTAAAGCTATAAATATTAATAATTTGCATGGTCATAAGATATTTTCCTTGTTCAGAGCTTACAATTTTTTTTTTGACACAATAAACAAATACTGCTATCTGCTATCTATATTCGGTATAAAATAGCAAGAAATCCGAAGATACAATTTTATTGGAAATGGCTTTAGCAATAATCTTAATACTGCATTTACCCTGTTGACATAATTATTATGGCAAACCCAAACTCAAAGCATTTCTTTCAATTAAACGATTTACAGGCACTTTTGAGTTGTCAAGGAGTCAGTCAGTCAGTCAGAAAGATAAAACTAGTTGCTCATCCCAAAGCGTAGTAGGTTCCTATGGAGAAGAACGGGCAAGAAACTGCATGGACACTCTTTATCAAAATATTGTTTACATCATCCACATAATGTGCCATTTTTTAGGGGGGAACCTTCAAAAGGCACCCGACCTCCGGTCGGGTAGTGTGGGATTTTTACCTTACTAAAACCACCCCAGTGAGCACCATCAACACATAGAGGGGGTCCCAGTTCCTCTTAAAATATCAATTCTGGAACCCCCCCAAATCCACGTATTTGCCTACAACACTAACTTTTGCTATTCCATTTCAGCATCAAACCCCCAACAAAGGACGGCGTTACCAAAAGCAACCCCAGCAAGCGGCACAGGGAGCGACTCAACGCTGAGCTGGATACCCTGGCCTCCCTCCTGCCCTTCGAACAGAACATCCTCAGCAAGCTGGACAGACTGTCCATCCTGCGGCTGTCTGTCAGCTACCTTCGAACCAAGAGTTACTTCCAAGGTTAGTGGGTCATGATGTTTAACCTAAATAGCATAAGCATAATCAGCCTATTATTTTCCCAATGCTGCGACACAGGCCTCCTCTCTGTGAGAGGGAGTGGGCTGTGATCCACCACATGGGCCCAGTGCGGGTTGGTAGATGTCACATGTCTTCGAAATTTTGGTTCTAGGTCATGCCAGTTTCCTCTCGATGGTTTCCTTCACCGTTTGGAGAGAAATTTTTGAAATTATTTATACAAAGTAAAGCGCCAGCCTGGGTTCGAACCCACGATCTACAACTCGTAAGTCGGGGCCGTTACCACTGGGCTATTACTGCCTTCAACCTACACAGGTTAATCATTATTCTTTTAGCATCACCATTCAGCAACTTACGCCTGCATAGATGTTGAATTGCGTTTTGGCGACTTACTACGTTCGAATGTGGTAAGAAAACGATGTGAGTTATAAATGCTTGTTTAAAAAAAAATAGGCATATTAATTTATCAAGGCTGCATAAATTAATAAGGGACATTGGACACAAATAAAAATCTCCATAGAAAAAATAAAAACTGCACCTACGACGAATCAAAAGAAAATATTGTGCAAATTAATAAAACATATTATTACTAAGTGAAGTGTGGTTATGACGTGTCCCATGTTTCCATGAAAATCATGTGCACTGTAGGTAGTTCAAAATGGGGTTGGCTCATATAATTAGGTATAGAGATTGGTTTTGTAATAAGTTGCTCGAGTTTCAGGAAATTGTGCGAAGTTTTATTGCTTTTCGTTACCTTTTGCTATATAAAGCGTGGTCCACACCAATACACAAATTGTGGATCGGGTCATGGAATACAAATATTACATTAAAAAAATTGCACGTGTAGCACCGTACCAGACAGGCACGACGCGACGGTGCGACGTAATTCTAGTAAAACAACTTCCACGAAATTTTCAAATAAATTGCTCTACTAGAGTCGCGTCACGCTGTCGCATCGCGCCACTCAGTGGGAGCCTTAAAGAATAAGAGGGATTTTGAGTGAGAGACACAGAGAGAGAGAGTTATATCTTTCTTCTGTCTCATGTAACGAAATGTGACTTTTGAAATAATAATAATAATATGATTTTCGAAGTTATAGTTCATAAGTCGCTATTCGATAATTGGACGAGAATTATTGGGACAACCTATTAATATACCATTACTTAATGGAGATTATTTTGTAGTAAAATTCGGGATACCTATTATTGATAATATGGGGTATCCTGAAACTAAACCCTTAAAAGGGTGAAAAATATGAACTTGTTACCACTTGAAAGCGATCTTGGAAAAAATATATTTTTACAATAGTACCTATTTACAATTAAAATTTAATAACCTAACCTAACTAAAACTATTAACAAACTAAAAAATGGCGTCGAAAAATTGCTTCGCATCGCTGTCGACTGAAAGCGATCTTGATATCAAACTGAATGTCAGCCAGATAAGATAAGAGTTTTAAAATTGTGTCGAATTAAAAACAATACGGTTTTTGAAGTGAAAAATTCTATAGACGCGTTGAGCGCTTTTTGGTAGGGTACCTTATGGCTTCGGATCACCGACATACTAATGTTAATCGTATATCTGTAGCTACAAGGGTGACCATTGTTATTTCATAGTTTTAAGATTTCGCTTCTGTCGACAGTCCCCGTGAATGCCTATATTTTTGATATGCATTTTTTTTTTTATGAAAAATAACTTGTCTCGTAACAACGGCGCCAGAACAATGAAAAACAAAAGCCTCCGCCTCTATAAACCCACAAACAACGAATCTATTCTCATTTTAAACCCAACACCTGACGCAAAATTTAATAAATCGAATCTTAGAATCGGTTGCATTCCGATGTATCGATTACTTATAAATGCCTTTCCCGCCACTTATTTAACGCTGTCAGCCAATTTTATTGCAGACTACAACGTATTAATATATGTGCCGTCTCACCGTGTTCTCGATTCTCTGGAATCGATACCGCATTCGATTTTGATGTAATCGATGTTGTTTAGATGTACTTTCAAATAATCTAGTACAGGTCGACTTCTGCGATAATTTTAATAGGAGGTTAAGTTTGAAATTTAATATCTTGTTTCTGTATTTTTAGAGTTGGTTTGGCATAGTTTATAACATTAAACTGGTTTGTTTAATTGGTGCTACTCTCTTTCATAAGGTTTCGCTTTGGCCAATCAATGACTTTTCAAGAATCACAAAAATGATCATTGTCATTAATTTTCATTAACTAGTAATTCAAATATTACCGCAGTACCTAATTAGTCTTGTTTTCTATTCTAGCTTGTTTGTGATGCCTTTTTTTCCTCATACATCGTGAAGAAAAAAATATGTCTTCCAACACGTGCACCAACATAAAAAATGTAGGCCTGTATACTCAGTCAGTCTTGAACTATTTGGAATCTTGACTGAAAACTAACAGATTTGAGACGAATTTCAATTCAAATCTGGTTTCACGATATTCATGCTCAATTATCGTCGTAAAACACGAGCCTTTGAACTCGGATATCTAAGTCTCCAGAACGGTTTTGAAGCATTGGGGCCGTACTATGACGTGTTAATGCCATCGTTGTTCAATTGTAGATAAGAGATAATGCTATTCGTTCTGTAAAGCTGCATCTCCCTCACACTGGAACAAATGGCTTTTACACGCCACAGTACCCAAATCTGACAGATTTCAGCAGACCTCAATGATCTATCGTTCTTAAAATACAGGACAAACACACCAACCCACTTTAAAATCAAAGATAAAAACCAATACAATACCACTTGTTAATTGGACTCGTAAATCTTAACAAAAAGCCTTCCCGCTACCAATATATGCATATATCAGCGAGTAAATTATGAATACTGCATATAATTTTATTCAGTACGATGAGATATAAAAATCAGTAGGGGGTTGTGGTTCTGTTTTATTTTAAACCGTCGTATATTTAAGGGATCGACGACGCGTACGAGGATGTACTGGCAGCGGCAGAGGTTTTACGAGTTAAAAGTTGTAATTTTTTATTTAAAAAAATACTTAGCTTACTTACTTGCTTTTAGCGATAAGACCGCCCATTGTGTCACCCTATGTAAAATTTCTACTTTTATATCTGTAATTTTTATGGTGTACATAATAAAGAGTATTCTATTCTATTCTACTTTTTTAATTAATAAAAAATTACTAGAAAAATGTGTATAATTTTATTGGTATTGGTTGTGATTGAATTGCATGAAGACTCATTAAATTGTCTTGAGTGTTAGACAAAGTGAAAAATCATTGTTTTGTTAATCATTTGAAATTGACAGAGACAAGATGACGTTTTAATTATGTTCTTGCTTACATTCTGTTTAATATGTAGTCGTACAAGGCAGATTTATATGAAAGAGAAAGGTAGATATCTACGATCTCCTTAAAAGGGGTAGCAACAGTAGCAAGTTAGCTGGTTGTGATACTAACAGAATCGGGCACTTCATAATCTGCCTCTAATGTTGCCAATGCTGGGACACAGGCCTCCACTCTGCGATAGGGAGTGAGCTGTAACTACCACGCGGACCCAGTGCTGGTTGGTAGATGTCACATGTCTTCGAACTTTTAGTTCTAGGACATGCCGGTTTCCTCACGATGTTTTCCTTCACCCTTTTGAGAGCAGTAAAGCGCCTGCCTGGGTTCAAATCCACGACCTACAACTCGTAAGTCGGGGCTGCCACCACTGCCCACGTTAGCTGGTTGCGATATAAACAGAATCGGGCACAAATAGGACGAAGTCATCTTCACCTCTAGCAGTAGGAATTGCAAAGCTATCAATACTATTAAATGATAAATGATAAATGATAAATGATAAATGATTTTATTTCTGTAAATAGGTTTGTACAAACACTTTTACACGTCAATGATATTTTAAAACTAGATGAGGTCGGCGTTTCCTATCTGACTACTCTGAGAAGAAAGGCCGAAACAAACTCAGAGGTCACAGTCTCTTTTAAAGTCCAGACATAATCTTGGTCAGATCATGTGAAGACCATGTAGATTTGTCTGAAATGGTATTTTGAAGAAAAACCACACAGATTGAGTGGACCTGTCCAGTCAGTGCACGCATTTGTCAGTAATCGTGCAGCTCAACTCAGAACTTAAGGAGCTCAACGATTCAACGAACAATACCAAAGAAAGGACATTTGGGTAGGCCACAAAAATTACTCAAACTGCCAGACTAAGATAAAACTACCTGAAAGGAAAAAAACAAAGGAAAAATGACCCACATAGTCTTCACATTCACAATATTAAAATGAATATCATGTATTTAATCTAGCCTGCATGCTACTCACATTCACAGACAGGTTTCTCTTTAAATGTCATCAAAAAATCTTAATATGTTATGTCATGTAATTCAATAAAAATGACATTATTCCAACAAAGAAACCATTTCTGTGTAAGTAACCCTCAATAAAAAATACATTTCAAAGACAAAAACTATATTAATTTGTACACAACACCACATCACACCATATTCACACTATAAAATAATAAATAGAATTATTTGCAAAACAAAGACTATCTACACATGCAAGCTGTAAGAATCACAAGGAAATGGTTTACATAATTTTCGTGGAAACGCCTTCACAAAGTTCACGTGTTTCATATTATTGCTGTATTTAAACCTGACACGTTATGACTGTGGCTTTACTCGGTGCCAAGACAGTTTGGTTCCATTTCCTGAAATTATACAGGTATGCATACATTATAATAATACATACATACATACATAGATAAACTCACGCTTTCTTCCCACGGCGGTAGGCAGGAACTACAGAACGCCACCTGCTACGATCTTTACATACTCATTTTGCCTCGTTTACGTTCATACATATTATTATAATATTATAAAAAAATCGGGGCTGTCTTTGGGGACTGCCGATACTTAGTGAAAACTAAGTAACTTGTAAACCCGCTCATGGGAAGCGTGCGGTGACGATGACGCAAGTTCCATGATTTTTGTTCACACAAAAAGTGATCAACGCGCCTAAAGAAGTTTTCACTTCAATTAGTAAATAGGTACCAAGTATTTATATTTTAGTGAAAGGAAAACTCTGACAACCAACAGTGAGTGACATGTGATAGTCAGTGATATTTGGTAGTTGTTACGGGTATTCAGAAACCCGAAATTCTGACAAAGAGTCCTACTAAGGGTATTGCATTACCCAGTTACTGGGTTGTGGAGGACAGATAGGCAGTCGCTACATTTCATATACTGGTATTCAGCTGCAACCAGTTATCCTTCAAGCCGACCCTATATAGTTGGGAAATGGCTAGAAAGATAATGGTGTGGAAGGAAAACACTGCCTCAATGCATTTAACGTTTAATAATAATAATAATAATAAGCCAATGGCTTAATAGCCAAGAGCCTCGACCAATACCTGAGAAGGCTCTCGTTAGGCAGCTGGATCAAGGGCTTGATTCAGAAAGCGGTACTTCTTGACACGGCTCGCATTGTTAGGAGGTTCCTCTCTCTGGAGCCCTGACCGCCGGTAGCTTGGACCCTGTTCCCGATACCGGTGGGTTACTATTTTTTATATTTTTTGTATTCTAATATTTAAAAATGTAATTTATATGTATATAATGGAATAAAGGAAATAATAATAATAATAAAAAATTATTTCAGAATTAATTCCATATTTGCTTGTGTTAGTAATGATTATTCTAAGCTATATGAGGCACGCCGTTCCTGGGGAATGTCTACTTGACTGCGTGCAGTCGTATCCACCGCCCCAAGATCGGAGAGTCCCTCCTATCAGCCAATTAAGGGAACCAACCCTTTGTTAAATATTTTTTCTGCAAAGCTAGGCATTTATTGTTCGACCTTAAGTATAAGCCAATCCTCCAAAAGCAAATACCCTGAAAAAAATCCAAAAATATGCTCAATTTATTCACAACACCATTGATTGTAACTGTACTCAAAAAAAGTACCGATAATTCTAATTAAATCGATTGTTGAAGCATCGATTACAACGCTTATTCGGATTCGAAACGATTTCGGCCTACACCGCGGGGCTCCTTAGCTATAGGACAAAAAAAAACTCCAGCTCAGTACCGGTAGCATGTAAATTATCGATGTATTCTTAGTACCGATCATAATGCTTGATTAATGTTTTTGAAAAGTTAATTTTTCATGTAACTTTATATCGGGACATCCATCTTGCTTTCTCTTGGAATACGATGGGTAAAATGTGAATTTGCGTTATTTAACGGTTTTGTTTTTGATTCTGTTATTTTTGAGGTTATTTTTAGATCGAAATTGTAGCTATTTTTGATCGTTAGCCCCTATTATTCCTTAGAGGGTTGAATAAAGTCTAAAGTCATGGTTTTTGATTTGATTAAAGTGCTAAACTCCAGGGATAGCTGAAGATATTCAAGAAACTTAGATACACTTTATTTCTACTGCAGAAATACTTTAAGGATTTACTCGTAAAGTTCTTAGTAGGTACTCAAACCCTTTTGTAATCACTCCAAACTTAATTAGGGACTGTTTGAAATTATCGAAATTAGGTCTTAAATAGTGCAATAATGTCCATGAAGGCTCCTACAAACAGCCGTGACACGCGATGCGAATCGCGCGCGTCGCAAGAAAAAGACACCGCATGTCGCGCGACTTGCGGCGCCTTTCTTCACGCTGTCGTGTTGCGCCTGTCTGTGGGAGCCATTAAACTTTTCTTCGAAGTATTTATGCAATATTCTCGTAAGTATTTCTAAGAGCTTCTCCGGAAACATTCAAGAAAGACAGTGATTTTCGCCTATCATTCTCAAGACATCTGCCGATCCATCCAAAAAATCTCACCATAAAGGTTAAGAGAGCTTAAAGTGAGCTGACATTCCACCTGCTGCTAGCATTGACACTTTTGACAGCTTGCTTCACCTATGTTTTCACGGTGATTTTCTTACAAAATAGCACTATTACTATAATTAATAGGAGCGCGGTAGCGAAATTGTTAGTGGAGGAAGCTGTGCCTGGCTTCTTTCGATCCCAAGACGTTGTCGCAGGGCTAACCTAAACCTAAACGGAAACCTAAAAACTAAAGAAAAACTCAACTTAAATTAACTCATATACATAATGCACACTCACACTATTACACACGCACGCACACACATCCTCACACACACACACACACATACACACACTAAAACTCACTCGCATGCATTACAGAAGCGCTTTATTTTTTACTTAGATTTTTTCTTTGTCTTTGTTTTCGTTTAACAATTGCATACCCGTTATAATGTTAACTGGAGTGGCGGAGTCACCTAACACAAGCATCCTCTTACTTAAAAGGTGATCTCCAACTCATGTGTGTAAGGCATTTTCTTTGTTACTTCCCACTACTTTACTTCTTACTTTCTACTTCCTTCTTTACCGGTACTTCTGAAAACACACGACTTTGAAACCCAAATGAACCGCACATAGACAACGTACACTCACCACCAAAACTCCCTCAGCACAATACATAACCTACAATTTATTTAGTAAAAGTAAACAGAGAGCCGCCCCGTGCCTGCTACGGCCGTACACGGCCCGGAAGAGAATATCGATCCGATGCTAATTTAACACCGTAACGGTTCTTTATTGATGGGAAATCGCTCCTATAGCTTCCATAAAAGCCGCCATTAAATAAAAAAGCCGCTGTTTTTTCGTTTAGGGAATATTTTGGATTTATTGGTTTAGTATAGGTAGTTTTATGTGTAGCTGATTTAAAAGAGTACCTTCCTACCTATTTTTATAAAAAATATTTATTTAGTTAGCCAGGTAACTATTGATTTCATTAATTGTCAAAAGTTCGGCAAACAATTAAATACCTACCCCATGACAACAACAACAACAAAAAAACAACATAAGTACAACAACTTTGTACAATATTCTGACAAATAAATGCATTCTACTCTATTATGATTGATTCTACTATATATGAATATTTGGCTCACACAACCCAGATAAGTAAACAAATCAATACGTATGAAAATAAACTAAAAAGTTACAAAATATAACATCATGTCTTGTTTCCCCGAAGGTTGGACAGAGTTCCTATATTACCAAAACCCAAAAACTAAAAAGTTAATAAAAATACTGTTAACTATTGATTGTTGCCTATACAGAATAACCAATTCTATGATAATTGACAAAAGGTTTTACTGATCAGAATTTGACTAATAAAACCAGAAACATTAGCCAAAGAGATAGATTCTTTGGCAAATGTTTCTGGTTGTAACAGTCAAATTCTGTTCAGTAAAACCTTTGTCAATTTCCATGTAAACTGTTTACCAATAATTTTTCCATATTTAACTTACACTTCACCAGTAAATGTTTATTCTCCAAACTCAATTTCAACATTTCACGAAAAAAAATAAACAATAAAAAGAAATATAACAAGTTTTTCGCCGTATTTTTCTATTCTATAATTAAATTCGTTAGCTATTTCCTAGAACACTGTAAGTAACATTTTCTAGCCAAGTTCATTAGTTGAGGCAAAAGTGTGGCTCGTTCACAGGAATTACTGAGCTGGGCAAAAATCCAGGCACGGATTTATCGAGAACTAGGAACGTAAAGTTTTGTCTAGATTAGGGAATTCAGTTCGGTTCGGATTTCTGGCAAGGATTTCCAGCCTTTATTTATGGTTTGTAGAATACCGTTTATTTAGGTTTTTTTTTGTTGTTTTAATACATGTTTATTTATTTTTAATTAAAATGCTTATACAGGTGACATGATTCTGGACCCTTGCGTTGAAAATTTTCGACGGTTATTACAAAAAAACATATATGCTGTTTCCTATAAAAGTGCAATACCTACGCGATCAAAATGTATGGAACAGCATTTATTTTTTATAGACCACGAAAAATTACCCGGTATCAGATTCATATTATACTGAATTTATGGTAGGTAACAGGTTGAGCGTCGTTTTCCCTGCCATCCTGTATACAATAAATAATATATAACAACTAACTATGTACACTAGTTACGAAATTAAATGACTAACTTACTAGTGTGTTTGTGTTTGGGAAGAAATTAAGACTTTAAATTAAGCCTGCTGAATTACACTTTTTCGGAATGCTGAGGTTCAGATGATTTTTCCGCACATAAATTTGCCCTGAATAAAATCCAGTTTCATGAATAGTTATAAATCATTTTAGTAGGTATCGAGAAAGCATTTTTAAAACACCCTTTTTAAAAGATTCATGATAAAGGTAACTTTGTAGGTTAAACCAAAGAAAACTCTGGAAAATCGAGGCACTTTTGTAGCACAACATTCACACCTTAGGTGAATTTAAATTACAAAACTAGTACTTTAAACACGTTCTTGTTATACATAATTATACTATTCAAATCAGAGCTCTAAGCAGCCGCCTTTTTCCTTTTAAATCCATTTTCTTTTTTTTCCTTTCAGGTTTGCTTTTTTCCTTTCAGGCTTGCTTTTTTCCTTTGTCAACATTTTCCATCACCACATTAAAAATAAAGCTCATAAAGTAAATTAACCTTTATAAGAAACGAATTAAAATCTAATTTAGCGTGCACTGAGTTGAAGGTTGCTTCGTCCTAACGACGTATATAATTGATCTGATAAAAGCAAGCTAAAAACCTTTGGTTTTGTTTAGTCACAATATTTTCGTTCTTTACTTTGTTTTTCTTTGAGTTTTCGTCTGACTGTGGGTCATTTTTGCACTAGGGACAATAGACTCTCATAGATAGGGGAGTGAAACTAGGATCTTATAATATCGTATCTTTTAATATTGAGAATGTGAAGACTATGTGGGTCATTGTTGCTTTTTTTCCCTCTCAGCTAGTTTTAATCATAGTCTGGCAGTTTGAATTTTTTTTGTGGCCTACCCAAATTCTTTAGTACCTATTGTTCGTCGAATCGTTGAGCTCCTTAAGTTCTGAGTTAAGCTGCACGATTACTGACAAATGCGTGCACTGACTGGACAGGTCCACTAAATCTGTATTGTTTTTCCTCAAAAGACCATTTCAGACACAAATCTACATGGTCTCCACATGATCTGACCAAGATTATGTCTGGACTTTAAAAGAGACTGTGACCTCTGTGTTTGTTTCGGCATTTCTTCTCAAAGTAGTCAGATAGGAAACGCCAACCTCATCTAGTTTTTAAAATATGATTGACGTATAGAAGTGTTTGTACAAACCTATTTACAGAAATAAAATCATTTATTTATCATTCTGCCATCAGACCATCATTTTGCTTACTCTTTACCGTGATGATGGCGATAAATACTTAGGATGTGATCAATATCAACTAATTACTGCTAATAAAACTCCTAGCGATAATACTTTTTTTTTAAACTTTTATGTCTACCTATTAAACATTTTTTTATTTAATATTGTGACTAATTAAAATTTATGATTATTAATTTATGCATTGACTGTACAAATGATTCCATATTGTGACATTTATAATTTTTGTTTTTATTTATCTAACATCATTCTATTAATTTTGACATACCTACCAAATACTTTATGTTTACCTCTCGCATGATCAATATTTTATTTCGCATGGAACCATATTTGTACGCCTCTTGGCCTATCTACCTATGTTACATAAATAAAAAAAAGATTATGATATTTATTTTTTTGTTAATTTAGTTGAAAGTTCTTGTAATATAACTGTTTGCTTACCTTTCAATAAAAAACAAAAATAAAATGTCAATCATAAGCTTATTCACGCTGATAAAATCCATACTAATATTATAAATTCTCAAAAGTAACTCTGTCTGTATGTTAACTTTTCACGCCTAAATCACTGAACGGATTTCGATAAAATTTGGCGAGGAGATAGATGGCATCCTGGAGTAGAACATATACTACTTTTTGTCCCGGTGGCACGTTCCCGTAGGATAATTTCAGACAGCCACGCGGACGAAGCCGCGGGCGCAAGCTAGTACTACAAAACTATAAATCATCATAGGTTTTAAGTCAGAGTACAGCTGAGTACGTCTACCTCACAAGTCAAGGTATTTGTGTATTTTATGGCTGGCAAATGGAAACTAACAGATTGGGTTAAAAAAAAACATTTTAAAAAGTAACTATCACTCCTTTCACCCTAGCAAAATTAACTACCTGTCTTACAGACATCAGCCTTCAGTTAAAACAATATTGTTTTTTCAGCCAATTATGTCTGAGCAAGCAAAGACAACCACCCCAGACGGCCATGATGTCATACTATGCAAACTTTGTGACGTCATGAAAAGCAAACTTATGGGTATGACTAACACCCTAGGTCATGGTAGAATTTTCTTCGTCCTTTTTAAACATTTTAATGTACTTACCTATTTTCTTTCACCTTAAAGTTTTTTGAGGATGCTAGGTTCCGTATTCTGTTTCGTAGCATAGACTAGCATTAGCATAAGCATAATCAGCCTATAATGTTCCCACTGCTGGGACACAGGCCTTCTCTCTGTTCTCTAACAGAGAGAAGGCCTGTGTCCCTCGTGTGGGCCGTACTCCACCACGCGGGCCCAGTGCGGGTTGGTAGATGTCACATGTCTTCGAATGTTTAGTTCTAGAACATGCCGTTTTCCTCACGATGTTTTCTTCACCGTTTTGAGAGCAGTGGTGATGAAATAATTTACATATAGTAACACGCCAGTCTGGGTTCGAATCTACGACCTATAACTCGTAAATCACAGCCGCTGGGCCATAACTGCTCTCAGCATAGGCTGTGTAACCCTAATAGGTTCTAGATCTAAGCGCTGTTAGAAATAGAGTTCTACAACTATCCCTAATTATTACAGAAAAAAATCGGGGCAGTCTTTGGGCCTGCCGATAGAAGTGAAAACTAAGTAACTTGTAAACCCGCTCATGGGAAGCGTGCGGTGACGATGACGCGAGTTTTACGCTTTTTGTTCACCCAAAAGTACACATATATACACAGTATACATATAGCTCATGGAAAGCGATCGGTGATGATGACGCGAGTTCCATGATTTTTGTTCACCCAAAAAGTGCTCAACGCGCCTAAAGAAGTTTTCACTTGAAAAATAGTTTCCTCATTGTGTTAATCCCGTGGTTTATCCTGAAAAGTAAGACATTGGACTTAGAAATATCAATTGCTGAACAAGCCTTTTATATCCTGTCAAAGACAAAATTGCTGTATTCACCAGATGACTTGTAGGAAGAAATATTATGCATGAAAGAAAAAAAATGACCTAGCTTGTTAAAAATGAAAGCTAATTAAGTTTTAAAAATCTTTCCAGAATTAACCACTTTATGAGGGTAAAATCACCACATACTCCACCATAATTACCATAACCGTCTTAAAGAAATCAGAGTCACAATATTTATTAAGTTCCACCACAAATTAATTTCTTATCAAGATTTTTATATTTTCGAAATCAATTACGGTACGATAAGCTTGCTTTCGATGTGACAAATTAGCCTTTTTTCCTATGGAGTGAAGTGTTTTATGAAAAACAATGATCTTTGATAAGGTGGTTAATCAATCATGCGCTGGATAAAAGTAACGTTAGGAAAATGGGGTTTTCCACCTTAATATGATGTTGATGGTGCATTTTTTTGTGATCAACGTTTTTTATTGAAACAAAGATTCGTTTTTACAAGCTTTATATTAAATTGCTTCGTTCGTATGTTTCCGGTTACTCTGTATGTCAATTTTTTTTTTAAGTTTTTGGCATTAAAATCTAGGAACGCATCGAAGAAACTCTTCTTTTTAATCGACGATAAAAAGGCGGAGGTTTTCAAATGGGCGCGTACCAACTTTTTTTTTGTGTCATTAAAGATTTATCCCTTTTTTATAATAATAATTATTTATTGACATAATAACTTACAGAAACTTGTTTGAAGCCTCTGACTCCTGAACTAGGTGTACCTGTATGTCAGGAGTCAGCGCCCACTCCCATTTTATTTGGCTTAGATACTAATGTCAACATAGGAATAGACAAACATATTATGTGCAACAAAATACAATTTTAAAGAAGTTAAAACAAAACAAAATAAAATACAAAACAGAAATGAAAAATATGAAAAAACATTAAAAATATAATTTATTTTTTAAATTATTATATCGTGCTGTGTGTGTGTGGGAGGTGTGTAATTGTGCGTGTGGGTTCCCGTTCGTGTTTGTGTATGAAAGAAAGGTATGTTCTATGTATTTGTTCTTTTGTAGAATGATATTAATTATTTATTATTTTCACTACATCCTCATAATCAAGTGCAAAGAGCCAATTCTTTACCTTTCATTATTTATAGTATCAATTATTTGATCATTTGTTCCGAAAATGGCACTTCTGCTACCGAAATAAATTGTTATCGTTAACAAATCAGGCTCCAAGTAGGTAATATTTCTTTTGTTAAAAATAATACCAGTCTTTCAAATATATCAAAGTTATTTCAGCATTAATCTTTAGATGCTAATCTTAAAATAAGCACTATTTTTACAATTGTAAGTAAGCACTTAAAGTTTTCACAAAGTAAGCCAGTTTTATGTTATAAAGTAGTTACATTTACGTCTTGTAATCTTTACCTGAAATCTCTTGAAATTGCTCTTTAAGGCTTTATGCGTCCAGCCATTTCTAAGAAAATTGGTCTTGAAAAACGGATTGATAGACGGCCGGAAAGTACAGTTATAGTTGTTTCTCTTTATAAAGGTTCCATCTTTTCACTGCAAAGCACAAAACCAAAAAAACGTAGAAAAGCTATCGGAAAATATCAGAAAACCGTATGCTTCCAGGAAAAGGGAAAAATTAACTAGTCAATGAGAAGTTCGAAATCCCCACACGCACATGAAATTTTACAAGATTGAAATCGTTCAAACTAATTCCTACTTAGCAGTATATTCAGCACATATATTAGGAACAGCGAGTATAATTCCGATCCAGCCTGTGCCTTGCTCTTCCAGTGACGCCCTAAACCGAGGCTCGCAGGCCCTTAGCGTGTTGTAAGTTTTTTATTAGGGCAACCACAGGCATGCCCGGTACCACCGTAGGCGCGGGCCTGCGGACGGCGAGCAATGGGCAGCTCCCGTCCGGTAAGGACCAGGCCCGGGTCGACGGCGCGTTGTGTTCCACGCGCGCCTCAAAGAGTTGTCAGCATAATTGACGGGGTCCGATAGGGCCGATGCCTGCCGGGGTCGCGGATTGTTCGAAAGAGTTACCGTGGCCCTGGCGCACAGGCAACTGAAGGAACACGGGTGGGTTTTAGTCAGTAAGAGTCTGACACGCCCTTCCGCTCCGCCCAGAGCGGGAGAGGTCATTTGATGATTTCCCATCAAAAAAAAAAAAAAGGCATGTCCGGTAAGCAGCCGACAACCTCATAGGTTGACCTGCGAGAAGACAACCACAAAAACAAAAAAAAAACGAATAAAGAGCGAGTGCTTTCTTAGACGAATTATCCAATCAAAGAGCTTTAAACACCAAATCAAATTATTACTATTACCCAAAAACGAGAAAAGGTCCTAAATAAAGCCTCGTACACTCAACTTGTACATAATAATGAAATTAAAAGGCACTTTGTATGAAACCCAGTAAACAGTTAACGAGTTGAAATAACTCGTAAAACGTTGCTATGGCGAGCACGCACACTAGTGTACAGTCGGGGATTGTAAACACTACGCTGGATACAGGATGTTGGTTAAACAGTTGTAGGAAAGAAAGAAAGAAGGAAATACCACTTCAAAACTAAAATTTTAAAAAGAGAAAAGATTTTCTTTTTTGTATGCTTGTTTGTTACGCTTTCACGCTAAAACGGCTGAACAGATTTGGATGGAATATGGCACATGGGTAGACCATGACCTTAATTAGGACATAGAATACTTTTTATTTCGATATTTCCACGCGATCGAGATTTATACAGGTGAAACCGTGGGGCGCAGCTAGTATTTAATAAACGGAGACACAGTGGACTAAACAGGTTCAGAAAAAAAACAATGTTCTGACTCTGACCACTCTCTTTCGCTGCCTTTATTATGGCAGAGTTTCTAATCAACTTTCAATGCCGAGTAGGTATAACCGCAAAAGTATTTTTTTTAATATTCCCTTTGTTGATTACTTATGCTTGAGTCCTGTTTCTATGGAAATGGGTTGCATTTAAAGACAAATGAAGGTACGTCGCCCGTCATTTAAAAAAGCGTAAAATGTTATTTTCATATTATGTTTTTTTTAAATTAAGTTTACTTCCAGTATATTTATTTCAATAACAGGAATTTTATAAATCCTGTAGTGATATCCTAAATATAGACAAAACAAACGAAAAAGTAGGTAGAAAACTCTTAACAACAAAAATATGTTTACAACACAAAAAGCATCAGCCTATACATAGTAGGGCGGCGACGGGCCCGCCCGCCCTGCTCTTCGCACTTATAAAATATAAATAAGCCTACATTGTACACAATCTATGCATCGATGCTCGCTCACCGCGCCAAAGGAAATTGTTGCCTTGAAGGGCGGCTATAAGTACCTATAGCCCGGCTATATGTACTTACTTCCCGACTATGTCTATTAATAGGACTGATGGAAAACCTTCGATGTTAAATTGGAAGTTTTGTAATAGGTTGTTATTTTTACGGAGGAAGTAGAATTAAAATTGAGAAACATAGCTCAGTTCGATTAAAATTTTGATAAAAACTGAAAAATTCTGGCACGCATGGTTTTTTTTAAGTGTTAGAGAGCAGTGACGCGTCTTTAACGTCTCTTGAGTCGACAATTCGATATGGAAAATAAGTAGGGTCAAACGGGGTGAATCGGAACGAAACTTTAAAAAGGATTTTAACATTTAAATAATAATATAGTTTGTTGCCAACAAGGGCACTTAATCGTTAATTATAATACAGTAAACACATTACAGTCCTTTTTGGCAACACACTATATTATTTCAATATTAAAATCCCTTTTAAAGTTTCGTCTCGATGCACCTCTGCATCACTATTCACCCCGTTTGCCGGTAACAGTATTAAAATAGCTCTTTAAGGCTGATTTTCGAAATCAGCAAAATTCTTAGCAAACATGACACATAATATCACGCCTGTATGCGCTGAAAGGTTAAGCAGAAGTAAAAAAAATATGTGAAATGCTTACCTGTCTTTGTTTCTTTGCAACTAACCCATCTAATTACAAATTCGTCGTTTTATGGCTAGACCAGCGTGTTTATTCATTCTGTAGATACTAAGATAGTTACAGTTCGTAGAACGTAGGTACGTTAAGGGATTACAAAGTGGATTTACAATGGTACGACCAAAAATTATATTTTAAGTTGAGTTGGCTAGACTGACTTTATAGGCAACTAGCTGCGTCCCACGGTTTCAACCGCATAACTCTCGATCCTGTGGGAATATCGGGATAAATTTCTTAAAATTCTATGTCCTATTCCAGGTCATGGTCTACCGTTCTGCGAAATTTCATCCAAATCCGTTTTGCCGTTTTAGTATAAAAGCGTAACAAACAAATACAAAAATGTAATCTTTTCTCAAATTTTATCCAAATCCGTTTAGCCGTTTTAGTATAAAAGCGTAACAAACAAATACAAAAATGTAATCTTTTCTCAAATTTTATCCAAATCCGTTTTGCCGTTTTAGTATAAAAGCGTAACAAACAAATACAAAAATGTAATCTTTTCTCAAATTTTATCCAAATCCGTTTTGCCGTTTTAGTATAAAAGCGTAACAAACAAATACAAAAATGTAATCTTTTCTCAAATTTTATCCAAATCCGTTTAGCCGTTTTAGTATAAAAGCGTAACAAACAAATACAAAAATGTAATCTTTTCTCAAATTTTATCCAAATCCGTTTTGCCGTTTTAGCGTGAAAGCGTAACAAACAAACATACAAAAAATCTAATCTCTTTTCTCTTTATTAGAATATTAGTTTAGATGTAGCCTTCTTTCGACTTGCAGAAATAAACGTAATTAAGTAACAATGACGGGCGTAGTCTTCTATGTTAAATAATTAAAGGACACAAAATAGAATTGAAGCCAAAACAAAGTCTCACAATTAACGAAACTTAAGTTAGTTTCACAACTTTGTGACTGAAACTGTCTGACCTACGATGAACTTCAGATTTTAATTCATTCACCTTTCATCGCAGACATTATAAATTATAATCAATGAAATCTTTATTTATACAAAGCACCTTTGAAAATATTTGTCTCGGACTGAGTTCAAGGTTCAATGTATACTTTTATCTTTTATTAATTTTGTAAGCCCTAGTATAATATTAAGCCTGTCAGAATAATAAAGAGACTCGTAACTAATTAGCGAATAAGAGTTCTTTCCACATTTTTCGGTATAATTTCTTCATTACTAAATTGACTTTCCTATCTACGCACGGACATCCCCAAAAAAGCCATCATTAAAAATCACGACAGTAAAAACTGCATACCATAAAAAATCCTTATGGAATCTCCGACCAATGGGGGTCGCATAAAAAAGTAGCCGCTTACGGGGGCACCCTTATATAGCTACGAAATTACGGCGGGTAGTTTGTAAAATTTGCCGACTGCTCGAGGGGTAAGGGGAGGTCGACGAGGGGTGGAAACAACCCTTAATGGCGGAATTGCGTGACAGAATTTCGGCAGTGACCCGAGTTGGCCTGTGAAAGTGAAAATATCTATTTAGAGTTGATAATACCAGGTTGGTTTTTAAATAAAATTAGCATTTTCGTTTTTTTTTTCGATGTATAATTATGGTTTTTAATGGCTTAATCGAAGAAAATGTTTCGTTATTATGCAAATGAAATGTTTTTAAATACAAAACACATCAATCCTTACTCTTTCTTATGGATTCTACAATGGACGCAAAGAAGAAAATACCCGTAATACATTCTGATAAGTAAGTAATAACATATTTTTATTCTTGGAAATTTTATCAATAAGTACCTAATTGAAGATCACCTCATAGGAACATCACACTTGAAGTACCAGTAATAATCAATTTATCGTATTTTATTAAATACCTAATCATTTTGCCAGCCATCATTAATTGTTAATTTTCACTTGAGAACCGTTTTTACCTTTTTACTATCAATTTTTAATTACACTTCTCGTAGAATGAACAATCTTGGTAATTATTATTTACGGGAACCATCAATGGAAATTGGCCGCGGGAACGATTTCAATGAACCAATTAAAAATTAATAGACCATTTCTCTGTTTTATGACAGTTAATTTACATAACCTTTATGTAACTAATTACTTTAACATTTAAGACCGTTAATGTTGCGTATTTTGTAAACTTTTAGCAAAATAATTTCGGCAATAAGTATGTAGGTACTTTATGAGCCGTGCAGGTACTCATTATTAATCATATTCCTGCCTTGCATCATCTGCCAAGCCTATTCCCAACTATATTGGGGTTGGCTTCCAGTCTTACTAGATGCAGCTGATTACCAGCATTCTACATGGAACGACTGCCTATCTGACGTCCACAAACCCAGTTACTGGGTAACACGATACCCAGACTGGTTATCTGACTATTGGATTTTTCCTGCCCTTATCGCAATTATCAATTAAGGGTCCGCACAGCATATATTTTCGTCCTTTACATCTCTATCATTTCTATCAGCAGTCATCTTAATATTTACCCCTTTTCGCAATCCATCCAATGTTTCCTTAGTCGTTCTCTAATCTTTACTAATTCCATATTCATGTCAACACTTTATTATTATGAGCTAGTTACTCTGTATTAGGTACGTATATTTCTTATAAAGCAACAGAAAAAAAAACGAAGTAAATTACGCTAATTATATGATAAAACAACATAATAATATAATTTTCATCAGAATGAAGAAAACTCTAACTAAATCAAAGCGGTATCAACAACTCTATAGAAACCTTGAACGTTTCAGCGCGCCGCGGTAAATTTTATTACAACCAAATTGTGAACAATATTTTCGTAAATATTTTGGAACGGGACCAGTTTGTGTATGGTATACAAACCAACGTAAATACTTAATTTATAGATAGATAAGTTGTAACGTTAATTTATGAGATCATTTGCGAATAAAAGAAACGTTTTGTTTGCCTTATTTTTTTACTAATTTATGGTGCCTAACTAAAGTTTTACAAAAGTAAGTTGATACTTATTTAAAAAATCATATTTACAAAAAGTGGCAGCTACTTTTTCTCGTTCGTAAATCTTTTAAGACGTGTGTGTGCAAAAGGGTTTTTTTTCTTTATCGCAAGCGTATCTATTAAAAAAGAGATTCGATCATGTATTTCTAAAAGTGAAGCTAATAAGTTATCGAACTGCTATGAAATAATAGTTCATAGATAATTAGTAAAGTGGTACGTAACGAATTAGTCCCGAAAACGTAGTTTCGATAACTGCAATGAAATGCTTAATTCGTTGTTAATCAACGTGATTCCATGTAAGTTATTAATTACTAAAACCCCGGAATCGAGCCCACATTTCCTACCTACTCTTACCACGCAACTGTCATCAATTAATCTTTAACAGAAAACCCCCGGAAACGTAGAAAATTAAATACAGAGTTATTAAAACATCATTGATTCGAATCAGTCGATTTTGTTCGCAAATATGTAAATTCGGTCGGAATGTGAATATTTTGTTGGCGAAGCTATAAATCATTGTACATCGTTCGCTAATTTATGAACGTCGTTTGCATAATTATGGCATTTATTTTTGTATGTTTGGATTTATTGTTGTGTGTCTAAGTGTGAATGCGAATTGTAGATTAGGCATGAAGGTAGGTAGTACATAGACTGATGTAGTACGGTAACGCAACGCGTCCGTAGCGCGACACACAACAAAACAAATGCATGCGTTATAGCGCACTTATGCTCACTGCACAGCGCACTACGATCGAAATGTATGAGTATCATTTAGCCCTAACGTTGCAACGCCAGGTTAAAATGGTCGAGATACGTCGGGACGTAACTTATGCGTTGCAACATTGTTTTCGTTTCGCCCCTAAGGTGAAGACAGGGTATGATGGCAATTAAAACTACATACAAAGCATATTAATTGCTATAGGTGTATTTAGATTCATGTGGATAGCGTGGATCCATAAACGGAGAGAGTAGACCACAGTTCTCGGAAAGTGCAACTTGCGTATACATAATCAGCTTATAACGTTTCCGCTGCTGGCACACAGGCCTCCTCTCTGTGAGAGGGAGTGGGACCATGCGAGCCCATTGCGGGTTGGCAGATGTCACATGTCTTCGAATTTTATGGTTCTAGGACATGCCGGTTTCCTCACGATGTTTTTCTTCACCGTTTTGAGAGCAGTGGTGATGAAATTAAATAAACATCCTGCCTGGGTTCGAACTCGCGGCCTACAACTCGTAAGTCGGGGAGCTTGCGTATGCGTAGTTCTAAATAAAAGATTCGACTGTGTCGTTGAAAAATATACATAAAGTTAGGTACATTTTATAAATATTTTCATACTCCCAGCTCCCAAAAACTACGCAATAAAAAACTTTAATCTAAAACATTAATGATAACCTACAAAACAAACTGGCACATAAAAAAACACTCCCTAGAGGGCGCTGGCCGCGGTTTTATTACAATTATTATAACATACTTTATGTAATTTATAACATACTGCTCCTAATGACTTTATGCTAATCGTAACTGACACCATGTTTGTTGATAATAAATTAGTTGTCTTGTGGCGCAGCCCTGAAAATAGTATTTTTTTTTTACTGTTCAACCCTGTTCGAGTAGGCATTTAATTACTATTTCGTCGCAAAAGCTTATTTATCAAAATAAAACCTACGCGTTTTTCTTTTTTATTAATGGTATAGGAAGTCAGATTTCGTCTGCAGTGCTGAAATAGGCAACTGAAAGGTTTTTATTTTTATTTTAACAAACATTAATATAGGTACCCACGAGGATAAATCAATTATTACTGAATTGAATTTAATATTTATTGAAGATCCAAGACTTTGTCGTGTTCCGCTGATACGTCTGCAGCTACTTTAGTAGCTAGAGCTGCAGTGCGCGAAAACGTCCCAGCTACTTTGTTGGCTTCAGTCGATTGTTGCGTTTTGGGTCGGTAGAATACCGTTGGCACACTGTACAGATGCCAAAAAATTACACCAGGTGGCTCCTTATTAGTTTCCGCGTACAATAGTATGATATAATCTGTGTCGACCATAAATATTTTTTGCAAAAAAAATTGAATGTCAGCGCTCCGTCAATTTCTTCAAAATTTTCTATGAACGATGCGCGCTCCCTAGATATTATGTGTTGGTGACTTAATTAATAACCCAATGTATTAGTGTTATATACCGTAAAAATCCTCATTAATCAAGGTTTTAGAATATCTATATGTGTCATAGGTTTTGAATCAGTTTTATTGTGTTAAACTCGTTATGAAAAATTGAGGCCGTAGCGACACGCCACGCGCCGGCATTTTCGTATTAAATTACGTATTTTTTAATAAATAATCTATTATATAATGCTTGTAATATGGACATAAGTTAATTATTAGTATTTAAAAACGCTCAGAAAGTTTTAATACTATGAAGATAGTTCAAGATCACCAGTAATCTAATTTCGTTCCGCATGACATTTTGCTAAGCAACCAAAGTAGCCGTGGGCATTTTTTAAAAACGGCGACTAGGCTTCGGCCAAATGTTAAATGCACACACGCTTCGTTTTATTTCCAATTCTTTTGGTATGCAGGTACTGAATGGTTGTTAAATATATATAATTATTACATACAAATGAATACCTATCATTTCAAATATAATCACACAATAATCATCTAAAATAAATTAAATCTTATTCGTAAATCACAGGTGGGAGGACCCTTATGTCGGCCCTCTGGACCTCGCAGGGGGCATCAAAATTGTTGCGGGAATGGGGTGTTTGTTTTGGTGTATTGTGCTACTCTGAGCAAACCAATTATGGACATATGGGTATCAAAAAAAAGCTTAGATAGTCTAGTTTAATAATAAATAGGTTTTATTGACGCAAACTACAAATTAATGTACAAAAATTCAGTAAGAACAAATATTTTACGTAAATTCAACACATATTCTTATTTTAACATTTTTTTACAGTTCTTTCGACTATGAAGTTGTAATGTAGTTTTAACACCTGTTGATTCTGTATGGTTTCAGCTACACACACGATTTTTTATTTAGGTATAAGTTTGGTAGTTTTTAAGTTATTACACTTTATGTTAGAAATGACCGGTGCGCACGCGTGGTTTTAAGCATCTTTTGTTGCTTGGACGTTGGACACGCCCGCACGCGCGAAACCTGGACCTTTCAGCGGGGAAATATTATAGTTTTGGTCCTTCGAGACTTGTCTTACCCATCTTGCCTTTTCTGCAAAAACAATTCTCAAGAACTATCACGTCCACAGTCGTTATCTGCCCAGCCTTTCCCAGCTGTGTTGGGGTCTTACCGGATGCAGCTAAATACCAGTATTTTACATGAAGCGACTGCCTATCTGACGTCCACAACTCAGTTTCTGGGTATTACGATATCTTTTTCAAGACTGGTTGTCAGACTTTCGGCCTTCTGACTATCCGTAACGGCTGTCAAAGGTCTACGAAATACAGCCGGGACCAATGGCTTAACGTGCTTTCCGAGGCACGGAGGGGTCTCTATATATAATGGATGGTCACCCATCCACGGACCGACCTCGGCAAGCGTAGCTCAATGTTCGATCGTACCATACGGCTGTTATTATTTAATCACGAGCCTTTTATTTAGCCACGAATCCAAATTATTACGTGAAAAATGTAATCAGCAACAATATTTATCTCATCCCCAAACATAAACAAACTCAAAGCACTTATTTCAAATAAGCCAATTACAGGCACTTTTGAATTATCAAGGGATCGTCCAGTCAGAAAGATGAAGCTAGTTGCCCATTCCAAAGCGAAGTAGGTACCTATGGAGAAGAACGGGCAAGAAACTCCATGGACACTCTTTTAAATCAAAACAACAAAATCAGAAACAATTTAACAGTAGCAGTATTTAAATTCGTCACCAATAACTCTCATATATTTACGAGCGAAGTCGCAGTACAAGCACGTATAACATATATAAAGTAATAAATAACGCACTACAGCTCGCCGATGTGTGATAAATGTGCTCTTAGCTTTAAATAATTAACTCGAGGTTAAATGCGGTCAGGACGAGGGAAAAAAGGCTTTCTGTATGTGTTTGACTTTGTGGCGGCTCCTTTGTAGGGTAGATAGGGTTAACTGTTTAAAAACTGGCTCAATTGTAACTGTTTTTGGTCTATGATAGCTTCAAGGTGTATTTTCTAGGAATGAAGAGGGTTTCACCCTTTATTATTGTTGTTAATGGAGGCTCCGGCAGACAGGCGCGATGCGAACTTTTCATAAAAATTGTTCCACAAGAGTCGTGTCGCGCTGTCTCATTGTTCCTGTCTGTGGGGGCCTTTATCTTCCATGGTGGATGATTTGAAAGATCAATATTTCTATCTTAAACCCGAATATTACAATCTTCACACTTAGTTAACAACTACTACGACGATAATCTTGTACTTAAAACGTGCTAAGGTTAGCTGTGGAAAAATATTGCTTCAATCCGCGACTTTGGCCTATGATCAATTCAGCAATTTGACCCTCATTTGAGTCTGAAACTTATAAGTCCACTCAATCTGTGTGGTTTTCCCTCAAAAGACCATTTCAGACACAAATCTACATGATCTGACCAAAATTATGTCTGGTCTTTAAAAGAGACTGTGACCTCTGAGTTTGTTTCGGCCTTTCTTCTCAGAGTATAGTCACATAGGAATCGCCGACCTAATCTAGTTTTTAAAATATGATTGACGTGTAAAAGTGTTTGTACAAACCTATTTATAGAAATAAAATCATTTATCATTTAATTAAGAATAAAACTATTTCTAATTCACGTAGCTGTATACACTATACACATCACTACGGTGATCGGCTTTAAGTCTTACCATATCGACATTTTACATGTTACGAATGACTATCACCTGACATTCAAAAGTCAGTGGTCACACTTTCGAGCCTTTAAATAAACCGACTGACCAGGGAGTAACGTCATTCGAGGAGACTATTTTAAAACACGTTACCTGAGTAGCTAGGATTTTGGGTAACACCCTTTACGTGTAATCGCAAATGCAGATTTTAAGTTGCGATATGTTTTAAGTTGATGATAGAATATTGGTCAACCTAATAAAAAAGATCATCCGGTATTCAATTTTTTATTTTATTTAGTTCAATGCTCTTATGTGTAAGTCGATAAAAATAAATAGGATCCACGTGTATGAATTTAAAGGACTATAAACTTATTTGGACTCATTCCCCATGGATGGGGTTTGCACGTTCGATATGAGACTCAAAATGCACCATTGATGTGTCATGCATGACTGTTAACGTGTTAATATTTCGATTCTATTGTTTGAATTAACTCCTTCAGCTGAAAGCCTAAAGTTATATCATCAATGTAACCAAATCTTGTTGGTACTGCGGGGTAATTACGAAACACACCAACATTATGAATGGGTTTCATTTTGACAGTTCAACAACATTCATTGCGTTATTTAAGTTGTTGAGCAGACACATTTTTCGACCATATGAAGCAATGAATTAGCAATAGGCTTCAAATCAAATCAAATCAAAATATTTTATTTCACATTAACCCAACATGGGTACTTATGAAACGTCAGAAGCTAGCCAATTGGTTGTTTCCTATGGAGACGAGCCGGCAAGAAACTCCACGGTTACTCTTTTAAAAATAAGGGGCTTTTACAAAGTTTCAAATTACAGTGTTAATAGATATGGGAGGACAGTGTAGGCCTTCAAAATGATTCAGATTGTGACGGATAGTGTGTTATGTAATTATGGTGCCGAAGAAATGTCACAAAAGTATGGAAACTAAGACCAACGATGATCATATGACTGAATAATTACTAGAATTACGACCCATCGTACCCAATACAAAGTGCAGTCTGTCAACCACACTTTGTGTTACACCGCAATTATCCAATGCTTGCTGTGTCAAGGAGACTAATATTACTAACAATTTTACGCAGGCCGGCCACGGTAACCCAGTAGCGCCGAGTAACCCACTACCACACATAGATGTGGTATCTTTACGCTCTTTTTCCGTTACAAAATAGGCAGGAACTGGGTAAATACTTGAAGTGTCAATAGAAAGTTCAAGTTTAGAGTTAATTAGAACTGGAAACGTCAATTATTGTAAGTTATTTTTTGTTTTATCACCATCATTATGTCAGTTCGTTGCTTTGAACTGCCTATCAATCAATCAAGAGTAATTTATTGAAACTTGGCTGAGCATCAGCAATTTTTGAATGTCATAATTAGTTAGGACAGTGCCCCAAAAGGCCGGCCCTCAATTCCGATCCAGTCTGTCCGTTGCTGCTCTCCCCTAGCTACGCCTTAAGTTTTTTAAGCCCTGGCTGGAGGCTTTAATTTAGTAACGTAACCACAGACCGGCTAAGCAACCGACAACCTCCTAGGTAGACCTGCGAGAAAAGATTCACAAAAAAAAACCCCCTACCCCACTTCTTAGTGCTTTAGCTAGAAAGAAGAATTGGTGCAACAAACCCCCCGGCAGTACTGCTGTCTGTTATGTTAGAAGAACTTGAGTCTGTTTATACGTCTACTCCTGATCCCATGTTCCGCATGGTTCCTTAAAGTCAAAGAGGAAATGGCCATAGTCATCGCTAGATAAATTAATAAGTAACTTCAGTTTATTGGTCACTGCTACTTCTGGGCTGAACTATCTCTTAATCTATAAATTCCAGGGTGTTCGAAACCTATAGATGTAGTTCTTTATTAATTGAAGAAGACACATGACGGCACTCTCTCATAATTATCTAACTTCTTTTCATCAAGATTTGTCACATGAAAATAATTTAATTCGCATTCTATGGGCCAGCGCACACCTGTCGAGGTGCAGCGCCCGCGCCGGGCTGAGATCGACGTTGTGAAACAAAAAATTAAGTTAGTAATGAATAACCTGAGATGCGCTCCTCGTTCTGCCTAGACGCGCTCTCGAGCTAATGGATTTATTTTTTATTTTCAACTTTGTTTCAACTACTACAAGGTCGATATTTGTTTGGCAGTGACGAATGCGCTGCGCTGCGCCTCGTCAAATGTGCGCCGGCCCTAAGTCCATGTTCGGACGATCGTAAAAATATCGCAGCGGGATTTTATCGCGCACTGGATTTTCAACTCTCGGTGTTGAGCCGAGCGATGAGAATCTAACAGCGTGCATCACAGCGCGTCGAAAAAACACACTGTTGGATTTTCAACTCTCGGCGCTAAGCACAGCGTTGAAAATCTAGTTTGCGATAAAATCCCGCTATTTCTCGATATTTTTACGTCTGTGCGGACGTGGGGTAATATCAGTCTCAATCTGTCTAAAATATGTCTAATCTACGTAAAATTTTCACAAGTTTTAGACATTAATTGTCGCTATGATTAAATTCCGACTTGATAATCAAAGTTTTTAATTATGAGAATTGACCTTCAAGTCATCTTGAGTTGAGCTCCTTAAGTTCTGAGTTGAGCTGCACGATTACTGACAAATGCGTGCACTGACTGGACAGGTCCACTCAACCTTCACAGGTTGGTTCTTTCCTCGAAAGACCATTTCAGACACCAATCTACATGGTCTTCACATGATCTGACCAAGATTATGTCTAGACTTCAAAAGTGACTGTGACCTCTGAGTTTGTTTCGGCCTTTCTTCTCAGAGTAGTCATTTATGTAACGCCGTCATCTAGTTTAAAAAATATGATTGACGTTTATAAGTGTTTTTACAAAACTACTTACAGAAATAAATTCATTTATCATTTGTCTCATAACATCTATTTTGCGATATTACTTTGTTCAGTGCATAAACATCATAACTTTTAAAATCCAATCCCGTTCATTAACAAACAATAATTTTCCAAAAAAATATCAATTACAAGATAAATACATAATTGTCGTAGCATCTGCAAAACGTAGTGTTTTCTCTTACAGCGCAGTTTTATGCTTTCTAACAAACACGTAATTATTGTACGTAAAGTAATGGACAACAGCGCTGCAGCGGCTGGAAAATGAAAGTCGTTGAAAAAACAAAGAAATGTCTGCCTTAATGAGATCGATTTCAGTAATTAGATGGGAATTATTGATGTGCACTTGTGTGGCTGAAGTTCTTTGTAGAAAGCGGTTTGTGGCTAATTAGTTGAAGGACTGAAAAACTGTTGGGTGATGCTAATCGCTCGGATTTCAATTTCTGAAGATGCTTATATATTGACAATTTACATAATGAAAAACATGTCTGCTATGCGTTAGATATTAGGATTGACCTCTTTGTAACGTTAAAACATCTGTTCACATTGTTTCCTATACTTGTGTAACTGATGTTAATTAAATCGTTTACGTACGCTTAATTTTAGTAAAAAGTGCTTCTGCAAATGGACGTTAAAGAAATAGTATTATCACATCAACTATATTATTGTAAATTTGCTATCGTGGACCTAATGGCTGCGTGAGCAAACGGTATCTGCGAAGCTGAACTTTGGTCATACATAACTAACCAAAAAATACGTATTTTTGCCATCGACATGCTAAGAAGAAGAAGATATATTGTATTTTACTGTTTTTTTTAAATATTCATTAAGATCCCAGTAGCTAATATTATCATCATTTCCAAATATTGAGCGACCATAATTGACGCGAAGCGTCTCCGTTTCAGCTTGGGCAAAAATGCTTTCGTATGTCCGGATGTCCGACGCATGGCTGTTCTCCTCTATTATTTCAGCCATTTCGCGCTCTTAGCGCGCGTTTTTTGTTTTAAGGTTCGCGGTGAATAATTATTGAGGTTTAAACTATGCAAAGAAACACTCGCAAAGTCTAGAGCTCACAGAGCCACTAGTTTTATTGAGGCGTGAGCCATAAAGTCAGATAACGCTTTAGAGTTCTTAAAAATAAAGCGTTTTCCCCTAATTAGTCCAAAGACATAACATTACTTCTAATAACTCAAAGAATTTAAATAATTATCAAAATAAACACTCAATGTATTTCTCTCAATATTTACCGTCCGTACGTATGGGGCGTGAGCTATAAATTGGTGCGCCGCGCGGGCGCAGCCGTCGATCACAATCGGTCGCATTCAAATGAGCTGCCGGCCGAATTTATTACTTCGGCACCCGATGAGTAAGACATTCTGTTGTAGAGTGAGGAAGTGGGTAGAAGCAAGAAAGATTAAGTAGGTATAATTTTTTTTAAAGATTCTAAATTTAGAGTGATACTTTTTTATTGCGAATCCGGGATGTTCCGGGAGAAGAAAAGAAGCATAACTGCAAGAGTTCTGTTTCTTTCAAACCATGGCGTTTCAACGTGAAGATACTGCAGATAGATCCTGAATTTAAAAAATGTTCGTGCAAAATAGCAAAAGCCATTTGCTATCTGATTCGTCTCAGATTTGGATATTGCTATTGTCATCTTCCTCTTCCTTCAAACTCAAAAACTCAAACTCAAAGCATTTATTTCAAATAAACCAATTACAGGCACTTTTGAATTGTCAAGGGGTCAGTCAGTCAGAAAGATGAAGCTAGTTACCCATTCCAAAGCGTAGTAGGTACCTATGGAGAAGAACGGGCAAGAAACTCCATGGACACTCTTTTAAATCAAAAAATGGTTACAAAATATTGATTACATCGTTCATGTTGAAATTATGCATGTGAGAACGATGCAGAACGTTAAAAGCGTCCTTCGTAACCACCTTCTCCAACTATCCATTTCATAACCATCTTCTCCAAAACTACTTAACATATTTGGGATTTTCACAGCAAGTCTTCTTCTTTCTCACATCTCCATAATAAGCAATCATCACAGTATCTTCTTTTTGGCCAATCATAATATTGTGTAAAATATGCTTAGTAGAAAAAAATCTTGTTGTATTGTGTCCCCTTGGTTTCCATCTATATGTAGTTCTCAGCCACACACTTCTAAAACTTCCAACTGTGAAACTAGTGGCTCTGTAAGCTGTACACGTCGCGAGTGTGCCTTTGCATAGCTTAAAAACTATATAAATGTTCACCGCGCACCTTAAAACGAAATCCTTAAAACAAAAAGCATCTACATCGCCACATGCGAGCTACACGTCACAGTGACGTCACGCAAAATCCTGCATCGCGCAAGCAGAGTTTACCGCGCAACTAATATATATATATATATATATATACATATATACAACGTCCCGACATCAAACGTTGGGCAGTTGCCCACCAGACACAACACCCGTCTGGTCGGAGGTTCATCCCTTTTATATAGAGGTATGAGTGAACTTTACACCCTATTCCTTTTACTTCTATATTTTCATACCCTATATCTCCGCAATTAAGAAAAAAAACTTGAACACATTTGAAAAAAATTCGAACCTGCTCTTAAAATTCCACGAGAATTGGTTGAGAAATGTGACCTGTAGATGAGAATAGCCGAACATCCGGACATACGAAAGCATGTTTGCCTAACCTGAAACGGAGACGTTTCACGCTCTCTCGGTCAGTAAACTATTAAAAATGTCTTCGTCCACCTCTATACCTTCCTAATTCTGCGCGCACTCGAAGTTGAACTGAATCCCATATTTAACAGGTAGCCGCGTGGACATTGTAGCTGATATCTGGAATTAAACACAGCCACACCACTGTGCACTGTGTCGAAATAAAACTAACCGCAAGTTAATGTTGTACGAAACTGACGTAGTGGTGTGTTGATGGAAAACGGGAACAGTGAGCTAGTGTTTTCTTAGATCAAAATATGAATAACATTTTCATTCTCACGGAATGTGTCTAGAACATAGCCATTAGGGTTCAATTTATTTCACTACGGTATTTACATGCGCTACCATAGGGATATTGCATTGACCGTATATCTACGATTGCCGAAATAAAAGGGACTTTCCCAATAGACCGAAAAAACTGGAAAACTAAAGACCCACTACGGACCTTTTACCCGAATACCATTTTCAGGCAAATAGAAATAGCTTATACTGTCGCATAGGACGGATGAAACGGAATGCTATGATTCTATATAGAAATTGGGCCAAACCTAAGTCTTATATATATCTAATAGTCGCAAGGATAACTACAAAATTGCCTATCCTAAGTTTCATGTCCACGTCAATAAATGAGTCAATATTTTTCTGCGTAGATTACTCAGATATAATACAATCTACACAATTGATATCAGAAATAGGGAAAATAAGTCGATTCTATTCTTAGAATCAACTCTTTCAGCTGAAAGCCTTATTCCATCAATGTAAACAAATCTTGTAGGTACTGCGGGGTAATTACGTAACACACTAACAGTAGGAATGGGCTTCATTTTGACAGTTCAACAACATTCACTGCGTTATTTACGTTGTTGAGCAGACAAATTTTTCGAACTTAAGAAGCAATGGATTAGCAATAGGCTTCAAAATGATGCAGATTGTGATAGATAGTGTGTTACTTAATTAGGGTGCTGGTTCATCTACTAAGAATTGTGAAAATGTAATTGTAAATATGCTCTCTTGCTTATTATGTGATTGCATTTTGAGTAGTATGCTAGTGGTAATAATACAGCATCTTATTAACAGAAGGCGTCTCATTTTTGCTACAATGGCTGAGTAGTTCTTGGTCCATTGTTCTTGACTCATGAAATCCATAAATAATAGATATTTTAACACATAGAAAATGAGAGTTATTAAACGTTTATGTGGCTATAAGTAACCTTTATTGAAACCAAAAGATTTATTTTTTAAATATGTCCCACAAAACGGAATGCCTTAACAAAAAGACACGTCTCATGCAAACCATTAACAGTTTCACGCTTCTGCACCAAATCTGTCCCCGTATTTTATAACTAAAGCCTTCTCAGACCTTTAATGGATCATTAAGGAGAACACCGATAACCGCCACAATCCCGTGTTTCACACCGAGCAAAACAAACAGACAGCACGATTCACGAAGTCGTTGTAGTAGTGACAAAATGTTTTTACGCCCGTCTTTTTGTAATGCACCTCTTTTTGTTCCAGCCTCTGTTCTGTTTCAACCCGTTTCTCTTTCATTGAGATTTAATTAAGTTTTAATTTTATCTCGCGGCTCCCGTTGTTTTAATTGAGCATTTTTGAGTGTGATACGGCGTTGAAAGAATTATGGGTATGTATAATATTTTTAATTGTTGAACAAGCGAGCGGGTTGAACGTCGATCTTGACTAATGTTTTAAGATTGTTCCGCGATAATTTTCGGTTGAGAATTTCGTATAGGATACCTTGTTTTATTTTTGTTCATGAATGAAATCTTCTGTGAACGATCCTGATCCACTTTGTCCTCTATAAATATTTTAACGGCTAAAAACGTTGGTCAAATTACATGGTCATTATTGCGTTTGAAGATCTTTGGACTTGGTGTAATAAATCCATACTAATATTATAAATTCGAAAAACCTCTGTCTGTGAACCTTTTCACGCCTATACCACTGAACGGATTTCGATAAAATTTGGCAAAGAGATAGATAGCATCCTGGGGAAGGACATAGACTACTTTTTGTCTCGGTAGCCCATTCTTGTGGTATAATTTCCAACAAACTTCCATAAATGCTATATTGCCTCGTTGGTCTAATGGTCGCAAGCGCTACTGATATATGCATGAGGTCCCGGGTTCGATTCCCGGGTCGGGCAATGTGTTATTGGGTTATTCCATCTGGAATTTCTCAGCAGCCCAGAGTCTGCATTTTGGCCCGGTTGATGGCAATAGGCTCGCCCCCTATTACATGGGACTTAAACATAACTGGCGAAATGTGGTGTAATATAGGTACACCTCTGCCGAATCCTTCGGGGAAACAAGGCGTGATGTTATATTATGTGTGTTGTGTGCAATAATATTATTATACATAGGTAATTAATGTAGCCTCATAAGACCAAAGATCGGATATTCAGATGCATATTTACCTAAAGTATTTTTTTAAAGTATTGAAGGGGCTTCTTAATTATTATTTTTTGTATAAAAATCCTAGGATGCTAGGAATACCCTAGTCGGTGTACATTAAGGAAGTGACTTCTAAAAATATATGAATTATTTTTTATTAAATTAAGTAATTTATATTCTGATTGGCCTCGGCTACAACAAGTTTTATCACTACCTTTCGATCGCTATGATTTGGTCCGGTTTGGTCACTGAAATCTGACATTAGCGGGATTTTTTCGATACAAAAGCGCATTCCTTAATAGCCAACATCTACTTTAGATGAATATGCATCTGAATATCCGATCTCTGCTTATGACACTTACATAAGCCGGTACCCCGACCAAAACCTTGCCATAGTGCGTTATTCAGAGGCTATTAACTCATTCACTATGGGTAAGAAACTACATCTAAAAGCACATTATTAATGTTCGTTATCCCATCATCACATTACACGTTCTTATTCGTTTTTATGTGTTATACTCCTAAATACATTTAAAATCTCCTTGTAAAAAAGTGACTAAAATTATTGATTGCATGCATCTTTTGCTAAAGGTGACGTTCTATTAATTTGAGGATTACACTAATGGATAGATCATTAAAAAGTCCTTTAATAGATACCGCCCATTTCTATTAAGGGGAATGCGCTAAGGTAGCCCGCGTAATTCAAATTTACTTACGTTTTTTGCAATTTGTAGGTCAGTGTCAGGTTGTATGTTGATTAAAATATGATTCGTGACCGTAACAAATATGGCTTTACAGCATTATAATCATAAGAATCAGCAATCCAACTCCTTAATTAGAATTGGCCGCAAATGTCAAGATTTCATGAAATAGTCGTTCAATAGAGTAATATGAACTTATAGAGATGTATTGATGATTTTTGTGATTATAATTCTATATAAATAATTATTTGCTACGGCCGCGAATCATATTTAGATCAACATACAACCTGATACTGACCTGCAAATTGCAAAAATCGTAAGAAAATTTGAATTTCGCGGGCTACGCTGACGCTTTCGCCTTAAGCTGATGTAATTTAAAGGTACGTAGAGCAATTATTATCATGTGTTTTATTAAAAGTTTGTTATTAACTGGTGTCATAATAATAACCCACTTCGTAAACGACATTATTCGAGCAAATTGCAAAAGGTTTTTTTAATTGATAAACGTGTTAAAGTAATCTGTATTTTCCTTTTCAAAGATTAGGCCAGACGAATGTAGAGCTTAATTAACTGTAAAAAAAAAACAAATTAATTATGTTTTTATTGGATCATTATTTATACTTTTGAAACCTCTGAAATAAAACTTAGTTTTAACATTATCTAATTATCACGAAATTATAATCGCGTACTAAGAATAAATATCGCAAAATATTTCTTCGATAACCGTCGTATATTTTAGTATCACAAATAGTTTCCTAAATAGGAGGAGTTCGCATAATAACATCCGCACGGGTCGATCGAAAGTTAAGCTACTCTTGCCGCGGTCGGTTCATGGATGGGTGGCCATCCATTACATATGACCCCTCCATGCATCCCCGTCTGTCATTCGTAGATCTTTGACAGTCGTTACGGGTAGTCAGAAGCCCAGAAGTCTGACAACCAGTCTTAAAAAGGGGTATCGTGTTGTGGAGGTCAGATAAACAGTCGCTCCATGTAAAATACTGATATTCAGCTGCCTCCGGTAAGACTGGAAGCCGACCCCAAATAAGAGAAACTTCAAAGAGAAGTAGGAGAAGTTCTTCTACAAGTAAGTAATTAGGTACAAACGTAGAATAATAATTGATCGGTACAGGCGTTACGCTTCGAATTACAGTTATTACAGATATATAGTGACGAGCATTGCATAAAGCATTTTAATTGTATCGATAATCAACTATTCGTATCAATTACAAAATTTTACCCGAAAGATTATATTTCGCAGCTAAAGCAATTTTCGCATACGAACGTACGCAATTAAAATACGTAGTAATGATAAATAATGAGTGCTGTTACGACCGGACTGATTGATGAAAAGTGAAATCGGTTTAACTGCAAACGTTTTTCTTTTCTCTCAACATTACAATAGATATAACTTCGGACTTCAGAACATGTTTTCTCTCCGAATGGCATGAATGCTTTATTATGAACACCTTGTATAGAGTTCACGAATTATCTCTGTGTTGGTAGTCATGTTTTGCCCGAGGATAAGTTGAAAGTATAAACTATCGTTGTTTATAAAACAAGGCACCACTTAAAACAAATAAGTTACATTCTGAAATGAAATACAATAAAAATGGTCTGATAACAAACTATTCATTTATTCGAAAGTCAATAAACAGAAGCATATTTCTTTCATAATTCTTTTAAAACAAAAGTTATGTTTACTTGCCAGCCATAAAAGTAGGAGTCAGACAGTATATCTAATAAATGCAAATAGTTACAATAGTTTTTAATTACAAACGTGCAATGTAAATTAACTTCGCATACTTCTTCATATAAGGATGACTTATCGTTTCTGGCTGCCATAACTAAGACCCAACGCTGTGTTCGTGAAATAAATATAAAACAAATACCCATCATAAAGAGTGGTGTCGACAATCGATAATCGACATTGTATGCAAATATGACACGACAACACTACGAAAAACTACTAGGCGTAAGCAATAATGCTTTAAAGGAATCGAATAAACGATGATAAAGACCAATAATTATTCGATAATTATCACTTTTTGAATTTCAATAATCGAACAAGGGACACGTCTAGCTGTTGAATTCGATCATTAATTTGAAGTTCGAACGCAAAGTATGAAATGAAGAAATTGTTTAAAATAGAAATGAGTATTTTTAATTACAGTCTTTGTGTAGGACAACGCTATAAAATTTTCACTATGGCTATTTAAGAGTTGTCAAACATTTTAATGGTAGCAGTTTGCAACTTTGTGTTTGATTAAACATTTGAACGGTATTTTTTCGTCTGCAGAAGCGTTAATGATACAAATTAAAGTCATTAATAATGACATGACTATAATATATTGCTTCATCAACTTTAGAAGCTTATAGTTTAGAGCCATCAAAACCTAATGATTAATCGCTTATTCTTGCATCGATAACATATATTACAGTGGGCAGTCATTTAGAAACGTTTCATCGTGCATGGTAAAATTACGATAAAAAAAGAATAGAATTATCTTTACTCCTATTTTTAATAATTAGACAATAGTCTCCTTTAAGGCGGTACCCCGACCAAAACCTTGTCATAGTGCGTTATTCAGAGCCTATTAACTCATTCACTATGGGTAATAAACTAAATCTAAAAGCACATTATTAAGGTTCGATATCCTGTCATCACATTGCACGTTCTTATTTGTTTTTATGTGTTATAAATACATCTAAAATCTCCTTGTAAAAAAGTGCCTAAAATTATTGATTGCATGCATCTTTTGATAAAGGTGACGTTCTATTCATTTGAGGATTACACTAATGGATAGATAATTTAAAAATCTAAATAATACACGTTTTATTTTATTTTAAAACTTCACTTGTCTTTTTTTATTCAAATAATTTCATTATTTTTGTGAATTTTATGGTAAATGAGCGTGCGGAAGGAGCGAGACAGAGCGAGACTCAGCGACGGGACAGAGAAGGACCGAACGCTCAAGTTCGTTTGGTCAGGGAAGCGCCTTAATTAGATAAATCTTTACCAGCTAAAACAAGGTAACAGAATAGGCGTTCATGCTTTAGTTTTCTAGGAAAACGATTCCGCCATGTTATAATTTCAAACTGTCATGGAAAATCTGATATTGTCACCGGGATTTGACATTACGGTGACAAAAAACGAACTGTATTTGGATAGTCGTTGTTGGGTGACCGTTCACCACTTTCTTAGGAAACTAAAGCTTTATGAACGGTAAACAATTAAACGGTACTTTAAGACCAAAAATCCAATAGCACAACCCTTTCCTTCAAAAGTGACAGCTGTCAACATTAGTTACCATGTCAACTTGAAAACTTATAATTAAAAGCGAAAAAACCGGTGAAAGACCCAATTATGCTTACAGGTGCAAGAGCAAAAATAAAAGAAATGCTTATCTAAAGGGACGGAGTAATTACAAGCACTTGTAATTAGCAATCAGGATTTGCAAACACCGGGCTTCTGATGGTACGAGTCTTTTGAGACAATGTCAATATTGTTGATCCACTTATGTTGCTGTACAGCTGGACTTAGGAATGCTAGTTTGCTAAGAGAATTTATTCGATTTTTATTTATTTTAGTGAAAATACGGAGTTTTTTTTTTACCCAATTTATTAAGCTAGTTCCATTTAGATATTGTTAAAAATATTTTTGTACTACCCTACTTGTGTTAACAATCTATTCAATCTATTGAATTAATTGTTAGTATTTTCACAGAATCATCCATGCGTAAGGAAGGACCAAAATTTTACGACTTTTAGCCGCAAAACCACTATCTTTGTTTTTCCTTCGATCCCTTTTAATAAGATGGTTGCTTCGAGGCACTCCGCACTACATTTAAAGTGACACTTTTAAACAAATTCAAACACATTTAGAAACTCAACATTATTATTCTAATGGGTAATTAAAGCATTAATAACAAAGGTGCTAATGAAGTCACAAAGAAATACTTTTGTCACTGTAAAAGCACATGGTATAAAGTCCACTGCAAAAAGAAATGACAGCAAAAAAAAAAACGATTAAATATTTTCTGGAAAATAAATGCTTTTTAGGGTTCCATACCCAAAGTGTGCCAATGAAACCCAATTACTAAGCCTGCGCTGTCCGTCCGTCTGTTTATCCGTCCATCCAGTCTTCCGTCCGTCCGTCTATCTGTCAGCGGGCTGTATCTCATGAGCCTTAATAGGTAGATAGTTGAAATTTTCACAGAGTGTGTATTTCTATTGCCATATCGTAATTTTATTGTACGATTGTACGGAACCCTTCGTGTGCGAGTCTAGCTCGCACTTGGCCGGTTTTGAACTTTTAGGGTTTATACCCAAAGGGTGCCAATGGGACCCTATTACTAATGCTCCGCTGTCTGTCCGTCTGTCACAGGGCTGTATCTTTTTAAACGTAATAGGTAGACACTTCAATTTTTTACAGAGTGTCTACTAGTATGGACGCTATAACAACAAATAATAAGAAGCTAATAAAAGCGTATTGAAAATAAAGCAAAATTTAAAATTAAAGGTATTCAAGAAATGTGTTTTTTTTACTAAAGTATTTTTAAGAAAGTAGTGTACGGTGGTACGAAACCCTTCGTGTGTGAATCCGACTCGCACTTGGCCGTTTTTTATTTTTTATTTTTTAACGTCAAGTTACACAATTGGCTTAAAGGACTTGAAGGACAGAGAAAGTAACACAAAGGATATAAGCAAGGTGTGTTAAGTCTATAGTATTATTCCTTATTGTATTTTAAATTGAGTAAATATTATGTAGAACTGTAGATACATTTTTACGACGAATAGGAAATCTTGACTTTTGTAGCGTGCAACCTATTAAAAAATTAAAAATACACAGAGAGGCACTGAAGTCCGTAATATAAGGATTCCGTTTATACTTTTTAAGGGAACTACATGTCCTAAACGCAAATTTATAATGCCTAAAAATCTATGATCCACTGCAGTAACCAAAATCAGAAAAATATATAATATTCTTCTGGATATATGCTAGTTCGATAGTGTAAAACATAAATAATACAATTAACTTGATATGATAAAAAAATCACGAATATACCTCTAAAAAAAAATATTTTAACGATTAAAAACCATACTAATATACATGCAAACATTCAGATTTTTTGTCAGATTATTCTACAAGTAACATACTAACGTAATAGTGTTTTAATTTTTTAGTCCAATATATAGATAAAGTAAAGTAAATATATAGATTTTTTGTAAATCCATAATTGCTTCATATTTTGTAACTAGCTGCTGCCCGCGGCTTCGCCCGCGGCTTCGCCCGCGTGGATGTCGGATATTATCCAACGGGAACGTACTACCGGGACAAAAAGTAGCCTATGTCATTCCGTATAATATCAGCTATCTGCCAGTGAAAGTCCTGTCAAAATCGGTCCAGCCGTTTCAGAGATTACTCGGAACAAACATACCCTTTTATATATTTAGATTTTACCCCCTTGGGGGTTGAATTTTGAAAAATCCTTTCTTAGTGGATGCCTACGTCATAAGAGGAATACGTGTGCGAAATTTTAAGTTTCTAGCCTGAAAGGTTTGGCCTGTGCGTTGATACATCAGTCAATCACTTTTGCCTTTTATATATTTAGATAGAAGAAGAAGATAAATTACCAGCGTTGTGTCATCGCGCGTCTCTTTCTTTTGTATGCAATCCGACAGTGACCGCGCTTTTCAGCCTCTTAATGACCTTTGTCATCATCATTCTCCTGCGCTTATCCCAATGGGTGCTATAGTTTTTGTGCTCACCAGTTGGCGCCACTGGCGAGTAAGGTCCTGTCAGTACTTTTATTTGATGTTTTAGATGTGTTTAAAGTTCCTATAAATTCATAATAATTATGTTTCATTATTACATTTTAAAACTTCAAGTAAATATATAGATTGTAATGTTCCTAAAATTGGCAAGTATAAAGCAGACAAATATTGTTCTTCCTTAGGTGCTACCAAATTAAATCCTAACTTGTTACCTAAAATCTTAACCCATAATTAACCCAACCATTACAACAATTCTGAATCATTAAATAAAAATAAAAAATCCCGCAAACAGTGAACGTTCAGTACATTTGACATAAATAGAGACCTTACTCTACACTAGCGCCTCTGGCGGCGAACTCAAGTGCGGTAGTGCTCATTTATTTGGTGTCGGCAAAAAATTTTTTTTCTTCCATACTAATAAAGAAGTCTAATAGTTGTCATCTCGATAATTACCACCTTTGTGACCTTATTATTATCTTTCACGCAGTCCATCCATCGTTTCTTGGTCATACCTACCTTTATCGACATTACGACGGGTATTTTGTAATACTCCTTGTTGACGACGCGTTCTTAAAATTTCAGTTATTTTTCTATTTCTATTTACTTATTTAATTGTTTTGTATAATATTAACATGATGCTTAGATTTAAGAGTTGGCAACTTTAATTTTATGAGTAAATGTTTGTTAATCTGTGGTTTCTTAGAACACCATGACAGAATTTTTGACAGCTGACAGCTCAGTTTCTTTTTTTTTTGGTACAAATATCTGCCATCGGCTATACACGAACTCTTGTGCGCCATCTTTTTGTAAAATTGTTAGAACTAAAATTAAACCTGCATCTTGACCTGAAAATCTGTGTTTTCAATCCATCGTGTACTCCCAACAGTTACAGCCTTTATGACACGTATCGAGAACACGAAATTGCCCCTGAAAAAGACTCAATCCCTATCCTTCGCGCGCTCCAATCTCTTTTCGCAATTTATCGATAATGAGTAAGCAACCACGTGCACATACTGACCATCAGAAACATAAACAAACACGTACAATCAGGCACAAAATGATTTAAGCGTCGCGAGTACCCGTGAGCGCACACGATTTATGCTTTCTCGCGAGCAATCAATGAGCCAGGTACTTTGACGTTTCATTAAACCACTCGACATCTTCATATCTTGCGCGCAGTTATTTATGTACCCGACTGTACCTTTAGGCTCTTTACACAATATCTCCTTCTTTGCTGAACTATTTCATGCAATTTTGGTCTTTATTTTTATAAGATTTAAGAATTAACATCGTGTGTTAAACTTTTTGAGTGAAATAAGACATAAATAAAGGTTTGCACGATAAATTTTCTCAAATATCCATGAAATTGTAATCGTAATTTTTGTTCAGACATGATAATATAATATTAAATTTTAATAGTATTTAAAATGTGCAGCCACTAAGGCAATGTTAACATTACCTTTACGATATGTTTGTATGGAAATCGTTTATATTTCAATGGATTTATTGGATAGTTTATAGTTAAAAGTTGAACTTTATTTTCAGATTCATTGAACGACATTAAGGTAACTTGTGTGAAACTGAAAGTTTTTTTTTTTAAAGTTAAATTAATTTAAATCTTTATTTAGCCTAGTTTTTATACTACTAAAGAAGTATCTGCAAATTCTTATTCATGTGTTCTATTACAATGCAAGATTTATACAATCAAGTCCGTTGCACAGCTCATACCAGCGGCAGGGAATTTTTCCTTTTACCTTGTTAAATATGAATAAATTCCAAATAAACCATATCTCTCCTATTCTCCTGTATTCTCATAAAAATATTCATAAGACGGGACAGCTTTTTTATTATAATCGACCTTTTTTAAATTCTGCATTATGTTTGACATGCATTGCGTAAACAGTGTTGGGCTTTTTATTCGAACTCGCTGCGATAATATCGATACCTAATTAGTATAGATGAATTTTAAAATCGATTCCTATCAGTATCGATAAAGACTTACATGATAGATAGTGTATTATAATTATTATGATGGGATGTATGTAATTAGATTCAAGACTAAAGCTATTGAAAAATGTAAACATTATTTAAATATTAAATGGTTTTATTATGGTAAGTAATTGCGAAGGCATTACTTTGGCAATTAATTTTTGCTACTAAAATGGTCATATTACACACAGTGTTTAAGAATGGTAGCAAAAGACTGTCGATATTTATAACCGTGTGCTTTTAATAAATATTATACTTGATTCAAGACAAAATGGGACGATTACTTGAAAGTATTTGCAATTAAAATCATGCCAAAAGTTTTTATCGAAATTATAAAATTCAAATTCAATTCAAATTTCAATTTACATTTTTATCTGTAATTTTTATTGGTGTACATAATAAAGAGTATTCTATCCATCTATCAAAAAAAATGTTTTTAAATGTTACGGGTTGGTCTATACACATTGATTTGAAGACGGCCAGCCAGAATATTTTCATCCATTTAAGCCAATTGTATTTTCTTAGCCTTCGCTTTCATGTTTCACAAAATATTCCTTCTAAGTAATGCATAAAAAAACCTGCCAAGTTTTAACAAACCAATTAACAGCTAATTTACCATAACTCAAAAGCTTAACAAAAAAAAGTTTTTTTATATTATTAACCAAGTCAACGTATAAATAAAATTTACAGCTGCGGTGTCTCGCGTCATTACCGATTACAATCGATTAAAACGATATCGATCATAATTGAGTGGCGCACGGGCGCTCGATTCTCACAAAATACCGTAACCGGCGTAATGGCCAGTGTTGCCATATCATTGAGAAATTATTTTTGTTGGCAACTTATCTGGGGTAATGCGTAATGAGTGTATGATCTGCTAAGTAAACGGCCCCGCGGTTTAAGCTAATGGAAACACGTTCGTTTAAATATGAGAAGGAAGTTGAAATATTAGAAGTAGTGTAGAATTCATAACTATAGAAGCTGGTTTTTATCATATCATCGACTAATCTGCGGGGTAATTGCGTAACACATTAACAGTAGGAATAGCATTCATTTTGACAGTTCAACAACATTCATTGCGTTATTTACGTTGTTGAGCAGGCAAATTTTTCGAACATATGAAGCAATGGATTAGCAATAGGCTTCAAAATGATTCAGATTGTGATAGATAGTGTTGTACGTATTTAGGGTGCTGGTCATAGATTTTGCGTAGGTACTCAATGGAGGCTGGATTTGTTTAAATACAAAAGAACAATATTTGAATTTATGACAGTGGTGAGTAAAGTTTACTTACTTTATCTGCCTATTTCATGATAATGAAAGCATCTTAGTGTCACCTAGGTACCAAGTTAAATTGTGAAATTCAGGAAGTAGTATTAAACATCCTGGCGTACCTGAATAATAAAATAGTCGTCTGTCAAATTCTGTGCAAAAAAGTTTGGCAATCAGTCACAAGGCTCCCGCAGACAGGCACGACGCGGTAGTATGACTCATAGAAATTGTTCTACGATATACATAAATCACAGCATCGCGTCGCACTGTGGCGTGCCCGTCTGCGGGGCCGTTAATCGTATTGCCAAACTTCACTGATTTGTCACACCCCATTTCACCAAAAAATTGCACTTAATCCAACTACAATCATAATCATAAATCAGACCAAATCTTTCACATTCTCCACAATATCGAAACAATCAAAATATCGATGTTAATAGCCGAAAGTCGATTATAAATGCGACCGTATCGATAAAAAATCGGTAAAGCGATCGTTACCCTCCGGTAGACATAACTGGTGTTTTATGATCTAGTATTCAGAGCGAGGTATATAAAAAGTGCTCTTTTATCTGGCCGCCTTCACTTTCGACCATTTTCCACATGTTTTTCTTGGAGGGAGAGATCCGGGAAATGGTGTGAAGTCTAGATGCATATTGTGATTTGAATGCTGTAGTGGCAGATCCGTTTTTTTAATTGATCTAAATAGGTTAGTCATAATAATAACAGTTACAATAATGATTTTGTCATACCTAACTGTGACGGATCTTAGAGGGATGGATCTTCGCTACTTCATCTACTTTTCAATATTTGTAAATATGTGAGCACCATGTACCTATCTATCACTTAATTAATTTACCTGTCATTGCTTTATATTTAATTCTTTTTACCTATTGTGGTATAGTAATTTTATTCTAGGTGCATCGTCTTCACATATTATTTTATAATTAATGTATACATAATATTGTAAAACATTTTAAAAGAGTAACGGCGGAGTTTCTTGTACAGTGTTCTCCATACGAAATTACCTTTTTGGAAGAGGCAGCTAGAATCAATTCTATTTTATTTGTAATGTTTGACGATCAAAAGTGCCTTTTATGTGCTTATTTGAAATAAATGATTTGACTTTTGCTATATTCACATCATTCGCTGATAAAAAGACGCCGCTTTCGTGCCTATGGACATTGTCATTCTGTTAGTTGTCCATTATGAGCCCCAAAAAGTTTATAGATGAGGAACAGGGTGTAAAGCTCACTCATACTCTATGGAAAAGGGAGGACCCTCCGAGTAGACGGGTGTTGTGTTTGGTGGGCAACTGCCCGACGGTTGATGTCGGGACGTTTGTATATATGCTAGTCGCGCGGTAAACTCTGCTTGCGCGATGCAGGATTTGCGTGACGTCAGTATGACGTGTACGGACGCATGTGGCGATGTTGATACCGCTACAAGTTGAAGTCGAGACATGTCCGTCTTTTCGACACTTATAATATCTTTAAAAGTAAGAAATTAACAAGAAGAAAATACAAGAATATTATTCATGAAACCATAGTTGCTCAGTCTGGATAATCTTAAGAATTCTCATACTATCAACTGATCGATTAATCTTAAAGAAAACGATATTAAAACCAATAATTGCCACAAAGAATGGTCTGTGAAAATATTTAAAAATACCTACTTATATAATATCGCCAAATCCGTTGAGCGATCAATACCTACTCTGAATTATAGTACGTTAAATCGGTTTAAATTATACAGGGTGACAACAAAGTTACCTACGTTTCTTAAGGGAAGAATGTTGATACTGTATCTAGTCCAGAGTATGAATGTGGAAGGCTATAAGGGTAGGGGAAGACCAAATTCATCGGTTCCTCGACTACTGTTAATCGTTGAGCTCCATAAGGTTTGAATAGTGCTGCATGTTTACTGAAAAATGCGTGCATTAACTGGACACGTCCACTCAATCTGTGTAGTTCTTTCCTCCAAAGACCATTTCAGATACCAATCTACATGGTCTTCATATGATCTGACCAAGATTATGTCTGGACTTTAAAAGAGACTGTGACCTCTGAGTTTGTTTCGGCCTGTCTTTTTAGAGTATTCAGATAGGATACGCCGACCTCTAGTTTAAAGAATATGATTGACGTGTAAAAGTGTTTGTACAAACCTACTTACAGAAATAAAATCCTTTTTCATTTATCATTATCATTACCGAGATGACGACTAATAGAGCATTAATAGTTTGGAAGAAAAACACATGACGCATCGCTCCCAAACAATTTGTGACAAGGGCAGGAAATTGATAATTGATATGTAGTCTTATTTCCTACGAAATGTATGGGAAAAGTTTTTTGCGATTTCTGACTATTCTAGGTACTCAAACCGCTGTTGGTCCAATAGAGGTTTTTGATCCTTATATGAAGCATGATTGATTTGCATAAAAAAGTTTTGGTGAAAATTACCCAGTTTCCTGCTGACTGTACATTATTTTCAAAATCTGTGAATACAAATCAAAATTTTTCAAAAGGTTAAAGGAAAGTCTCCTAAAACCGTTTTCCTGTAGCTACTACGGTTAAGGATGCTGCCCTTGCTGCCCATCTCAAAAATCCACCCTGTATATCCATGCCAAAAGATTTTGTCAGCAATTTTAATATTTAAATGTCAGCAAATCATATATCTTTTCGACCTGCTTACTTTCTACAATCTCATATGTACTTTCTTCACCCTGTATAACACATATCTGTGGCGAAATAAATGACACTGAGCACTGACTACATCAGATAGGAAGCTTTTAATTGAGCTACACTGGTCTTTCTGATTTATGTGAGGACCACGCCAAAACTTATTCCCATTTTGCCGGTTCTATACAGACGGGTAGGTTGGCTAGACTTTCGTGCTTTCGCGGATAAGTCGATATTGTTTTTTAATCAGTAAACAGTTTTATTAATATTATTTCTGCAACTGTTTTTATGATAAATGGTCTTGTAGTCGCAAGGACCAGATTTTTACGAAATTATATCTTTAATACTTACCATATACAATTCGTAAGTAGGAAGAAGGTATCACTGTCCATTCGTCCATTCCAAGTTTGCCTGGAGGAGACTGCAGAAAGCGATAAGGCCGCCCGTTGTATATATTGTAGTGTTTAATTATTATTTTTTATGTTTTTTATGGTGTACAATAAACAAATAAATAAAGCCTATGCGATGGAAGAAACGGCAAACACGCTATATCTTTCCGAATTTCTAATTTGTACGTGAATATCTTCAGTGAAATCGACTCTGAAGGTAATATTGACATCGAAGTGATTCCTTGACACAAGTGAACACTGGTCAATTGATTTATTTATGATATTTTTATAATTAACATTAAATTGCTTACCTATATACAATTATTACACAAGTAACTATTTACACTTGGTACTAAATTAAATGACTATAAGTACTAACTAAATATATAAATAAATCAAAACCAAAAGGACACTTAGGCGTTGAAGTACTCGTTCACATCGCTGTTATCCGGAATTGTGCCTAGAAGACTGGCAACATTGCCACGTTGAATGGCAATGCTAATTCTTTAGCCAAAGAACGAGCCAGCCAAAGTAGTCAAATGAGCACTTGTTTTTTTCATCACGCAACACTAAAAAGTTCAATATTAGCTCGTTTACTTATTTACCCGTGTGTCCAACTAAAGATCTTCATATTGATACTCTCCGGTTACTACACCCTTACAATCAGTTTTATCCTCCATTTTAACGTCCGAAATAAAATATTATTTCCATCTCGATTGAATTTTCATCACCTTGTAGATCAGCCGTGATGTTATAATAACTTGATGACAGATTATAAATATCCTTCGATGAATATAGAGTGTAAATTAAACTATTAAATGGGTATTCAATGCCGGGCGAGGGATAAAGTACAGTCATTTGTTATTGAGTTGACTGAGGCACGTAGACTGGGGATTGTGTCCATTTCTCTTTAAGATGCTGGTTCAAAGGACCACGTTTGTACTAGTGCAGCAATGAAGCTTATTATACAAGTATTGGCTCTTGCTATGAATGGTAATTTTGGTGTGATTTGAAACTTGCGACGTGCTAAAGGCTTCAGAGTGTAAAAACCTTTTTACAAGAATGATGTTAGCCACATTTCGATGAAGTGGTCCAGGACGTACCTAATCCGTTCGCTTGTTTTATACTTATCCTAATTATACAGGGAAACCTATTACTGTTATACACAAACTGTTGCTTGACTAAATAAAGAAAAGAAAAAACTATATTGCCCGATTTGTGTTATAAGCTCCATCGATTATAATGAAAACTCATCAATTTATGTATGAATACAGTGTGTCATTCATAAAACAGGATTTCAAGCATGACGAATATATTAATACAATTTGTAGAGAATAACATTTTCATACCTTTATGGTCGCATTGACCACTTATGCTTATTTTATAGACTAACCTCCTTGGGCAAAAACTTGTCATCCATAAATGTACGTCCACTATAAGTCTCTTCCATCCTTGTCTTTTTCTAAACAACAGAACGAGATAGCAATATCTGGTTTTAGAAAGAAATCCTATTCATGTACGTTTTTTAGCACTATTGCATAATTTTGTTATGTTTTTATTGCGTTAGTATAATTGAGTTTTTCTTCAGTAATTAAGTACCCTTTGTACAATTTATTAGTTGAAATAAAAAATACTGTATTTGTTTTTATTTATTTTGCTTAAATATAGTTTTAAAGTTCGTCTTTACAAATGGATTATAATTAATGTTTATGGACCGTAAGGGTTGACTCTCTAACCCTTGACTGCTTCTTAGTGTTAAAGCTAGGAAGAATAAGTTTAGTACGCATACATAAATTCACGCCTTCTTCCCATGGGGGCAGGCAGAAACTACAGAACGCCACCTGCTACGATCCTGATATACTCCTTTTACCTCGTTTATGTTCATACATCTGGTCACACATGCACCCACGAAAAGCCGAAAGCCGAAGCCGAATAGGTTTAGTATAGCGTGAAACTTCTTTATTTTCTCTATCTTCCACATAGATGCGCCAAAACGTAAAAAAAATGTGATAAATACAAATATAATTTAATAGAGGCAGTTACAATTTAGTAAGCCATAATTATCTATCGTGAAAATACCTATAAAATAATTAATCCATTAATAAAACCCTGAGGTTTACTTAACTAAAGTCCAGCATATTTTTGCATCTTACTCAGACTTAATGTAACAGTAATTAAAAATCACCCATCACCTGCGAACAACTTAAAGCTACAGTTAAGTTATAAATTAAATATGGAGAATTAATTATAATTACTAATAAATTGATGCGCATTATATAATAAATTCATAGAGCATGATATATTATACTCATTTTTCTAGTCCATCATTTTATACATAAGTAATTTATGTACACTTTAAATGCGTTATTGCAACCTTTAAATGAGATATATCATTCTTAAGCTGCTTCTGCATGTTGGATGGCAAACGCCGATGAGTTATGTATATTTCATTGAGGGCCACTATTTTGATGTAGTAGCTACTTGAGGTCTTTTAAATTTCTTCTTTCTTTTGACTGTTTCTTTGCAGTCAAATAGATTCCATTTCCTTGCTTTTGTAGACGAACGTTTGGACTAGGGATGGTACTCATCATGATTTTTAGATCTGATCCTTGTGTAAACAATTTAATGTATTTATTTTTTTTGCTACTGCAACAAAAGTCTTCGATTTATACTTATTGTTTTCTCTGACAAAGTTACTCAACTCAAAAATATATAATAAAGAATTCAAATGAAATAGTACCAAAGTTTCAAAGAAGCCATTACAATAACGTCCCATAACAGGACTTAGAAACTCCAAAAACACACTACTACTACAAATCCTACCCACCCTTTCCCATTAAAACACAATAATCCCACATTTAAACGAATCAAAAGCGTATTAAATAAGCAATAATACAAACGCGTTTTATAAATGTGGACGCACAAAGCCGTGGACATACCGAGATGTGATAATATGGTCCTTTTTTTGGTCCTTCGAGCATCGTGACCGGTAGGCTCCTGTGCACGCGACCGGCTCACATGCCTGCGATTATAAAGGTATTTTTATTTATATTGCTTACTATTATGAATTAAAAGTTATATTGGTATTTTGTCATAAAATAAAATATTAAATTCAGAGGGTAATTTTAAACATAAACAGAATTTGAAACATATATTAAGTTGCTAAACTAGAAACTGACTACTATGAGCATTAATTGCTTCAAAATATATTTTTTTCTTTCGTTATTTAACGCTTTAACACAAAGTCACCGGTCTCCCAAAGAACTTTAACAAAAGATAATTGTTGAAATCACGATTTTTGCCAGAAGAATTTTATTGGTGGTAAAATTACGTTTTTACTAAACGTAAAGATTCTGCTACCCATGCTCTTGACATGAAACCTTAATCACCTTTATCAAAAGCCACCAAGATCTTGGTGGGTCTTGGTGGGTAGAACCCACCACTATTTTCAACAAAACCATTAACAAATAAACCTCACCATGTAAACTTGCGACACACGAGTGTGAAATCAGTATATTGATAAGCTAACGACCGAAAGGACCGGGATTCTTGGCCGGCTGTATCAATTAAATGGACGCAGCAATCTCAACACTTTTAAATTTAAACCAGAGCGAAATTGGTTCACTTCGCTCCCGTAACGGGTAGTTTAATTAATTAGCTTGTGATCGATGGGACTGACATAAGTGTCGGAGATGGATTTTGGTGTGGATGTTCTTGATCCTACGTCTATAGGTAGTGAAGATACCTGTCCGTTGTGGATTTGTTTTCGCCAACTCTGAATATAGCAGTAGGTAGTAGGTTAAATTGCAATTGGATGAATACAATAATATTGTGCTTTATTTTTCAAAATTATGTCCTCAGGTATGAGTGGTTCTTTTTGCGATGTTTTTTCCATTCTGCAAAGCCATCACTTCTTGCTAACGGATTCTAATGTACAGTGAGCTAACTGTCTGGTTCACTAAAAGTTATAACATAGACAACTGCTCCTTTCTATCCTTTTGACGCAATACCTAAGTTATATTTTACGACATCCAAGCCAGAAATCAAATGTTTCTTCCAAAAATACCCTACTTAATAAATACATTAAAAAATACAACTAAACTTCAAAAACGTACTGCCAATTTCAATATCACATTCCTTCCCTAACATTAACCCATTCAACGCCACACGTCTACTCAGCGTGACACTCACATATCAAATGAGCCAATCTTGCGATTACCGTGCCCGTGACGTTTCGTTTCACACAACTGTCGCGGGACAGTTGGCCGCATAGATAATGTGCTAACGGTTTTAATTGGTGTTCTGTACTTATGAATATTGATTTTGTGTTTAATAGAATGATTATTATGATTTTATTGAGGTATCATTTCGTTGTAAAGTTGTAATGGAGTTTGTTAGTAGTAAATTGTAATGTAGGCCTGCGTAGTTGAATAATTTACTGTACATAATTTATTGAACGTGGTTGTGTTTAATATAGAAACGGTTCTTTTATGTGAATATACAAATTTTCGTATCGGTTTTCTTCCTATATAGATGTGTTTGGACTCTGAGGACTGTACATTAATCCCATATTTCTATTTTAGTCTAAACGCAGATCAACAATACACCCAAGATTCCCTTTGCTTCCCCTTAAAGACCATTAACCTTTAACCATAAAGTATCGATATTTAGGCCAGCTTTTTTTTTCCGCCCAAGAGACCAATAACGAGTGCTCAAGATTTAAAATATTCGAAACATTTACAAAATTGTAATTTTAAATTTAGAATAAAGGGTCTTATAACTCTTCTGGATTCCCACAGGGAGCGTCGACGGCAAATGATTTAAAACCATTTGCTCCTTAATTAATACGAAATGTGGTACTGTCGGTTGTCTCTCTCCTTCGTAGTGATTTTCGAAGGGCTGGTATCTCCATCTCTTTTATGCTAACAGTGAAATTACTTTGTAGTATATTGAGACATCTTGGTTTGTCGTGATTTATTGTTAGTCGGCAAGAAATTTTATCAATATGTTTACTTTAAGAATTAGTAGTAACTACGTCACGTTTGGCGATTTATGTTACTATGTTAATTCGGTATTGATATCACACTTTATGTTTATAGTTTTAAAAGCTTTAGGAAACCTTTTTTTGGGCTACTTTCTATTGTATTAGTAATAGCCATGTAATTTAAGAGTCGGCTTGTTCGTTTGTGTTTTTATATTGATTTAATGTCTTATGTTTCTAAGTTATTTCTATTGGATTTACTGAAAAATCAATACATATCATCATGATTGGTATGATCTTTTTAATTAAGGACCCAGACTACTCAAAAAATCTGAACAATTTTAAGATTTCTCAGCTGAGCTTAGCTATCAAAGAGAATAAACGGGACAACTTAAAGTAAACAAAATGTAGCAGGATATAAAGCGAGCCAAACTGAATAAGCAAATATACTCGGCCGAAGTATCCTTTAATATTGGCGTGACATTATTATAATAAGAAGCGTGTCACGCGAGCGGGCGCGTGACGGAGTCCGGCACTGAAGTGTTAAGATTCCCGAACGATTCTCTGTATATTTGCATGTTTCTGTTTGTTTCGATGGTTGTTCACGATGTCTGAACCAGTCTAGACACTATTTGGTATTGTGGACTACATTGAGACATAAAAACTTCGTCGACTTTTACAATTTTGAACGGAGGTTTTTTTTTTTTATCAGGTAACTATTTTATAGTTTATTTTCTTTAATTAAGACGGTTTCAAACCAAATACAAAAAAAATAAGGCACAATTTGTATATAAACATGACATAAGCACATAAAAAAGAAATGAATTGCAATGTATGAATGCTACTTTAAAAAAAAGTTAGTTCGATGAGCTGAATCATTTAAAACGTTTATGAGAACGCTAATCCCAATCAAATCTATATTTTCAAACGACATTTCATTTTTCATCACATTTTGCAAGTAAGTCAATTAGTTACTTAGCATTCCAACCGTATATCAGGTTTTATTTCGTTGTCATAAAATAATAACTATACCTAATGATAGTTGTACTAGTTGGTATCACAACAATGTTTGGCGTAGTTATGGTATTTTACTAGGTGCGGCGCGGCGTACCGAAGAACCAAGCTTCCTTTCTCGTCCAAAAATTATCAAAACAATGACGCCAAGCTAATGATAAGGACCAGTATTTTTTACTTCCCAACGTATCTCACCCATACGGTATTCTCCACATGTCCAGTCATTAAGAGGTCACGGTGCGCTACCCCTGTGTGGGGTTCGACCACGTGCCATATTGTGAAACGGTTACAACAGATGTGCGACCTAAATTATACGTTTTTAATTGTTTTCTGTGAATTATTATGTGTTGTATTTTTGTTTTAAAGGGTTTTTTTGGTATGTGGTTCGGGTGGCTGTTAGAATGGTTCATATCTCTTTGTCAAAGTCTATACGTTAAACTTTGATAAAGTAAGATGTTAAAAATCTTACCGTGAAAGCTTTGGTGAAGTGAACTTGGAGGGAGCTGTCAATTCCTAGTAATACTAGCAATACTTTTTATTATGTGCACCATAAACATTATAGATATAAATGTGGAAATTTTACGTGGGGTGACACAATGGGCGGTCTTATGGCTAAACGTGATCTTTTATAGACAAACTTTGGGTTTCAAGCTCACTTTACCTAAGGTATCAAGGTGATATTTTTACAGAATAAATCGGCTGGTCTGGTGTAACCAATATTGTTATCTTAAGACTTAAGAGGGCGTAAAACGGTAGGTACACTAGCGCCACTCCTTCAAAAAAATATTATCTCGTGATTGAGAATGAATTATGAATAACGGCTTAATAAGGACACTCGGTAAGTGTGTCTAGAATTTTCAGATACCTTTTATAAAGTTTCATATTGAGATACGAAGCAACAAGATTCGATTTAAAGAAAAGCGGCCATATTCCTCTAGATCGTATTTAGTTGCTTCGTGTCTCAATATGAAGCTTTATAAAAGGTATTAGAAATTTCTAGACACACATTACCGATGGTCGTTATTGAGCCGTTATTCCTATTTCCTTCTCAGTCACGAGATAATGTTTTTTAAAGGAGTGGCGCTAGTGTACCATTGTACGCCCTCTTAAGGGGTAAAACAGATGTCATCGATTGTCATCCTGTTAGGTTTTTAGGGGTTGGAGACAAAGACCTTCATCAAAACAGACTTTAGAAACTGCTTTTAACACAATATTTAGAACAATTATACTTTGTAAACGTTCAGTTAGATCTTGGTATTTATGGTGGCCCTTTAAATCATCCATTTTACTTCGTCGTTTTTATTGCTGTGGTTCCTAATTAAAACCTAAATTTTTCGATTTATATAAAACTTTTCATCAAAAATAATCTTTAGCCACACAAAAATATTGTAAACCTAAGTTCTAAAATCACGTACAAGGCTATTATGTAACGCAAACCACTCTTGATCCGGTTAACTTTAACTCAAGTTTATGGTGGTTTAACACGAACCGCTTGTTATGGTCACTGTAACCCAACCATTGTTAGTTCAAAATTAACATACATTTTACTTTGACAAAATATGCCTTGTTTAGTTTAAAGTGAACTAAGTTTTTGATCTGAAAGTTTAGTATTTTTAATAATTTTTGCACAAAATGCCAGACTTTTTTGCTTATTGGTAATGGGAACTGACTCAAATGACACATCCATTTTCTCACTTGTCAGGCAACTGAATATGCTACTACGTCAAATGTTCATCATCAGTCTACAGCAGTCCAGTGTCCACTGCTGGACATGGCCTCTCAAATTGCACGCCATTCAGCTCGATTCTCGACAACTCTCATCCAGCTGCTACCAGCCAACCTGCGAAGTTCTTCGCTCCACCTAGCCTGAGGGCGTCCTACCTTACGTTTGGCGATTCGCGGTCTCCATTCAAGAATACGTCTACTCCAACGTTCATCGGTTCTACGCCTAATATGGCCGCCCATTGCCACGTTAGCTATTTTCACTTAAACGTTATTTTCTATAAATAGACTGAAAATATAGTTCCTAATTATATTGCAATACAAGAACGTGAGGACGGAATAATTTAGGATAGATTGGATAAAGAGGAAGTTCTATATTTTTCTCCGAACAACCACATGAGATCTTCTTTTAAGTCGAATTTTACCAATTAAACTGAACGCGATCTTAAATTGCGTTCAAGAGCTGTCTATGTCATGATTAATGTGGAATATTGACACTGAACGTTTTTGATCGCGGTTTAGATATGCTGATTGCGTTCAGTTTTATCGGTAAAATTCGCCCATAAGCATCTATAAAATAAAAAAATTCAGAACTATAAAAATTGCTGTCGAAGAAATTTTCTGTGAGATTCGTGCGTACGAGATTAATAAAGTATATTCTTTAATTTCAAAATACAGCGGGGTAATTTCGTAACACACTAACAGTAGGAATGGCTTTCATTTTGACAGTTCAAGTTGCGTTATTTACGTGGTTGACCAGACTAATTTTTCGAACATATGAAGCAATGGATTAGTAATAGGCTTCAAAATGATTCAGATTATGACAGATGATGTGCTACACAATTAGGGTGCAGATACACTCCTGCACTGTCACATATACCTTTTTTAGAAAACATGCTTAACTATCCCAAGCAGATGAAACATCCTATTTGTAACCACTCCACATACATAATTAACCATATTACAACAAGAACATGCCTCAAATCGCAATGATAAAAACGGCATACGCAATTACAATAACATAACGCTATCTCCCTTATGGTAATCAGCTGTGAACACATTTGCGTTGCACCTTTGCGTTCGTATAAATATTCATCCATATGGTAAAAATACTTGAACGCATAGTATTAGCTTGAAGACTTAATTAAGAAGTTAAATAAGTTTATATGTGGTATTTATTAAAATAAATATTTTAGTGGAAAAATATGAAATCGTGACAAAAATTTAAAGTGAAAATTAAAAAAACTTACCGAGTTTTTCTATGTTTTTTTTTTTTGAACTGAACACCAGTGTAAATTTGTTCATTGTCTCTACATTGTATGACGGTTGAACAAACAATATTTCTTCGTAGTTTTGTTTTTATATAGAACAAAGAGGAAATAAAATCCTCAAGTGTAATCACAGGTGAAAACGATAATACAACTATAAATTAAACTTCGTATCTAACTGATGTTCCCAGTTTGCACACAAAAATTCAACCAAATATATGCAATAGTTTAGTCAGTATTAAATAGCTAGTTAAAGATTGGCAAAACCCATCGTCGGCCCATCATTACAATTAGTTTGTTTGAAAAAAAAACACTTTTTCAATTTCGATGTTAGGATTTATTTGATAGTTTTAAAATACTCATAATAAAATTATGCATTAGTATTGCCAGTGTTTTCATTTATTTTCGTATTGTTGTCATTGTATAATCCAAGCCTTCTTACAAGTAGGTATATTGGCTTTGGCGTTTACAATTTATAATTCCATAGATATGCCCGCTTGCACCACAAATCACTACATTATTATGAGCTTAGCGCTTAGCGACTTTAAAGCATCGTTCTCTTTCTGATAATTTTGAAGATGACAGAGACAGAATGACGTTTTAAATAATGTTTAGTGCTATACACATTTAGTATCTCCCTCCCGACTTTTTTCCCCTCACACGTATCACATCTAACATTGCTATAAATAAAAGAAACGCATTTAGTGAATTGGGAACCATTATACTCTATTACAAGGCATTTTTTTTTTTTTATAGTAGCAATTTTTATTTGTTGCTAAAGTAGAACCCCAAAGTGTGCAAAACCATAGGTGCCGAGTAAAAATTCGCCAAAGTTTCTTTTGGGATTGGTGGGATAGTGGGAGTATTAAGGGTGGGGAAGATCACGTGGTGGGTCTAAACTTGCTTCTAAGCAATAATAATAAGGCGTAGTCGACGTAGTCGACATTTGAATGTTAAAAAAAATAACCAGGAAGAGGATGGCGGGATTCATGTTCGCTCGTTTCGCTTGCTCACTACACCCCGCCATCCCTTTCGAACCTAACCTGTCCGAGTCGGGGTGCCCCAATTCCCGAGCTCGCTTCGCTCGCTCTGGCATCCTAGGTTCTACTTGTAGTAACATTGCCGTTTTACTAAGTCGAGATGTGTTATTATTGTATTATATTGGTTTGGGTTCGGGGACTTCGGGGACGCCATGGTATCCATCAATCGCTGCTGGAAAATAGAGTACGATAGACACTGTCGACTGTGAGTATACATACAATGAATTACGATGAGTAATAATGACAACTGTCCTGCCAGTTAAATGTTAGAGTCATTTACATTCAATTACGTTTCGACTCACGATATTTTAAGAGTACAAATAAAATCTTATTATTTGTAATTTCATTAATTATATTATTTGCTTCATAATTGATTTCATTCTGTTAGCAGCTATTTAAAAATGAATTAAAGTTACAAACTTACAATATTTATAGTAAAAACCATTAAAATCCGCTGTCAGTTTGTCTGAGGAACAACGTAGGAGTGAAATTTGTACATTATCTGTGGTATAAATGTCAATTTTATTAAGTATATAAGTTAGATATATTAAATTTTAGGATTTTTTAATCAAATACTAGCCGTTTGCGCAGTGTGAAATTTTGCGAAAGCGTTTAAAGCTTCGCACGCGCGGTTGTCAAAGTCGAGCCGTGATTTGTGATATAATCTTAGAAACTTAGAATAATCCAATAAAAACCAGCTAATAATTAACTAAACATTATTGTCCATACCGTGAATCAATGCAACATAATGCCACTAATGAAAACATAATGACAAATTGCGTGCACGCAACATTTTTTAGTAACAAGACCATTGCGTTTCCTCACATGATTCGTTTTTCTAATAAGCGCTCTAATATGGCAGTGAATTGATAGTTGTAACTTCTTATTCCGGGGTAAGCTGACTTATGATTTAAAAAGTATTCGTTTTTGTTGGAAATCTATTGTGACGAACACTAAGTCCGTAATAGGATATTTTTTTCTGAATTAATCTACAGCATAATAATCGCCATAATATTCCTGTAATCCCCAAAGGTTTAAGCAGAGGTGTACCTATAGCACACCCACATTTCGCCAGTTATGTTTAAGTCCTATTGCCATGAACCGGGCATAAATCCAGACTCCGGGCTGCTACTGAGAAATTCCTGATGTAAAATCCGACACATTCATCGACATTTTTTTGCTCAGCAGTTGCGCTTGCGATTACTGGACTAACGAGGTAGTAATTGATTTATTTGTATGCACCCTAATTACGTAACACACTATCAGTCACAATCTGAATCATTTTGAAGGATATTCCTAATACATTGCTTCATATGTTCGAAAAAATTGTCTGCTCAGCAATGTAAATAACGCAATGAATGTTGTTGAACTGTCAAATTGAAACCCATTCCTACTGTTAGTGTGTTACGCAATTACCCCGCTGTTTTCTGTAGACCGTCAGAAAATTGTTTTATTGGCATCACATTATCGGTTAATTACTAAAGCACCCTACAACACACATCAAATAAATAGAAATATCATTATTATTCATCCTATCTATAAAGTGCTAAAATACAAAATTAACGAGTTTCGCCAAGCAGCAGCTACCTACTGTCATCAATTTTCGTTTTCAATTTACAACAAAAACAAAAAAAAAGAAACCCCCGATAGTGTAATGACGATTATAGAGGGTGATAAACCACCGCGCATTCGATTAGTGACGTACCCACGGACATTATCGATAAATCGGTAAATCCATTCGATTGCCGGCCAGCGCTATCTTGATCTGTGAGCCGCAAAACAATAACTTTGCCTTTTATTTATTAAAAAGTTAAAATGTTGTGCAAAGAAAAGTAATGAAGGCTGTTGTGTGAAATAATTGCGATTGTTTTTATAAAGAGGGTACGGCTTAATGTTGCGGTGTTTAAATAATTATGTGAGGCATTGAAATGTAGTTATGTTTATTTAAATGAGGCGTTTGTTCATAAGAATTGGCGAAAATAATTGCAATGAAGACCTTGATACTTTAATTTTATATTGCTATTTATAAGTTTATTAAATTACTAACAATAATACAAGTTTTTGTTAAACCTTTTTTTATTGCTTGTCTGTTGTGGTCAAGTCACCAGTTATTTTGTCGGTAAACGCTGTTGCTCGTATTGTTTCAATTCAGAAAATTAGGCCAGCAATCTTTTTATTGATCAGTATCTAGCTATTATACTAAGCCTTTATAACTAAATAAACTGCCTATAATATGCTAACGCTTGTAGGTAGTTTATTAAATAAAATAACAAAATTTATTATTCAGTGACTTTAACAGTGGAAACACAAAGAAAAAAATAGGTACATTACCTGTTATTTTGCTTGGCAGAGGGATAGTTTTGTCATTAGCAGACAGCAGGACCCTGCTGCTAATCATCATGACTTAAATGCTGAGTTGCCTTTTATAACCACGGTGGAGAAAAAGTGACAAAGGTACAATGTTACAGTTTAGTGACAGCATTATAACATTATTTACTTTACCGCAGTACTTTTTGTATATTGTGAAATACTGTGCCTAAATACACATATTATTATTAATATTGTAAGTACTTGTAACACAAAACAAAACCCAAACACGATCAATAATAACTCCCAGCCAATTGAAACGGATGTCGATAAACTATGATCTATCGACATAAATCTATCGATAGTATCACATCACTGGCTTCCACATGGTGTCTCCCAGGCAGTAATTGGCTAGGCTGGTCGTAAAGTGTACCGTACCGTTTGTCAGTGACAACGCCATTGTCATGAGAATTATTATTTATTTTATATTAGGTGTAGTATGGGTTTTGAGGTAGTTAGTACATTAAGTGTCGAACAATGTTTTGTAATGCAAGCAACAAGTTTATATTCCTCCAGAAAGATTAAAGTCGTTTTAATTTTAAAAGCTACTTAATAAATTTTGATAAAAAAAATTTTTTAGGTTTTTCCTCTCCCCTACTTGATGTACGCTGTGCCCGACAGGGTCCATAATTGTAACTGATATCATTATTTCCCTACCAATTTTAAACATTATGGTACGCAATAAAGAATTGAGAATTGAATTGAGAATTTTGTCAAGGAAATAAGTACCTATTTTTTTTTACGATACACACGTACACGAACTCACGCCTTTTTTACGATACACACGTACATGAACTCACGCCTTTTTTACGATACACACGTACACGAACTCACGCCTTTTTAACGATACACACGTAGATGAACTCACGCCTTTTTTACGATACACACGTACACGAACTCATGCCTTGTTTACGATACACACGTACACGAACTCACGCCTTTTTAACGATACACACGTAGATGAACTCACGCCTTTTTTACGATACACACGTACACGAACTCATGCCTTGTTTACGATACATACGTACACGAACTCACGCCTTTTTTACGATACACACGTACATGAACTCACGCCTTTTTTCCATGGCTTTACGTCATCAAATCATCCATATAAACCACCATCGTTTGCGTTGATAGCGTAACTAGTATTATAGCGAAGATGGTTCAGCCTGAACATTGTTTTAGAATCCAACATAGCCGGGAAAAGGCTAGGCAGATATTGAGGTGATAAATGATAAATGATTTTATTTCTGTAAGTAGGTTTATACAAACACTTTTACACGTCAATCATATTTTTTAAACTAGATGAGGTCGGCGTTTCCTAACTGACTGCTCTGAGAAGAAAGGCTGAAACAAACTCAGAGGTCAGTCTCTTTTAAAGTCCAGACATAATCTTGGTCAGATCATGTGAAGACCATGTAGATTGGTATCTGAAATGGTCTTTTGAGGAAAGAACCACACAGATTGAGTGGACCTGTCCAGTCAGTGCACGCATTTGTCAATAATCGTGCAGCTCAACTCAGGAAGTCAGGACTTAAGGAGCTCAACGATTATTCAAGATGAATGAATAAGCAACAAAACCAGAAACTATATACCTACTAGGTAGGCTGCGTTTTTTTCGTTATTACAATTTGGTTGTCATAGATATTAAAAGTAATTTTATTTATCAGTTTAATGTTGTGTGTTGTTTTTTTGTGTTTTTTAATTCGTTTTTTTTGGTTTGTCTTATCATTCCTGCATCTCTAAAGAGTAATGATATTCTAGGAATCAACTCTGTACTGGAAAATTATGGCCTTAGACGTACAGCGAATAATGTAGACTACCATACTATTACATCGTCACATCAGATGCTTAGCAAGAACTTCTCACTAACTATCATTGAAACCATATCATTAACGATTCGATCAAAATGTTAACTGTAATTATTAAAACAGGCTGACCTTTTGCATTGAACTGTTAAACAATGTTACTCAAACTTTTGTTAGCGTTGCGACCTAGAAGAGGTTTAATTAGAAGAATTAGGAAGAAAATAAATGATTTAAGTCAATAAATAATTTAAGTCAATATAATAATTATGAATAAATAAATATTTTTTTGTGAAAAACGGCGTTCGCGGTAGTCTGGCACTGATAAACCATCAGATCTATTACCCAACTAGTACCTAGGTAGGCACATGACATCAGTAAGAGGAACTGCAGCCGTTTATTTACGTTCCTCCCATACCTATTTACAGTATAATTTAAAAACATTGTAAAAGCCAATTATTAAAAAAAAGTAACCGTGGAGTTCCTTTCCGGCTCTTCTCCATAGGAAACGACCAATTGAAATCGTGCACCTAAAACACTACCTTCTGACGTTTCATAAGTGCTCATGTAGGTTTATGTGAAATAAATTTGATTGAATTTGAATTGAATATACGGCCGCAGAGGGTGTCAGCACCGCATGGAAATCATGCGGGCCAATACCTGGCTGGGAGAGCGTGAAGACCTGCGCAAGTTTTCCAGCACCGCGACCTGTAAAATTAGTTGAAGAATACCGGTTTTATTAAGAAATAGTTTGCCAGACCCATCTCTGCCCCAGGGCGACAGACATCGAAAGAGCTATATGACATCACTATATTAATTGTCATCAAAACTATATAAATAGTTTACAAAATTCCAGCTCAATCTGCTGACAGGAACTTGGAAAATGTAAGTAACACAACGATATATGAAGAAAAAGGATCAAGTTAACAACAAAGCGGACTGCTTTAAGTCAACCAAACTGAAATAATATGGATAATAAAGTTCACTCTTAGTGAAATTGAGTTGCCTAATCAGGAACGTTTTTTGACTTATACAAAATATATCACCGCTAGTGACGTATCCAGCCCAAGAAAAAAGTTTGGGAAACTGTGTATAGTGTTATTTCTTTCTCAAAAAATGCACTAGTAGGAAACCTATTATTTTTAGTTTTCTTTAATACTTATATAGTCCTTATACCGTAGTTTTTAATTCAACGATATTATTTCACTACTACTAAAAGTATTTTAAAACTCAACTCAACCTAATTAGTAAGGATGTTGTAGAATTCGTTTTTTTAATGCAAGTGGTTTACAGGCTTCAATATTTAAATTACCTAGTACTACCTACTTAAAATGGGAATGACATTTTTTTAAGAACCCTATGGTACTAAATGTAAATATTTAACTTTATAGAACATGTATCTACTTGCAAGATTTGATATCACGTTCAAGAGACGTAAAATGAAAATATCTACTTCGAATAAAAGACTAGGTACCTAAGGACAAGCATTACCAGTAAAAAAAACGGCCAAGTGCGTGTCGGACCACGCAATAAAGGGTTCCGTAGTTGAGATGAATTTATCCCAAGAACAAACTTTACATTGTAGTTGAAAAACATGTTCTCTCATACGTTCCAATTAAAAATGTAAGTTGTTCGACTATATTACTCGTAAACTTGTAAAGCCTACTTAGCTGTGATAGTTTTCCTCTTAATTTTGTTACATATAGTACTGCTGCAATTTTTTTCACATACCCAAACGCAACCATTTAACTGGCAGGGGGGTGGGCATTTGACTCTAACAAAAATTTGCAATTCAAAGCTTAATTTTACGCAAACGGATCCCTGAATCAAAAAATGATTCTGACAGACATGAGATAGACGTGAAAAAAGAAACATTCCCACTTTACGTGCAGGAGGTGCCCAAATTTAATTTTTTCATTATTTTGTTTTACAACTTTGTCGGCGTGATTAATATGTATATCCATGCCAAATTATAGCTTTCTCGTACCAAGAGTCTCTGAGTTAAGGTGTGGACGGACAGACGGACATGGCGAAACTATAAGGGTTCCTTGTTGACTGCGGAACCCTAAAAACAGTTAACTGTCTGCATATTTTCGTATTTTGGTGACTGTACCTACATGGCTGTAAAGTCGCGAACACAGGTTACTGAGTAATGTAGCGTTAGATAACAAAGTTCTCTAAAATTTCAAGATTGTAGTTGACTTAAATATTAATTTACCATTATTAATAATATTATACATAACAATACGGTTATTTTATTTCCAATTCAAAATGAAACAACTCCTAACAGGTGCTTTTTCAACCCATAACCTTTTGTAATTATGGCTGGACACAACATTTCAGCCAGTATCATCAAATAAAATCGATACTTTCTTGTTATTGTTGAAATTATACAATTGTGCAGGTGTGATAATAAAGCCTTAAACGATGTAGTTTTGTTACAATAAAAGGACACAATAATTGAGTAACATTTTGTGTAATTTTCTATGATGACATCTCTAAAATAACAAAGCGTTAAATAAAGTTTGTCAAGACTAGATCAAAAACATCTATAATTACTATCTGATTAATCCTTAGCATTACCATATCAGTCAAATCAAATCAAGTCTTTCATTCGAACTAGGCTGAGAATCAGCAATTTTTGAACGTCAAAATTGCCTAGGACAGTCACTCAAAACGACCGCCCTCTCCAACTCCTAGGGCTGTAGGCGGGAAGAAGAAGTGGCGTAACAAACCCACAGCTTTGTAATTTCTTGATATTTTTAACAATATTTTTTTCTTTGTTTTCAAACAGAGAATCTACACCCTGATTACGTAAAACACTATCTATCACATTCTGAATAATTTTGAAGCTAACCCATTGCTTCCTATGTTCGAAAAATTTGTCTGCTCAACAAAGTAAATAACGCAATGAATGTTGTTGAACTGTCAAAATGGAAGCCATTCCTACGGTTAGTGTGTTACGCAATTACCCCGCAGGTCCAAGTCCTTTTTAGGGTTCCGTACCCAAAGGGTAAAAAGGGACCCTATTACTGAGACTCCACTGTCCGTCCGTCTGTCTGTCCGTCTGTTACCAGGCTGTATCACATGAACCGTGATAGTTACACAGTTGTAATTTTGACAGATGATGTATTTCTGTTGCCGCTATAACTACAAATAGTGAAAAACAGAATAAAATAAATATTTAAGGGGCTCTCATAAATCAAACGTGTTATTTTTGCCGTTTTTATAGATAATGGTACGGAACCCATCGTGCGCGAGTCCGACTCCCACTTGGCCGGTTTTTTGTATGGCCTGTGAGAAATCGACGGCGAAGAGTTCTGTAAAGAATATTGTATTATTTTAGAGACAGTAGACTTTTTTCTGTATTCTTTCGGCATCGAAGAAGATAAAAGACCATTCATATTTACTTGGCATCTAACGCTGTAACATCATTGGGCATCTCTCCTGATCGTTAGGGAGAGATGCCTATCGACTCTGAACACACCTGAAAGCATTTACGTTACAAAATGGTGGATGTTAGGACATAAACCAATTTAATACTGTTTAAGTGAAGACTTTAGGAAAAAAATACTGCAAACTAACTCAAAGATTACACTAACATTTTAATTAACTACACTTACCTTATTTTACCAATAAACACTAAAATATTAATTAAAAATCTATAATTTGCGTATTGACTGACATCGACTTTCGACCGATTCACACAAGTAGGTACTCTACATAAATAATTAAATTATAATCTAACGTTATATTTTACATAGGTACTTATAAATTGGTTATAACAAAGCTTATTTTCGCATAACAAAAAAAAAAACACATAAAACATCCCTCGCCCAGCATCCCCCATACAATCTCTCTGATTTGTCGCGCAGACCACGCCCCCTCGTTCACTAGCGCAAGTAGTACTACGTGTACATGTTATAAATTTATGATAATTGATAAACCCATTATGTTTGCTCCGACTTTATCCCGCTCTCGCAAACTGACGTCGGACGCTAGTTTGAGGCCATAGAAATATCGTTATTTGAGGCATACATAAGGTAGTGAGTTAATTTTGAATCCACGACATTTTGTTTTAGACGTTCTAGCGTAGGTCTTAATAATGACTTAAAGTTTTAAAGCCGCTGTTGAAATTAGTCATACTATGAGACCTTTGCATGTGTCTGGGTGACAATGCTGGTAGTATTGAGAACGCTCATTTCAGAGCACGAACTATTGCACCCCGTAACATAACATAACTCCCGATAGGTATACAATGTTTTGAAATGTTTGCGGGCACATTTTTTGAACATGATTAGTCGTATTCATAGTCATAGTCATTTATTCATTAACAAGTAACTTGTATCTGAATGTACACACAAAATTACAACACAAGTTACACACAAAAATTACACAATTACAGTATAAACAATAACATAAATTACATTTGAATTTCGTCTAAACTACATCAACAATTTACAAATAATAAATTTACATTACGTCAATAGAATTTAGATATTAAATTAAACAATATGGCTAACACCTCAAAATTTAAAATAATAACAATAAAATAATTAATTAAAGACAAATTAGCATAGATTGATAAAAATTATATTAAAATTACAGTTAGATCAATAAATCAGTATGAATATAATCCAATAAAATTTAATATTACAGTTCTTCTACAGTACATAGACACTTATTCAATAGTATATATTTTTAAAGATAGATTTTTAGAGATAGATTAAAGGCTCTCTCGCCCACAGGCATGACGCAACAGCGCGACGCTTCTTGAATAATTAATTAAAGACAAATTAGCATAGATTGATAAAAATTATATTAAAATTACAGTTAGATCAATAAATCAGTATGAATATAATCCAATAAAATTTAATATTACAGTTCTTCTACAGTACATAGACACTTATTCAATAGTATATATTTTTAAAGATAGATTTTTAGAGATAGATTAAAGGCTCTCTCGCCCACAGGCATGACGCAACAGCGCGACGCTTCTTGTAGAACAATTTCCATGAAGTTTTCATAGAAATTGTTCTACCAGTGTCGCGTCGCGCCTGTTTGCGGGAGCCTTAATTCTTCTACCTTACTGATTCCAATCGCATTTTTACACCTTCCGTCAAAACCATAACATGCCTCTTGTATGTCGGACATGTACATAAAACTAAATAATAATAAACTGGATTAAAGTACAAAAAACTGGAAAATAAATATATATTTCTTGAATCTTATATCGGTCAGAAGCCTGAAAGTCTGGCAACCAGTCTTGGCAAGGGGTGTCGTGTTACCCAGTAACTGAGTTGTGCAGGTCCTAAAGGCAGTCGCTCCATCTAAATCAATGGTTTTCAGCTGCATCCGGTTAACCTGGAAACCGATCCCAACATAGTTGACAAGCATAAGCAGTAATGTTATTTGTTCTGTTACGATTTCATTTTATAACCCAGATGCTATCATTTCTCGTTGAACGCAGGTGCGAACACAGCGTCTCACCTAATGTCCCTATAACCAGTAATTAAAACATATAATTATTATTTTTAATTACTGAACAAAATACGGTATGATATTTACAAAGTACAACACTTGATATTAAGAATGCGTCGGCAATTAACACTTAAAGGTGGCAGAGATAAAGATAACGTTTAAATTGTAATTATATAAAATTGTAATTATGATTATTATGAATATTTTAGGCTGGTATCAAAGTGCTGTTTTGAATACAAAGAAGTACCTAACTACGTTCTAGGCCGATCCGATTTGTCTTTCACAAGAAGCATAGAATAAATTACATACACTATTACATACTTACATAGAAAGATGAAATAAATATTCACAAAATAAGGAACTACTATTTAACATACATAAACTCACGCCTTCACCCCATGGGGGTAGGCAGAAACTACAGAACGCCACCTGCTACGATCCTTACATACTCCTGTTGCCTCGTTTACGTTCACACATCTGGGCTGGCAGTCTCGACTAGATAGCGATGCTGTCGTAAACTACCGATCGCTAAATATTAAAGTTGAATCCTCAGTTGTAGCCCGCAAAATTCAAATTATCTTTAGTTTTTTTGCAAATTGCAGCGTTGTTTTACGTCGTATGTTGATCAAAATAGGATTCTCGACTGTGGAAATTATATATTTATCGAATAATAATCATCAATTTTCATATCAGTCGGCAAACTCAAAGAAAATTAGAATTTGACGGGCTATAACTGAGGATTCACCTTAATATTTAGCGCTCGGTAGTTTTCGACGGCGTCGCTATCTAGTCGAGACTGCCGGCCCTGCGGGGTAATTACGTAACACACTACCAGTAGGAATGGGTTTCACTTTGACAGTTCAACAACATTCATTGCGTTATTTACGTTGTTCAGGAGATTTTTTTTTCCAACATATGAAGCAACGGATTAGCAATAGGCTTCCAAATGATTCAGATTGTGATAAATAGTGTGTTACGTAATTAGGGTGCTGGTCATACACGCACTCCGGTTGCGAGTACTGAACACCTGAATTGTTACTTTTATTACCTAAATTTATGTTATAATCTTATAACATGTGTGTGTGACTGCTTCGGTGGATAAGTGGTCACAATTTTGATCGCTGAGCTTGTGGTCCTGGGTTCTATTGGGGTTCCTTTAGCGATTTCTCAGTAGCAGCCCGGACTCTGAGTTGTGGCCGTTTGATGACAACAGGTGTGTTCCCTATTACATGGAACTTAAACCTTGCTAGCGAAATGTGGGTATTACTTACACTGCTTACGTTTTTGGGGAATACTCAACTCTTTACTTATGGCTTTTGTAGACAGAGTTTTAATTCAGATTTGTTAGTTGTAATGGCAATCATGTCATTTGGTTTAAATAGACTTTTATTGTTATACAGATTCTTCTATATTTTGTGAATGTGAGAATGTTGTAGGCCTAACTTGTAGACTGTAGATTTGTGGACCTTTTTATATTTTATTGAGTACATGTTACTTGTTGACAGGCCTACACTTTCCTCCCATATCTATCAACACTGCAATTTGAAAAATTGTAAAAGCCCCTTATTTTTAAAAGAGTAACAGTGGAATTTCTTGCCGGCTCTTCTCCATAGGAAACAACCAATTGGAACCGTGCACCTAGCTTCTGACGTTTTATAAGTCCCCATGTTGGTTTATGTGAAATAAAATATTTTGATTTTGAATACAAGTGTTATCTATGTTACGTTATGTTAACAAGTATTTACAACTATTTATTTGTTTGTTACAGTGGTCATGCACAAAGAAAAAGAAGATATCCACGGACATAGGAGAGAACACTCGCCATACGACCATGCCATGCCGGATGGAGAGATGTTCTTACAAGTAAGTGTATTTACATCTTAATGTTCCTCGGGAATCATCGCATTTCCGAATACAAACGAATGCTAATTTCCATGTCCATTAATTATTAGATTGATCGTGTATAATAATTTGAATTCAGAACTAAGTACTTTGTTGTTGTTTTGTTTTTTCGTAACAACACAATAAAGTACTTAGTTCTGAATTCAAATTAAACACGATAAATTTAATAATTGATGGACATGGAAATTAGCATTCGTTTGTATTCGGAAATGCGATGATTCCCGAGGGACAGTAAGAAAATAGTTGTAGGTACTGTAATTAGCTGATAATATCGAAAACATTATTGATACCTATTAATGTTGAAAGGTTCGGGATGTAGTCTCATTGAGAAAAGAATTTCAAGTACTTAGAGCGTCTGTCTTGGAACTCCTCGTGCACAAAGCTCACTCTATCTACACTCCTTTAACAGTTATTTACCCCTATTTTTGCATCACTGTCCAAATCACAGTGATCTTTATTTTCGTTATCACATTGACTACCAAGAAAAAATGCTGACGCTTAAGTAATAATAGGTAATATTAAAAAACCCCTGACACAAAAAAAGAACTGATGATCTTGAAACCGATTTTGATAAAATATGTCTAAAGAACCACCGCTAGAAAACCTGCTTTCAAATAAAAAGAAACACATCCAAATTGATTCACCCGTTTATGAGCTACGGTGCCACAGACAGACACACACACATAGCGGTCAAACTTATAGCACCCCTCTTTTTGCGTCGAGGGTTAAAAAGAAAGCTCTCTAAACAAACATATATCTTGAGGTAATCACTTTTGATTTGATAAGTATCTAATTTCGATCCGGAAAATATTACAATAACAATAATATGTCATGAAAAAAAAAAAAAAAAAAAATATAACTGGGCTGCCACTAACACTAAATTATTTTCGATTATTATAACATTATAATATTAACTCCTAACCTTCGACCTCAAGGCTACAGAATAACAGAACCATGAACAAAGCATAAGTTTTTCAATTTTATTAACTTTTTCAATTTATGCTATGCAATATTGTTTATGGAGTAAAATTGGTTGCTGTATTTACTTAAGCTACTGCACCTAGTAGAAATTACAGTTTTATATTTGCCAGTCAGTATCTACGCTACTATAAATAGGTAGATCCTTAACATCATAATCATAATTTCAGCTTTTTTCTGTTCATTGCTCCCCATATGCATATCACATCGAACTTGGTCAGAATTTTCCAAAAAGTATAGGATACTCCACTTTCCTATTCGGCCTATATTCGAAACCTTTCTGTAAATATTCGCAAACTCAAAGCATTTATTTCAATGAAACCATTAACATACACTATTTAATTGTCAGAGGCTTCAATTTTATATTAATTAACAGAGACAGTAATTTTTAAAATAAAGTTTAATTGTAGATATTAAAACATATTTCATCCTACAGAGAAATAAAGCCTTAGAGCTTTTTTTTTAATTCTGCAGTCTTTATAGTAACAAGACTCCATAGAGACGACATGACATAGTTATAAATTATGAATAGTTAGTCTGTAACAAAATAAATCAATAGGAAATATCGATGCTATAAATAATCAGTACTATGTGCTTAGTTTACGTTCTCTAGTTAGCTTTTGTGAGTTTCCATTGTCATGCGTCACGGTTATTACGATGATACGATATTATAATCAACCTATTATTATCGCACTGCAGGCCGAAGGCCTCTTCTCATAGGCCTCTTCTTATATTAACTATAGATCCAGCTTTCCTCACGATATTTTTCTTCATCGGTATCAGTAAGGTCCAAAATCCACTCAGAAAAAAATATATGATACGATAGTATTTTTTTATTTACGTCTATTTTCTACTATTTCCTAATGATAAGTTTCTGTTGTCGTTCTAGTTTTACATGAATCTCTTGCTAACTAGCGATTATTTTCCGTAAAAAAGTTAGATCTTCTGATTCTCAATCTCATACAGATAATACTGTCCCCTTGTCGAAGATATCCTTTAAAATGTTCTGCAATATTGCTATGACATTATTCAGTCCTTATCGAGCACCTAGATAGTAATTGGCAATCGCTTTCAGTGTTTCGTATTTCAACAAGATTGACATAAGTTTTACGTTAGCTCAATCCGATCCATTTTTATCATCATTATCGCTGATAGAATATCACTTTGTCTAGGCCCGGCTATCCACACTCACACACAAACACCTACACACCTACAATCACATTCATTCACCCTCACCCTCGCACTCTCACATACTCATATCTACATAATTTTAAAACTTAATTAAAGTATAACTTTTTTCCCTTCCGAAGGGAAATCGACACAGTTCACTCATACGTATATCAATTGGAAACTCATTGCAAAACACTGTCTCCAGGATACCCTAGTTTAAGAGACAGAGTTTAATCTATTGTGTACAGATTTCTGCAGCATCTAAATGTTTAATGTAAATGCCCTCTACCATAAATTCAAAAATTGTAAACTTAATGTTTGTATGTATGTATTTGTAACTCAAACTCAAAGCATTTATTTTAAATAAACCAATTACAGGCACTTTTGAATTGTCAAGGGGTCGGTCAGTCAGAAAGATGCAGCTAGTTACCCATTCCAAAGCGTAGTAGGTACCTATGGAGAAGAACGGGCCAGAAACTCCATGGACACTCTTTTAAATCAAAATATGGTTACAAAATATTGATTACATCGTTCATGTTGAAATTAAGCATGTGAGAACGATGCAGAACGTTAAAAGCGTCCGTAATAAAAAGACAAAAGCAATTAAAATATTAAATTAAATTAAAATAATCCGTGGCAGCTAAGAAATGACCAGTCCCCACTGACGGCGCCCGATCACGAACTTGACGCATGGATCAGCACCATTCAGCTCAACCATTTTGAAGGGAACGTAATGATCCAACACACACGCCACCATCAGCAAGACATTAGAGTGTTCAAGTCAATGAAAGAAAAACCTATTCAATTTTAGCTTTATAGTAGGTAAATAGTACTCACACATGTGCTATGCAATTATACAATACTAAATGTAATCTGTATTTTTGGGAAATAAAGATATTATTATTATTGTCTCTTCTCGGGACACTGCGGTCCCGGACCTTTGGAAGGCGTACGAAGGGCCGAAGCCAACTCACAAAGGCCCGTTAGACGTTTTTAATGAAATGAGGCACCTACCGACGCCTATCCCTGTTCAAACTATGCAAAAATAAAACACGTCCTACATCAACACAAGGAAAGCCAATGGAAACGCGCCCCCACATTTCTCCGTCCAACTCGGCTCGTAACTCAGCCTTGTGTCTGGCCAAGGAAATAGCTACGAAACCCGACGAAAAACTTGGCAAAAGTCTTTATTGTCAACGACAGAATAATTTCGGTCCCCCATGTCAGGCTTGGTTTTACTCCGAAAAACTTTCCGTCTTTGTTTTTGTTTGAAATCGTGAATCGGCTTCGGGTAAGTTCGGTTTATTTTATACTGTTTTGATGGGGTTCAGTGAAGTTTTCTACGTGTATGGGTTTTGAAAGAATTATTGAATAATTTGGCTTTCCTATACCGTTGTTGTATGCAAAGTGGTGTAGCACAGGGTAGAATATATTGTTTGTTATACTGGAATTTGTCTCAATGCTTGACGGGAAAACTAAGTATACAAGGTTGTGGGCAATCTACTTAGGCCTCAAAGTTTTGGATAAGTAATGCTAACGCTTGCTTAAAGGTAGGTACAGCAAGTCCTTTTCCTGCACACATCACCTTCAGATAAAATGATGATTCTTAGATGGTTTGGTCATATTGAGAGGATGAATGAAAGGCGACTAAGAAAAGGTAGAAAAATTTATGTGTGTAATGTATACCTATATCCTTACCTAGGTCATGGTCTATCTGTGTGCTAAATTTTATCCGAATCCGTTAAGCCGTTTTGGTGTGAAAGCTTAACAAACTAACAAGACAGCTGTGAGTGGAAACGCCGGGAGGGGACGCCCTAGGAAGACATATAGTGACCTTATTGGTGATGTTCTTCAGAACGGTCAGGTGCGTAGTACTCACAACCGGCGTTCAGGTATGACCAGACGTATGAACGTAAACGAGGCAAACAAAAGAAGTATGTAAGGATCGTAGCAGGTGGCGTTCTGTAGTTTTTGCCTACCTCCATGAGAAGAAGGCGTGAGTTTATATATATGTATGTATTACTTTCAACCGTCATCATAGTTGAATACATAGCAAAATTTTCTTTGCAGTGTCTAGGATAAGTCTAGGTCAATATTGGTCACAAACACTGCTGGTATACAAACACAGATTACTGATTGTTACAGTTCGCTTCTTTATTGTATTTTTATAAGTATAATTATCAAAATTGCTGATACTTATCTGTGATGTATTTCAAACTAGCTGTTGGCCACGATTTCGTCTGCGATCCAGGATGAAAAGTAGCTTAAGTTTTTCCCAGATCATGGTATATCTGTGTGCAAAATTTCTTTCAAATCCGGTCAGCCGTTTTGGTGTGAAAGCTTAACAAACAAACAAACTTCGCATCCTAAACCTAACTAATTTTATAATTGCGAAAGTACCTAAGTTTGTTTCTTTCTTTGTTACCTTTTCACGCCTAAACCACTGAACCGATCATCCTGAAATTTTGCATATACGTTGTCACGGGAACTGAAACGGACATAGGGTACCTTTCATCCCGAAAAATAGTACGGTTCCCGAGGAAAACAACAATACCGCTATTATGATAATAGATGGCGCCATGTGCCTTTCGAATCATAATTGAATTATAACCCGAATTGATTGTCAAAGTCTAAATTAACGCGAGCGAAGCCGCGGGCAAAAGCTAGTTTATAATAATTCCATGTTATGATTGTCTTTGTTCTGATTATGACATATTGTTCTATTTCAGGCACTCAACGGTTTCCTGATGATACTAACGTGTGAGGGAGAGGTCTTCTTCGCCACACACAGCATCGAGAGTTACTTAGGCTTCCATCAGGTATGGTCAACTTATTTCTAACTTAATCTTAGTATGCAATAGAATAGCTGATTTAAGCTAAGTTAATATTCCACTTAGATCGCCAATCACTTTGTAAAGACCTTAATTATATTTTTTTTATTAGGAACTATTAAAACTATTAAGTTAATACGGAGTTTGAGTATCAAAAGTCTGTTCCAAAAATATGTGATGAAAGTGTTATCCGCTCATATGATTTTGGTATGAAAAGTACACCAAACTTTTTTGTCGAAAATTGAGATTTATTGATTGTTTTTTTTTTTAATGGTGTACATAATAAAGCGTATTCTATTCTATTATATTCTATTGAGGTTATAAAATAAACCTCAATTATTGTCAAAAAAAGCATTAGACGGTATACGGTACGGTACGGAATAGATAACAGGTTAATTTTAATTTCGGGAATAAAGACATCAAAGTACTCAGTTTGTAAGTGGCACTAGAAATTGACATTCACGAGTTGGTACGTTTTTTGATCCATTTGTATACATTTTCATGAGATACTTTTGGGACAGTGCAGAGCTTTTGTATTGCAGTGTGTAGTTATATATACACTACTAGGTACTGCCTATTATTTAAAAAAAACAAGGACTTCATACAAAGGCTCAATAAAGAAAATAAATCATTAAATTGACACTAACATACGATTGGTAGGTTTGTTTGACGTTCTAAACTTTTAAATATTTAACAGTGTTAACACAACACGCGAAAAACAATATTCTCTTCGTTCAATAACACGTAACTTTTCACCCACAAATTCACTTTAATTAATTACATTATTTCCATATAAAAATTACCCTATTTTCCTTATGAAAGGCCGCATTAACCTTATTAATCACTTAGCCAGAATAAGATAAGGCTTGGACCAAAATTTAATTATTCATAAATATAAAAGTGTACTATAAAAATATTAATTAACCCGCGATAAGTAAGCTTAGTACCGTTAGTGCCACCGTAGTGTTATCAGTGGCACTTTTTATCGGAATTTCAACGAATGGCTTTGTAATCTCTGGGGTATTTACATATTTTCACGTTTAAGTTCTTTTTGGGGGACTAAGTAAATGCGGTCTGAGGTATTTAGGCCCACCCCTTGAGAACACTGGTTAATGTGTTGCTATGTAAGTAGGTACCTGGTAATAACACTTACAAAAAATAATTGGTAATAAATTAGTCGTACTCATTTTATTTGTTTGGGAGCTTTTCAGAGACCTATGAAATCTATGTAGGTAACTTGTGTTAACCTGGCAGGCTAGCCTCGAAGCTATCCGGCTATCCGGTAAGAAAAATTTAAGTATGTCTATCTCGTATTTATTGTCAAATACCTACGAAGCAAATTGGTGTGACAAATATCTATTTAGGACCAAAAAGAAACAACGAATCAAAATGGTCCTATGTAAGGTCTCCTGAAAGTTTGTTTATGTATCTATAACATTGTTTTATTGCATTTACCATAAAGAGTAACTCAACGGGTAGTCTAAACCCCACATTGAAATGACTGAAATAACATTCCAAAAGCTATGTATCTCCATAATTTAATAGCTTCCTCCCCATTCTACGTTTTCCTTAAGCAATAACTTATCCTACATCCTCACAGAAAAATAAATCATTTTCATATCCCTATATCTTTCAAACCACAACAACAAAAAAAACATAACCACGGAATCCAAAAAAAGAATCCTCAAAAACAAAAAACTGCGTCGCATATTAAAATTGCTCGTTAACAAATGCCCTCCGCATTAGAGCTAATAAAGTCCCCGATGAAATATTGCTATTAGAATGTAAAAACCCCTGTTCTCGACCCCCTTTCGACCCCCGCTATAAAACTTTCAGTTGGCAGTGATCGTATGCGTATAAATTTTACGTCCAACCCCCCATTCTCCTCTTTGTTTATGCTCAAAGCGAGCGAGTAATTCGGTTACCTGAGTTACTTTAGTGGGGCAAAGATTATTGGGCAGAGTGGATTGGTTGAATAAACTTTGTCGGTAATGTACTGCGGAAGTTATGTCTACCTACTCGTACGGGAAATATTATGGACACTTTGTTAGAATCTTTGGTATTACAAATTGTACACAGTATTTTGGTAAAATAGTTCCAGGAGTTTCAAAATTTTTATCGGCGACCAAACTGCGTGAAACTATCGTTATGAGTAGGTACTACTGATAGTAATTAACCAACTGTCCATAGCATGTTTATCTGGGTGAACAAATAAAGTATAATTATATTGAAAGGAGATGTTTCAAAACGGTTCAGGTCTTTACACAATAGGTACCTCAAAATAAAGAGAAAATTCCGTAGAATTCGGGAAAAAATACAGATAATACATTTAAATGTTTACTGTTGTGGTAATTAATTGATGATTATCAATTATTTTTATCGACGTTCAAAATGGCGTCTCAACGATTTAGTTAGTATGTGCTTAAAAACAATGACAGTAAACCATAGATCAACCATTGATCACAGAAAGAGAAATGTCAGCTGTCACAACAGTGTCAATAAACATGTCAAACGTCATTAATCAATCAAAATGACAGCTTACCGCCATGACGGGTTTTTGTTGTGTGTTACAATTTCAAGTGTAATTTCTTGTGGTTTACCAGCAAACAAAACCATTTTAAAGTAAGTAATTGGGCAGTTAGAACTGTTTGAAATGTGTTTTCCTAATTTTCAGTATAGTGTACAAGGACCTGGCCCAGACTCCATACATTTTGGAACATCTACTTTACATGAAATAGTATTTACAAAGTCTTTAAATTACTTGATGGAAGACGTGGCCCCTAGTCGCGGTATAAGGCGACACCCTAGGCGTCGGGAGTCAATAGCCGACTCCCGGCCACGGTAGCCGCGGGGTTGCGGACGGCGAGCAATGGGCAGCTCGCCGTCCGGTAAGGACCAAGCCCGGGTCGACGCGACGGCGCGTTGTGTTCCACGCGCGCCTCAAAGAGATGTAAGCATAATTGACGGGGTCTGATAGGGCCGATGCCTGCCGGGGTCACGGATTGTTCGAAAGAGTTACCGTGGCCCTGGCGCACAGGTAACTGAAGGAACACGGGTGGGTTTTAGTCAGTAAGAGTCTGACACGCGCTTCCGCTCCGCCCAGAGCGGGAGAGGTCATTAGATGATTACCCACCCAAAAAAAAAATAGAATACCTAGCCAACTGTCAACTTACACAAACTCTGCAGATACCTACTTAGTTTTTTACCTACATCCCCATCTGCCCACCTAATCCTTGCCTATCAAAGTGCGTAGGGTGGGTTGCGATTAAAGCAAATCGATTTATAAATCATTAAATCGGTCCGGGTACTTGCCACTTCCTGGCATGGTGGCACGTGGCAAAGTAAGCCACGCTTAAATGAGGGCGATTATACGCAGTAAAGATTGCCAGTGTAAATATTACTGTGGACATTAAATCCGATTATTAGCATACAATTTAAGGTGAAAATTCGGCAGGGGTTGAGGTTGTTAAAAATTAAGTGGGAGCTACTTTTGTGGGAAGTAATTAAGAAATTCATATTGACTGTGAACTTAGAAAATTTTACTAAGGCGGAAGCATAATAATTATATATCCAGAGCAATGCGAGTTTGTGTCTGTTGCTATGAAAAAATGCGTAGGATCTGTTATATTTAGGTCATGCAACAACTTATAGACACATATAAAAAAAAACAGTAGCTAAGGGGCTGCTTAAAACCTGTAAAAGCTCCTTTCTTAAGAAAGCTACCTACTTGATAAAACTAAAGCCTATTTGCTTAATTCACTCCAAATAACTTATTGAACTGAATGAAATAATGGGAAAAATTTCGACGCCACGTTCTTATATTGTTAGAAACAAAAAAGTTATCTATCGCCGTAATCGTCGACATTTGATATGGCCTGTGAAGGATCTTCCAAACAATATTCTGTCTGATATTGATGATGAGTATTTCTAGGGGGATGATAGGAATGATGACTATATGCCAAGTACCAGAATAAATGTATCTACTGTATCTTATGTAATAAGTGTAATCTTACTCGCCACCTCATACCCGTAGTAAGACTTAACAATTTGTATACGTATTTTTATAATATAGTTTTTGTTTATTAAGTATTATTCCAATTATGCTTTTATGTTAACTTTAAAGCAAAAAAAACTTGTACTACCTGCAATTCTTTTTTTTAAACCGAAGCATGATGGGCTTGTACCACTGCTCTTAATACAAGTTATTTGATGAGTTAGTAAGGGTGCTGGCTACAACACCTGCCTGTTTTATTAACTAGCATTAAGTCAAGTGTGATGAACTGATGACACTATGATACTATCATGGTATAATAATATACTTCGCCAGGTATAGCATTCCGAGATACAGGCAGACACAAGCCTACGTCATCACCGCTGTGTTACCAGTAGTGAATAATAATGACTCCCTAATCGCCTTTATTACCTGTGCGAATCCGATAAAACGATGAGGTATTAACTAACAATTACGTTGGTATATGTTTAAATTGAATTGTTTCGTTTGATTAGAAAAACGAAACGACAATTTAAATGCTTTACATAAATTTTTAACAGAATGTTTACTGAAAATGTTTCCTTAATTCGTGTTTTGTTGTAATAAAGTGGCAACTGTATAGTGACGTAAGCATGTGTCACTGCCCGAATGCCAGACCTTATTTCTTTAGACCATGGATAATATTTAATGCCAGCATTGTAATTTGATTAAATAAATTATTATACGCAAAGATTCCGAATCGGACAATAGCCACCTATTTTGTAGTCCAAGCGCATGTATCTCAAAGCTGCAAACCCAGTAATTCCAAAGTACACTTTCCCATTAAACAATTCGAAATACAAACTAGAAATCCAAATGCATCTTTCGAAGGGGTGTTCTGAATAGCAACATTAACTTCAATCCGCGCCAGGTGGGTGCCGGGCAGTATCGATCGCTAATGGTCTGAGCTTCATTGTAAATGGCCTCGACTGCCACCAAGATCATTTCTATTCCATGTTTTAATTTCTGCTGTTTGAGTTTTTCGTTTTTGTTTTGTCTTGGAGTGATTGTATTTTGTTTGAAGTTTGTTAACATTTTGAACTTTCAGGGGCCAAACGTATTGGTATCATAATTTACCTTAATTTTGTGGTTTCGTTAGAGACTATTAGATACAAGCTGTTCGTGCCCGGCGTCGCCCGGGGTGAATTTCATACTAAAATATCATCGAAATTTCCGACTTTCCCAGTGGATTTGCAAAAAAAATCTGTCATACAAACATGGCCTGACAATTACAAACACAAAAAAAAGAATTAGCCAAATAGGTGCAGCCGCTTTGAAGTGATGCGCGGGCAAACATTCTTGACAATTGATTTTTATTTATATATAGATTACACGTGTATGAGTCATAACCATAATCTACGGAATGATCGTTAAAGATTTTTTATTATTTTCATAAACAATAACCATGATGCAATCAAAATGCTTCATCAAGATAAAATGGGACCCTAACGTTAAGCCACAGTTAATCAAAACTTTCTATCCCCCATTCAAAACTAGAGACAAATTACTGCTATATTTTCCAAAACGTAAATAAAAATGATATAATCAATCAAAACACAACCACGACGAAAAATTGCCAAAACAAAGTTCTATCAACAAAACATGATTCCGCACCATAGCAACCCCCTAACCCAATGAGAACAAAAAGCAATTACCCAACAAATCATCTTTTGACGTTTAATGCCAACGCAATATGTTGTTACTCATACCAGCCCTATACATATTTTACAAATTCATTTATATGTTTAGAGGGGGCCGAAGTTCGTGCCTTGAGTAACCCCATTGATTATCAATTAGTTTTGTACTAGCATCATATGCTGATGCATTAACTACACTATTTATACGGTCTTTTGTTATGTGACGCGTGGTAAAATGAATTAGGTAAGCATATAAATAATTTTAGAACGTATTTTTAGGTAGTTAAGGTAGTCATTAGCTTGACATAGGTCCGGAATTAACACGTCCATCTTCGTTACAGATGATTCTATAATGATTGAGCCTCGAATCGATTTCTAGGGCTCACTCGCTGTGGTTTATTGATTTACGGTTTGATTGTGACTTGCTCTTTTTTGCTATTGTTGAGCGTGTATTCGTTAACTAATTATCTTGTTATCTTGTGGTTTATTGAATTTTATTAGGGGCCCATTACAAGTATTGAGATTTAATTTGTTCAATGTTTTTTTTTCAACATGTCATGTGTTTAAACTACATACAGTAGATTATTTGTATGGATTTACAGCTCGTATTAATAGATTTTTATAGTGATCGTTTCAATCGAATTTGAGATTTAAGCCTGATGTACACGGCGTGATTTAAGCATGGTGTACACGGTGTGATTTAAGCCTCATGTACACGGCGTGATTTAATTGCCTATAGCACACCATAAATTGACGCAACAGTAAAAGTTGCACCTTGTGCAAATCATTCGTTGTTTCAATGTTCAACTTGCATCGTGTGAATGGTGCTTTACTCCTAGTAATTTATTAATTATATGTCCAAATGTGTTTCTTGTATCCTAGTTAAATGAGTATAAAAATAATCCATTATTAAATTCCTCCTAGTAACCATTAAGTTGCGATGAAGCTGCAATTATTAGAAAATGAAACGACTGACCTTAACTTTAAGCCTAACAATAAAATTCTCATTGTCTATTTCCAGTCGGACATAGTCCACCAGTCAGTTTACGAGCTCGTCCACTCCGAAGACCGGGAGGAGTTGCAGCGCCAGATCTTGTGGAACTCCTTCCTTCCTCCAGAAGTCAGCAACCTGACGTTGCAGGATGTCCTAAGGCCAGACAGGGCGCATCTATTGGAAAGGAGCTTCACTGTTAGATTTAGATGTTTGCTTGACAATACCTCTGGGTTTTTGGTAAGTTGTCTACTGTTTATAATCTGCGTTGTTTAAAGAACTTCTACTTGTTTTTCTTACGTTATCTAAATAAGTTATATCTACTATGTTCTATTTTAAAATGCTGTTGGTAAAAATTACTAATTATCTGTAATAAAACAAACGGAACTTACATTCTCATTTTAGAGCCACAAGATACAAGCGACGACCGAATACCGAACAAACACCACCGAATATGTCAAATTTATTGTTACTTTTTGATAAATAAACTTTTGCTATTATTTATTATTCAACTAAATGTATCTGAGACCTATAATTTGAGAACTATCCCATGACTAATTTGTCTTGTTAATAAGTTCATAATTTAATGTAACACATCAGTGGTGAATGAATCACTAATGTAAACAAACTTAAACAATTATGCTAATTCAGCGCATTAAAAATCTTATTCTTTTCACCCACAGAGGCTTGACATCCGAGGCCGCATCAAGGTCCTTCATGGTCAGAACAAGAAAACAGAAGAGCCACCTCTAGCACTGTTCGCAATTTGTGCGCCCTTCGGTCCTCCCAGCCTTCTAGAGATCCCTCAGAAGGAAGTCATGTTCAAGAGCAAACACAAGCTCGACCTGTCTCTAGTCTCTATGGATCAACGGTAAGGAAAACAATGTATAAGAAACTGAATCAAGATAGAATCAAATAATCGTACGCAACCTAATTTGTGACTGACAGTCGCAACTGATACAGTTTATACCATCAAGCCAGTAAGCTATAATTGGGTGTAATGTTAACGTAAAGGTAAAATATCAGGCACTATCATCAGTCGTGACTGGAGTGGCGTCCGATAACTTATAATTAGTATAAGCTGACACGGATAAAACCAAAGATATATAGAATTTTCTTTATTTCCACACGACTACCAACATGGTATGTGGTGCTGACGGCTGAAGAGATAGTGATGATTGAGGGATGGAGGCCAAACAATACAGAACTCAGATAGGCCGTGACAGGGGTGGCTATACTGTATCCATCCCGCTTACCTAAACTAAGGAAAAACACACTTTCTCCTTTTCCCACAAACCCTTACTTTCGTAGCTAAAAAAAGTAACGTCGACATTGTTAGGATACACAACCATAAAGAGAAATAAATTCCCACGAAGTCTGTAATAACTTCACGTTTAATGTGACAGCATTAATCTATAATTAAAAAGTAAATACGTATTTAATCTATATATAAACTTCGAACATACAATACATCGTTTGATATAATTAATAGTTAAAACTAAAAGCTAACACGAGGTATTGTGAAACAATAGTTTTAGTAAAAACAGTAACAATAAAAGATCATCAGTGATCAGAAGTATTTTATAAACCATAATAAATTGATAATTGACACTCAAATACTGCTTCAACAGTGGTTGGCTTAATTAATGGGAATTCCGCAAGGTTATAACAAAAAAATGATTTTTAGACATAAGGACTTTATATCTAAGGTTATGGAAATCGTGAGTTCAAACAAATTCTGCCCTGTTGAACTAATAGGTCTTTACCTATGAAATTGCCGTTTTGTATGAAAAAATTTAAACGAATTTTTTTCATGAATTTTTTATTTGTATTAATCGAAGTAATCACCCATGCAATCAATGCATCTTTGCCATCGCAGTGGCAGTTTATTGATGCCCTTCTTAAAGAAATCAGCTGGACGGGAGGCAACAAATTCTTCAAAGGCATTTTGTACTGCCTCTCGGGTATTAAATTTTTTTCCCGCCAAGAAGTTATCCAAATTCTGGAAAAAGTAGTAGTCTGTAGGCGCAAGGTCTGGTGAGTAGGGCGGATGACGGAGAGCTTCCAACCCCAGTTCTTGCAACTTGGAGACCGTCTGCTGTGCAGTATGAGGTCGCGCGTTGTCGTGCAGGAGCAGCGGAGACGAGCGATTGACCAATGCTGGTTGGAGATGCGCCAGCTTCTCCATCATTGTGTTCAGTTCTTCACAGTACACATCTGCAGTAATGCTCACCCCGTTTGGTAAGAAGCTGTGATGAATCACACCGGCGCTAGACCACCAAACAGTGACCATCACTTTTCTAGGGGTAAGTTTTCGTTTAGGGCATTGTTTAGGTGCTGAACCAGGATCCAACCAACTTGCTGAGCGCTTACGGTTATCAAACAGAATCCATTTTTCATCGCAGGTAACAATGCGGTTCAAAATTCCTTCATTTGTGTGTCTGTTGAGCAGTGCAAGGCACGTCTCGACGCGCACTTCGCGCTGGCGATCATTGAGTTCGTGGGGCACCCATTTGTCAAGCTTTTTTACCTTGCCAATTTGACGCAAATGGACGAATATTGTTTTGACGCTAACGTCGAAAGCTGCTGCTAATTCAGCCGTAGATTGTGTATCATCAGCTTCCACAATCGCCTTTAATTCGTCATTGTCGACCAAAGTCTTCGGACGACCGCGAGGTTCATTTTTCAGGTCGAAATTTCCAGAACGGAAGCGAGCAAACCAATAACAGGTGGTGCGTTGGTTTGTAGTGTTAGCTCCGTAAACGTCGTTGATGTTGCGTGCCGCTTGTGCCGCGTTGCTGCCACGACGGTACTCATATTCCGTAATTACTCGAATTTTTAACGTATCCATGATGACGAAAAAGATTGAAATGCGATGAAAATGTAACACTAATCAATAAAGAAATGACTACTTTTAGAAAAAAAAAACCATGTTTTTAAAATAAAATTAATTTGAAATTAGAATTCTTAGCCAAACAAAAATTATTTTGATTTGAAATGGCCAGTACTGCAGAACGGCAATTTCATAGGTAAAGACCTAATATTATGCTGAATTTATGCAGTAGGGAAGCACGAGGTTTTAAATCAATGTAGGAAAACTTTAGTTCTTGTTCCTTAGGTAATTGTTCTAATGGTTGTTGTTATAACTTATAATAATCACATTATTTGATTATCCATGACCACTCTACTGTAATCTTCTTTTTAATATTCAATAGAGCCAAAGAACTGAATGTTCTGTCCGTTGTCGAACTGATTTATATTTTACACAATTTTGATTAAAGGTTGCTTGTTCCAGGGGTAAAATGCTATTAGGTTACACAGATGCTGAGCTGGCGAATATGGGTGGCTATGATCTTGTACATTACGACGATTTGGCCTATGTCGCCAGTGCACATCAAGAATGTAAGTACCTTTATATTTAGATTGGGGAAAATTTTAAATGCTACATTATTTTGTCATCCGACGACACAGTGTTTAGCAAAATCATTACCCTTTTTATTGAAAAAAATGTCATTAAGTTTTATAATCTTTTTTGTTTATGCAAACATTCCTTATTCTTTGGTCACTGTGAAAATGCAAATAAATTAAACTTACAAATTTAACGAATTTTGTTTCAGTATTAAAAACAGGTGCTTCCGGAATGATCGCTTACCGCTTCCAAACCAAGGATGGTCAGTGGCAGTGGCTGCAGACCTCTTCCAGACTAGTCTACAAGAATTCTAAACCTGATTTTGTGATCAGCACGCATCGACCGCTCATGTAAGTCTACAACTATCTTCTGCGAATTAGATCTTCTCGTGACATATTTTGGCGTAATCGGTTAATCTATTTTTTAGGGTTCCGTACCCGAAGGGTAAAACGGGACCCTACTACTAAGACTCCGCTCTCCGTCCGTCCGTCTCTGTCCGTCTGTCACCAGACTGTATCTCATGAACCGTGATAGTTAGACAGTTGAAATTTTCACAGATGATGTAATTATGTTGTCGCTATAAGAAAAAAAACTAAAAGACAAAATAAAATAAATATTTAAGGGGGCTCCCATACAACAAACGTGTTTTTTTTTTGCCGTTTTTTATCGATAATGGTACGGAACCCTTCGTGCGCGAGTCCGACTAGCACTTGGCCGATTTTTTATACCACACAATAGTTTTTTTGGAACGAAGTTTCTTAACGCGGCTTGCGGGAGAAGTGACTTGGTAGCAATCGTCACGGAAGGAAAAAGCGTTATACCCTCTCCATGCGACTTTCTCGCTCTCTCTCTGTCTCTGTCTCTTTCTATTACATACTTGTGAGTATCGCGTAAGGAACTTTTTGTGCATAGATATAAAAAAACATGAATTTAACGTTGTTTTATCAATTTCAGGGAGGAAGAAGGCAGAGACCTACTCGGGAAAAGAACGATGGACTTCAAAGTTAGCTATCTCGACACTGGTCTAACAAGCCTTTACTTCTCAGAGTCGGAACAACTCTCTGGCTGCGAGACCACCGTCACAACTCCTCCGAGAACAGCCAGGAGATACAAAACACAACTACGGGACTTCCTATCAACTTGCAGGAATAAGAGAAGAGTCCCCACCACTCCTGCGCCTCCTCCCGTGGATTACTTAGCAGCGGATGCAGTAGCGGCAGCTTACACGAATTTAAATGGCGCCTACACAGCTCCTTATGGAGAGTACCCTCCAGCCCCAACCTTACACTACGCCCCGCCACCTCTAGACGACAGATTCTTAACAACAGATAATCTCTTCCATCAATATAAACCTTTATCTTATCATTACACTCCTTATGCGCCGAATGGCTTCCTCGAACCGGCTCCTCCGCCTGGCTACGAAGTGGCGCCAGCGTATCACCGACCACCTTCGAGAGAGTACACCTATGTGGACAGTAGTGGGAGGTATATGAGTCCAGTGACGGGACAGGAGAGAAGGTCGCCTTCCGTGGTGCCGGGACCAAGTCCTGCGGGGTCGAGCAACTCGGAGCAAGAGCGGATGCAGCAGCCGCAAACCTCTGAAATGCCACGCCAGACGGTGCTCATGTGGGGTGCTGGAGGGGCTGCACAAGAGGTCCCAGTCGAGTACTCCCCTCCTCAGGTTTGGCGTTACCATCCATCGCACTATCATACCGCTGAAGCCACTCAATGAACTTGAATTTAAATATTTTGACTTCCCAAACTTGGATCATAGAAATTGTTGAATTTTTAGACAGGGTGTCCAATCCACATCGAAATTTGTTTGTCAATTTTTTTTCGTAGATGATCGTAAATACTTTATAGAAAAATATTGCAATCTTTGTTACCAAGACTTAATTTTCTTATACCTCGCTCAGTGGTGAGACCGAATCGGTCTTTAGGTCTTCTATTAGACTTAAACAGGGTCCTTCCAGTATCTTCGTGTAGATATGTCTTCATGTATATTTATAATTCGAAAATTTTATCCAAATATTATAAAAGATAGTCGTTTTGTAGTATAAATGGTACGAATCACGCGACGCAATGTTACACACGATAGGTTAAGCGATTACTTTGTAAATATTTTTTTATTTTTATATTCAATAGCTTGCTTCGAATGAAGGTTTCTCTAAATGTTAGTCACCTGAGTCTTTGATAGACCTTAGCGAAGCATATTATCAACAGTTTTGTTAAAAATATATTTTGTATTTCAATTTTCAATGCCTTGTTTATAAGAGGTTACTAGATGTAACTTATAACTGACAGTCCTTACTATATTTTGATTGACCAAATGCCTTCTACTTTATTTCTTGCAATTGAAATTAATGTCTCCGCCACTTTTTTTCCCTTTGATTTCGTTTTCATTATAGGAATTCTTAACGACTGATGCCAAATCTGAAATTACATTGAATATTACATGTTTATTACTATAAATAACTTGTGTTACTATTATTGCAGGCACTTCACAGTACTTTAAGTTACGCGGCAAGCCTCGTATAAACAAGGTACATATTATTTTATATACCCTATTATATCAATTTCGAATCAAAGCGAAATGTTTATGCAATACATATCATTATATTAAGCACGCAATATTACGATCACATATCACTAAATAACGCAGTCGGCCCAATATTTTATGAGCCCACGTACGAAGCTCAATTGTATGAAATTGAATGACAGCAAAATTGATTGAATTACTTATCACAAATTCTAAGCGAAAACTGTATCCACATTTTGCTGTTTCCAGTTATCTACCTATATGTTACAAGTTAGATTATCTAAATATTTTGTTGCCAAAATAGTTTTATGAGCATCTGGCAAAATGAAATATTTTATGAAAAGCAATTACACCTTTATTGCAAGTTTACTGCCTTAGGTGGCTTCTGTACACATTTTTGCTAAAGTTGGACACAATTTCATATCCATTACCTTGTTACTCTCCTGCTCTTATCTCAATTTATTTGGGGTCAGTGCGGTGTATTTTCTTCTTCTATTCATCTCTATCAGTCATTATCTCAGCGTTCACCTTGCTGGCCATATCTTCTATAATTTTATATACTACTTCTTCAAAGACTTTGTTATCAACATTTTCAGTAATTATATCTGAAATATGTCCATCATTAGCCTTTGGTCTTGCTTATGCACTATGTCTTCAAGCATAGGGTCGACTGCTAGCACCAACGAACCAACGCCCCGTAGCATTGTAAATACACTTGTCGTGCCTTTCACTATACTTCTATTGTTTTTAATTGTACACGCTGAATTTCTGGTGGTTTTAGAACCTTACTCTTTACAAGAAGTATGATCTATTGGTAAAAGAGTATTTCAAGCTAAACAAAGATTAGATTGTTTCAATGCAAACTTGACAACCAGTAGCTGTCTAGCTTGGAAATATAATTGCATATCCCATACGTTGATAGTATTATGCGCAAATAAAATCCTCAAGCCTTTTGAAAACATAAACTTTTGTTTACTATTAAGTACACTGTTGGAAGATCACTAATTTTCTTAAGAAAAACGTTGATGAAGTATTTATTGAAATGAAATCATTCAATACGATTTCAAACACTTATTTCATTGTAAATTTAATGTATTCTGTCACCAACACTATTTTAAAAAAATCTTCTTGTTCTTGGTTAAAGCCACGCAAGTTCTACATCTATTTGATCCTTGATTTTACTACTTGTTTATATTAAAGACACTTACTTCTAAAACCACTAAGAATTTCAGCCAGTATTTATTTAATTTTTCATTGTGCTACAGTGACCGACGTTGGTACGGCATCGGTCACCTTGCGTTCAAATGACTCTTCCGCCGTCGACTTAGAATTTAAGATAGCTTAAATTTTTATGGTACCTATGTTGTGGAAAACACTGGATCTTAGGACTAAAATGGAACTATGGACTAACGTAAAATGAAAGACTTTTGAGCAGGTAAAACTCCTGTTACAGATTGTTACCGTTGATATATATTTAGAAATTATTTAATTCACTTAAATCATTAGAAACCGCATTCATGACTTTTAGTTTAGTGTCTTTTTTTTTTTAACACTGACTCCCAAGTCACAGGCAATAAACCTAGTTTGGGAGCCAGGAGATTCATTAGTCTCACATCTCTGTATCAAATTATTGTACAATTGTTTTTTGTCACCAAGTTACAGATAAATAAATTATTATTATTATTAACTTTAAAACTTAGACTTGAAAAACAATGAGTATTAAACTTCAAAGGACTGGGGTTATCTTATCTTCTAGAAGTAACACAGTTGTTCAAGTCTTTATAAAGATTTTAGTGAGTATGTAAAACATTGGCTATGAGCTGTATTTTCTGGTAGTCATTAAACCATCTTTTGTAATTTTATGCCTAAAATTCAGTGTTATTCACAACAGCACCAATATCAAAAATATTTCGTCTTCTTATTGTATTATAAAAATAGTGTTGTCGATACGGGTCGTTCGACTATAGGTTTTGTATTGTATCGAGTCTTATCGATTTAATCTTCCATTGTGTGACTTTCATTTCAAATATTTATTAAGATTTAAAAAAAATGTAAATTCACATTCTTAGGGCAAATAACGATTACCTACATATCAAAGTTTTGGACCACTTAACTTTTTTTTTGAATATTGACGATTTAAAATTATAATTAATAACGATTTGTAACAGAATTATAATTATTTTGAATCGACTTTACTCTGGCTTTACTGGCGTACCGTCAATTGAATATTGATAGTCTAAATAGCCAATTACTATAAAAAACGAGCCACATTTAAGGTCATGACAAAATATATGACAAGATTCATGAAGACTCTCATAAAAAATGTCACTTATTGCTCATTATTATATTCAACACGAAATAATACATAATAATACTTTTTAAACCCAAACACTACTGGACATCTGTAGTAGTAGATACAGATCTACATATGTGGTAAAAATCTAACAAAATATAAAACTTCAATTAAAATTTATATTTTGCATAGCTTTGAATAAAAACTACTGTAAATGGTGTCTTACTGTCCAATTCGGACAAAAAATTGTGAAAATAGACGGTAATATTTAAATTAAACGTGTGGTCAGCAAACATTTTTTCCATTAAATAAAAATCACCATAATTTTACTCTAATTTATTAATTAAATTGTAAATAAATAACTAGGTTTAGAAGCTTAACCGTGTATTATTGAATTAATTATAATTATTCATAATTATTTAAATGGACATAAATAAGATAAAGTTATCCGAACAATTTCTGTATTTATTTTAGCATATCGTAATACATAATGTAATTAAAAGAAAATCAAATAAATTTTTCATGCCACTGACTTGACTTTTTATGTATTAATATTATGTTACTTCGGGGGCCCGTTCCTTCATTCCATGGGTTGAGCTGTGCATTTTCATAGCCAAATCTTGAGATATCGACATCACCAATAAACAAAACTGGACATGAAACCAACGCTGCAACGAGTTAATTATATTATGATTTTTATGCAGATGACAGATGGACCGATAATAATCTAGGTAATAAAAATATCTAGAAGAAAAACAGCAAATATTTGAAGAAACGTAGATAAAATCAATATTCATAACTTTTAATTCTTTACCACAGAAGAAAGACAATGTAGTATGACGCCAACCAAAATTGTATATCATACCCATTAGCGCCACCTAGTAATAACTTACCGAACTATTGTCGTAGTGGTGTTCCATAGGAAGTTCTTAGTTCTGAATGTTATACATAGATGGAGCAGGAAATCAAATGTCTTTGTTTCATTTTTATTATTGATCTGGCAGTTAGTAGTTTATGCGGCCTACCCAAATGTCCTTTCTTTGGTTTTGTTTGTCGAATCGTTGAGCTCCTTAAGTTCAGAGTTGAGCTGCACGGTCACTGACAAATGCGTGCACTGACTGGACAGGTCCACTCAATCTGTGTGGTTCTATCCTCAAAAGACCATTTCAGATACCAATCTACATGGTCTTCACATGATCTGACTAAGATTATATCTGGACTATAAAAGAGACTGTGACCTCTGAGTTTGTTTCGGCCTTTCTTCTCAGAGTAGTCAGATAGGAAACGCCGACCTCATCTAGTTTAAAAAATATGATTGACGTGTAAAAGTTTGGTAGTAGGTTTGTACAAACCTACTTATAGAAATAAAATCATTTATCAGTTAATGTGACGTTTTGAGAATATGCTGTTGGATAGTAATTATTAAATTTTGCCATGTGCCTAACCCTTCGGGAAATATAGGCGTGATGTTATGATTTTTTTGAAGGGTCCATTTAAGACACTGATCAATCACAATGTAGGTTGTAAATGTATAGTGGCCAGCACATCAAGTTACAGTTCACGCAAAACTATATAAGCTTTCGGAAGTTGCAGCGAGTGGCTGCACAGTATGCATAATATAGGTTTCCGAGGAACTCTCTCACTCAACTGTACCATGCGCGGTTTCGTTCTTGGGCCTATGTCCACAGGGCTCATAAAGTTTTGCACGAACTGTAGAACCACAAACTGTCAGATTTTCTCATTCCATTTTGAACATAACTATCAACATTTTAAGGTTTAAAATCGTTTGGAGAAAGACAGTTTCGTGTAGCTTGTTCTGCTGGTAACTGTACTTTTCTTTTAAATTTATCTTGGAAATTACTGACATCGGTGTAGGAATTACATCGTGAAGAAACCTGGAACCGTCTGGAGAAAGCGTGGTGATTAATGCTCGTCCTTCTCTGTATGAGAAGAGACCTTTGCCCTGCTGTAGGAAAATAATAGGCTGGTATAAAAATATTGAAAAACACTGGGACAGTGCATCACTACAAGGGCGGATCCAGTATTTATTTCTGGGAGGAGCACATGGGCCAGACAATTAAGAAGTGTCTCCCACAGCTGGTATTGCACTATGGTGTTTTTGGGATTCATTCTTTTAAAATGACATTTAAGAAAAACAGCAAAAACAAAAATGTGCGGTCGGGAGACCCCCGTCAGGAACGAAGTTCCTTACGCGATACTCGCGAGTGTCCCCCCCCCCCCCTAAATTGTATTTAACGGAACGAAGGAGCCTGGATCTCACAACACAGGGAATTCTAGTGTGAGCTCTAGGAATTCAATCCACTTGAATGTAAGCTTAGTAAATATTGTTATTCTTCTTAATATAGCCATCGCCATCTTGGATTTTCATTCTGACCTCACTATTGGATTTAGCACCCTCGAAAACCATGAAAACTGCTCATAACGTGTTTTCGTTACGTGACGCTTTCTACCAGTTACTCCTGCGCAAGCCGCGTTATAGAGCTGCGTTCCAAAATGCAGTTTTAACACCCCTCCTCGGACAGGATAGATTTTCTTTTGACCATACAGAAATAACAGTTACTTTGTCGACAAAAAAAAAAAAAAAATATGTATATATACAATAATAATAAATAAAACAATAATATATAATAACAATATATATATATATAATATAATTTAGAAATTATGAGAACCTGGGTCTCAAAAGCAAGCGAAAGGAGCTCAATAAATTTAGCATCCCACCTCGAATTGGTTTGTTTAGTTTTTCTTTGGACTATTTATGACTAGCAAATTTTTTTTCATGAGTTGCGGAAAGCTGTATAAACGTTGGGCACACCAGGCCCCTCATACCGCGCTATCTTTTAAGCATTATATGTTGTCCTGAGATCCTCTCGCTGACTCTAGGCCGGTGCACTGGTGCCATAGCAGACCTTTGTGTCCGAGTACGAACTGACTGCACCACTTTGAACCTTAATTGTTATAAGATATAGTACTTCTTCAGCGTTCCTCATTGAAGCAATGTCTCGATGGCTTAAGCCGTCTGGGGGGCACTTTCCTGTGCCTTTGCATCACTACATAAGTACCACAACAATGTCAACCAACAAATATTGAAAAACACAATAAATTAAATTTGAACCGTTGCATTCAACGATATTCTTTTTAGAGATAATAAATAAACAAAGTCGATGTGAGAGTTGCGCGTGCGTTCATTTCATGAGGAATGTTATGGAGTTGTTGAATCACCCGCACCAATCTAGAATTTGATGCTTAATATTATTTTTTACACTTAAACATAAACTCAGACCTTTTGCATAAGAGGGTAGGCAGAAATCTTTCACGTTTTTTTTCTTTTCTATGAAAGTAGCACCCATTCTACACGGAAGAGAAGATCCTAAAAGATTATTTAGTAGATAAATCTACTAAATAATCTTTTCCTCTTTTTCCTTTTTTAATCTTTTTCCTAAAGGACAATAATTTCCATCTGCATAAACTGCCATTTCTGATTATTCTACGGTTGCACTGTGGCAATTTTTAACCGACTTCAAAAAAGGAGACTTCTCAATTCGACTGTATTTTTTTTCCTTTAACTAACGACTAAACGCACATCAAGTAGGTTGACCATTCCGCTGTGATAGTAAAAATAAAGATGAATGTATTAAGTACTAATTCCCTTTAATGAGTAATCACTCATTTAATTCAGGGAATTTAAGACGTAAGAATATAACCAGCGCGAGCGCCCTACTTGCGTAATACTGTCACTCACAATCCGAGGGTTTTTTAAGAAAGTTCCTAATACTTAGGTTTGAAAAATTCGTCTGCTCAACAACGTAAATAACGAAATGAACGTGGCTGGACTGTCAAAATGAAAGCTATTGCGATCAATTGCCATTCTATTTGCGTTACGTAATTACCCCGCTGAACAGGGGGTTGGTGGGGGGGGGGTTTGTAAATTAGTAGACTTGGCCACCTGGTTTGTTTACACTTTGACCAGATAATATTGGAATATCATTGTCATAGTAGGTCGTATGACAATACCACCTACTTTGATAAGGATCTCTGCTTCAATCCGTATCCAGCCATTGCATAGTGTAAGTCTCTTCGATTGCACGCCATTTTTCTCGGTGACGGTTAGCAACAGCTATTATGTAGCTGTAGAAAAACGTTGCCTTTAACTACGGGCAATAATTATATTAGGAGATAATAAATGAGTTTTTGTTCCTATGCAAAAACAACATGACTAAAGCATGGTATAGGAGTAATAACCCTTTGATTGCTGAAGGTTAGTGTTCTCTTCTGCGATCATCATCAGCCTGAAGCAGGTCACTGCTGGACATAGGCCTCTCCAATTGTACGCCATTTAGCTCGATTCTCGCATCCAGCTGCTACCAGCCGCCAAAGATCGTCGCTCCACCTAACTTGAGAGCGCCCTACCTTACGTTTGCCGATTCGCGGTCTCCGCTCAAGAACACGTTTTCCCCAACGATAATCGGTTCTACAGCTAATATGGCCGGCCATTGCCACTTCAGCTTGCTTATTCTGTGAGCTATGTCGACAACTTTGCTTCTCTGCTGAATCACCTCATTCCCGATTATATCCCTCAGAGAGATTCCAAGCATAGCTCGTTCAAGAGCTCGCTGAGTGACCTTGAATTTATGCACCAGCCGTACCATGAGTGTCCACGTTTCGGCTCCGTAAGTCATAACAAGCAGGACGCACTGGTTGAAGATTGATGGTATAACAGTAGAAGTATGGAAGTGTTTAAAAGAAGATGGATGGATGTATGTGGCTCACTTTATTCTTCAATAAGTTGTTGCATGAAGGAGCAATCCCACAGAAATGGTGGAACAGTTCGCTAGAGCCCATCTTCAAGGATAAAGGTGATTTACAGGAAGAGCCATTCTGGTGCGTGCTGTTTGCCGACGACATTGTTCTTGCCGGTGAAGCTGGACTTGAAATCCGGAGCAGACTGGAGAAATGGCAACAGAAGCTGGAGAATGTTCGGTTAAAAATCAGCAGAACCAAGACTGAATATATGTTTTGCGATTTCAGCCGTCTCTCCAGCTCTGTAGCCATAGCGCTAGATGGCGCAGCTCTCCCAGTCTGCTTCGACTTTTGGTATCTCAATTCACTCGTGCAAAGCGAAGTAGATCGGACTGTTAAGCATAGAATTAACACTGGATAAGTAACATGGTGGCAGGTCACGGGGCCAATTTTCCACTCCCGCGTTCCCTCGAACTTAAGGGGAAGATTTATAAAACCTAAAAATAGTTAGAACTGCTGTCTTGTATGGATCAGAATATTGGGCCACAAAGGGGATAAATGAAAGGCAATCGCATGCAGCTTAGATGACAATGCTAAGAGGGATGTGTGGTCATGTGGTCTTGCACGAATTGATAGAATAAGAAATGAGTATAAAAGAGGAAGTTTGAAAGTAGCATCAGTAACTGAAGAGTTGAGTGGAAATCGGTTGTCACGGGTATGTGATGCGGAGGAGTGAGAAATTTTATGAGTATTACTGAGGATGGCTATAAGAGTAGGGGAAGACCAGGGAAACGATAGAGTGACTGTGTGGAAGATGATATGGCTAAAAATGGGGTGAGTCACCCCCTTTTTAGCCATATTAGCTTTCGAGATGACGAATAATAGAGAAGTGTGGAAGAAAAAGACATATATTATATTAATACAACACATACATTAATACAAATCACGGAGAAAAAATAAACACTACATAGTTACCACTAGACTGCTGCAGCCGTCAACAAACATACTCCTCTTAATTCAAATAACCTATGATAGTTCTAACCCTATACAAAGTAAACTATTGTCCCTAAAGAAACATGAGGTCATTCTCATACAAAACAAAAGAGGTCAAAAAAAAACAAATGCGGTTTCATCATCTCTATTGAATCCGTCACAGATGGATACTTTACAGTAATCCGACGGCGTTCAGCCATTCTTTGACGGGCTTTCGACTCAGACGCATGCAGCGTTCGTATTAGTACTGTCGCAACGAAAAGTATCAGTGTTGTGATAATGCAGTTAACTGACGTTTTGTGTTATATAATTTTGACGGTGAGTGTACACACTTTTTTTTTTATATTTTTTTATTAGGTCCTTTTTAATAAGGTTCTTATTTTCTTGCTCACGTTTGTTCACTTAAAAGCTATAGATATCGTCAAACGGGGTGAATAGCAATGCAGGGGTACATCGAGACGAAACTTTAAAAGGGATTTTAACATTGAAATAACATAGTTTCACCCACTTTGACGGTACGACAGTTTTGGAAACTAATTTGTCAATGCTGGGGTTTTTTCTTCTATTGAAACGGTAGTACCATTTGAAGAACGACGTAGGTACCTGTCATTAGGTGCCAGTAAGCGCAGCTTTAAGAAAAAAAGGTTGTTTCATTTAGAACAGGAATGCAAACTGTATACGCCATTAGATCTTCAAGTAAATACCTTAATAGCGTTACATATTCTACACAGTAACCTAAGTACATCAAATATACTGTTAATCGCATGTCGTCATAGTAATGATAACAGTCGACGAAAAACCACTTCTACGGAGACCTTGTAACTTTTAACTTGATCAGCTTTGCACTGCTGGGACACAGGCCTCCTCTCTGTGAGAGGGAGTGGGCCATAATCCACTAGCCGGGACAAGTGCGAGTGTGCGGATGTCTTCGAATTTTTGGTTCTAAGACATGTCAGTTTCCTCACGATATTTTGCTTCACCGTTTTGAGAGTAGTGGTGATTAAATAATTTACAGAAAGTAAATTGCCTGCTTGGGTTCGAAGTTCGAACCCACGACCTACAACTCGTAAGTCGCGGCTGTTACCATTGGGCCACCACTACTCCAATAATATTTAACTTACATAAGTATAATAAAGAAATCTTGATGTTTTATCAAAACTAGTAAAGCAGGAGCGCGTCGCTAGTAATTTAATAAACAATTCTTTGGACCGACTTAACCTAAGACGGTGTTCAATAAATACATCAATTTAATTCAAAACTCTCGTAAATTTCTCGATTGTCAGCTGAAAAAACATTGTAAAAAGTGAAGATGCTTCTTGGTTGTGATAGAAAATATCAAACGCGATGATACAAATGAACCAGTGTAAGTTGGAACGCGGCAAAACTATGAACTTTATTTTTATCATTGTATAGTGTTTCTTTTTACTTGTTCTTTTCGGTAAACAAAGCCGGTAAGAAAATCACGAGTTTTTGTCTGAATCACACACTTTGTGATAGGTATGGATGTCTTGATCTTTGTACGAAAATCATACGGTAGAAAACATAAAAATAACTGCTACTATTTAACCATCACAGCAGTTTTAGTACGCCATAATTTTAGTAGGTCTACCAAACAAGAACAAGATACTCTAAAGACATTAACTTATGATTGCTTTTTCTTTGACAAGTAGAGTCACTTAGAGGTGTCAATCTAAAGTGGTCGTTGTATTTGTCGTGTTAGCACGATGCGTTTGAACGATAGATATTATGTGCATCAATAATCGGTATGATTCGATTCTGATATCGATTTGTATCGGGTAATCGGCTTTGTTTGAAGTGGCGAAATCTATTAAAAGAAACAGAATCTGTCTGGGTTTATACTAACACATAATATTGAAGACAGAGTTTATATTTTCCATTATATTTTATTAATGACAGCAACGACATAAAAACTTTCAAATATTTGTCGTACATGTATCAAATATTTGTAGTAATTAAGCTGCGGGATATTTGCGTAACACACAAACAGTAGGAATGGGTTTCATTTTGACAATTCAACAACATTCATTGCGTTATTTACGTTATTGAGCAGACAACTTTTTCAACATAAGAAGCAATGGATTAGCAATAGGCTTCAAAATGATTCAGATTTTGATTGATACGCAATTAGGGTGTAGATTCTCCGATTAGTTGCCACAACTAAGTTTTCCTGTAATTTTTCGTAAGATCACATATTAAAATACTTAGCGGTTTTAAAGCTACATCAGCGATAGTGTAAAACCTTCATGGGTAATCCCTTTGCATTATGACTAGGTACTGAAAACTCCGTTATTATACCCAATTTCTATGCATAGTCGTTATAGTATATTGTATAGCCTTCCCTGCCCCCCTTCGGTTATTTTACACCTAGTTTAATCCACCAGCACCCTAATTACGTAACAAATCATTTATCAGAATCTAAATATTTTTGAAAGATATTGCTAATCCATTATATGTTCGAAACATTTGTCTGCACGACAACGTAACGCAATGAATGTTGTTGAACTGTCAAAACTAAAGCCATTCCTACTGTAAGTGTGTGCTCCCTCTACACGTTGGCCCAACATGCGCCAATATAACGCCACAGAATGTCTATATTACAATGATAAGTTCACGCAAATGACGGTAGTACAATGTTCTGATAATAGTTTAAGTATACTGTGGCGTACATTGGCTTACGTTGGACCAACGTCTACAGGAGGCTTCTATAACCCCGCTGTAATAATGTTAACTAGTTAATAAAGTAACTAAAAAAAAAAAAAAACAGCTTGTAAATCCGGGATCGGTAGTTTGCGACAGCGTCGCTATCTAGTTGAGACTGCCGGCGCAGCACATCAGCGCTGGGATGTTTCTGTCAACTTCTTACGTATATGTTCACGTCCCTCCACTTTAAAAGAAAACCAACTGGTTGCCGTCCTACTGTTCAGAGGGAGCGCATTCCAAAGAAAGACCGCCTGCCGCGTTCCATGGCCACCATAGAAACGGGTTTTGTCGACGGAAAAATACATAAAATGACAGATTGTTGACAGATTTCTAATTTTTTTTCTACAATCTGTCATTTTGTCTATTATTCTATCGATAAACCTCGTTTATATGGTGGTTATGCTACGCATACTGGACAAAGAGAGAAGAGTGAATGAAACCAGAGCGGTGAGAAGGACATCGTAGATGACGATTGTTGGTGGAACGAAGATTTTTACACATTATTTTATACATTTTCATGTCGTTTTATGACGTGCAAGTAAGACAAACGGGCCTCAAGGAGATGTCAGCGCCAATTGACGGGGTCCGCCAGGGCTGATGCCTGCCGGGGTCGCGGATTGTTCAAAAAAGTTACCGTGGCCCTGGCGCACAGGCAACTGAAGGAACACGGGTGGGTTTTAGTCAGTAAAAGTATGAGCTCCGCCCAGAGCGGGAGAAGTTTGATGATTTTCCACACAAAAAAGGGGGTAACGAAATTACGAGGTAGACTATACTTCCCATGATTCCACGTGTGTAAATATGTTCTCAGATCAACACAAAAATGTAGTCCGAAATAGTAATAAATTCGTAAAAACCGTGTCACTATTAGAATTCGACACAGTTATCACGTTCGAAACCGGTTTTAAATCTTTTGAAAGTTTTTTTTTATAAGATTTGCTGTTTTATGCTGAGATAATTGTTTTAGAAACGTAGGAATATTTACCATAAAATAGCTTAAATACAAACATAAGGCCATTGGAATGTTGTAACACAAGATCTAGTATTACATACCTAGCTTCATTAAAAAATTAAATAAAGACGGGAATTATACCAAAATTCAAGGTCTAGGGAAAGTAACCGATTGAGCTTACCAGCGAAAGTATACGCGGAATTTAATATTAAAACTGTTTATTGTACCGTACTACGACCATTTGTTCACTTGTACCACGATAATCACCCGACACACTACGACATAAAGGTGCTGTCAATATTGAATGATCGAATTATACCAATTATGTTACCAGTGATGGTGTGGTTGACTATACTTCTTATTTCTGCGTTTTCACATGCTTCTTTGGTGTAGTGGTCGACAGCGCTACTGCTGAGCATGAGGTCCTAGGTTCGTTTCCCAGTTTGGGCAAATTTGTTATTGGGGTGTCCCATCACACATATCTCAGTAGCAGCCCCGAGTCTGGATTTTTGCCTGGTTGGTGGCAATAGGTCCCCTATTAGGTACATGGGACTTAGACATAACCGACGAAATGTAGGTGTCTATAGGTACTGTGGGAGTCCTACGAGTATTTAATAATTAACGCAGTACTCCTTAGAACGTAAATATATTTTATCAAGGAATTGTACACTGGCAGGCCCTAGCTCTGCCTGTCTACCTATTAAACAATCTACCATCACTTTTCCTATAAATCTTATTTTAAACTCGCTTGACTGTTCGAGGCAAACCAACGATAATATATATCCAGCCAGTCAACATAAGGTTGACACATGCAGACAACCTCTACAGTACACAGGAGATGTTCGGCTCCTGAGCCGAAATAGCCTCTAACCTTCCTCAAGAATTGGGCTATCAAATGCAATACTCGTTCTTTTCGTATTTGTGTGTTTTTCTCTGCGTCATGTTTGCCGCAAATAAAAGTATTTTATTTCTTTCCTTTTCTCTTTCAATAACATTTTTTTTATTCCGACTGATATTTCCAGAGATTAATGCGCTCAAACTAAAAAACCGGCCACGTGCGAGCCGGACTCGCGCACGAAGGGTTCCGTACCATTATCTATGAAAACGGCAAAAAAATCACGTTTGTTTTATGAGAGCCCCCTTAAATATTTATTTTATTCTGTTTTTTTAGTACTTGTGTAGCGGCAACAGAAATACATTATCTGTGAAAATGTCAACTACCTAACTATCACGGTTCATGAGATACAGCCCGGTGACAGACGGACAGACAGACGGACGGACGGACAGCGGAGTCTTAGTAATAGGGTCCCGTTTTACCCTTTGGGTACGAAACCCTAAAAACAAACAAAACTTCAGTTTTATATAGATAATTGACGATATGTGGATGTGGAAATTCATAGATTTTTTTCCAATAGGTAATAAAAATTATGAAATTCTATATTTATTCATGTTATAATATAAAAGTAGCCGGGTAATAAACTAGTTTTTCGTGTCTGTCTATGTAACCGCGTTGTTCTCCTAAATACGGGAACGGATTTCGATGCGGTTTTACATTTTAAACTTGCATGTTATAAATAAATCTCTAAATTTTGGTCAAGTCGTAAAACCGTGCGAAGCCGAGGCGCCTTACTAGTTAAGAATACACAAAAAACAAATAACTTGCATAAAGAGGCGGACTAATGCTCGAGGCAATGCTAATAGACCCTATTGTAAACTCTTTACAGTTAATACCTAAAGGGTTAAATCGATAAGGTACTATTTAAGCCACAACAAATGAGAGGCAAACCTTTGTAACATATGCTGATCGAAATAAAAATACCACCTCATTGTTAGTTAAATGATGTGTTACATAACAATGCTCATCAATCATCAATCAACAATTTGTTGCTCAGTCTTCTGGTCATTAGAGACAACGTCTTTTTAAATACCATTGTGATAAAGAGAATCTAAAGAAAAACGTTTTCCCTTTTTATTGTAAGCTGATGAGGTCAGAGGGTCTACTCCATAAGCACGAAATTCGTAGTTTCTGTCGAAGATACGCGTGCCCCCTACTCCGTATCTCTTACGGACATAAGATTATTTCTAGACCCGAATTAAAAATGTATGACAATACTACTTGATAGTGGTCCCTACTCCCGATGTGTTATCGCCTGTCCGAAGAAGTTAATTAATCCGGACTAGGGTTCATTCCAAAGAATCGAACTACTTTCGGATGGGCCCGTGATTTGAAATCGGCTTGTAAAAGTGGTATTGTTTCCTAGGAAACTAGATTTCAGGCATTCTACCAGTAAGCATAAACTCACTACTAAATTCAATAAGCAAGGTTAATTGTCTTCAGTGATGATAAAGCTTTGTAAAATGCAATAAAAGAACCGAACTCAGTATTGAGTTCCAAGAAATATATCAATGTCATCACCTCTTTTATCATCAAAATAATTAATTATTTCCCCATATCGCAATTTATTTGACAGTTAGTACATATCTATGTTATTTTCCTCTCTATCTGCCGTCATCTCAGTGTTTACTTCCTTCACTCTCATATCTTTCACATAATCCATCTACTTTTCTTAAGTCTGCCTCTTTTTTTAACGCCGTCCATGTTTATATATTTTCTTAGGTCTACCAGCTGCTACAGCCATCGGGCCATTAGGCATAAGATTTATTTATTCGTCATTATCATTCACTCTTGTATATATACCAATTTATTTGGGATCGAAGCAATAGTTTTCTTCTTCCATTTATTATATATACTCGTATACACACATACATACACACATAAACTTACGCCTTCCTCCCATGGAGGTAGGCTGAAACTACAGAACGCCACCTGCTACGATCCTTACATACTCCTTTTTCCTCGTTTACGTTCATACATCTGGTCATACACGCACACCGGTTGCGAGTACTAAGCACCTGACCTTTCTGAAGAACATCAACAATAAGGTCACTGTATGTCTTCCTTGGGCGTCCCCTCTCGGCGTTTCCACACACATCTGCCATGAAAATACCTTTTGTTAGTCGTCCTTCATTCATTCTCTCAACATGACCAAGCCATCTAACCATACTCTTTTCATATTTTTTTTCATATTATATTTATTTTCTTACTTTGTAATTAATTATCATAATGAAACTATCTCGTCTACATAGTTATAATCTAGGCTAAGTTATCCGATTTCCCCGGATATCAATCGTGTAAATTTTCACCTTTGATGAAACTTGATAGTACTTGAACTGGGAGAAAATTATTAGTACACCGATTCATTTTCATGGTCTTGGTTTTGTCACGAGAACTGGGTCAACCGGATTAAGTCCAGTTAATAGATATTATGGTTGATACTGATGATGATGATCACATTTGTGCAGGGTGAGATGGTGATAATGATGATACAATAATTACTGCTGGGGAATCATTACCACTTTCGGTACGTTGGGATGAAGTGACAATAATGTTAAAATGATTAAGCTAGCAATCCCATAATACAGTTAGAGAAGAATCCAATAGAATTGAAGGCTATAGGCAATTCCTGGTAGTTTTCCAGAAATTAACTGTTTTAGGTCACCTCTAAAACCGCATTACTGGGGCTATTACCGATTTTCTTTAGCTTATTCAGCCTATAATGTTTCCACTGCTGGGACACAGGCCTCCTCTCTATGAGAGGCAGCAATCCATCACGCGGGCCCAGTGCGGGTTGTTGGATGTCACCGATTTTCTTTAGTTTCATCAAGTATCAGACTTTTGGTCTTCTGATTTCTGATGTCTGTCACATTTTGTGAATACCAAGATCGATGTGCTTTTTCAGGCAATGACGCTTTCATTTGTAAAGAACGGAAGCACAGATTTTACTGAAAAAATATTTACGTTCTCTAAAAATGTTCTTAAATTGCCTGCCATTATTGGCCTTGGCCACCAGTAGCGCAGAAAGTTAAATGCTAAGACTTTATGCTTATCAGGTCGCTTATTTACAACATACTTATATACAACAAAGAAAATGGCACATAATGATGTCGAATCAAATCACCACCATGATTTCGAAACACTTTTCTATCAGCAAAATGTCACCGCAAACACTTTCGCTACACGACAACAATTTATTGTTTTCATTGTCATGCGTTCTATGGCGTTAATTATATTATTCAATCCGATTAGCGTGTGGAACATTAGGTATTATCTTTGTGTGAAGTAGGTTATGAGTACATCGTATTAATTGTGCCTTATGTGCCTACTTGAACTTGCTTAGATCTTACTGAAGACATTACTGAAGCACATTATAAAAAAGTCGATTAAATCCTCTTGTAGTTCGGTGTGTCTTGTAGTGCGTTTCGGTCGGCACTGACCGGCCGGTGCGGGCGCTTGAAATGCTAGATTTTGTATATATTAAAAAACAACAATATTATAAAATAATTATTTTCGCAACATGCCCTAAAAGCAATAAGCCTTATCTTTTGATATAGCTTTTACATGGTTTCATGATGGAATCTCTTCAAGGTACACGTTTTAAATAGCGATTTAGTCTCATCTTTACGATTTTTTTACCGAGCCTATTATTATAATTCACGTCTGTGTCTTCACACAGCGCTTGATCGCATGACAAAATTTCGTAAAAAAAAAAAAATGCCCTACATTTGCTGTTGGCTAGATTTACAGAGGTTTAAGAAAGTTATAAAATACTGAAATCTCGCTTATCGATGAATCCTAGTTCCCAGGCCTAGCAGAGCAGGCTCCATTTAACACGGCCAAATGTGGCAGTGCCTACTCGAGGCTACAATAAAATAATGAACGGTTTTCCTTCGTTACTTCCACTTTCGATTCATGAAACCGATAGCATTTCACGCTGTTTGCTCTAGTAACACATGTTTAGCCTTCGGTTAATTAGGCTGGCTAATGGAACCACCAACCATTAACTGTATCATCACCACGGAAAAGACCACCCTAATCGTAGGTATCGCGAAATAACCATTTGAATATGCTAGGAGAATATACAGGGTCAAATTAAATTAGCTAGCGAAACTCCGCAGACGTGATGGATAAAATTGAAATTTTAGCTTTTTTGTTAGGGGTATTTATTATGGTTAGGGTTGTTAGGGTTAGTGTTGACACTTGAAGTATGAGTTGTAAAAATGTGTTTTATCATGTTTGGATATCGATACCAATCACGTCTGCGAAGTTTCCAAAAAAAAAAAAAACCTTATTTATATTTCAAGTGCACTAGACGCGGTAGAAGACCCTACAAAAAAAAAAGGTTTTTTTTTTTAATAACTTAACACACATAACATAAAATCACGCCTGTATTCCCCGAAGGGTGAAGCAGAGGTGTACCTATAGGACACCCACATTTCGCCACTTATGTTTAAGTCCCATGTAATAGGGGGCGAGCCTATTGCCATCAACCGGGCACAAATCCAGACTCCGGGCTGCTACCGAGAAAGTCCAGATGGAAAAACCCAATAACACTTGTTTTATCATGTAAAGATATCGATACCTATCACGTCTGTGGAGTTTCACTAGCTAATTTAATTTGACCCCTGTACATAGTATGTTGATAGTAATCCTTCTTTTAATCTGAGCGCAAAAAAACATGTGGTGATCACCAATGTGTTTATCAAGCGATTCGGTCATATTTTAGGCTAGCCTGACACGTTTGGGACTCAAATTGAACTCTCATCTCATCTCTAATCATACTCTCTCTCTTCTAATGATACATGTCAATAATCACTATCTATCGAATGTCATACAATATACAGTATTAATTACTGCTTATAATTCTCCTCAAAATGATTATCCGTCGGTGTGGTAATAAATAAAAAGATTTATTAAAATCTTTTCATTAACAAACTTTGCAAGTACGTGAAACAACTGATGTATGCGCTGTATTAACGCGATTCGTTCGGCTCATCTCGTTTACTTTCGATTTTCGTTCGCGTGCTATCATTGTATTGAATTGTTGATTTTAGTAGTTGTGTTAGATAACTTCTGAAAGATGTTTTAATATAATTATAAATAATTTTATAATTATTGTTGGTGTCTGAAATAACCATAAGTAATATTACTGTACTACTGAACACCTTTTACTTTAATTATGGCAGAAATAATGGATAACTTCTGATGAATCCAATTGAACTATTTCCTGATTCAATGGACTACGTAAAAATCGCCTCTTTGTAACTACTCTTCTCTCTTTGTAACTACTCTTCTCTCTTTGTAACTACTCTTCTCTCTTTGTAACTATTCTTCTCTCTTTGTAACTACTCTTCTCTCTTTGTAACTTCTCTTCTCTCTTTGTAAGTACTCTCTCTCTCTCTCTCTTAACTCTTTGTAACGGTTGTCTACACGAAATCTCAGAGGTTTGGGCTTCCATGAGGTTTTCTATGGTCAGATTTTTGTGATAAATAATGTACAATTATGAGAATAGTTAAAAGGAAAAAAAAGAAAGCGATAAAGTCGCCCATTGTTTATTTTGTAGTGTTTGATTTATGTTTTGTTATGTATTTTGTGGTGTACAATAAAGAATATATCAATAAATACATGCTTCCATAGTAATATTATAACTTTGTCTGTCTGTCTGTTACCTTTTCACAACTTAGCGGCTGAAAGAAATTTGACCTTGACCTGACTTAGGCCATAGGATACTTTTTACCTCGATAGTACGTTGCCATGACATAACTTCCGACCTCCATGCGGGCGAAGCCGCAGGCAAAAGCAAGTATAATATAATAACGTGAGTACCATGGATTCGTTTATTATCATTACTATGTATGTTGACTTGAAAGCATGGCAGTTGAGACTATGTCATGCTCACTTAATTGTCTCACTGTTGGTGGCGCGTGTGTTGGATCATTCGGCTCCCTACAAAATGGTTGAGCTGGATGGTGCTGATCCACGCATCATGTTCGTGAACGAGCCCCGTCAATTGATACTGGTCATCTATTAATTGCCACGGCTTATTTTTATTATTCTTATATTTTGATTTTGGTCCTTGGTCTCACATAAAGAAGCAACAAGAGTAATGTACCAAGGATTTAGTAATATCTTGATTTAAAAAGAGTGTCCTTGGAGTTTCTTACCGGTTCTTCTCCATAGAGGTCTACGTTTTGGAATGGGCAACTAGCTTCAACTTTCTGACTAACTGACCGACTCTTTGACAATTCAAAAGTGCCCGTAAATGGTTTAATTGAAATAAATGCTATGAGTTTGAGTTTTGAGTTTAAAAAACAGAATACTAAATATATAAAGCTTAGATAAATAACAAAGATAAATGCTTTTCTAATAATGATCGTCGTCGGAAGTTAGTAATTTTGAACAATAGATGTCTTCCGGTAGTTGTGATAGTATAAAGAACGATTTATTTTTACGATTACATTATACCATTTTAGGTAATGGTCTGTTTAACTGTGTCAATGCACATGAATCGAGAGAACAGCACTGTTATTTAGAAGATCTGGTAATCTTTATAATAATAATAATTAAAATAATAATAATAAATTAAAATAATAATTGTTATGATATAATGTCATGCAAAGACAATAGGAACAAAGACTCGGTGGCCGTTATTACAAAACGATGTCTATCTTAAAACCTGGGTTTAAACCAGGAAGTCATTTTTGAATTTCGAACTTTTTTATGTTACAATTACAAAACCTGACTTTAGAACCTATTTGTCAATTATGTATTAAAAACTTTACCTTACTCGGAATAAAGTTCAAAATACAATTAATGGTTTGATGGTTTTGGTTTGGACTTATGTTGGAAATCGTTCTGTAATAAGATGGAAATTAGATGACAGAAGCCTCACTAGTCTTCAGGTCTTCTTCAATCCTCTAGCGATTCAAATTTATGGAAAACTTTTCTAAATGTAACCATCCGTAGGACGAATTTCACCAATTAAACTAAACGCGATCAGCAAATCTAAAAAAGCGATCAAGAGCCGTCTGTCAGTGACAATATTCCACAACAACGAGAGCTGTCAGTGTCAGACAGCTTTGAAAGCGTTTTAGATGACATTTGATCACTACATCTAAGGGCCCGTTGTTTAATACATAGTTAAAAATAACAAATGAATGATGATGATGTATGATGAATAGTCAATTTGACAATTAGTCACTTAACAATAGTTAAAGTTTAACTACTCTGTCTAGGCATAGTTAACTTTCATAGCCAATTGTCAATTTTTAACTATACTCAGCTTAACCGTTTGTCAAACCATGTCACTTTTAACAAATTGTTAGTTTAACTAACGCATTTTAACTATTAGTATGTTTGATCAAACTACGGGCCCTTAAACGCGTCCACTTGCATTGGTGAAATTTGTCCTATTGATTTGGTTATGAGTAGATAGTATTGTACGTGAAATTTTCAGCGTACGGCTTCGTCGTAAGCAAATAAGTAGGTGCATGCAGCCCAATAATGTTTCTGGTAACTGGAACCCAGCCTTCTCTGTGAGAAGAAGCGAGCCTTTGTTCGATCAAATTAGTTAAATACTTTATGTTAAAATGAATTAAAATAAATAATTATAGTATATGTTGTTACCATGGAATACCATGGATTATTCAGTTTAATCGATAGAAGAAAAGTTAAATAGGAAAAAATGGTTTGGGTTGTTTATCAGATTTGTATTTAATTAAATATGAATTTCTAAATATATTGCCTGCTGCTAAACGTGCCGAATTTTGCTTAATATCACGTCAAATATGGTCCCTCGAGCCGGATCCAATTCACCCCGCGGGCCCAGTGCGGGTTGGTAAAAATATTATATGGCCTAACCCATCTACAAATACCTAGTTTCTCTCCGATCGTTATCAAGATCAACAATTAACGCAAACAACAAGCGACTGACAACATATTGCGCCATTTAATCCACCATCCAAATACTTAACGTAGCAACTTATTAGGAATTTAATTTTTTAATTAAAATTCTTTGTAACATTTTAAAAGATATAGTAGAGTGATAATATTTGTTAAGAAATTCCTGACTGCCTAGACAGGTAACAAGTTAGACAGTTTTAACGATAATTCAATTTAGTTACATTAAGTTACTTTCACCTTGAAGGAAAAATACCGTACAGAAAGACAAACAAGTGAAGATACTTAAGGCGCTACCCGGAGCAAAACCTTGCGATAGTGCGTTATTCAGAGGTTAATAACTCTTTAATTAAGAGTAATAAACTACATCTAAAAGCACATTATTCATGTTCGGTATCCTATCATCACATTGCACGTTCTTACTTGTTTTTATGTGTTATAAATACATTTAATATTCCCTTGTTAAACATTGACTTAAATTATTGATTGCATGCATCTTTTGCTAAAGTTAGAGTTCTAATAATTTGAGGATTACACTAATGGATAGATCATTTTAAATTTTAAATAATTCACGTTATATTTGATTTCAAAAGATCGCTTGTCTTTTTTTATTAAAATAATTCCACAATTTTTGTGAAGTCTATGATAAATGGGCGTGCGCAGGGAACGGGACAGAAAAGTGACGGGTCAGAGAATGACCGAACGCTAAAGGTCGTTTGGTCGGGGAAGCGTCTTAAGGCGCGGTAAGAAGCTAGGTAACTGACAATAGCGCATCGTGGCAACAAACGAGGTTCAAAACAGCGATAGAATAGAATAGAATAGAATAGAATATTTATTGAATAAAAACGTTACAAAAAGGGTACACTTAGTCAATAGTAAGATTTGTCAAACAATAATTAATAATGCTTAAAAATAAACTAAAGCTAAAATATGTTTAGAACAGGTGCAAGTAATGATTGTTCGGAATTACAATGTAAGGTAGCGACCTACCCGATCTAGGTTAATTCAAACCTGTGTTTCAGGCCATCACTTTACAATTCAATTAAATTGGAACACTCAAATTTAAAGTAAAATTGATATAAAATGTATTAACAACTATGAGAAAAAGCATATTGGTACATTATTATCTAAAACTAAACCTATGTAAATATACAAAAGTAAATATTTACGAGGGACTAAATTATCATCATGACAAAATTTCTAGAAGTTTTTCTGTGTCTGTGTAGTTGAGTAGCGCTAAATGCTCTGATAACATTTTACTACATTTTTTATAACTTATACTATAGAAGCTTAGTAACTTGTTGAGCCTATTATACAGAAAAGGTCCTAAAAACACATAAAATTTATTTGCAAACGCATGTCTAGTTTGAGGCTTTATGCAAACCAAGTCCTTCCTTCTCTCTCACCTTTGATGTTAGTTCAATCGAATGACCCCCAAAATAAAAATAAGCTTGCAGTTTTAATTAAATTAAAAAATAAATGCACTGCTCCGAGGAATAATTTTTAGGTATTCCTTTAGTTGATTGAATTCCCTTTATTATCATTACATAAAATATGATAGTTAACGCTCAACATTTTGAGAATTATGCGACGCAAAATATATTTTTGGGCTGATTTACGATTTTTTTATCATGATACTATTTATTTATTTATTTGCATGAATTATTTTTGATTAATTCCTTTCTTTAAGCATTTGAAAATACACATTTTTATATGGCTTGTAATATGTACCAACACGCCTAACTGTGCGACAAAAAACTAAGCGATTTATGGTGTCCTCCGTTTGGGCAGCGCCTTAAGTACCTACATCCGGCGCTCCCTGGGCATGACTGCCCACTCTACCAACCAGCGGACTAGTAAGGCTTTTTACCATAACGAGAGCTAGTGTCATATAGCTACTGCTGCTAAGCAGGGTCGTCTTTATTTCTGTGTATTACATTTGCCTTTATTTCATCCTCTAGTTTTTTAGAGCCTGTACTTCTGCAGTGAGACAACCATACATATTTGCCGGTAGATATTAAAGTCTTCTTATCACACAGAGTAGGCATGTTACTGAGCATTGATGAACCCGAATCCTCGAGCTTGAGAGGGCAGTTCAACAAGACCACTGGGAAAAAACACTTTAATGTCATCATTTTATGTGTTTTGTTGACTGCCCCGTTAGTCTGAGCGTGGGGTCCTGGGTTCGATTCCCAGGTCAGATGGTTTTTCCATTAGGAATTTCTCAGTAGCAGCCCGCAGATTGAAAGTTGGTGGTGTGACACCGCTGTGCCTCGGAAAGCACGTTAAGACGTTCGTCCTACGCCTGATCTCTCCCCAGTCGTGTTGGATTGCCACCCCATTGGAATAAGAAAGTAAAGGAACAGAGAGTGCACCTGCGTTTGCGCACACACTTGTGCACTATATTATCTCCTGTGTACCTGTTTAATATCCGTTGAGATAGGCCATTGTGACCGAAATCGGTTGGGAGGATTATAATGTCATATAAACTTCGTCGGAAATACTTACAAGTATCAACAAAGTACTAATGTCAAGCTAATCAGGAATGCAGTATTAACGCGCAAGTAAAAGTGCATGAGAAGACAAGTAGCAACGCCTTTTAACTTGACCAACCCGTTATCCCGTGTTTACGTTCAAAATAAGAAAATAGCAAGTTTTTCCATCCTTCATTGAGAATCAATGAAGGAAAAACTTGTACATTTTCTTTTGCTGGAACAAATTAGCGATAAATCAATCAACTTAGACCACCGCAGTTCAACTGCAGATCAGTCGCCATCCGTTTAAATTTTTCTAATATAAATGATAGATAAATAAGTAGATACTTAAGGGTAAAAAAGTTGCCTGTATTGCAACCACTGTCTCTACCGAAACAAACGCAACAGAATTTATATGAAACTAGCTCATAGTTTTTAGGGTTCCGTATTGAACAAGGAACACTTATTGTTTCACCATGTGCGTCTGTCCGTCCGTCCGCAGCTTAGCTCAGAGAGTCTTAGTACTAGATAGTTATAATTTGGCATGGATATACATGTTAATCACGCCGACAAAGTGGTAAAATAAAATTATAAAAAACATATTTTTTTTGGGTACCCCTTTGCACGTAAAATAGGGATATAGTTTTTTTCTCGTCTATCCCTTGGTGTGGGGTATCGTTGGATAGGCTATTCAAAAATATTACGGGTCTGTGAAAACCATTTTTCGATTTAGGGATCCGAAGACTATGTGGGTCATTGTTGCTTTTTTTTTTCTCTTTTCTGGTAGTTTTAATCTTAGTCTGGCAGTTTGAGTAATTTTTGTGGCCTACCCAAATGTCCTTTCTTTGGTATTGTTCGTTGAATCGTTGAGCTCCTTAAGTTCTGAGTTGAGCTGCACGATTACTGACAAATGCGTGCACTGACTGGACAGGTCCACTCAATCTGTGTGGTTTTTCCTCAAAATACCATTTCAGACAAATCTACATGGTCTTCACATGATCTGACCAAGATTATGTCTGGACTTTAAAAGAGACTGTGACCTCTGAGTTTGTTTCGGCCTTTCTTCTCAGAGTAGTCAGATAGGAAACGCCGACCTCATCTAGTTTTAAAATATCATTGACGTGTAAAAGTGTTTGTACAAACCTATTTACAGAAATAAAATCATTTATCATTTATCGTTTGCGTAAAATTAAGCTTCATATTGCTTATTTTTGTTTAAGTCAAGTGTCCCCCCTGCCAGCTAAATGGTTGCTTTTGGATATGTGAAAAATTTCACGGCAGTACCTAGTATATAATTGAAATTAAAAGGAAAACTATCACAGCTAACTAGACTTACAAGTTTACGAGTAATAGTCGACCAACTTACATTTGCAGTTGGAACTTAACGGAGAACATGTTATTCAACTACAATGTTAAGTCTACTTAGCTGTGATAGTTTTCCTTTTAATTTTGATTATATACTACTGCCGTGATTTTTTTCATCCCAACTACGGAACCGTTCATTGTCCGTGGTCCGACACTCACTTGGCCGGTTTTTAATACAAAATATAAGTATACAGAATGAAAGAGGAGACTATGCCTTCTCCAGCGCCCATGTTATCTGTCAAATTTCACAACGATCGATTCAGTCGTTAAGGAGTAAGAAGGTAACAGATGGACAGAAAGACTTTCGCATAATTATATAATACAAGCTGACCCGACAGACGTTGTCCTGTCTTAACTATGAATGTCATATGTCGTCTAGTTTTAGTTTTGACTATTGACTAAAACTATCGACTCATTTATCAACCGATCCATCTGTGTTAAACGATGTTTGCAGCGCGCATTCTGTCAATCGCTGACAGTTATTTCAAACAACTGACAGTTATGTTAAATTAATATTGGTGTTAAGTTTTCTTAAATTTTGTAACGTTCCGATCAGCTTCCTTATTTTTCTATTTCATAAGATCCTTCTCCTGACAATAAAGAACACCACAAAAAAAATATGTGAAGTCGATCCAGCCGTTCACGCGTGATGGCGTGACCAAGGGAAATAGGGATTCATTTTTATATATATAGATAATATATATATATATATATATATATATATATAGATTAAGTAGATATGGAATATCAGTCTGTCAGATGAGTTTACCGCGACTTATCTATGTAGAGGTGTAGAACCTTATCCTGATTCCATTGTCAGGCGTATTCTTGGTAGTACCCTACTTTGATGTCTTAAGGATGATTTCCACCAAACGGCTCGCATCGCATCGGATCGGAAAGGATACGAACGGATGCGGGGACAGCTTTCGCGTCCGGCAGGATTTCGACGCATACGATTGGCTCCGTACCGTCGCGCGTCGCTTGCGAACGCATCAGTGTCTGCGCGTAGTTTAATAGTTTAATTCCTACCGTGTTGACGTGTTCTATTTTTTTTTAATGGTTGATGTTGACGTAGTAAGTATTGTTGGCTATTGCATTAGAAGAAGAAAATAATCATAAAACACAGAAGAGGAAAAGAAAATTTTGTATTTATGATTTATGGCAAAAGCGGTGTAAGGTTGGCACCCGGCTTTGGGCGCACGCGACGCCAAAAGGATCCGATCGGATACGACGACAGGCGAACGGAGCCGAACGCACATCGCAGCATATTTTCGGCTACGATTGCGTGTCGTGGAAGACGCCCGCGGTCATGCTGCTGTGCGCGACTTACTAAAATAGACTTTAAATACTGTGTACACGATTAAATATCGTTTAAAGATTGTAAAATCCGTTCCGATCCGATGCGATGCGAGCTGTTTGGTTGAAATCATCCTTTACTAATATTTTCACTACATCAAGAGCGTGCTGTCACGAGAAAAGACTTGTTTACGTAAAAAAATGATAGCCTTGGAATTAATCTCCGATTTAATATTCTCTCAATCTTGCAAATAACTTGCGGTTATATACAGTGCCAATGAACTTGAGAGTTCATTCATTTCCGTCTCGTCGTGAACGGAAACTTATCTCGTTTTTAGGAAGAACGCACAATGCGTTCGAAACGACGATGCATGGAAAAATTACCAACATTTAAATCAGTTCTCATTTTAGTAGATATCGACTCTCATTTTAAAATTCTATATAAACAGAATGAGGGGCTCATGGCTAAATAATAAAAGCCGCACGGGTCGATCGAAGGTTAAGCTGCGCTTGCCACGGTCGGTTCATGGATGGGTGACAATCCATTACATATGAAGATCCCTCCGTGGCTCGGAAAGCACGTTAAGCCGTTGGTCCCGACTGTCATTCGTGGTTGTGGAGGTCAGATAGGCAGTCGCTCCATGTAAAATACTGGTATTCAGCTTCATTCGGTTAGACTGGAAGCTGACCCCAACATAGATGGGGAAAGTTAAGGCAGATTGATTGATGTAAACAGAAAGTCCTAACCATCTGTGACTTTATGTAGGTACTTATTCATAATCGAAGTAACGGACGAGTTAGTAGTCCGTCTAGAAGGACGAAAATACGGAAACGGAATAATTTATTAATGTGAAGGTGTGATAGAAATCACACCCTCACAATAATAATTATTCAAAGGACAACAATTTATACAAATGAATAAACAGAATTACAATACATTATGTAAGGTAAATAAAAATAATTTAAAATATTTATGTAAATTTGCAGATAAAATAATATTTATGTAAGCGAAATGTTACTATCTTATTAGCGACATTGATTATATAACAACTTAATGATCTCCTTAAACAGGGCTTCCTCTCTCCTACCCTTTTGCTGTGGCCTACAGGAACCATAATGATCTCAATTATATTAGTTACCACCTAAGCAGGTACACATTATGAAGAAGCAATGAAAATATTGAGTATTGAGTATAACGGCCACGTTTTTATAAAACTCCCTCGCCCGAGCCCCCGCGTCGCATCGTATCGCCCGCCTGCGCTCTTATTTCTTTTTCGCTTGAGGCTTACAAGAGCTAAAGCGCGGTCACTGTCGGATTGCATAGAAAAGAAAGAGACGCGCGATGACACAACGCTGGTAATTTATTGCAAAATATGAAGCAATTATGGATTTACAAAAAATCTATTCATTGGACTAAAAAATTAAAACACTATTACTTGTAGAATAATCTGACAAAAAATCTGAATGTTTGCATGTATATTAATTAGTATGGTTTTCAATCGTTAAAAAAATTGTTAGAGGTATATTCTATCATATCAAGTAAATTGTATTATTTTTTCAACACACTATCTAACTAGCATATATCCAAGAGAATATCATATATTTTTCTGATTTTGGTTACTGCAGTGGATCTTATATTTTTTGGCCTTATAAATTTGCGTTTAGGTCATGTAAGCCCCTTAATCATCGGCTCCTATAACCTACCTCAAGAATTGGGCTATCAAATGCAATACGATTTTTTTTAATCCGACTGATAGTTCTAGAGATTAATATACTCAAAGTAAAATAACATACAAAACTCTTCACCTTTATAGGTATAGATACCTGACGATGTTTGGGTGTATATAGGTACAACTCTGCCTAACCCTCGGTGGTTACAGGCGTTATATTATGTGAAGGTTATATTTGTTTGTTTCATCACCATCATCAGCCTACAGCAGCCCACTGCTGGACATAGGCCACTCCTACTGCACGCCATTTAGCTCGATTTTCGGCAACTCTCATCCAACTGCTACCAGCCACCCTGCGAAGATGTTCGCTCCACCTAGCCTGAGGGCGTCCTACCTTACGTTTACCGATTCGCGGTCTCCGCTCAAGAACACGTCTACCCCAATGGTCATCAGTTCTACGGCTCATATGGCCACCCCAATGCCACTTCAGCTTGCTTATTCTGTGAGCTATGTCAAAAACTTTGGTTCTCTGCCGGATCACCTCTTTCCGGATTCTTTAAATATTTGTTTGTTTGCATGTTTATTAGTCGGTAGAGTCTCCCGTGGCACATTGACTACATGCAATCGTCAAGCCTCGTCATTCGAAAGATACGAATTGTCACATTGTTGATTTTTATTTGTTAATGTTTTAACGGAAGTGAGTAAACATGATTGTTAAATATTTTTACGTTTATTAATTGTTGCTGGTGGTAATTAAATATAAAGAATGTCACTGTGTTGTTATGTTTTCTCATGAAATACTATTTTACTTCCTTTACGATGCTAGTATGTTGGAAGTACTTTTATTTCTTTACACTGTACCTCTGGATCATACCTTAAGAGGGCGCACAACGGTCCACTGCGCTACTCCTTTGTAAAAATATTATCTCGTTAAAGTTTATAATAGGTATTAAACCTTAACTTTATTAACTATTAACTAATATTAACTTACCGAGGGTCCTTACAACCCGTTATTCATAATTCCATCTCGGTCCGCAGATAATACTTTTTATAGGAGTGGCGCTAGTGGACCGTTGTGCACCCTCTTAAGTCTGAGTTTTAATTAGCTGCAGTAAAATGACACAAATGCAGAGGTATGTTTTATAACTTTGATGATAAATAATCGCATATTCATTAAATTCAAATTAAATAATTTATTAAATACACATACATACATAAACTCACGCCTTCTTACCATGGGGGTCCTTTTGCCTCGTTTCTTTTATTCACTAAATAACACATGAAAATTTATTTATTTATTTATACAGTAACAGAAGTACATACACATACATTATATATTTAAGTTGGTGCCAACATAAACTCATTAGAGTTACAAAATGACAATTATAATGTACCTAAAGTCTGAATTGTAATTAGCTGCAATAAAATGACACTTCTTGAACTCTGTATGTCTGTTTGTCTGTGTGTTCTTGAAGTCTGACTTTTAATTAGTTAAAATTTAGACTTTAGGTACATAATATATATAATTGTCATTTTCGTGTGATTTAATTAATAATTTAATTGGAAATTTGAATTGAATGAATATGCGATTATTTAACATCAAAGTTATACAACATACCACATAATTGGCTGGGGAAAAAGTTTCTTCGCATTTTTTAAGAAAATTCAAAACATTTTTTAATATAGTTTATTTACATTTAACTAAAGTATGTAGGTACCATTTTGTTCGATAACTTTTTGCCATCTTGTAGGTAGGGACATGATCCCATTGCTATAGAAATTTTGGGACTTCTGATCAAAATACCGCGACAAGTAGTTTTGGCAGTCCTCTCGTGATGTTAACCCGACACTGCCTAAAGAATTCTGAAGAGACCGAAACAGGTCGAAATCTGAAGGTGCAAGGTCAGGACTATACGGCGGATGCATTAACACCTCCCAGCCAAACTCTCTTAATTTTTGCTGAGTGGCTAAAGATGTGTGAGGTCTAGCGTTATCATGATGAAAAACCACACCCCTTCTGTTGATTAATTCCGGCCGCTTTCTCTGAACTTCTTGCTTTAATCTCATCAGTTGTTCGCAGTAGAGTTTAGAATCGATGGTCCTGCCTGGTGGTAACAGCTCATAATGAATAATGCCCTTCCAATCCCACCACACACACAGCATCACCTTGTTGCGAGTTAACCCGGGTTTCGCCACAGTCTGTGAAGCCTGACCGGCCTTTGACCACGACCTTTTTCGCACGTTCTTGTCGTACGTGATCCACTTTTCATCACCAGTTATCAGGTTCTTCAAAAATGGTTCGGTTTCATTACGTCGTAATAAAGAATCACAAATGAGTACACGGTTCATTAGGTTTCTTTCAGTGAGCTCGTGAGGTACCCAAATATCGAGCTTTTTTGTGTAGGTACCCAGTTTTTTTCAAATGTGCCAAAACTGTTTTGTGGTCAATTCCCAGTTCTTCAGCTACGTCGTAACTACTGATATCTTTTTCTTGCTCCACTTTTTTAAAAATGGCATCCATTTTATCCAAAGATATTAAATTATTTACTCAACAATAGACGGGACATAGCGAACAAAATCGTAATCCGATACATTTGTCCTAGTGGCCAAAAGTCGTTTAGTCTAGCGTGGTACGCCTACATGCCGCTCTAATTTTGCTATATTATGCTAGATGGCGTCACTGAGACAGAGATCACAGTTTTTCTATGACATTTCTTCGCATAGCATCCTATAGTATCTTAAATCTCTTTGATTTTATCCGTAATAGGGCGACCAGAGCGACGTGCATCTTTGACATCAAAATTTCCGGATTGAAAACGCTTAAACCAAATTTGTGCTACTCTCACAGACACCGCACTAGGTCCATAAACATCGCAAATTTATTTCGCGGCTTGCGTTGCATTTTTACGTTTTTTGTAGTAAAATTTTAAAATGTATCGAATTTCTTCATTAGATTCACTCATCATGACAGTACGAAAAACAAATGAAAATCACACATTTTCCTAATTTGAATTTGGAATTATGTTCTTTAAATTTTAAACTTTCAATGATACCAAAAACAGCCAGATACAAATAGTATAGCCAAAGAGATTCTATTACAAGTTCATACATACTATAATGCGAAAAGACCTTTTCCCCAACCTAATAATAACATAATATTACGCCAATATTTCTGGAAGGGGTGGACAGTGATGTTTAGGTACCTACTTTAATTCAGTACCCTAGGACCCAGAACTCCCACGTAATAGGGGGCGAACCTATTCCTACTAACTAGGCACAAATACAGATTTCAAATAAACAATCAAGTAATTAAGTATTTATCTAACTGTTATTAGTATTTAATATACCTATATATTTATAATATTTACCATTTATTCATAATATTTAATATTTATTTATATAATTAATATTTATTTAAGTATTTATGTAACTCTTTGTTTTTTATTAATAACCTCGTTGGTCTTGTGGTCGCAAGCGCTACAGCTAAGCATGAGGTCGTCAATTTGATTCCCAGATCAGGCAAAGTGTTATTAGGTTTTTCCATTAGGAATTTCTCAACAGTAGCCCGGAGTCTGGGTTTGTGCCCGGTTGATGGCAATAGGCTCGCCCCCTATTACATGGGACTTAAACATAACTGGCGAAATGTGGGTGTGCCCTACTATAGGTACACCTCTGCCCTACCCTTCGGGGATTGCAGGCGTGATGTTTTGTTATGTTGTTTCTTATTCTTAATTACAAAAGATAATAAATTGCGATGTTTAGTATCCGTCTCAGCTTAAATCCGGTAAATAAAGATTTGTACGAATTATAAAAAAAAAACTTGTCTATACCGTAAATAGCATAATTATTTTAATCGCAGTTTCCTTTTCACTCTTATTTGAAGGACGTTCAAGCACTTATTCACGTGGTTTTGCTGTGGAATGCTTTAACTGAGACTGACTTCATTTTATTTTTATCGGCACCCTTTTTGCTAAACAAACTATTAATCACAATTTGAATCATTTTGAAGCCTACATATGTTCGAAAAAAATGTTTGCTCAACAACGTAAATAACGCAATGAATGTTGTTGAACTGTCAAAATTAACGCCATTCCTACTGTTACTGTGTTAAGCAATGCAGGTTGAAAATTAGGATTTTGTAAAATACATATTAATCTTCTCTTTTTATTGCGTTCTGCATCGTTCTCACATGTATAATTTCAACATGAACGATGTAACCAATATTTTGTCACCATATTTTGATTTAAAAGAGTATCCATTGAGTTTCTTGCCCGTTTTTCTCCATAGTTACCTACTACGCTTTGGAATGGGCAACTAGCTTCATCTTTCTGACTGACCAACCCCTTGACAATTCAAAAGTGCCTGTAATTAGTTTATTTGAAACTAGCTGGTGCCCGCGACGTCGTCTGCGTGAACGCTATACAGCACCAAAAATACCTACGATTATACCTTTTAAAATAACATTAATTTACCCGTTTCTTCTTTACATTTCATATCTACAGAAAGTGCAGTAACAGAGGGAGACTGTCTTTTATAAAATTGACCTTCAAAAAGTGCTGATTTTCAGCCTGCTTTGAATAAATGACTTTATGGTGATTCTGCTGAATTAAGTCAGAAGTTGTGACTGAAGCAGATGGAGAAAATAAGGAATACAGAATAGGGGAGAAGTCCTATAAATACTTATATACTATTCTGTATGTAAGTATTTAAAGGACTTCTCGATAAACAACATTAGTGGTTTGGCTCTCCGCAGCCAAAATGTAAAGAGAGTCAGGACTGGTGACGCGGGAGCAAGCGACGTACAGCTGCCATGTGAGAAGCAGCTCGTCCTGAGGTCGACACCCGCTGCCCTTAGTGTCTGCCCCTGCGACTTATTGATGGTCATCGCGAAGCAAACTATAATTATATGGCATGCTTAATTTTCCTCTTTCTTCGTTATTTAGCCCAAATTGCTTACAGCGTGCCGTTTTCGAGTTTAAATTTTGTTATAAATGTATACAGTTATTTTTGAGTTCTGATTGTTATTACATACAGACAAACTCGATGAATTTTATAAGAAATAGATGAAGCAGCTTAAAACTTATATAAACACATTTTTTTTAATTGTCTTGCTCATCTCTGAAACAAATTAACGATAAAAAAAAAAATTCTCTTTGGTCTAGTGGTCGCAAGCGCTACTGCTGAGAATGAGGTCCTGGGTTCGATTCCCGGCTCGGGCAAAGTGTTATTGGGTTTTTCCATCCGGAATTTCTCGGTAGCAGCCCGGAATCTGGATATGTGCCCGGTTGATGGCAATAGGCTCGCCCCCTATATTACATGGGACTTAAACATAACTGGCGAAATGTGGGTGTGCTATAGGTACACCTCTGCCTAACCCTCAGGGGAATACAGGCGTGATGTTATGTTATGTTAGTTTTAAGAAGAAAATGCACAACTCCATCTATGACTCATAAAAACAACTATTAACCTGGCCAACATGATCAAATTTAAATTATTCATATCCAAAAAGGGCGTACACATGTAATTCGACTTGATGTTTTTGAAATCTCATTATTGGCGCTACTTTAAAATTGTCTGGATACTACTTATATTCATTTAATTATGTTTATCGGCCTAAGTTACTCATAATGCGTGATTTTTATAGTGTGAAGCTAGCTTATTCAAACAACATTCAAATATGTGTCGTTAGACTACACGTTGTTACAGAATGCGTTGAAGAAATAAAGGTTCACTGCTCGTTCCCCGTAGCTGATAGCGTGATAATATGTAGCCTATATGTTGACCCAACTTCTTAATAACATTCGTGCCAAAGAAATAAATCCATGCAGTACTTTTTGAGTTTATCCCGGACATATGTACATACAGACAAACAGACAAAAATTCAAAAAACTATATTTTTGGCTTCGATATCGATTGTAAATCACACCCAAGTATTCTTAAAAAAAAAAATTCAATGGTCAGTTTTGACTTTCCTACCATTTTATTATTATGTATAGATGTATAGATATATAGATAGTGTCGCTGAGCTCTTGGAGTTCCACAGAAGGTGTTTCAGATCTTCAAATTTATTCTCTCAGCAGAAAATGCTCATCACGTGGAACAATTTTTGCTATGGTGCCATTTTTGTATCTCTTATAGTTTAGCTGGTCTGTTGTGGTGCATCAGGTGTTCAAGTTTCCAAGATAAATTATAGCCTATATGCTGCTCACAACAAAAAAAAAACGTTCAAATCCGTCCAGTACTTTTTGAGTTTATCCCGGACATACATACAGACAAACAGACAAAAATTCTAAAAAAAAAAATTTTTGGCTTCGGTATCGATTGTAGATCACACCCCAAGTATTCTTTTAAAAAAAAAATTAATGTACAGTTTTGACTTTCCTACCATTTTATTATATGTATAGATAAATGCTTTGAGTTTTGAGTTTTTGAGTTTGAATCTCGCACCCTAATACTTTGGACTTAAAAACATAACTGGCAAAATGGGGTTGCACGTTCAGGGAAATGAATTCTTAGCAAAAGGACTATAACTTAAATTGTCGGTATAGCGCTACAAGGTTATTTTGGCGCGCGGCCAATATCGGAACTAGCGACGCCATTTTGTTTTTTGAATACATTTCAAGTGACATTTCACAACACTACAAACTGCTCCTCTCTACAACGGTTATTCTAGCGCGAAAAGATTTTTGTACAGTCCAATCCCAGTTATAAATGACTTTATTTCTGTAAGTAGGTTTGTACAAACTCTTTTACACGTCAATCATATTTTAAAAACTAGATGAGGCCGGCGTTTCCTATTTGACTACTGTGAGAAGAAAGGCCGAAAGAAACTGAGTTATTTTGCATCACTGTCAATATCACAATGATCTTTAATCCCGTGACAATAAGGTTGCTGTTGGGTTGCTGAATCTGTGAAGTCTGTCAAAATCACAGTGATCTTTGTTATTGTTGTAATAAGGTTGCTATTGGGTTGCAGCTGTCAGAGGTAAAATATAACTGTAAAGCAATGTATATTCAAATCAGAAGTGTCATTTATTGACAGTTGTATGAAATGACTGTATTAAGGCGACTTGGCGTAGGGTGTCATGTAAACTGTGAATTTGCTTAAGGGGGATGCGCCAAGGTAGCGCGCGAAATTAAAATTTTCTTACACTTTTTACAATTTGCAGGTCCTTATCAGGTTGTATGGTGATCTAAATATGATTCGCGACCGTATCAAATATGGCTTTACAGAATTATAATCATTAGAATCAGCAATACAACTCCTTAAGTTAGAATTGCCCTCAAATGTCATGATTTCATGAAATAGTCATTCAATAGGGTAATATGAACTTATAGAGATGTATTGCTGATTCTAATGATTATAATTCTGTAAAGCCATATTTGTTGCGGTCGCGAATCAAATTTTATTCAAAATACAAACTGACAGTGACCTGCAAATTGCATAAAACGTAACAACATTTAAATTTCGCGGGCTACCCTGAAGATTCCGCCTTAACAATTAATTTCCTTCTACTACTTACTTACGGGAGAAAACAGATGTTAGTTTTAAACAATGATGTTATATAGGACTAGATCAGCAGTGTACAGCACCAATGCGTTGCCACGTCGTATATGTCCGCAAGCATATCTGACTTCAGTCGTCAGCTTGACGTCAATTGAGCGATTGCTTAGCGCAAAAATAATACAAAATTGTGAAATATGCGATTAATATTTGTATGACACGGTCTGAAAAGATCAATAAAGTAATTGGTGTTTCATTTTATAAATAAATTTGCTCAATTTTATTCAGATTATCCAAAAGAACACTACGACACGAAATAAATTTATCAAACATTGTTTTTACCATCAGTGTTACCTGTAAAAATGATTTTGATTTTGCCAGACTGTTGGGAGTTTAGTGAACGACGAATGTATGTTTCTGTAAGTCTAAAATATTATTATAGTCTCTTTGGTATAAACATATATATTGTACACTACATATATATTGTATAAATGATTGTACTTAGAAATAATATCATTTCATTTTAAACAAAAGTTTTTTGCCACGATCTTAATAGTTTTGAAATATAATATTTACGATAACGCATTCGTTTTTATTCTTCCTATATGTACCTAATCCTTGTCAGTTTCTTTAAATCTTTAATCTATTGAAAGTTCCATAATACAAACTATCTATAGAGTACCTAATTGATTAAATAAATACGTTAATTCATACTGGGGAAATTATGTTGATCATGGGCAACTCTGGCCGTTTTTCCGATAACAATGTCTTGTCTCATTCCAATGTTATTAGTTTGACGATAGAAGAAATGAGACAAACATAGATTATTTTGACAGATTGACATAATAGTATCGGCTTCAAAGCTACGACTTTAAACTCGTAAGTGGTTACGTTTTTCTGATTTTTTTAGTACGACGTTGCTCCTCTAGTATTATATAACCTCATTGGTTTAAAATATGTTAAATATTCTAGAAATGAAAACTGAGAGTTTAACTTTACCTCACATAACATTGTTGCGTGTGGGCTGAAAAGTAGACAACAGTTAATTTTAATATTATTTCTGACCTACATTACTATGTAAAACATTATTTATTTATGAGCCAGCCAAATGTATAATGTACTGATTCAGATATGACGATTTCATCTTTTCGTTTAGATATAATCCAGCTTTTACAGACTAGTTAGTATTCACACAGTGCCTTATTCAATCCTAACTATTTTCACAATCGTAAGTACCTACCCTTTGATTATATGTATAATCAAAGTACCTACCTACCATATACCTAATAGGGGGGCAAGCCTAATGCCGTACACCAGGCCCAAATACGGCGAAATTACTTAGATATAGGTAAACGGAAATGTGGATTTGACGATAATGGCACGGAATTGCGAGCACTTTAAAACGCATTCCACTTACACACTCTTAATTTATAGGTAGCTTAATTTGCTTCAAAATGTAGATATTCAAGACATAAAATGCTTTTTATCTCGCATTGTACACAAGACTGAAGACCAACAAACGCGTCGTAAACACCACATATGGTGGGAGGCGTCAATTCTCATGATACACGCGTGATGACAAGCAGTTAATATGATTTTACTTTTCCTCCCATCTATTAACCGTTTACAGCAAGAAAGAACAATCTGCCCACATTCTATCGCCATTAACAAACGGCAGAGGAGTAGATTTATCGGCACATTATCTGAGCACGCACTAGAAAGTGACGCGTGCGCATTTGTTCTTCATACTTTCATGTATATTTGTATGCGGTAGTATTCAACCTTAGGGATCAAGATTAGCATAGAAAGAACTGACTACTGACAATATGTGACTGACAATAAGATGGGACATCGTTTGTATGGTAATTTTTATGTAATACGTGGTTTAGTTTTGAATTGTGAGAAAGATTTAGAAACTATTGTCGGTTGCGAAAGTTGTTAGTTTTATGTACAAGTTTTAAGAACGAAAAACACGAGAAGAAGGGTTTAGAACACTATTCCAAAAGGCTTTCTATTCAAAATATAAGAACCATATAGATCTATAAATATAACGCACGTGAAAATTTCAACTGGTACACTTTTTCGTTTCTACAGATTACCTGTAGCAAACAGACCGAGAGAGACAGAAGTTGCGTCTATTTCTTGTGGGCACCCTTTGGGTACAGAATCCCTTAAAAGTACCTATAGTTACGCAGTAATTACTAATATCAAACTTGATCCGTTAATCCTATCGTCTATATCGAGCGATCATCGTGTAGCACTAACCAGCGCAAACGCATACTTTCTTAAATCATTACCGTCACGTGAAACCTAGCATTCTACCACCATATTGAAGTTGGTTACAATAATGTAGCAAAAACTAAGATAAAACATTAATATACGACTGCTAAGTAGACATTTTAAATGTCAGACTGTCTTAATAGAAGATGCAAAAATAATCATTGCACTTTGGTATTGTGAGATTTGTTCAGTGCCAGTAGCAGATTTGAGGGGTAATTGCATAATACAATCCCAATGCCAATCATTTTGACAATTCAACAACATTCACTGAGTTATTTTCGTTGTCGAGCAAACGAATTGAATGAAATGAATGTGATCGAAAGTATATTATGCAATTTGGATACTGTTTTTGCTCTGAGGTTCGTATTGTTAATGAAACAATTATTTAGCCTCAACAAAGTATCAATTGTTCGAGCTACAGTAGTCCATAGAGAATTGTATGTGAACACACACGACACCTATTACAATTAAGTAATATAAAACCTTATTTCAATACTCAAATCCACGTTATTTCAATTTCAGATAACAGTTACAGCATCATGCGCCAGAATAGAAAAACAAAACAAAGAAGTAGAAGAAGCACAAGATGGCAGAAAAATAAGGAAAAGAGAAGCAACTTTAATAATGGACTTTAATGGTAACCAGATGGATAAAATATTCAAAAAACCTAAAGTTATCTATAGGAGAATATCGATGTCAAGATTTGGAATTCCTAATAGAAAATATGGGCCACCAAGGCCAAAAAACAGGCCACTTAAAGTGGCCAGGAAACCTGGAAAGAAGGGCCGCCGCACAGGGAAGCCGAAAAAGACATCGCTGAAATATGGACATCCCCAGCCCAAACATAACACTTATCCAAACAAAAAGCGATTGGCAAAAAATAAAACAAAATACGGTGTTCCTAAGTATAGACCTAACAGCAGACCAGGTTTTGGACACATTGTGAAAATGCCACATTACTTCTTTACTGCGCCTGATACATCAGGCTTTGGTGAGCCACCATCGCATAATAAGTTAGAACACCAGACCCACAAACAAAGCTACGGCGAGCCACCCGTGGACTCTTACGGTGCACCTCTGAAACCAAGCATCAAAGACGTGTTCACAACATCCCATAGCTTCCAAGATTCCACACCACATGTCGACATCCATGACTACAAGCAGCAGGAACAACAATGGAACCATAAGTATGCTAGCTCTGACTCCAGTTACGCTTTCACAAAGAAACAACCGTCATACTCCAACTTCGTGACACCAACTCCTATAGATAGCCACATTGACTCTTTGAATCCAGTTGAAATAGACGAAAAATTGCAGGACAGCAAATTTTTTATCCGGAATAAGAGACCGTTCTATTTCGCGGATTCTAAAGTTGTAAACCAGCCGTGGAAAGCTAATAAACAGGATGAGTTTGATGACGAGATAATCGTGGGTGGACAATATGCTGAGCCTCCAGCGAGATATGTGCCGAAAATCCGTCAGAATTCGCCGATGTATGGGGATAATGAAGACGAGGATACATTCCCTGCCTTCCAAGGCTACGTAGATACTGATAACGCGCTATCAGCGAATAATTCACCTTACTTGAATTACAAGCACAGCAATATGGCTTTCAGTCCACAGAACCTAAACGATGCATTTAGTATAGTAGAAAAATAGTATTAGAGGAAGCGTTTTATTTTTGACTCAGGCATAGTAAAAGGAGAATGGGCGTATTTGCGAAGTTTAAGAAGAGAAAGTATGTGTGATATTTTTACGTGTGAAAATTCAAAATAATATTATGATTGTTGACGGATTGAAAAGGCAAAATAATTATTGTTGAGCCCCAGCCTAAAATCGTCCGTTAACAAACATTTGCTTTTCGGATGACCACGACATGTGTCGCAAGGTCCATCTTCCGAACGACCGATGGACGTGTCGTCAGGAAGACAGTGAAGTCAGGAAACCTGCGGGGTAAATGCGTAACACACTTACAGTAGGAATGGATTTTATTTTGACAGTTTAACAACATTCATTACGTTATTTACGTTGTTGAGCAGAGTTTTTTTCGAACATATGAAGCAATGGATTAGCAATACGCTTCCAAATTATTCAGATTGTGATTGATAATGTGTTACGCATTTAGGATGCAGATTGTCGAGAAGATTGAGATACGTCGTCATTCTGCCGTCTTATAGCCATTTTATAAAACGACTTACAAGGAATGACGGAATCGATTCGATTTTACGGTCCACTTTGTAATTGTTAGTAATTTCTTTTAACAATCAAGTTTCATGACCTTACATTTTGGATAGATTGATTTAGTAATTTTTGCTCACTGTCCTTCAGCAACCGCTTACAGCAAACCATTATTTTATTTTTTGAAGTAAGAGTGTCTTTCATATTTTGACAGGTGGCCGTTTAGACGAATGTACACATAAAGAGATAATCAATAAATAATTTAGAAGATAATGGTTAGTTCACTGACTTTCATAGTTGTCAACGAGTTTATGAGTTAAACTATGTACCTACCAAAAAACATTTTAAACATTGTTATCTGAGGAATTACTTGCCACTTATTTCATACAAAACTGTTAGATGTCAATTTTATTTCACAGATCTAAGATATCTGGGCTAGAAAAATCAGTTCTTAGAGGTTTATTTTTCAATCGTCCGATACCGAACTTACTTATAACTGAGGACTAAAAATGACTTTTTGATAGCGTAAGACAATATTTTCTTTTGAAAAGTGTACAATATTATTACACAATAAACGTATTTACATTCAAAATCTGTCGAACTTAAAATATTTCTTGGTTAAAAGGTATCTGATGTTAAAAAAATAGCCGTAGAGGCCTAATTTTCAATTGGCAAATACAAAATGATAAAAAATTATGTCAAATAGACGACCGGTAATTTTTAAAATAAAAGTTATCTAACTATTGAAAAAATAATGTGTTCTCAGAGATATCAAGCACTTCGCGAGTACGACTAGCTGCAATCTTGGCCGCGTCATATAAATATAAAATATTTAAATCTTTATTGATACAAAATCCTTTTACATTGCTAAAGGCGAAAACGCCAGAACAGCCCGCGATATTTTTTTTCCTTTTTTACATTTTGTAGGTCAATATTTAGTTGTATGTTGATCTATATGTAGCATATAATGTTGGCATTATTTATGACGAAATGCTCGAGTCGCGTAAAGTATTCAAAAGTCACTTGAAGTGGTGCCGGAATAATCAAGAGCAGCTAAAGATAGACAACCTGGCTAAACACAGATCGGCAAACGACTACTCTCATTTCTGGAAAGCAACTGGAAAGCATGACGTTAAGCCTGGCCTCCCGGTGAGTTTGAATGGAAAAAGCGAACTAGTTCATATTGCGAATATGTTCAGGGAACATTTTAAGGTGTGCTCCCCGCTGGGCCCTTCAGCGTCATTTATTACGTCTGAGCCAGGATATGAGGGGGAGGAGTCGTCTGTACATTTTACGGCTAATTAAGTAAGATGCGTTTTAAAGAGAATGACAGGCGGTAAATCTCCCGGTCATGATGGGCTTAGTGTGGAGCATCTGTGGCATGCAGGGGTTCACCTGCCAAGCGTCCTGGCCACGTTTTTGGCGATGTGCATGAGGCACTCATACTTGCCACATGACTTAATGAAAACCTTAGTAGTGCCTATTGTGAAGAATAGGACTGGGGATATCTCGGAGAGGCGGAATTACCGGCCCATAGCTCTAGCAACGATAATTGCCAAAGTACTGGACGGTAGGCTTGATTCCTGCCTGGATAAATATATTAAACTACATGATGCGCAGTTTGGGTTTAGACCCGGGCTATCCATGGAAATTGCCATTGTAGGTCTCAAGCATACTGTCCAATACTATGTGCACCGCAGGACACCGGTATATGCGTGTTTCCTTGGCCTCTCCATAGCCTTTGATCTTGTCTCATACGATGTGCTCTGGAGAAGGTTGGGGAACGCGGGTGTACCAGCGGGGATGCTCAGTGTGCTTAAATATTGGTATTCTCACCAAACCAATTTTGTGAGGTGGAATAATACACTCTCTGAGGCATATACGTTGGAAAGCGGGGTGAGACAGGGAGGTTTGACGTCGCCCAAGCTTTTCGACCTATACATAAATTACCACATCGTCGAGCTCAGTAGCAGGCGTGTCGGTTGCTCGATAGATGGCATCTGCGGCAACAACATTAGCTACGCGGACGACAGGGTGCAGCTGAGCCCGACGGTGAGAGGTCTCGGAGAGTTGCTAAGAGTGTGTGAGGCCTATGCTGGTGCATATGGCCTTGTATACAATGTCCAAAAAACGGAATATATGGTCTTTAAGGCCGCCGTTTGATGCCCCGAGTATTCACATAATATTACCCTAAATGGTTTGTGCATGAATCGTGTCACGAAATTTATATACCTGGGGCATTTAATTACCGAAGGTCTTGATGAGGGAGCGCAGAGCTTTAGCGATCAGAGGTAACATGCTGGTCCGCAGATTCTCCTGCTGCTCTTAGTTAGCAAGTAAAGATGACGTTGTTTAAGGCGTATTGTAACAGCTCTTATACGGGAAATCAGTGGCTCAGTTACACCCAAAGATCACTGGATGTCCTGCGCGTCCAGTATAATAACATCTTTAGGTTGATGTTGGGGCTGCCTCGCTTCTTTAGTGCATCGAGGATGTTTGTGCTGTATCGCACTTATGACTTTCATGCCGTCATCCGCAAGAAAACTGTATCCCTGATCTGCAGAATGCGAGGCAGCTGCAACGGAATTCTGAAGACTGTAGCAGATAGGATCTCTTCTCCGCTATTGAGATCCTTTGTTAAGCGGGTAATTTGAATCTGTTTTTATAATATTTTAATCTTAATTCTTTACAAGATGTAAATCGCCTACCTGGATTTGAACCCACGTCCTACAATTCCTAAGTCGGGGCCATTACCACTGAGCCACCACTGCTCTCGGCCATGCTAACAGCCGTAACAAATATGTGTTTAGAGAATCAAGTACAATAATTATACTCATCAACACAACTTAAGTTCACTTATTTACAGTAATGAATGACTTTTTCATGAAACCATGACATTGTAGGGCAATTCTAACTCAAGGGAGTTGTATTGCTGATTCTAATGATTATAATTCTATAAATACATATTTGTTTCGATCAAGAATCATAAATCTTAATCTACATACAAACTGACCTGCAAATTGCAAAAAACGTAAGAAAATTTGAATGTCGCGGGCTGCGTTACCGCATCTCCTTAAGACTAGGATACATTCATTTGAACGAATAAGGGTAGTCTGCACGACCGGTCGTCCGGCCAATTTTATTCGAAACTGCGATCGAGACGTGGTCGTGACCGCATAGTACGCAAGGTCCTTTAATACTAGAAATTCGCGCGGCCGCGTCTATCTGTGTATTCGGATGAGACTTCGAATCTACTAGATATGATTTTACTGCAGTTTACTACCAATTTTAAAAAGAAAAATTTCGATGAATGTTTGAACTACTCAATAAATAAAATGATATTTAAACCGAACGAAGCCTGGTCAGTAATGACTAGGCTTCAATGAAACAATGAAAACAAGACAACAATAAAATGATTTACGAAAATTTGTATAACACATACCCATACGAATTAGTCCATTCTTCATAGGCTGAAGTTCATAGAGAGAGCTTTGACGGTACTCAAGCTAAGTAGTAGACCTGCGGGCTTAGCATGACGCTATCTATCTCTTCAAAGAATAGAGATGGCTATTCCCACACAAATTGACATTTCGTTTGTCTATTTTTGACATCGCACCGTAAAAATCCTTCTAAAATCTGTCATTTTGTCTTTCGTTTCTGCCGATCATTGTCTAGGTCCTTTTTAATGTAGACTAATTCAGAAGACAGTTGTCTAAGGTAGTGAAGACAATTTGTTTTTTTAAATCGCCATGCTAAATACAGTGGAAAACTTTATACTCGACGGCAACAAAGTATAAAAATGGAAAGGAAAAAAGGAATTTTTCACTTTTTGTATGGAAAATGTGAAAAATGATTATCTACATGTTGAGTTTTAGGGGTTTAAGGGTTTCATATAGGGGGTAGAAATTTTCATTATTTTTGCGATCGGACACACCATTTTCGAGATATAAGCAAAATAAAAGATAAACGTGAATAAATTACTGAATTTCGTAAAAAGTGCAGTCGATTCTTTCTTTCACGAAACGTTACTTTTGTCTATTCTTCCGTCGACAAGACTGTGCTTGTGCTAAGCCTGCAGAAAAGGTATGCGTGTTTCTGACTTAGCGCACGGAGGTCGCACCAGAAAGTATCCGCCCACAGAGGCAAAGCTTCTAAGTTTTGTACTACCGCGCTTTGTAGTAGTGTATTTCATTCATTGCGCATTTGTATGAAGTTTTCTCTCTGTCGGGTTATCTACTCCAGTCGGAGATTGTCATCTGTCATTCAAAATTTTTGAAAAGTTTATTTGAAATTCCATAGAGTTGTTAATTTACAATTATGTAATCATGGTAATACTAAAAAGGTGAGTACTGCCATAGTTTTAATAGCTCTATATTAGATCTCATCATCGCGCTCTCGTATTTCCGTAAATAGACGATGATTACAAAAGCGCATACTTTTCCTCATATTCCATATTCCTCAGCGTTTCATACGAAAATGAATCTTAGATGTATACGTTAGTTCCTATTCGTATAAAAAGCTGAGGAATACGCACATAAAACCCATACAAATAAGGTTAATTTTTGTATGAAACGCTATTGTACTTAGCTTGAGTAAAGTCTAAGGCCGTTTGTCCACCGCACCTCCGTCACCGTCTCCCGACCGCTGAAATACCGGCTCCCGAATTTTCAAGTAGTTCGGCGCGACCGCCAGAACTCGGCCCGAGATTGTGACAGGTCGATGTGCCGGCAACACAAAAACACGTTCGATGTTGTCAACACACTGCCGCCGCCGCCGCCGCATCGGCGCGGCTTTTATTTTCTCTATCATAACATACTGAACCGCCGAGTCCGGTCGCGGTGGACAAACGATCGCCATCACCGGGACGTCACGTTCGAACAATCTCGTTTCTTGTTAACGTCCCGTAGGATGGTGGCGGTGGACAATTGGTCTTAGTTTGCTCTGTCAATCTCGGCCTAGGTAGCCCAGTATCTTATCTTGTATTTATGTACAACCACCTAGATTTTATCTTATATTCCACCATATGACCTAAATTCAGTCTTCTAGTTACGATAAGTTTTGTAGATAAGAGACAAGAATGGGAGAAGAGTAGGAATTGGAGAATCCAAGATTACGACTACCTAGTTATTTAAGTGGCAATGTCTATTACGATATAAATTATATTTAATTAAATTATAATGTTAAATGAAAGAGTGTTTTAATTATCACTGTCAACTACAGATCACGGAATCACCGCGCTGGTAGCGACAAGAAACGGCATTACTAATAATATTCGTGACCGCACAAATAGAACTGAGCACAAATTCGGCTGTCACAGGCATTGTCAATTTGTCACAACGAATGTGGCAATGCCTGTGATATGAATGACCGTCAGTTCCGGTCGTGTTCTGGTTATTCCGTTTATCCACCCCAACAAATGCACGGTTTTTTTTTGGGTGGGAAATCCTCAAATAACTTCTCCCGCTCCGGGCAGAGCCAAAACCCACCAGTGTTCCTTCAATTGCCTGTGCGCCAGGGCCACGGTAACTCTTACGAATAATCCGCGATCCCGGCAGGCATCGGCCCTATCAGACCCCGTCAATTAGTGCTGACATCTCTTTGAGGAGCGCGTGGGACACAACGCACCGTCGACCCGGGCCTGGTCCTTACCGAACGGCGAGTTGCCTATTGCTCGCCGTCCACAAGCCCGCACTTATGGTGGCCGGAAATTGGCTATCGATTCCCGACGCCCAGGGCATCTTCTCCTGGGGTGACTCTCGCACCGTACCTGGACTAGGGCTGAACGCGAGAAATCGCTGCTGCTGATCGCCTCCGCGAGGACACGGCGGTGCTCCGCCTAAGCCGGGCAGACCTCCACCGTATGCTCCACCGTGTCCTCCGGGTGATCCACACAATGGTAACACCCGGGAGTTTCCTCCGGCCTTGTCCGGAACAGGAACCTCCCGAAACAGCCATCTCCAGTAAGGACCTGCGTCAGGTGGAAGGTGAGGACACCGAGGCGCCTCTCAATCCACTCCTGAGAGGGGACTTGCTACCGCAATTTTGGCGTGCCCAGCACGATAGCACGACGACGTTACGACAGTCGCACACTCAGTTCCTATGAGTAAACTAACGGCGACGTCAACTGACACGCTTGGTTTGTATGGAAAGTGTTAATAAGGGTTATTGCGTTTATTTACCCCAAAAAAAATCCACCCTAGGTTGGATTCGTGGAAACGCATGTCCGAGAATTCACTCTAAGCCTTTATATTCCGATTATTTAAGTAGGCCTAGGGTGGATTCTCGAACATACGTTTCCGCGTATCCATCTTATGGGTACAAAGTTCTCATCAATATGATGAAATGAATTAAGTCCAAACACAAGGTAGCTACTGTAAACAGTTGAGGAGTTCCCTTAACTGTCCTTCGTCTTCATCATCAGACCCCTAATCACAGTGACAACCCATCTAGGTGTAAAGTTCTCACCAATACAAATTAATCAAGCCCAAACACAAGGTAATTGCTGTAAATCGTTGAGGAGTTCCCTCGGCTGGCTTTCGGCTCCATCATTAGATCGACTCCAGACCTTCATTAAATTGTAGTGCTTTAAAATACTTAATGAAAAAATTAACAAATGCACTAGTCGCCCCTACAATTTCCGAAGGTTTTCCTCGATTTCTCTAGGATGCTATCATCAGATCTTGGTTTTCTTATCATGGTACCACCCTTGGAATATCTCTTGTCCAACAAAAATATTTAATTTATTTATTGAAACATTATGCACAAGTAAAAAAAAAATACTGTACAAAGGCGGACTTAATGGATGAGGCATTTTCTACCAGTCAACCTTAAGGTGATGCAGAGACTAAACATGGCAGGTGCAACATACGGGATAGATAACTTGAAAAATAATAAATACTAATACATAGATACATACATACATGCGAAAATAAACTTAGTCAAGAGAAATAACGATAGCAAGAGGAGAAAACGAATCCAGCAAATCAGCGCTGGGATGATTCTGCCAACTTCTTACGAATATATTCACGTGCCTTCAATTTAAAATATAACCGACTGGTTGCCGTCTTGACGTTCAGAGGGAGCGCATTCCAAAGAAAGACCGCCGCAATAATCATCAAAATCGGTTCATAAACGACGAAGTTATTCGCGAACACACAAAAAAATATAGGGTCGAAATGAGAAACCTCCTCCTGTTTTGAAGTCGGTTAAAAACGTCCTCCTTTTTGAAGTAGGGTAAAAAAAAATGGTTGAATTAAGAAACCTCCTCCTTTTTTGAAGTCGGTTAAAAAAGAGTTTTTAATAGTTGATACTATCTTGTTTAAAAAAAAGTTACAACAAAATTATATTCATTTTCGATTTATACGATAGTTCCCTCTTTTATTAATGTATGTTAAACTTTATAATTTATTCGTTAACTACTCTTCGTAGATGTAATTGCTTGAGCACATTTTTTTTGTTAGTTTTATAAAATAGTATATAATATTTTGTAATCTGTCTATTGTAAAGAGCCCAAAAAGACAGGTGCCCTAAACCATTTAGAAAATACAACGAATTAAATAACGTTGCTAAATTGAAATGTACACCTGTGACATAGTATGGCAACTGAAGTAGCAGGTATTACGTTTAGTCGGTTAAACAGACGCCTCCTTTGACAGCACTCTCGACATTTGCGATGTTGCGTGTACGTTTCGATTTTGCTGAATTTTGTTAATATAGCTTGTTCCTTTGTTTTGTTTTTGTTACTTAGTTATTATAAGTTTAAGTTATTTATCGTTATTGGTTTTTAAATTCTTATCGTTGAAAAATGAGTGAACCCGACCCTGGTACTAGTACCAGGGTCGGGTTCACTCATTTTTCAACCAGACCAACTCCGTACTCTCATTTCCATCACCGAAGAAAAAACGTTTCAAAACAGGACCTTTTTCATCCTTTGAGAAACAGACATTGATAAATGTGTTTAAATATGTAGAAGAAACATGGCCCAAAGAGTGTTATCCGTTGAAAACAGACATAGTTTCAAGAGATGACACTTCAAGATATGGGCTCAAATTAAAAGGTTTGTAGCCGAGAAAAATAAGACTTTTAAACTAGCTGACATAAACATTCTTTTGCCAAAGGCTTCTTTAGCTAATATGACTGCTGAGAATTGGAAAAATTGCGAGGGTCATTTATTTTAGGAAGAACAGAAAATGTTTAACTTAGACAAAATAAAACCTAAATTGATGACACCACTGAACGCTTTATTATTAATGTGACAGATAGTTCCTCAGATTCAGATTCAGAATAGACCTTATTATTAAATGACTAAACATAATCAGCCTTATTTATAAAAATCTCGCTAATGTCTGATTAGCCACTGACTAGCTAACTAATTAGATAGCTCTTAATCAATGATTAACTTTTCATTATCTATAAACGCTAGATAACAGGTGATTAGTTGCGAAACGAAATAGAGGTGAAATTATGCGTTCGGCACAGATTATATTCAAAATAGTCGACTCAAAAGCAGAATTTTAAGAATAAATTTGTCAAACACAAGATTTTTGTATCTGTCGTGACTTTGACAGACAAAAGTCAAAACAAATATTGGAAAATTTGAACTTGAATAAAATGATTTATTATTTTTATTTCATTGTGTTCGAGATGGTAGCAATAAAAATAATAAGCTCCAATAAAATTGGAGTAATCAGGTAAAGGTAAAGGTATTTATCTTTGAATTTATATTTACTTGCTAATGTAAATTGACCAAATGAATGTTAAGCAATAGCCTATAATTGCTATGTATTTTCATGTCCTATACGCCTTTTAACACGAATATACTCTTTTAGAAATGTATGTAGGTACTTGTGCCTATTTTATATTACTTCCTATTGCTTTCGCACCAGGGTTTCAGTGTCTTTTAATAACAATTATTATGGTTGTTTACAGGTAGAAGTTTGACTGCTGCTATGAAAGCCACTCGCACCTAGCACCAATACTATTCAACTATTCGCAAAGAGTGCGAGGGACAATATCATGCTACGTGAAAAAGATGAGGAATGCGTGGCATGATAACGAATGGAATGGTCCATGTCTTTGGAGGAATATTGGAAATTAAAAATAATGAATTTATAACAAAATAGAAGCTTTATATGTATTAAAAAAAATGCTCAACAATATGTCTCTTGTTTTTTTTTGTGACTGCCACAACGTGGCTTTTCTTTAGTTCTGGGCCTTCAAACTGGCGTCATAAGAGGAGGGGTACATGGGATAACATATTGGATAATCACAATCTCCCATGAGCTTCCTCACGAACTCGTTCTCTCAGCCTCCTCCTGGTTAAGCTTTTCCTATAGATCCTTTCATAATGTGTACTTAGAATGAAGAATATGTAATAGGTAATCATTCTCGTAGTGGTTCGAACGAAGTTTGTTGATCTTCCGTCTACTTCCCGCCGGGCGTCTCAAAATTATTTAATTCTTTGCGCCATTCTGAAACCCCGTAAAAGATTGTTGAATTCCATATTTACTAAGATACAACTCGATATTAGGAACAAAATAACCTAGAAGCCCACAATGATCGTATTAAATCCATCAGCTGATTCATATAAAATCCGCCATCTTGCCTCTTAGCATCCTCTTAACAGTGCACCGGTGGTGTTTAATTTTGACAGCTACTAATCAATTGCTTAGCGACCTCTTAGCGCTAAATAGCGTTTATGAATAAGAATTTTGCTAATCAGATGCTTAGCAATTGATTAAAATTTAAGAGACGTTTATAAATAAGACTGAATATGATTTTAAATTTTGAAATAAAAGTTTTAGCATCTATGAGTCACGTGTTTTTCTGTTTACCTTTATTTAACTAATTGAACCTTTCTAGTATAGATCATGTCATTGTAATCATGTCCTTTCCTCTCGTTGCTTTAACAAAAAAGTGCTCCGATCCGAATAGAATAAATCATCAATCCCAAATATGGAATCAATCTATCCCATTCGGATCGACGCACTTCGTCACCGTATGCGGTCCCCCAGACTCGACGACGCTTGAATCACAATATTTAATTATTCAAGTTAAAGGAACAGGCCCAGCAATTTTATTTTTTACTTTTTATAGGTTTTTGTGTCGGGGGTTTTTAAATATTATTTTTATTTTTCAATTTTTTAAGCATTATTTTTTAAGCGTAGTTTCAAAAGAAGTTATATTATCAATAAACAAAACATAATTCGCCATTTTGTGGTGGCGGCCATTTTGGATTTGAATTTTGTCATAGTGTATAGTATTCTACTACTCGTAGTCAAGCCCTTTCATTTGTCAGCGTCAGAATGGCTAGTTGCCTATGGCAAGCAGCTCTGAAAGTATATTCAAGAATTGCTATCCAATTGCTTATATTTGCTACATTTCTTCAATAATTGCTACATATGATACATTCAGAGAAACATGAATCTTTTTTTGACCAGCCATTCTGACGTCAGGATGGATGGTGGCCTCCGTGTTCAGCATGAAGGACGGAGAATTTCTAAAAGTTTTTTGTATCAATAATTGCTTACTAATTGCTACTTTCACGAATTTAACTTTGAGCTTCCTACATAAACTAAGTAAAAAAATATAGTGTTTCTTAAAATTTTGTACGAACAATTGCCTAATAATTTTGAAAGGCAATAGATTCTCTTACTACTGCGTCTTGCTTGTTCTAATCTTGCAGGCGTTCACTTCGACATAATTTAATGATGTTTGGTGAGTACAGTCTAATTTTTAATTCGACGGAATTCTGACAGCTGTAATTTTTTGACACTTCAGATAATATGTTAAACCTTTTCTGTCTTGTCCTTTTTATAAGTTATATAAATGACTAGAGTTTTTTGGATATAAAATAACAAAAAATATGAAAGAGAATGAGATCAAGAAAACTATATGACAATGTAAATAGTAATTTTTATGTGCATTCAATACACATTAACTAAAATATTAATTTAATTTAAATGGCTAAATGGCAAAAAGAGTAAAATAACATATTTTTCATTACCACAAAAAAAAATGTAAAAGTAGGTAATTTTAATTTTCTTTATTTAATAAATTAATAAATAAATCTGATTACCATTTTAAAATTATCAGTGAATTTTTAAGTTTTAGTTTTTCTAGTGAAACCTTAAATTCAAGAAACTTTTTTTTTATTTGCTCTAATGCATTCAGTTTTTAGTAGGACCATTTTATTAAGTGCAACACAAAAGAAATGTCAGAATTCCGTCAAATTAAAAATCAGACTTTAGTTTATAAAACGTACCTACCCTCAATAACACAATATTTACTAGTAAGTATCAGCTGGGTCAGTTAAACGTTGAAAACTTTTCTAACTTATTTCATAAGTACATCAAAAGCAAAATATTGCAATAGTAAAATTTTGAACTTACGTCTGTGGTTTGTGATTTACGTTTGGTGATAATGAAAAGAGGCAGAAAGTTTACTGTGCCACTAGATGAGCAAAAAAATGCATTCCTGCAATACAAAAAGTATTTTTCCAGTAAGTCCGATTTACCATCATCTACCGATCCATTGTTCAGTGAAATAAGTACCCTTTTATCAAATAAAATTACTACACAAGCACTGTTCCTTTCTGTAAAGAAAAATTTCGACTATTTCTTTGATAACTCTGAAGATCTTGAGGTTTGTCATAACCAAGAACCAAAACAAATTCTTTCGAATAATAATGAATTAAAAAATAAATACAAAGATAAAAAAACAGTACGTTACGATTTTATAATTGACACGTATCAATGGGAACAAATGCAACCAATAAGTAAACGCATTAAATTAAATAAGGGTGCCGAAACTGTATTCAGAATGAAAAATCTTTTGCCTAAGCATCAGTGGGCTCACCTAATGCGTGAAAAAATTTGGGAGGTTTATCCCATTGCACACAATTGGATATTCAAACAATATTCTATTTATAAGGATAGTAACATAACGTGCATTGGATTTTGTAAACAATGTAAGGCTGAAGTGAAGGTTATAATTAGCTGGCTTTCTGATAAAATTGCCCAATGCAAATGCATTATAGCAAAGTACGATACAAATTTTGTTCATACTTTTGCTAGAAAAACAAAACTATCACCTACCAAACGAGTAGAAATATCTGATGATCTCAAACATGTCGCCGCTATTACATACCGCAACATAATGGCTAATAAAATTATGAATTCCGGTGATCCTGAGCCTGCTCATCTGCCAACAGTTGGTTGCCTACGTCAAATAAAACACGAAGAAAACAAGAGTTCGTATTATGACCAAAATCAAATTCTTTCATTATGGCTAATGACACTAATATCACCTTATAAAGAAGCTGTTAAGCATATTTCTGTTTATCCTTTTTATGTATATTATTGGGATCCTTGCCAAGATAATTATTATAGACTATTTAAGAAAACTGGAAAGTTTATTCTTAGTCTGGATGCCACCGGTAGTATTTTTAAACCATTTGGTCCAACACATAAAATCATATTAACTAAACACATTTTCTTTTATGTATGTGTCATGAAGACAATCGAAAATGAAAGTAGCGTCCCGCTTACACAGATGTTGTCGGAAAATCAATCTATGAAGACAATATACAAATGGTTAGAAGTTTGGCAAGAATGCAATCCAAAACCAGATGAGGTCCATGTCGACGATTCATCGGCACTAATTGGCGCTTGCGTGAAAGCATTTACGAAACATAACTCGACAAAAGATTATGTCGAAGAATCATACAGAAAACTGGAACAAGAGAAAAGTAGTGACGATTGTTACATAAGAATAGAAACCAGTCATTTTGTAAAAATATTATTTAATCAGTCATGTTTTAAACATGTCGACAGCAGAGTATTTTTTTTTATATTAAATGTTTTTTACAGTTAAAAAAATGCGAAAGTTATGAAAAAGCTAAAGATATTTTGGCAGATATAATTACAGTTTGCTTAAATGAACATGATGGATTAGATAAATACAACACCCCTTCTAGATGTGCTACAGCTAAAAATCGTTTAAAATCACTGGATCAACTTCAGACTTCAGAAAATGAAATAGAAATTGTGGATAATGATAAATTACTTGATACCCCCGAAATTGACCAAAATTCGATGTTTGAAGATGTATTAGAATCTGAACATCCTATTAAATTAGAATAAAAAAATACAGAAAGGCATTTCTATAAATGGTTTAATAACAAAATTGACGCAGAAAAATTACTGGTGACACTGGATACTGAGGGTATCGGCGAGCATGAGAACCTTTACTATTTTCCTGCTATTATTGGAACTTTATCGCGTTTACTGACACAGTTTCCGTTATGGTCTAACATAATGAAAAATATTTATGATTCCAATATCACCACACCATCTTCCTCAAATGTAGAGGCCTATTTCAAAAACATTAAAAGGCTTTTATTACAAATGAGCACAAAATCTCATAGACTGCGGACAGACGAATTCATATCCAAATATTTAGAATTCCTAAAAGGAGAAATAAAAGTTGCCTCTAATAAATTGGCTCACCAAGGAAAGGTCGAGGTTAATATTTATAAAGACACAATGAAAAAGGACTTAGAAACTTTGGTTCAGAAAAGAAAGCTACAGACAAAGGAAGAGTTTACTGACGATTCGATTTTTGCTGAGGATCCGACCTTTATTGAAAACTGGAGAGGAAAAGGAAGAGACGTTAAAAAAAGAAAAAAACCGTAAAAATCTATTGTACTTTTGTCTAACGGAAGCAGATTACAGATTGGTGACAAAAAAAATATTTTGAGAAACACATGCGCTATTGATTCTGTATGTCAAGCTTTGGCTGTAGCACACGTCGACGGTTCACACGGACGGGTCGTATAAGGAGAACGATTCAGGACAGTAAACATTGTTTTTGTAAACTTGTTAGGCTAATGACTGAGAAAGATACAGAAGAAGTGTACAAAGTTAGATCAGAAATGGCTGAAGTCTATTTTAACAAAGTTGAACAGGCTAATACTGTGGAGATTAGTTGCGAGTGTAATGTCAATAATGTCTTTGAACGCATATTAATTGATTGTATATATAGTGCGGACGAAAGAGAACATTGCACAGAGTTAGAATGCCCGATCAATAATGTTCAGCGGAAAATACCTGTTCTACATATAGACGTTAATAAAACTGTTAACGAGTTACAAGAAGCCGCAAATGCACTTATTAATGGTGAAGAAATTACACAATGCCGTCGGCATAACTGTCATGGTATTACATCATTTACTTTAGCATTGCGAGACCTTATTGCATTTGAATTTAATTCAAATGAATTTATTTCAGTAGATGATCCACCTATCCATCTCTTATTGCATAACACTGAATCTCGTTTATTGTCAATAATAGAATTTATTCCTCCATCTCCTGGAATACAAATTGGTCATTATAAAGCTCACTGCCGGCGAAAACAGTGGAATTGTTACGACGATCAATCTACAAAGATAACAAAGAGCAAAAAGAAGGTGATCCCCCATTGTATTTTATATGCTAAAAAATAATTATTGATTTTATGTACACGTAGAAATAATATTAAATAAAGATTTAATGATGTACTACGGTATTTTCCTACAAAAGCATAAATAAAATGACAACATATTATTAATCAAACAGCACGTGCTGCTTGATGAATAATTAGGTTGTCTTTTTATTTATAATTTCAAATAACTAAATTCGATAACGCATTACCAGATCTGGGGTGGGTGACCCATAATTGCGAAAAATGAGTACAAAATTATAGCTGTCAGAATGCCGACGAATTAAAAATCAGACTGTACTCACCAAACATCATTAAATTATGTCGAAGTGAACGCCTGCAAGATTAGAACAAGCATGACGCAGTAGTAAGAGAATCTATTGCCTTTCAAAATCATTAGGCAATTGTTCGTACAAAATTTTAAGAAACACTATATTTTTTTATTTAGTTTATGTAGGAAGCTCAAAGTTAAATTCGTGAAAGTAGCAATTAGTAAGCAATTATTGATACAACAAACTTTTAGAAATTCTCCGTCCTTCATGCTGAACACGGAGGCCACCATCCATCCTGACGTCAGAATGGCTGGTCAAAAAAAGATTCATGTTTCTCTGAATGTATCATATGTAGCAATTATTGAAGAAATGTAGCAAATATAAGCAATTGGATAGCAATTCTTGAATATACTTTCAGAGCTGCGTGCCATAGGCACCCAGCCATTCTGACGCTGACTTTCATTTGATTCCCATATCGAATTGTGAAAAAAAAAATGCAATTCGCAATTGTGGTGGCGGCCATCTTGGATTTAAAATTTATCATAGTGTACCTATAGTATTCTCCTAGTCAAGCCCTCTCATTTGATACCCATATTGAGCGAGTTGTGAAAAAAATATGTAATCCGCCATTTTGTGGCGGCGGCCGTCGTGACCGATTTTCATTAAACATAGCTAAGTACACTCCCGGTGTCATGCTCCGCAGCAGAACCACTTTGCCTATATTATGTAAAAATCACAGGATAAAATGTAGATAATGTCTATATTTTTGTAGCCTAATAACAAAAATTGTATATTGTTAGTTTCTTGGAAAATGTCAATTCAAAGTGGTTATGCTACAGAGCATACTCTCCAGCAGAACCACTTTAAAATAACGGTTATTTCACGCTGATTATGCACAGATCATAATATATACAAATGTATATTTATTGTATATCAAGATAACATCTACGATTTTAGATAAATACCTACTGATTTTTAGTAACATGTAAATGTTTTCTCGGAATGCGCCTGCCATGAATTTCTTAGCAAATAACAAGATTAGTAGATACATACAATATTTCTTTACGATAAATTAGTTAATAAATTGTGTATCAAGATAACAACATCCACAATTAATTTATAATTATTAGGCCCGGATTCCTCTGTCGCTGACGTCGGTCACGTACCATCAGTCGCGTAGCGCGCTGACCATCAGCGAAACAATGAAAACATCCGTAGTGCGATACTGACCGCTCCACGGTACAGGCGTCTCCAAGTGGATTTGTTGTGGATTTGTGAAGCGGAGTTTGAATTTGGGATATTATTATGAACCCGTTTATAAATTGTTTAGTTACTGCAGCATACTTACGCAATTATTTTAGAATGAAAGTAAAAACTTTTGATGAACTGTTATCAAAGTTAGAAAATCACCTGAAACACTGCTCCATGTATCGAGAAATTATACCTCCAGTGGAACGAGTTGCTGTTACATTGAGGTGAGTTACATAATATCAATCTATTATTGGAACATAATAATAAGAAAGAAAACAATACATTTTTGTATTAGTTTTTTATTATTTTTTGCAAAAAAGAATAAAATTGTTATTTATTTAGTTGAAGGACACATTTTACTTGTCCTCGTTGGCTTTCCTAGTAATGCCATGGATGGTTTGGTATCCTTGAGAAATAATTTGGGATCCGGAGTTTAATGTATAAGAAGTAGTGGGACGTACATCGTACATCACACATTCTTGTGAAACGGTATTTGACATATCAGGGAAAGTTTCATATTCATGTACGTTGATCGGATCTTGACTGCGTAAAATCGATTCAGACTGTTGAGAAAAATAAGAATCTGAAGAATTCGGTCTACTGGTTATGTCATATGGATTGTGCATATTACTAATTTCCATTGCTTTTTTGAGCATTTCTGTACGGAAAATCAGTTTTTGATGCGTTGTAAACTTTTCTGTTATTGGCAGGAGAGACATGAAAAAATTCATGTCATCATTTTTTTAAAGTTTTGCATTATCTTTGAACATCTTTAGCATCTCTTTATCGAATTCATCAGTGTCCGTCTGTTTTCTTTTTCGCTGATTTTTATTAGAATGTTTATTACGAAAATTAGAGTCTGTAGAATTTTCTTGAGCAACACTTTTCTGTAATTCTGTATTTACTTCAAGTCCTGTGCTCCTTGGTATGTCCTGACTGGACGTACTTGGCACGTCTTGATTAGATATGCTTGGGATATCCTGAATTGCGCTCGGTGTAGCCTGATTACTTTCGATGGAGTCCTCAACTTCAGCTTGGTGTTTTTTTATCAAGAAAATTCATATCTTCAAAATATATGTACACCTTTTTTTTACTTCCTCCTGATCCGGAGGGAGTATTTTTTAAGACATTTTTGCAACGCATATATGCATCTCTTGCAGTCTTCCATCGTTGCTGCACATTTTTTTCTGAAACAATAAAAAATAAGAAAAAAGAGTAAATTTAATACATATTATTACACTTTACAGATTCCTTGCGACCGGCAATACCTACATAGATCTACATTACCACTATCGGCTTGGAGAATCAACTATTGGCAAAATCGTTACAGAAGTGTGTACAAAAATTTGGGATGTTCTGCACGACGAAACTAAGACTGCCTTCGTCACATGAAGATTGGCTGAGAATCGATGAGGGTTTCGAATCACGAGCAAATTTTCCGAATTGTGTTGGAGCGATAGATTGCAAGCACGTCCGTATTATTTGCCCTGCATTCAGTGGAAGTTTATTCAGTAATTATAAAAAATATTATTCAATCGTTCTGTTGGCTATGTGTGACGCTAATTACTGTTTTAAGTATATTAATGTGGGTGCTTGTGGAACAGATTCTGACTCAATAATATTTAGGGACAGTAACTTGTATGCAAAATTACAAAGCGGCGAAATAAACCTACCAGAACCAAGACAAGTAGATAACAGCCGGACACCGTTTCCTTATATAATTGTAGGGGGGATGCAGCGTTTGGAATATCACGTCATATTTTAAGACCATACGCTCGTAGTAATATGACTCACAAGAAAAAAATATTCAACTACCGTCTTAGTAAGGCAAGACGCTACATAGAATCTACTTTTGGTATTATGTCTAATAAATTTGAAGTATTTCACAGGCCTATGAGGACTTCATTGATTAACAGCATCAAAATAGTCAAAGCATGTTGTGTGTTACATAACTTTATAAGAGTTCGTGATGGATATGATGTTATTGATACTACGTCAATTGTTGGTTTAGAAAATGTTCCTCTAAACAGCTATAACATTATGAATCGGACAGGCGATACTTTAAGAGACTTATTCGCTAACTACTTTATTTCACCGGAAGGTTCTTTGCCATGGCAAAACGAGTATATTTACTAAGAAATAGCATCTACACATCCCACGCTAATTGCGCATTCCCGCCAACGCACAGTGGTTCGAAATCGACGCTCCGTGGACATTGAAATCAAAATTTCTTTAGACGAGAAATAAAAATCGGAATGGCTTTATTTCAGTATTATTTATAATATTTGGTAATATGACAGCTATAGACAGCACCATCTCCGAAAAAAAAAATATTTAATATTTTTTTGTATGAAGAAAAACACAAAAGTCGTTTTTTCTCATAACTTAATAAAACTTAAAGCCTGCGGCTTACATGGGGTGTTGTCCTACATGAGGCGATTCCGAAATGCTATAACACGCACACTCATGCGCGCCGCTTCACTCACAGCAGAGTGTTGAATTTCGAGAAATTCAGTTAGAGATTTTTACGTTGATTTATGTGTGATCTTGAAAATATACAAAGTAATTGACTTTAGTTTGCTAATTTGATTAGTTATAATGAGAAATAATGGAATATACAATATAAAAATACTAAAAAAAACACTCAAATTGAGACTCATTTACAATATAAATAGATTTTGCAATCTTTCTTATAATAATTTAATTCGGTGTTAGTAGATACACAGTTTGACTTCTTAATTAACATTAAAAAAAAAAAGTACAAAAACTTATAACTAATACAGAAAAATACTAAGAATAAGCAATTGTATAATTGAGAAATATATTATTTCACCACTTCACTCAGAGCAGAGTAATGAACTTCAAGAAATTCAGTGGATTTCTCGAAGGAATTTAATACTATATTATTTGATATCTTTGGGATAGGTGCACATACCAATGGGCAACGATAATTACATAGTAATGATTGTTTGATGTAAGCTGTTCGTAATCTCAAGTTTAGCAGGAAATCAATGCTTAATGCATGCTAATTAACTTATGATGGTAATTTAGTCTCATCTCATTAGTGCATGTTGCAAATATTGTTAACGAGTTAAGATACATTAGTTAAGGGCTATTTTTACGAAGTGTTTAACTAACTACTATTAATTAAGATACGATTATGAGGGTACTTTTATATAAATAGGGACAACATCGTCAAAATCATTAGTTTTTGTCAGCAACTGTTCGCGCTATAACATTAACTTCTTGCTTACGTACTTACTTATTATCATGGAAGGATTTTATACAAATTTGGACATATTCATATTTGTGAAAACAAAAAGTTGCTTTTCGCAGCCTAGTATTTTGTTAGAAGCACTTCTAACCAAAGCGACAAATTTGTCTGAAGAAGAACAAAAAAAATTAAAACAGTTTTGTCAAGTGTATATGTGTGTTTTGCATAGAAATTGGAAATCGTGTAATCGAACAATGCATACATTTGTCAAGAAGTATGAGACATGGCTAGAAAAAGAGATCAAATGGCCCAACTTCATTAAAGACAGATTTGTACAAAGTGAAGAAATTGGATTGGTATCAATCGACTCTGTTACTGATACTGTTGAACCTTCAACCTCAAGTGCTAGTGGTATAAATGATGGTGCATCCACGTCCAAAGTAACTACATGTACTGTTAGCACTACAACACTAAAAAGGAGCCCAAGAAAACCTTTCTCAGAATTATGCCAAAAACAGAAGAAGAGAAGAATAGAAGAACTTTTAACGCACGACTCTCAGGAACTTGCATATGCTACTGCAGTGAGATGTGGTGAGGAGAATGAGGACGTGAAAGATTTAATAAAATATATTACCGAGCATCCTGAAAAAGCAGCACAGATCAAGAATTTTTTGAAAGGCAAGACAACTACTAACAAGTATTCAGCAGAGAAAGCGTTGGGTATATTTATTTCTTTGAAATTGTCGAAGTGGCAGTATATAACTTTAAGGGAAACTGCGAAAGAAAGTGGTGTAGATTTGTACCCATCATATTATTCGGTTTTAAATGCCAAGAAGGCATGCTATCCTCCTGAGAGCGATATTGAAGTGACCGAACGAGGAGTTAAAGTAAAACTTCAAGCTATTTTGGACATCACTGTCACTCGACTTGCCAAAACATTAAACTTGGACCATTTGCAAGATAAAGAACTGATCTTAATCTGCAAATGGGGCTTCGATGGTGCGTCAAATCAAAGCAACTACAAGCAATGCATGAATGCAGATGAAGACGACTCTAGTGTTTTTATGAGCTCTTTTGTACCCTTGCAATTGATGTGTGGTGAGGATTTGGTCTGGGAAAACCCAAAACCTTCTTCTACAATGCTTTGCAGACCAATTTATTTCAAGTTTGTCAGCGAAAATAAGTTGGACATGAAGGAGGAAATGGGTTTGATCGATGCTGAAATTAAAGCATTGAAGCCATCTATCATTGAAAATAATATACAAGTTAAACATTCAATGTTAATGACCATGATAGATGGCAAAATAACGTCTCACCTGTCACAAACCTCTATGCAAACATGTGACATCTGTAAAGCTGTACCAAGTGAAATGAATGATTTGGAGAAGATTCACATGTAAGTTGAATATTGGAAATGTATGTTATTTTTTTTTATTTTTTTCTTATTGAAAAACACTTTTAACCTTTTTATTCATATTTTAGGAAATCTGTATCATCTGATATTTACAAGTACGGTTTGTCGACTTTGCATGCATGGATCAGATCCATGGAATGCCTGCTGCATATCGCTTACCGATTAGATTTTAAAAAATGGCAAGCCAGAGATGAAGCTAGTAAAGCAGCTTTGAAAAGTCGCAAACAGACGATACAGCGAAAATTTCGAGAGGAAATGGGACTCCTGGTGGATATCGTAAAACAAGGTTAGTTGATTTATTTATTTTGTATAATATCAAAGGGTTTTTTAGTTAGTGTAATACTATAAAACTTATCTTATAATGTTCTCATATCAGTATTTTTTATATAAAGGTGCTGGGACCACGAATGATGGCAACACGGCTAGAAAATTTTTCCAGTGTCCTGAGAAGACTGCAAATATCACTGGATTGAGTCAGGAGCTCATCCAAAAATTCGCAACTATTCTCCGTGTTGTATCATCAGGACAGTCTATTAATATTGATTTGTTTGCCAATTATCTCGACGAAACTGCGCAGCTGTATGTGGAACTGTATGGCTGGTATTTCATGCCTTCCAGTATCCACAAACTTCTGCTGCATGGAGCTGAAATAATAAAACATTTCAACATTTTGCCTATAGGAAAGCTATCAGAAGAGGCATCTGAGGCCCGAAACAAAGATTTTAGAAAACTCAGGGAACATCATACGCGGAAATTTTGTCGCAGAGCGACAAACCATGACATCTTTAATGGTTTCATCGTATCCTCAGACCCATATTTGTCAAGCATTCGACCTAAACTGACAAATAAGAGTAGAAATGATTTAACTGAAGAAATGAAGTCTCTTCTTTTAATTGACCCGGATACCATGGATAAGGAAAACATTGAATTTGTTGAGGTGCCAAGTATGATGGATTCTGATTTTGAATTCTTTGATAGCGATGACGAAACTCAGTAGACAAAATTTTAATGTTTGATGTTTTTGTGTAAATTTTATATATTTCTCAATTATACAATTGCTTATTCTTAGTATTTTTCTGTATTAGTTATAAGTTTTTGTACTTTTTTTTTTTAATGTTAATTAAGAAGTCAAACTGTGTATCTACTAACACCGAATTAAATTATTATAAGAAAGATTGCAAAATCTATTTATATTGTAAATGAGTCTCAATTTGAGTGTTTTTTTTAGTATTTTTATATTGTATATTCCATTATTTCTCATTATAACTAATCAAATTAGCAAACTAAAGTCAATTACTTTGTATATTTTCAAGATCACACATAAATCAACGTAAAAATCTCTAACTGAATTTCTCGAAATTCAACACTCTGCTGTGAGTGAAGCGGCGCGCATGGGTGTGCGTGTTATAGCATTTCGGAATCGCCTCATGTAGGACAACACCCCATGTAAGCCGCAGGCTTTAAGTTTTATTAAGTTATGAGAAAAAACGACTTTTGTGTTTTTCTTCATACAAAAAAATATTAAATATTTTTTTTTTCGGAGATGGTGCTGTCTATATCTGTCATATTACCAAATATTATAAATAATACTGAAATAAAGCCATTCCGATTTTTATTTCTCGTCTAAAGAAATTTTGATTTCAATGTCCACGGAGCGTCGATTTCGAACCACTGTGCAACGACGTGGAACGGACAACGACTGATTTTATTGTAATTCGTGTGGTCTCTTGTTTTAAATTGCCGTTTCTACATAAAACTTTTGTGTATGGACATTATTAAACGTGTAGGTACAATTAGTGTTTGTGTGTATTTTTCATCACCATCCAATAATTAATAAACATAAACTATGTGCAACACTCATCATCTCATCATCATCCTGACCATATAATGAGAACAACAATCTACCTCTTTGTTTAATGTTATTTAGCATTAATTAAAAACTTCGTAGAACTACTCGTAAATCATCAAACATTCTGGTTGTTTATATTTTTACTAATACCTAGGTAGGTACTAATATTATTATCTCCTAAACGCGTGAACCAATTTACATGATTCAAACGGATAAAATGGTTTTAGACCTAGACCTTTCATTTGACACCAAAATCGTTAAGATATCTCAACAAACAAAAAATCACATTTTCAAGTTGCTCTCGTAATTATCTATCGCGTCGCCCAACCCCCCGCAAGATCCCCGCGTTGCTCCACGAAAGTACATTCGAGTTGAAGTGCATCATAGGTAATACAGTTCTTAATCTTAGAATAGAATAGAATATACTTTATGGTAACTGAATAGTGGTCCCGTCATTTTGATATCAAAACAGCGGGACCAATTTCCTGGAAATCCGATGCAGTTAGGTTTATAATATGCCATGCTTTGTTCTGAAATTGACAGCATGTTATTCCATTAGACTAGATTATTTTAAACACATTTATCTTTTACTTACCGATCTCCTTTTTTTTATCATCGCCCTCATTATTGAATTCGGGAAAAAGTGCTTCATAAACTTGTAACCAAAATTTTGCTCTGGCATCGCGATCTTTGTAAAGTTCCTTCGATAAATCCCACAATGCAGGACGTTGGCGCACCTCGGCAATCACACGTTCGGTATCAATGTTCATGGTGTACGCGCACTGTACGCGCGCGTGCCGACGGTCGACCGACGAACGCGGCGCTGATGAGCGAGACCGACGCGCGTCATCAGCGGCGCGTAGCAACTCGCGCGCCGCTGATGTCAGCTTTACAGTGTGGTGCTTCATAGAACACAACGTATATTCGTACGCGCGACCGACATCAGCGACCGACATCAGCGACAGAGGAATTCGGGCCTTAAAGTAGTTCTGCTGGAGAGTATGCTCTGTAGCATGACCACTTTGAATTGACATTTTCCACGAAACTAACAATATACAATTTTTGATATTAAGCTACAAAAATATAGACATTATCTACATTATAACCTGTGATTTTTACATAATACAGTCAAAGTGGTTCTGCTGCGGAGTATGACACCACTCCCGACTAATTCACCTTTCAAACAAAAACAAAATCTAAATCGGTTCATCCGTTCGGGAGCTACGGTGCCACAGACCGACACACACACAGACACGTCAAACTTATAAAACCCCGTAGCTTTTGCGTCGGGGGTTAAAAACTATGCATGTTATGAAAGAGTAGCTAGAGAGGCGATCTATAAAAATGCCGATTTCTGTAAAGCCATAAAAATGTTTTTTTTTAGTGTTCAATATTATCATTTTGCCTGTCTTTGCTACACTTCTAACGAATTGCTGTCTCAAATAAAACACAACTTTCTGTAAGCGTACTATATTTAACAGAAGCTTATAGGAAACCATTTATATCAAAAGGCAAACGTCTTAAATACACATTACTATAAAACTAAAGTATATAGCTACTAATCAAAATTATCATAAATGAATCGCAATTGACACATTCTCGAAAGTAAACCCCGGCTATATTTACATTCCTATAAAAATGAAATACATAAGCTGTCATAATTCATTTTTAGAAGTCAGCTTAATAAGCATTTCGGATTCTTTACTCAGGATTAATAAAGGTAACAATTAAAACAACTGACCTAAGTACATAGACAACGAACACATAGAACTATAATTATATAATAAAACAATTATGATTAAAGTATTTTCTTAAGCATGAACATTTTAATTTGGCCACAGGTCTTTTGAAAAACCAGATATCAAGAAATGATAACGAGTAATTGAAGGGAATAATGATGAAGCTCCAGTAACGGCTGCGTTTCCTAAAAATGTCATCACAAGAGAAAATATACAAAGCAAGTTATTTTTCCTAAAAGCTCAAACTGGCAGGTATCTGACACAGTTGGTGAATCGCTGTAACTGACAACGATTTAGACGAGTTTAAGATATCAATGATAAAACCAGTATCAATTCCTTTCACATCCCAGTTTCAGCGGCGGAAATGAAGACCTCGTATTTCTGGTAGTTGTCGGAAATTCCTTATTAGTGCAGAAAAAACAGGTGTAGCTAAAAACTATATGAAGTTTTTTTGTCAAAAAACTTTTCTGGTGAATTGTTGGCAGTCGTTCAGAAATTACGTTTCAGACGTTATGATGCCTTTCGTAGACGTCCCAAAGATGAACCAAAAACTTCCGTTTTTTCTTTACTGCGCCACAATATCAGAATTCCCAACTCCTAGCTCATGTTTCAATTACTTAATCGTACGTTCCTTACTTGCTCGATCATCGTCCTCGTTTGATATCCTTCGAAGCTCCAGCGATCTGATTCAAGACGTGTTTCTTCCTCCTAGCATTGCCACAAGCCGCCCGCGCCGCCTCGCATGCGCAGTGAGCAGCTTGCTTAGTCGCCGCACAATCAGCACAAGCGCACTGCAGCTTGTGTTGCAAGTGTGCTAGTCTAGCTCTTGCTTCCGATAGGTTATGGCATTTCTCTTGTAATCCGAATTTAGTCTTCTCTAAAACGCAGTGCGCTGACTTTTCAAGTTGTGCTGCTAGTTGAGTCGCTTGTACCATAAGTTTATGCTGTAAAGTGTAAGAGCAAGAAAGGTTTCTTAAGAAACTATTTTTGAAGCAACTTATATGGCAAACTATAAGATTGCACGTATTTTAGTCAAGACTAATATTTGCGTTAAGAAAGTAACATTACAAATATATACGCAATTATTTCAAGTTTTTGCAATATTAGGAGATAATAATATGAATGAATGAAACTAAAAATAAAGAAAACAAATATCAGTCAATATAATTATATCAGTATGTTTATTTCCAGATTTGTGATTGTAGGTAAGTACACGTAGTCAGTATATTTCCAGAATTTGATTAACCATGTTTATCCACCGTTCTAATGACTTAATTTTTTTTCTTTTCAACGCTGCCTCTACAACCACCATCGGTGCACATACAACCAAATAGTTTTCCTGAATATGCTTTAAAACAGACTGGGACACAAGACAATGCTGCTAGTGTAACGATGAATGTGTAGCATGACATGCATATCATCATGATGGATGCTGTATTTGCTTCAAATATGTAGATATATTCTTGAAAACGGTGATAAGGAATTTCTTGAAGTCGTCTGGCTCCCGTTTAGACCTTGTGAAAAATAGAAACCAAAGTTTTACGAATTATTCAAGCAGCTAATCAGGCACTTCAACAATTACTACCAAATATCGTTACGATTTTAAAACAATTATTAAATTATGGTAGTAACCGTATTGAATTGCCATTAAATATTGAATACTTCGTAAATCTTTGAATTCCTTTTCGTCTGGTCAGGTAGGAATTGTTGAAGATACACAGCACGGACCAAAATTTTTCGATGTCAATTTGGCTTAACATTTCATGAAAGTTGGAAGAATGTAAGTTGAAGGAATCTCAAAGATAGAAAAAATAATGGAATTCAAAATCGTTGTAGCTCACCTGAGCCGTGGCTTGCTGTGCCGCTTGTACAGCAGCGTTGACGGTTCCTTGCTGTTGATGAACTGCAGCAGTGTTCTCAGCGACAACTGCCTCAGCTTCCTTCAGTTCTTGTTGGAGTTGTTCCACAACAGCTTGCTTGCCAGCGAGTGCAGCTTCAGCCGCCTTAGCCGCTTGTAGTGCTTTTTCCGCCAGTTGAGTTTTTACCTACAGAAATACAATAGAGGTAATTATTTTCAAATTTAATATTACAGGTAATTTGAGAAGTATGGAAGAAAAAGACGTTGCGTCCACACCAAATAAAAAAAAATACAAATTTAAAAAAAAAAATGACAGGTGGTAGGACAAAACTTTCAGTGTTCCGGATTGACAGATATCACTCAAAAAATTTTGCTGTTGCTGTCAGCCAAGGAAAAAAGAGTGAGCAGTAGCGTAGGTCTCCCACCAATGTCTTCTACGAACAGCAGTTGTTCTCAAAATCTGTTATTGATACAAAAAAAAAAAACTAACCATATGAGATGCCTGAGCTCCTGCAGCGTTCTGTGCCGCCTGAGCTGCTTTCGCTTCAGCAGCTGCCTTCTGCGCTATACTCGAGGCGCACTTCCCCTTGCAGTCTCGCGGGGTTTCTCTCACTCTGTTGTCCTTCTTGTCCTGTAAAGCCAGCTGTTGAGACAGCTGCGGCAAGGCTGGAGGCTGGTTTTCCTCCGACCGACCCTCCGGGAACCCCCACACTGATGCGCAAGTCAGCAACAAATACACAAACGGTCTCATTTGAAAACGATTTATTGTCCTATGCGTATATGTCGGCAATATTAAATTGCCAAAGCGAACCTAAATACTTGCATAAGTTTTTTTCCTTTCATAGAATGGTGGATAAAATATTTCTTCAAAGGTTATGACATAAACAAAACGCGATCAAGTTACAGTTTGACACTTTTTTATTCTAAATTTTAATTTCTTCTTAACTTTTTAATTAGTAATTCTTCTTAAGAGGTGTTAATACTTTTTTGGCTTTGAACTCAATGTTTCACCAAATTCATAAAATATTTTGCTTTCATAAGTTTCTGCCACGGCTGATACGCTTGTGTTATACTATGATAAGTGGTGATTCGTTGTAGCTTAGAACATCCAAGAGGGTAAGAAAGAACTTTCACCCACGGACCTTTTCTGCTTGCTGGACCATAAACCATCAAACTTGATAAGTCTACAATTCTACAAAATAGTTCAAATGTAGAAAAATTGCGTATCACAGAAATTACAAATATGTATGAGGTACAAATATTAACTAACAAAATACTTTCGCATTTTTAAAAGCGTTACACACAGCTAAGGTTTTTCCGAAAGCCCACTTGCACTTGTGGTACACGCACTTACAATTTACAAATTTGTAAATTGTAATTGCAAAGTTTTGTGGTATAAAGCCCCTGATGCCCACAAAACTTCGGCTTGTGTATATCTGCTGCATACTCCTTGGTTTATGTATTGTGCAGATCCTAGAGGTCTTTATAAGCTTGCTATTATATAACTGGTACCACAGCCCTTATATCTGTTACAGCTGGTATTTACCTACTGAGCTTCAAGTACGTTGCAAGAAATGATGTGCCACATTTTTAGGGCGGAGAGTTATTTGTTTATTTATGCCCACAGTGCAGCAAGCCCGTCAAGACCGGTGACGATGGCGCTGTGGGTGCAAAAAAAAGGCCAGGTCTTGTCAATGTTCATAGTGATTTGGCTGGTACTCCCTTTCTTCTCCTAAAATTGTTTCTCCGAAAATCATTATCCATAACACGTGGGCTTTAGACTTCAGTAACTATAATGTCTAAAAATTCGAAATTTTGTATTATATAATTATCTTTACTTCTAAAACTATTCGGTCATAATATCGAGTACTATAATAATTGACTCTCCTAATTTTTTCATGAAATAAAGTCATATTTCCTAAGCATTGTATTATATAATGTGTATTATTACGAATGTTCATTTACAATAAAATTGTTAGTCCTAAAACATTTGCAAAAAATAAGGTTTTAGTGAGAGAATAAATCGCTGTAAATCCGACTCCACGCAGTTTTGTCTGCCCTACCCCTAGAGTGTAATTTAGAATCGCGTAGGCGCGGAGGGGCTAGGCGGCTCGCGAGTTGAGGAGCTGGTGGTGAGCGTTAAACCATCTACGACCGTAAGCTCGCGTGGGACCGCCGGAGCTCCGCAGCGCCGGAGCCGTGACAGAAGCCATGCCTGCTGCATGTTGCATGCTCGCTTGCATACTGCATGCATGGTGTATGCTTGTTTGCATGCTTCTTACAGGGAAATAAAAACCACATGTTCAAAATCAACTGTTTTATTGAGTGATAATACATGCAGCGCCGGAGCCGTGACATAAGCCATATTGCTTTTGCATCTTTACTATTTATGTATTGTATCTGTTGGTTTAGTATATTTTATAACAAAAACGTATATAGTCTGCTACTTCAAAAAAAAACTACACAACAATTGAACTATCTCAAAACAAGTCGGTAGGAGAAAAAATATTGCCCGCTGTCTTAAAACTCGTATCCACGTAACGTCTGAGATAAGTTCATAGCAAAAGCTTTGTAATAGTAATTTGTTTTAAAAACATTATCAGGCTAAATAAACATCAATTAATTTGAATTTAGGACTTATAACTTTTATTGAAAACGGTTTTCAGTCTTTTGTATATTATTGTTTGTTATATTTATGACAAACAAATTTAGGGCATATTGTATTCAGGAATTTCAATTTTATAGCATGTGATATTATGTGACATTAAGTTCGGACAAGTTATCATTCGGACAAAAGATGACTAAGACAAAAAATAATATGGCAGTTTAGATTATGGATAAAAAAGTTAGGGAACACAATAAAGAACCGATTTGGTTAGTTCTAATTAAAGCCACCGAGCCAGATAAGCTTGCTGCACCGTACATTTGATTAATAGATCCAAAAAGACACTTTAATGCGAGTGATATAGCTGTAAGAAATCGCTAACCGACTCCATAAAAATCAGATTGTATATAAGAGGTTCTTTACATTTTACAAAAAGTTGTCATAATTTACAAAGTTGGGAAAAGGCTAAGCCAATGATAAGGTTCTATATATTTTACTGGCAGCAAACATAACAGTGATCACAGAATAGAACATTCAAATATTGACGTCGTTGCGTACTGTCAATCAACAAATTGTCATGGCTTAAATTTTGTGTGAAAATTGGTTTTTATAAAAGACCTACGATGAAATTAAGTGTGCGCTTGTTTTAACCATTAGTTTGGATAGCCACATCACAGAGGCCTGATTCGCCTCTAAATTAGTGTTATAAGCGCAAGTCGTCACCAGATTTTTGGGATATTGTGTTTCAGTGGTCAGTTTTTTTTTCTATCTTGCTCTTGTCAATTTCAAATGTTTTGGAGACTGAAATCCAAAAATCTTTGCTTTGCCTGATCCCAGCATCATAATGTGAAGTTTCATCAAAGCTTCAGTCATTATGTTGAAGGTTGGCTTGTTTTAGCGCTCTTTAATTTTTTTTCTGTAACTGTTGTTTAGGTTAAAATATAACTATGGTAAGGGTCAAAGAATAACTACAATAATTGCGACTCAAAAGTAATTATTTTAAGATACCAGAGTCGAGATATGTTATATGAAGCCAAGTACAAGAGCGGTTGGGTGCAGACATTTTCTAAGTAGAAATGCATTACACCTTAGTTAAAAGGTCCTACTATCAGAACATTACATATCTATTGATCCAGCATCCGCTTTCCTAGTTCTATGAATTTTAGAGTTGACAAAATAACTGAAGTAACTGGTCAGCCTGCATCGTCCCACTGCTAAGTTAAGGCTTCCCTCCAGACTTCCAGCTGTTTCGGTCCAGTGCTAGTGTGGACAATTGGCTATTCGGGACACGATACTGATGTAACTAATTAGTTTTATTTCTAATTTCAGTAAAAGGTGGAGGACCGTTTATCACAAGCGTACCAAGTTACGTCTCTGGTCAACTTCTCCACACTCTTCAACCACAGGAGCGACAACTCAGCCCCGCTGCTTAAATATATCAACAACAAGGTCCTGCAAAAGTCAGGACTTTAAAAAAATGATTTGCCTTTCTTTGTACGCCCTGATCGCCTCTGCCACGATCCTCGCGTGCGTTCCAGTCTGCTATCGACAGTTTGAAATGCACAAGTTCGTCAAGTGTCTCCGGAAATAAGGAACTAGTTATGATAGTTTGCATGAGTTGCATGACAGCGGTAATTGCAGTAAGTTTGATTACTTGTGGTCCCATAATACTGGACGCTTTCTGGGCGAAATGTCCGAACATGAAAAAAAATAAAGATAAGGTCGAAGAACCATGCCAACCTCTGCCATGCAAGAGCCCATGCTGCCCCAAGCGATCTCACCAAAGCTGAGAAATTAATTTGTAGATTGTATGCTTACTTAAGTTGTATTAAATATTTGTATCATCTGTTTTTGTTTTTGTGGCTGACTGCCTAGGTCAGATCCAAACTCCTCTCTATCTCAAATTCTTAGGGTATTTTTGAAGCCGTTAGTATCGAACGCAGCATTGCCTGCCTACACAAAGACACACAACCTCATGAAACAGCCAGCATCTACTTTATGTTGTCATTATAATAAGTAGATTGCTTGATAAGGTAAGGCGAGCTGAACACTACACTCACACAAACATAAACTTCTGAACTCCTCTTCCCAGTGCTTCTTCCTGAAATCTCAGAACAATATTATAAACTTTGTGAATCCCCCGCTCCCCCTGTACAGCCTTAGAAATGTGGGCTTCTAATCCGGTGTGAGGTGAGATCAAACTCAATGGTTGTGTCACTTCAGTTCCTCTCACAGAGAGGAGGCCTGTGTCCCAGCAGCTGGACTATTATAGGCTGATAAAGGTATGTTATGCAACCCTTGGTCGAGACCCCGGTAAATTAAATTACAGATTTATTTTCCTCAGAAACATGAACATTGAAGCTTTGGGCAATTTCTATTTTTTTTATCACTTATACAATAATACAGAGACAAATCTTCACATAATATAAAACGAAGTCGCTTTTTTAACCGACGAAAAAAAAAGGAGGAGGTTCTCAAGTCGACCCGTATTTTTTTATTTTTTTTTTGTATGACCACGCATAACTTTTTACAGAGTAGTCCGATTTTGATGATTCTTTTTTTAATGGAAAGAGTATACCTCAAAGTTGGTCCCATTTAAAATTGAAAAACGAAATCCACCCCTGAGGGTAGAAAAATAGGGGTTAAATGATTTTTCACCTACAGAATGTTCCCTTGTGAACCGATTCTGTTGAAACTTGGCACATATACGTAGTTATAATGATGCTTCAATAAAAAAGAGACCTGAAGATCATCTGATGATGGAGACGGAAGACGGTCGAGAGGGCTCCTCAACAGCTGACAGCAGTTAGATCGTGTTTGGGCTTATTTCATTCATCTTGATGAGAACTTTAAGCCTAGCTGGAGTATGACTGTCATAGAGGGTGTGATGTTGGGTACGGAAGGCAGTCGAGGGAAGTTCTAAATATTAGCAGTGAGAGCATACTCAAAACATTCAAAAGCTTATAATCTAATAAAGATAATATTTATTACAGCTATAAACAGCAAATCCTTAACTTCTGGTATATTCCCTATAAAATGGAAAGTGGGAAAGATGGTGACTATACATAAATGGGATAACAATTTCAACATAAAAACTATAGGCCCAACTCAATTTTGAGAGGGAAGCCGATACTAGGATTCAGCTGGGATGGGCCGCATTTGGTAAACTTCATCAGTTCTTCTCGTCGTCTATACCGCAGTGCCTAAAGACGAGAGTCTTCAACGCGCGTGTCCTACTGGTTACGACTTACGGAGTAGAAACGTCGACACTCACGGTGAGACTGGTCCGTAAGTTTAAAGTCACTCAGCGAGCTATGGAGAGAGCTATGCTTGGAGTCTCTCTGAAGGATAAAATCCAAAACGACGTTATCCACCAGAGAACCAAGGTAATCGACATAGCTCAAAGACTAAGCAAGAACTCAATGAAGTGTTACTACGTTAAATATACAGGAACAAATAATCTTATAATTAAAGGCAAAGTAATAATAATAATAATATTAAAACAGACTATACACATAGACACAATCAGGTAGCAAAAGTCATCCATCAAAAACTAGCACTCAAATATAAACTCATACAAGATATGAACACTCCTTATTACAAGTACGTACCACAAACAGTTATACAAAATATCACTCTAAGACTAAGTACCAAAGTAAAATATGTTAACTTCAAATAAAATAAACCCTCTCTATACCGAGGTGCCTAAAGAACAACGCCTTAAGTTCCAAAATAATTATCATTACTCATCAGAATAATTGTAGGTGTTGTATTTATATTCTTATTGCCTACCAAAATGGATAAATGCTCACCAAGTCTAACCATAGAAGGTCGACATCAAGGGCACCCCGAGGTTCGGTTGGTTAGGTTCCTTTAAACCCTTTAGACAGAAATAGGAGCCCCGCAAAGAGGGGCTCCGTCGACCTGCTTATTACCTGTAACCCACGCCGACCGACGTCAGGGGCACCCCGAGGTTTGGTTGGTTACAGAAATAGGAGCCACGCTAAGCGGGGCTCCGTCGAGCTATCTTGGCAGGTAGTAAGAAATTAAAAGACGTTTATAAATCTTTATGGCATAGAATAAAAAGGAAAATAGGTTCATTTCTACAATACTTTATGAAACACAATTTGGTGAGCATTTATCCATTCTGGCAGGTATTTCGAATTTGTTGGTAGTAAAATAGGCACTTTTCTGGTAGGCGTTTAAATACAAGCCCCAAAAAAGCGTCCAAGATGCTGGGTTTTTGTCATAAGACAGTGTACTTTACTCTTTGTAGTTGATATGTAGCAGAATACTGTAATATGATGTGGCAGCCGCACTATGCTACGAATAGTTTGCGTCTAGAACACGTTCAAAAACGCTTTGATTGGCATCTAGCTGTTTCTGTTAGCATAGCTAAAAAGACATCTTCTTATAATAAAATAGCTTGAATTTCTTCAACACTTTAGAAGAACGAAGATGTTTAAAGGACGCAATGTTTGTATGTAAATTTCTTAAAGGAATTATCGACTAACCTCCACTGCTCGCACTCAATATCTTGCGTGCTCCGTCCGTCATGAATTCCGCGTAGACCTGTTACTACTCTTTGTCCTCCACAGAGAAAATCTGTATAGCATATAACTATATGCTATACAGATTTTCAATCAAAGCATTTTTGAACGTGCAAAACGTAGCATATAGACAGTTGTCTATATGCTAGGTTTTGCAAGGTTTTACTATGTAATAGCGATCTAATCGATTTACACTTTGATTCCCTAAGCTGAAATCTAAAATTCTTGACTGCTTGTCTGATTTGTTATTAAACCTTTATGATGACTTTTGAATCTAGCATATTTTTCCCTAAGTATTAAGATTGCTTGAAAACTTGTCATGTACCCAAGTTGTCAATTAACATAATTTAATTTGGGTAATGTGGTGTTTACCTTAAAGTACCTAATTAACCCACTGTACTAAGTTAAAATTTCATATTTTTGTAAAGATATCTGTTGTGTAAGCCATTGTTGGTAATCCTAAATAAATAAATAAGTTCATTTATTTGAAAAGGAAACTGAAAAGCGAAAAATAAAATCTTTTTTACAAAAAATTAAACCGACGAAAAAAGAAACTGAAAAGCAAAAAATAAATCTTTCAGTCTAACTAAGCTCTTAAATTAATGTAAATTACAAATTTTGATTCGGCGCCAAACATACAAGGCGCCATGTAAACTTATGGCAGCTTGATTGATCGTCGTTAATTGACCTGCGGTGATTATTTGGCGCCGACTCAAAATTTGTAATTTACATTAATTTAAGAGCTTAGTTAGACTGAAAGATTTATTTTTTGCTTTTCAGTTTCTTTTTTCGTCGGTTTAATTTTTTGTAAAAAAGTTTTTTATTGTCTGTACGCTTCAAAGACATTAAACATTATAACATTTTTCTATGACATTTCTTCGCATAGCCTCTCTATTGTATCCATGGACCTAATATACTAACTGGACTGAGCTCTCGTGCCAAAAAAACGAGCAGAGAGAGATAATGCATACCGAGGCTTTCATCTCTTTCTAATACCAAACATTTTTTTAACAGACAGGAAAGTTCGTTTTGTAAGAGATAATTTGTGTCCGGTTGATACTAAGTGATTTCAAATTATTGTTTTGTAGCGGTATCTACACCGCCACATGCGAGCTACACGTCACACTGACGTCACGCAAATCCTGCAACGCGCAAGCAGAGTTTACCGCGCGACTAGCATTTAGACAACGTCCCGACATCGACCGTCGGGCAGTTGCCCACCAGACGCAACACCCGTCTGGTCGGAGGATCCTAACTTTTCTATGGAGGTATGAGTGAGCTTTAGCCTGCCTGCCTGCTTTGCCTGTTCCTCATACCTTTATAGTTTGTAACTTACTTAACTTCATTGTAAGTAACTTCATTTCAATGTTTTTTTTAATAAATTATTAATTCACTATTTGATGTTCAAATAGTGAAATAATAATTTATTAAATAAAAGAAAATTAAACCTTTAAAAACTATACATATCGGAAAAGACTTTTTCTCGAAAGCTGATTATTTGAAACTGACATTGTTGTATACTATATATATAGTCCTCCTTATCGATTTCGATAACGGCGACCCTTTGAAATTATTATTTCCTAGCGTGTGCCTGTTGTATACTATGTCAGTGTTGAATCGTGCATGTACCCATGTTTTAAAAAAGAAGTTATGATACCTAGACTACAATATTGTTGAGGAGACACATGTCTTGTGTTAAATCATCAAATATGATCACGTATACGTGGTTTATGATGAAGTAGGCAAGCTATTTAAATGAAGTAAAGGGAAATAAAACTAAGTGTGTGTGACAAACATTTTTTCAAATTCAAACTCGAAGCATTTATTTCAAATAAGTAAACCAATTACCAATGAACCAATATAAAAATCTGCCAGCTTGAAATGAAGGTTGCACACAACAAAATTTTTGGTAATTGTTTGTTATTCGGGAATTACATCCAACCATTTTTGCTTCATTTATCCTTATGATGGAAAGCTGTAACCAACATAAAAATAATGCTATTTCAATCATGCGATACATAGGTGCAAATTGTATTTATTATACGCATTATATTAATAGTTTTAATCAGAAATACACTAAAACGTTGGTTTCTTCCGTCTACGAAACTTCTAGAGCATGCTCATACTACATATTTTTATTGAACAAAATCTTTGTAATTCCTTACCAATGAATGAAATGTTATGATATGTGAAATGAAATGAAAAATATATATATGAAATGTTTTGATACAACACTTTTCCACCATTTCCACCATAAAAATTACAAAAGAACCGTAGCTAAAAGTTTAAATGCGATGCGTCTTCACAAAATAACAGAAAAAGTCATTCGCATGTCAGATTATAGTTACAAGAGTAATTTTATGATAACTACCAAACAATTATTATTTTGATTATTTTATTTAAATTAAATTATTTACTACTATGTACAGATTGTAAACCTTAATATAAAATTATTTAAAACTAATCTAAAAGCTAAAAATATTTATACGTTACTTATTTTACTTGCAGTTGGTGAAATATTTTCTACCAACTATAACATTTTTATTTTCTGACAATTGAGAAAAAGGGACAAACAGCCTCTGCTCTGACTATCTCTCTCGGCTCGTTTTGCCTCGGCTAAGATAGCATAACAAAAGTAAACCTAAAATATATGTAGCAGTTGTGGTTCATTTTTGTATGATACGATTTTTGGAGAGCTCAGTCCAGTTTGTATATTAGGTCCATGATTGTATCTATCTTATATCTCTTTGGTACGCTTAGATCTTTAAAACTACGCAACGGATTTTAATGTGGTTTTCATTAATAGACAGTAATTCAAGAGGATGGTTTATATCTTTGATTATATAGTATATAATCAAAGGTTTATATGTTACTCGTATGTATAATACATGCATATCCTTATAAATCATATAATCATAAATCTTAAAAATATCTACAAAAAAATTGCAGTGACATATGTCTATCTCTTATGGATAACCCACAGACCCACAGTAACCATTTTTATCTCTTACAAGCTGACCCGACAGACGTTGTCCTGTCTTAACTATGAATGTCATAATTATGTCGTTTAGTTTTAGTTTTGACTATTGACTAAAACTAAAACGATCGACAAATTTTTCAACCAATCCATCTGTGTTAAACGATATTTGCAGCGCGCATTCTGTCAATCGCTGACAGTTATTTCAAAAAACTGACAGTTATGTAAAATTGATATCGGCGTTAAGTTTTCTTAAATTTTGTAACGTTCCGATCAACTTCCTTATTTTTTTATTTCATAAGATCCTTCTCCTGACAATAACGAACACAACAAAAAAAAAAAATGTGAAATCGGTCCAGCCGTTCACGCGTGATGGCGTGACCAAGGGAAATAGGGATTCATTTTTATATATAAAGATGGTGCCTCCACATGCTTGGCAAACAACGGCAAACAGCGAACACCAAACAACAAACACGAACGTGTGGATAGGTGTTTGCCTGTTTGTGTTTGTGTTTGCCAGTGATCGGCGACGGTGTCGGTTTTTATGCACAAATCAAAGGGTGTTCGACATACGTGTTTACGAAGCATCCAGACGCTTGTTTAGCAATCAGTAGTGCTCGCGAGCTTGCGGGCGGCGGACGACGTTATCAAATTTTATAAATATTCTTTATTTCGGACACACAATCTAAATCCATATAGTATTAGTAACAGTTATTTAAAAAGCTATGTTAGTAAACTTTCACAAAACTAAAACAACAAAAAAAGACGTGGCCCAATACAATTTGGCACGTGCCTCGGTACCCAGTGCCCTATAAAGAGACTGTCCACTTTGCCTAATAATGTTTTTAGGATGCTGTTGGAGCTTCTGCGCAACCCAGCCCCGCATGTAGAAGTTTTTTGAGGCGAGGCAAAACCTGTGGTCTGCCGCCCCGCACCCTGCCTATCCGTTAACGTTTTACATGAAGACTTAGATATTTATTTAAAAATACATAGACATCGAACAATTATTTTAATTAGGATAGGACAAGATATTTTAAATAAATCTTGAGATTATAGCATACTAGCTTCTGTCCGCGACTTCGTTCGCATGAAATTTCAGCCCCCAACCCACCGCATCGCTGCGCATCACTCGCCCACGATATTACTTCCTTTTCGGTTAGCGTTCTTTCTGACTTTTTTTTCTTAATGCTCGATTTCTAAGGGTCGTAGCGCGATGTTATATACCTTTCTCAAGAATTGGTCTATCAAATGCAAAAAGATTTTTTCAAATCCAACTGCTAGTTCCAGAGATTAGCGCGTTCCAAAAAAACAAACAAACTCTTCAGCTTTATTATTAGAGATAGTAGAAGATTAGAATACAAAAAATACTCTTTGAATCTTTTGTTCTGCAAAAATATCGATAGCCTTGTCATAATTAATCTCTGATTGTCTTGTTATGATTTTCGATTGCTAAGACCGCGACACTCGAGTAATGCAGAAAAGCTTAACACCAAATAAGACAATCTAGAATGCACGAGCGAGTGAAGCGAGCGCGAACATTGTAGCACTTTGCCTCAGATAAGTTAGATTTTTTAAATCCTTAATCGACTTATACAGAACAGTTTTAAGAATTAAGAATCGCTAGGCTATAAGAGCGAGCAAAGTGAGCTTGAATATTTTGCCAGAAATAAAATTGTAGGTATCGATCGATAATGCTTCAATCCCACAACTGCGCCAGCGCTGTGGTAAACAATTAAAGGAAATCGTGTCGCCTTTGCACTTACTTACTTACTTTAAATTTTTGGCCACAGAGGTGATAGAGGCGCTCATCCGCCTCTGTTTCGCCGCGGCATAGATCTGTTGCAAGAGATAGAAAGCTAACATGTTTATATAGCCTAATAAAAGTGGAGCATGTGCTTTAAAAACGCTGGGTGCCTGGCTGAATTCAACTGCTCCGCCCGCAACCCGCTCACATTGTTTGACGACCTATGCCTACGCTAATTCACGTAGTGATTTCCTCAGTGCGCCACCCACACTTATCGCCGAGTTGCGTTTCGCTGGGTGGTGCACTGTTCTCTTCCTCATACTACCATGGAAATCGATCGATCGATTGATCATCCACAATCGTCTTTCTTTCCTTCTTTTTCGTGTAATTTCATTTTACTTTTCTTTTAAATAAAAATAGGTCAATCGGAAAGTAATCGCTACCGCAACAAGCTTGTCGTCCGCCATGTTTGCCAATCCGGAATATACTAGCATGTTCGCCAAGCGTCGGGATGCTGTGTTTGTGTTGGGTGATTGTGGCAAACAACAAGCATGTGGAGGCACCATAACATATTACAAAAAAATACTGGGTTAATTACGAAGCTATTTTAAACAATACAGTATTATTTCTTATTCAATTAATTACGTTTTAAATGTTGTACATTTAATGTAGATCTAAATTGTCCTTTACAGCATATCATTAAAATGAATACCTCAGAAGCTTTGATTATATAATCAAAGCTTAGAAGATATCAGAGATTTAAAATGCGGGTGCAGAGTGACCGCCGCGCGTCGTGCCGTACGTCCGTCCCGGGTGGCAGCGGCCGTCGGACTGCGCAGCGGGTGCGGTGCGTGCATATAAATCAATCCTTTAAGTTACTAAATATAAAAATTTGGAAAATCCAAAAGTGCACGACTCATAATGCTCATTTAATTATGAAATATAAAAAAATAAAAATAAACTTAAGTCGTTCAAAATTAATTGCCGAAAAAACAGCTGTAGTAGGAAGAAGGTACTGCACAAGCGCCCCTGGTGGAATAAATGTACATAATATCTATAGATATATCACCATCCATATGTTAATTTTCTATGGATATAAATAGATGTACAGTCTTGTAGTTTTCGTTTTTTATTAATTGTAATTAAACGACACTGAATTAATTAGCCATTTGCATTCAGTGACCTACATTTGTCGATTAGTTTTTTTTTTTTTTTTAATTAACTCAAATAATGGATTTTTTCACAAGTTACAGTGTTTCCGGGTTTCACACATGACGGACAGGATTTTTTTTTGACCTATTTTGGTGTTTTTTTCCAATTCTATTGCAGTAAATCAATTTTTAAAAAGTATGAAATTAATCTCCATTAAATTATATCGACAATAGTATGCAAAATATCTTGATTCCATGAACTAACAAGGCTATAATAATAAAAATTGCCGCCAAAATGAGGCGAAAAAAATTTTTCGATCGTAAAGCACTCTGATGCTTCGCATCATGAGTCGTGCAAAATAAAGGAAGCGATCAAGCCACTTTCAGCATACAATGAACTGTATTCAAATGTATTCGTACTCAAGACCAGTGACTGAACTATCTCGGCACCAGATTGGCTTCAGCTCGCCTCCGATGAGATGATCCGATCCGATGATCGACGTCGACAAAGCGTGTACCCAACGTAGGCACGTAGCCATAGCGGTTAAGCACCTCCAAGATGACGGTGCGGCTACTGCAGGGCAACGCCGTGTTTATGGCTGGTCGTCGCTGCGCTTATGGCTGGTGGTGCTGTGCTTAAGGCTGGACGCCGCGGGCACATCACTGGGAGCTACATATACTAAAACTAATATAATAAACTATTATAATTGCCAAAGAGGCACAGGCTTGCACAGCACACTATCATAAAAAATGTAAAAGTGCTGTAAATTACTACAGAGGTTATCTTACATAAGAACAGCTATACAGCCTCTCTAAGCTCTTCTACTCTGTCATTGACAGAGTTTTATGAAGAAATTTTAAATTTAGAAAATATGGTGACTTTTCCCTTGGTGTCATATTTCAAGCAAAAATTTTCATGTAATAAATATTAGTGAAAGCAATATGCGTGTTAAATTATTGTGGAATGTTGCTAGGATAATCTTGGTATCGGGATTATCTTTCGGCGTCTGATTGAAACAAATAGCAAAATTCTCGTGCCTCGTCAAAGAGTAACAGACTGATCTTTGCATGTAAGTACATAAGACATTATTTTCTGTTTATGTTACAACGGATAACACCCTTCCCGCGCATTAGGGCCGAATTCTACTAATTTGCAAATGGTCGTGAGTTTTTGACAGATTTAATGGGTACAGCAAATCTGTCAAAGACTCACAATGGAGAGACCATTGTAACGTTTGTAAATTAGTAGACTTGGCCTCCGTTTCACGGGCTGCTCTGGTAGCTGCGACCATAGTCACGCTCGTGGTCTAAAACGTGGATAGGACTATGTCAAGAAATATCGTAAAACCATTCGAAAAACGACGTGTTCAAATGCCAAGAACTGGATGGTATAAATTGGACATAAGTGACATAACTGTTTTGTCATCTGACAAGTTCACTGCATTTTATACTGTGATGTGAATTCAAACTTTAGAAGAAATGTACCAACAAGATCCAAGATAAGCATTATTTTAATATTTTTTTGTAAAATCCTGTCGTTTTCCAAAATTACTTCAATTTTTGTTTCAGATTCAATGATTTTTGGTCCGGTTGGTGCCCTCGTTACCGGCGCGGTGCTCTTCGTTTGTTTCAAGATCGCGGGAAAATACCTGACGCAGAGTAGCCAACGAAAAACCTGCACCAGCTGTGGTATGCCACGATAACTTGAAGCTATCTCATTAGAAGTCATATTCCTAGAATTAGTGAAGAGCCGCCAGGATGGTGTGTATCACGTGCACTACCTTCATCGGTATATTGGGACTACTTGTGCTAGGACCTCTTATATGCGAAAGACTATTATGTTGTATCACCAAGAAGCGGCCGAAAAAATGTTGAAAACCACCGAAAATCTCATTTATTAACCTTAATACCCTTGGTTTTTTTAACTCTTTATTGTACCAACTATGTTATTACTATTTGAATTATATTTTACAAACACCTACTATGTCTTTAATTGTTTTATTTTTCGGTTTTGATATTATCTATTATTCGCTCCAAAAACTTCTTGCTCGTTTGTCTATTTCAAGATTTTTAACACCTGTTTTTGTGTTTTCTAAAAACGAAGCCTCGCCCCACATAACGCTTACGTTAAGTTCGTCAAGCTTATTAAAATTGTTTGTCAATTGCTTTTTCCTTTTTGTTTCTCTCCTTAAATGTTCATCTCTTTTGTTTCAGAGCCAATGCTTGGCGTTACGTTCCTGACCTTGAACAGTGTTGCTATTTTCCTGAGATTCTTGCGGATTTGCACCTACTACATTTGGGGAAGCAGGTGTTTGTGTGAGAGACAAAAGCATTTGGTAAAGATATTATCGAGGACGTTAAATTAATATCTTCTACTTCTGAGCTTTCTCCTGGAACTAAAACTGTGCATGGAATAACTTGTTCCTGAGAACGATCTTAAAAACTTTTATAATGATTTGTATGAGTTGTGCAACAGCCCTTGTGGCAGCTACCTGCATAGCATGTGGACCTCTACTTTGTGATAAGATTTTAAAATGTTTCATTAAAAGTAAACGATGATTTCGCAAGTCATACAACTGTGTCTATGATTTTGTATTGTAATAAATTGTTGTCACTGTAAATTATTCGTTTTTATTTATTTTAGAACTCAAAACTGTTGCTTATAAAGTTTTGCTTAGTAACATTTGTGCACATTCTTTTAAAACAAAACAAAACCACACTAAACTCGTGTCAACAAAATTGAAGTTGTAGTTTCGCAAAAATTTTGTTATCAGCTGTAACCACTTCAACTTTATGTACCCCTTCTTAATCCCTTTTAACACAACCTCGACGAATGTGAATTTGTTTCAATTTAAAACTGTATAAAGCAAGTATCGTTCGCATTTTTAAACTATTCTTCTACTGTTGCCATTTCTGCTGGATTTATGTTTTCGGCTACTTCATCACCTTTTTTTGGTTTCAGAATACCCTCAGCGTTTTCTGGATGCATGATTTGTATATCTCTGCTGAGTCTTATTGGTGCTGCAGCCGTGATCATCTGCCTACCGTACTGGACTCGAAGCTACTTTCGTAGTAAGTGCTACTGTCCTTCATCACCTATATGCCCTGACTGTGGCATGCAGTTCTGATCGGTCGAAGAACTTAGTTACTCTAAGATTTTAGAATAATCGAACAAAATGATTTGTATGAGTTGTGCCACCGCCTTAGTAGCAGCAAGCCTTTTAGTCCTTGGGCCAATATTTTGCGATACATTCTTAAAGTGTCTTGCAAAATCAAAATCTAAAAAATAGAATTTTATACCAACCTATAAAAATCTGTTACTGTTATGATGTAAGTATTAGTTGTACTAAACTATAATAAAGTGACCGCTGACGTTACTCATACCGAAACATTTGTTTTATTTGGATTTAACTGTAGGAAAATCTCATCGACTTTACCGTTACTGAAATTGTCAGCAGGGATCGATTCCTAAGTTTCGCCGAAATATTTATTAATGTTACGTAGAAACTACAGTGCGTCACGTTTCATATCTGCTGATTTCTGCACATAATCATTCAGTTTCCCGTCCAACCTCGATTCCTTCATTGCTATATTTATTTAATTTTCAGAAATACTTTCTTAATGCGTATTATACGAATTCCTGTCACAAAAATATCACACATTAGGCGGGTTTTACGCGGTGCGTTGTCCGTTAGTTGGGTGTTTTAAGAATTAGATATTAGTATATCTGATAAAAAAAAAACAGCTCAAAATAAAACACACTTAGAAATTAGGAAAATTTACTAAACTACTAACATACACCGTAATATCACTTGACTCCATTCAACTAGACTATAAAAGTACAAAAATTGAGCAAATACATGTCCACACGTATCGGCGAAATAAATAACTTACTTATGACACTTAACAATTGACTAATTTCGGACTACGTTTTTGGACTATGTTTTTGAGGCGTTACTATCGCTATTGCTTGTTTTTTCGTCCTTATTTTACCTAAAACGGCTTCATCTAATTTCGCTATAGTTGCAATCGGCGTGGGATGATATCCCACGAATCTTGATTGAGGTGTGGGACGTACAATCTGTACTTTTTCATTATTTACTATAGCCATTTCTTTATCTTCATATTTCTCTGCACTTGATCTATAGAAGCGTCTTACTGGTGCTGAATTTGATGCGTTTGGATTTAGATCTTCAATTTGGTCCGTTAGTTTCTCTTGCCTTTGTATATTTTCTATTGGTTGTATATCTAGTTTTATTATTTCTATGCTTGATGTAGTTACTTCGGGTTTTTGTGTTGTAGTTGTAGTGGGTTTCTGTGTTGTTGTAGTAGCTGAGCCAGAACTCTTCAAAGTCATGCGTCTTCTATGCTTTTTCTCTCTTGAATCATTTTCTGTTACATTTCCTTGGGCTATGTCTATATCAGCGTTGACAGTAATGAGTTTGAAATCGGAAGAATTTTCTGCTGAAGTTGTATTTCTTTGAAAGCTTCTTGTACTGTTTAGGTTTCTATTGCCTCTGTATACAGGGGCAGCTTCAGTGGTGGTTTTACGGTTCCTCTCATCAATCATGAATGGGGTTGGAGTGATAAATTGTACATAGTTTGATGAGCTAGCCGTGTTTTGTACACTAGCAACATTAGATACACTAGCTGTATTAGATACGCTAGCAGTATTAGGGAAGCTAACAATATCTGTGTTAGGTTGAACTGCAGGTACATTTGGACGAGGAGGATCCTGATTTTGATTTTGAAGTATAGATATAGCTTCTTTAATATTGTCCGCGTCTTCAGGGGTATGCGTTTGACCTGGAAACATAACATATTTATTTATAGTTTTTTTAGTGATTATAGTATTATAATGCTTACATGAAGTAACCATTTGCTTATACTGGCGGTGCCCCGCGGGTTCACCTACGTGCGATTCTCACTTTAGCCTTAAATTTTACTAGGGTAAAAGTTTCCTGTATGCCCTGTCTGTCTTTTTTACAATTAAACCTAACCTTTGTTACTCGATAATAGTGTTGTTTTCTATTAGTGAATGGTTTTTCGTAATATGTTCAGCAACTCCAGAGATTATCTTTTATAAATACCTATGCAAAAAGTACAGGTGAAAAACGACAGTCGAATTTGGGTAAAATTATTATACAACACAAGTAAAATAATTACACAACACAAGTAAAATAATTATAAAACACAAGAAAAACATTATACAACACAAGTAAAATAGTTACACAACACAAGTAAAATATTTATACAACACGAGTAAAATTACTTCTTTTTACAAATATTTTCTATTTAAAAAAAACACACAACAATCACGCCTGTAATCCCCGAAGGATTAGACAGACGTGTACCTATAGCACACCCACATTTCGCCAGTTATGTTTATGTCCCATGTAATAGGGGGCGAGCCTATTGCCATCAACCGGGCACAAGTCCAGACTTCGGGCTGCTACTAAGAATTCCAAATGGTAAAACCCAATAACACAAAACATATAACACAGGGTGGATTTTTGAGATGGGGCAGCAAGGGCAGCTACCTTAACCGTTGTATCTACAGGAAAACAGTCTCAGGAGACATTCTGTAACTTTTTGAGAAATTTTGATTTGCATTCATAGATTTTAAAAAAATGTACAGTCAGCAGGATAATGGGCAATTTTCACAAAAACTTTTTTATGCCATTCGATCATGTTTCATATAAGGATCAACAACCTCTATCGGACCAACTGAGGAAAATTCAGAAATCGCAAAAAAACTTTTTCCATACATTTCGTAGGAAATGAGACTACAAGTTACTTTTTTATTATGGATAGACTAACCGCTACAATAAAGACTGGCCGAAAATAAACAAAAAAAAAACTTCTAACATTAAAAATACGTTTCCTTACCATTCTCCTGCATCTCCTTCTTGTAAGATGAGAAGAAAGTAAGTGCTTTCATCAACTGGTAGCTCTTGGACACCGGTATGTTAGTATCATACAGCTTCTTAGTATTCTTGCAGTCCACATAGAACCACCAGTTGCACTTGAGGATGGTCTGGTCGAAGAGCGTGGACTCAGGACAGAGGAAGGATTTCATGACGAGGCCATCGTCTGTTAGAGCACAGACGTGGAACACCTGGGAATTAAAAAAGAGTTCGTGAGATTTTTGTTGTAGCTTATAGAATACTATGTTGCTGTGACGACTACTTCATTTTAATTTACGTCTCGTCAGGGCATAGCGCGGCTTATTCCGTTTTGGACACCCTAAAACAGCCACCCTAGGGTGAATACTCGGAAACGCGTGTTCATCTGTCCACCCCAGGCGGAGTGGATAATCGGAATTCACTTTTGATTGTTCTTTCAGCTTTTTACTCCAAATACAGTCATTATCAACAATACAACAGTAAAATATACTTCATACACTTTTTATAAATTTTTAATAACCACAAACAAACAAATATCATATTACGTATTGCATATAAATCAAATTAAACTTCCTTGTTTTACATAATATTAATAAATAATTTATAAATTCTGCAATATGTCCAGAAAGTGACCAACACTAATTTCTTTATTATTTATTTTTAATTATTCAATGTCTACTCCAATAAAACTATAATTGAAATTATGTCAAATTGAATGATAGGTAATTAGCAACGATTTCAGTTTTGACATTTCAAAGAAGAACTATAAGTATATGTATTTTTATAGGTACTCGTACCTATATTTTACAGGTATCTTGGGCCAGTTTCTATCTTAATTCTCTAATGACTGTACACAGCCGAGCGAGAAAATCCGGAATAAAAATAATATACGAATTCCGATTATCCACCCCGTCCGTGGTGGATAGCTGAGCGAGGCGTTTCCGAGTATCTACCCTAGGGTGGCTGTTTTAGGGTGGACAAACCGAATATCACCATAGCTCACATTCTATATGGATCAAATCGAGTATTTATTGTCGAACACGGTACATTATAATTTATAAATACATAGCAAGATGTTGAGTGAATGCGCAGTTTCCTATGTTCTAGCAATTAAGGGCTAATTTCACCAATGAAATTGCGATCAACACATTTAAGCCGCGTTCAAGAGCTGTTAGTGTCACCATTGTTGCAGAATATTGACATTGGTGCCGATTCTCTTGTACACCGAACTAAACTAACTAAACTATCACTAAAATTCCTTACTTTTGGCTATGAGAATCTTAGAGCAATAAAATATCTCTAAATTTAAAAATCATTTTGACGCAACTATAATTTAATTTGACAATCGTGACTCCACATGGTACCTACTTGTTTGCCCTACCACGTGAATTTCTTTTAGAGCCGGAGGCGCGCATGTGTGGCAGCCTCGGCGTGTTTTATATGGAATTTTTCACTTTTTGTACGGAAAATATAAAAAAAAAAAAAATACCTACATGTAGAGTTATATGGGTTTAAAGGTTTCATAAAGGGGGTCGAAATTTTCATTATTTTTGCGATAGGACACACCGTTTTCGAGATATAAGCAAAATAAAATAAAAAATACAGTACAGTTTTTGCCCCTGAAGTCGAGGTGTTGTGGTGAATCTTAGTTCATGACAACAAATTTTATTCCACACCTTTTTAATCGCGATTAAAAATAGTCAGATTTAGTTAAGACCAAAATTTTAGGTTAAAAACGTCAAATTCAGAATAGCAAAATTGCCATTTTCACTAAACTAATTAATCAGTACCATCTTAGTGCTGTCAAACTAAAATATAGTTAAGTTGTGTCACTTTAGTCTATTTCAGAATGAGAAATCGTTTTTTGACAGGATTAAACAAAATTTTTGTGATTTTTAGTCTAGTTTAGAGAATTTTGTGACAAGAGAATCGGCACCATTGACCGCTCTTGAACGCCGTTTAGATGTGCTCATCACGTTCAGTTTGATTGGTGCTATTCGCCCTAAGGCATGCAATGGTTAAAAAGGGCACCTGTAACTCAAGGCGTTAGAATTAGTAGCCTAACTATAAAAAAAAAATGCTGTGAGAAAATGTATAGCAAACTATTTTTACAGTCAAAACTTGCTATTTAGCTTGACTGCTCATTCCCAAGTGTAAACAATAAGTATAATTGGCACTTGTATAACACTTGAGAAGAATTCAGAAAGTTCTGGGTTTCTGAATTGATACACCCACAACTTCATCACATTTCACTAACAACAAGATGGTAAAGGGATGTAGGAAAACGCCAGTATTCACTTACCATACACCCAAGACTCTCATCGCCGTACAATCCAGGGAAGTACTTCTGGTCACCACAATGGAAGCTGGTCTCCGGAAGATCGACCTTGGACTGGAAGTGGTCGTCGAAGTTCTTCTCATAGCCGACAGGGTAGTACTCACGGGGAGCGTTCATTACCTTGCCAGACATAGGAATTCTGGAAACGATTTGGAAGTAAGTTAGTATTTGACGGATGCTGGTGATGGGATCCAGCCTCTCATGTGAGGAGTGTGAAAGATCGGGTAAAAGGTAAGCGTATCTCATTGCGTCTTTTTTGGAGTTTGAAAAAGTCACGTAATTAATATTGGCGAGTTTATAACGTAAACTGTGAATCCAAAGATGCCAAAACAATCAGTCATACTTAGTTTAAGCCCAGTTGAATGGACGCAGACCATAAATAGCATTAACATCAGCACATTTTTTGATTGCAAATCAATGCTTATTGCTGTGATCGTGGCGTATATTCGCGCACTAGGCAAAGCGCATAAGCGATATTCAATTTGGTGCTCAAAGCCAATGCTGCCAACATACAATAGTTTATTTATACCTTATCTTCTTGGTTCTCCAGTGAAACTAGACGCAACAAATGTTAAGGATTAACAAAATCATGACAACGGATTCACAAGGTTTATTGAGACCAAAATGTTGCCTATGAAATGAATATTCATACGCACCTCTTCGGCGGCTTCTGAGGTAATGCAGCAGTCAATATTTCTGGTTCAGGCTCCTGTTGGAACACGAACGGTTGTTCTGTTGTTGTCGTAGATGTTGACGATGTTGTTGTAGGCGCTGGCACGGGAATGTTCGCGTATTTACTCAACAACTGTTGTTGTCTCAACATGATCGCCGCTTCAACAGCCTCCATAGAAATATTCCCGGCTTTAGCAATCTCTGCTATCTTCGAATTGATATCTTCTTTATTAAACTTCAGCACAGTATCGTCTCCATAACCAGTTATAGAATTGTAATCGTCGACTTTCTTCGTATTATATACAACGTTGTTCGCAATATCGTGGACTTGATGAGGAACAGGGTCTACAAAGTTAGAAAAAGGATGCTTTTGGATGATAGAGTTAGGTGAGTAAGAAGGTGGCATGTGTATTTCCTTGAATACTGGAGCAGGTATAAAAGAGACAGTTTGAGAAGGTGGCATAGGTACGAATGGATTAACAGTAGTCATGGAGTAAAATTTTGGATGTTCTACAATGACGGGACTTTGTGTGAATTTGATTGGGGAGAATTGCTGTGCTGTCATTTGTGATACCATTTTTGATATTTGGTTTTGTGTTGGGTATATCTCACTTTGGTATGCGAGTCCTGGGCCCTTAGACTGTGGGACTTGCAGTGGCGAGTAGGTCTTCCGTGTTGGTGCTATAGGTATTACGGCAAGGGTTTCTTCTTTCGGCGGTAGGGGTCTGAACGCTGGTATTCCCATGGGCATAGGTTTCGCCATGGTGACAGTGGGGATAGGCTTAGCAATGGGCTGTTGTACGGGAGCCTGGACAACGATGGGCTGCATGGTGGTGGAAACTCTTCGGTGCAGGCTGGTCAGCTTATCCATGGCAGATTGGTTGGGTCGGTTAGCAGGAGGCATCGGGCGCATGATCCTGTTCTGTTTACCACGCTTCTGGAATCAGGAAAATAGAAACATTTAGACATTGCAGTTGCTGGCTTGATAGACCGGTCAGAAATGCTGACATAATATCGTCACTAACTGGTCATATTTTATAGTCAAGGGCAATTCAAGCAAAAACATAACAAACCTAAACCTGTACATTGAAATCTAAGCCAACTTGCTTAACTTATCACGTTGAAGCATAAACGCAACTAAAATTACTGTTACACGACACCACATAAAAACAATTGTTGCACCTTTTTAAGCCATTTGAACCAAATATGGTGAGGTTTCCTCTAATGCTAGACATAATGGTCCAATCAGATGTCGGTTTTCATATATAAAGTTGCATTACACTCTGCAAGTCTGTAATAACAGTTATTTTTAACACAATTGTCTTATAAATTGCTCCTCTAGTAAGTTCGGTTGTCGCAATCACAATTTGTATGAACGGGCTCTTGTGTTTTTTTTATTTTGCATAGAGTGGGTCAATATTGATATATATATGCTTTTGTGAAATATATGCTTGCTTGTGATGCTTGTGAATATATGCTTTTGTGTAATATTGATGGATTGTAAGCCAAGTCTCTGTTTACAAGTCAAGGTAGGAAGTAGTTTTTATTTTTTAGAATAGAGCTTGGCGTTTATGGATGACGCACAAGGTTGATGGCTACCTTGTAATGTGGCGCCTTTGTAATTGAGACATGCAATACCTCTGCCTGCAATTGCGCAGGCACTTATAGTTCATAATTACGCCTGTGAACCAAAAAGTCGAACGTTGGTCTTTGATGACTAGATAAATCGATTGCTAGACATGAATCTCTTCAATGTAAGAGTGATCTATGAGTCCCAAGATAGTAAAATCGTTATAATGATCCCAATATTGAGAACTAGTGTTTCTAATGAAAGGCACTATTCACCTCCTATCATAGTGTTCATGTTAAGTTATAATAATTATGTTTTGGTTTCTCACCTCCTGCTTGACATTAGTCCTGGATGGGTCACCGAGAATGTTGGCTGGAGGTCCATTCTTGACACTGACCGACCGCCGCCGGCTCGGGTCCAAGTTTGTAAGAGATTGCTCGAAACCCAGCTCGTCACCCAGACTGAAACCTGAAAATGATACATTGTTGGATTAGTTCTAACATTACCGTTGTAAAAATAGATTTAATATAACATACAACAACACACAACACAACATTTTAACATTTAACAAAAACGTTACGTTTAAAAAAAAAAAAAAAATTGATATAACTGTAGAGTTATATCAATCGTTGTAAATGGTTTGTATACGGATGATGAAGAAATTATATCTGATAGTTATAGTATTTTAATTAAACACACCACCCAGGTAAGTTAAACACTAGTTTATTTTGACACTCCTTCTCAAACAATTATCATATCATGTAGACATACCGTCAGAATACATATTATTATACTACAAGTCATACTATTACTATTAGTTCTTCTCTACCCGCTGCTAATTAGTCCTTCTTCCCTAGTTTGTCATTACTTCAATTTCTGTGAATTTGGTTTCCACTTTGCCCCAGCCATTCTTAGTATAATATCTGACCATCGTCATTCAAAGAGAGTTGCATAATGTAAAGAAAGAAAGATAAAAAAGATAATTTATTTGTCAAACATGCGTACATACAAATCAAGCATGCAAGATCTTAAATATAGGTAAAAAGTCCGTACATGTCGTACGTACACAAACACAATTCAATAAACCAAAGATTAAAGATTGGGTCACGAACATTCATTATTAAATTCTATGAGAATAATAATAATAGAGAAATAATAATGTAAAGTTCAAGCATGACAAAAGGTATCTGTTAAAAAGTTATTTATATTATAGTAACACTTGTCTGTTAGTAGATTTCGAATCTTATTTTTACATTGATTTGTTGTCATAGCTCTATAAGACTGGTATTTTGTTGTATATTTTCGGGGCCATACAAAAAAAGCTTTTCCCCATGAGAGCAGTTTTTGCCGAGTGCAAGCAAAGTTGGCTAAGTTGTTTGTTTGGTTGGCTGCACGTCTTCTATTTCTTTCGAGGAGGATTAATGGCACAGTTTCCTAATCAGACACGATTTCACCAAACTAAAGCTACTGCAGAATCTAGTAATTACTACAAATTGCTCTTTGACTTTCACTTAGCAGAGATGAGTTGACCATGAGCACTGACTATTTAACCATTGTTTCGCCTTCAGTGTCTTGGAATGTGTGTAGAAATAGGTGGCATTTTTTTTAAATATATTTATTATAAGCTTAACAATTGTGGTATGAGATAAGGTTTAAAATGAACTAAAAACCACATTCCAGTGGTACATTTTATCTGGGCAAATGCTATGCTAGATGAGAAAAGCTGTGGCAACAAAATGTGGTTACTCTACATTAGACTTAGGCCTACTCTAAGACTTACGTTGGTACCAAACTCTGGTAATCACAAGCTACCTACATACAAAAGTACGTTTTCACACTTGATTTCACATTCTTCATTTCATTCATTAGCGCTTACAGAAAAACGAGTTAGTTTATCATTCAGTGTACTTGAGTCCCGACAGGAGAATTGCAGTTCCCTCTATTCACCTAGAAACACAAGCCCAAACTGCGACACATTATGATTAGGATTAGAAACAAATATAATTTATTATACGTTTGCAGTTTTGCACCGTATGGTCCAAAGCTTTCTCTATAAAAAAAATCGCACTCCTTCTGTGGAAACCCAGGCTGGCGAACCTTAATACAGATTACCATGAAACCTAAGCTAGAACGGCAGATTCAAGTCTGTTATTTGTTACTTTCTTTAGGATCTATCCTTGAAGTGAAAAATATATTTACTGTAACAGACAATACCACACCTTTTGAAACAAATAAATTATTATCATTTAGGACCTTCAAGCAACTGTCTTCATTTTTCTTATGTATATATTCAATATTCAATATTTCATTGTGTATTCAATACTTTAAGAACACAAATGTTTAGAGATGGACTCAATGCCGTAGGCACTTTCTACCAGTCAACGTTTGGGTGATGTGGGGCCTGCGCCCACTTGTAGGACGGCACGGCAGGGTATACCTAAGCATCACTACAAGAAAGCGCATACTGCCGGCAGCGATGCCGCAGTATCCATGGGCAGTACGCGGTATCATTGAAATACCAATCTTATTGCCATACTATTAAGTTATATTCTTATTCATCGCATAAAAATCCCTTGCCGTGTCACTGCCACCTATTGGCGCTGCCCTTATAGACAAACAGTGGTAGGAATAATTAGGACAAACTTATGTGTGATTAATCTATCATTATCTAACTAGTCCAGCCACATCATAGTGGCTGGCAGTCATGATGCAAAATACTTCTAAAGAAAATCTAACAGGTTTTACATTCATCACTATTTCTTTGATTGGAGAAACACGTTTGATTTGTATATGAATGTGTTTTCCATTCATACTAATCGTCAAGTGTCGAGTAATTCCACTCATGCGTCGATTGCTAACGGTCTACTTCATTTGAATAGTTATTGGTTTGCTGCATTCATAGATTGAGTTTTACTAAAATCCTACAGTACAATGTACAGTCACCAAAAGAGATAAGTAACCATGGTCGTCGATATACTTGAAGTTTACTAAGAAACCGATGGATGTTTTCAAATGAAATTTATTTGATAAATTAACTATAAATTAACTGCTTGTTTTCTATTAATTAAGTTAAATTTTATTCGAAAATATCCATCGGTTTCTTACTAAACTTCAACTATATCCGGCGACCCTGGTTACTTCTCACATTTGATGACCCTACATGGGTTTATCACAACATAATATTACGCATGTAATTCCCTAAGAGATAGGCAGAGGTGTTCCTACCTATAGACCACACAAATTTCGCGTTATGTTTAAGTCCCACGTAATAGGGGCGAGCTTATAACCTTATCTTTTAAGGTCGGAAGAGGATCCTCTATCTTTTTTATGAGATTAATGACAATTACCGTCTTTTATCTAATATCAGCCACATAAAAAATCGACATCTCAATAACTGCTATAATAAAGGTCCAATACACATATCCTAGGTACTACACGCCTTTGCCCCGTCCTTCGGGGAATTGAGACGTGATGTTTTATAAAAACCCCATTCACCGTCATGTTCTGCAGCTATCCCATAGCAACATTGAAAATGCATAGATAGGTACATAAACTCACGCCTTCTTCCCATGGGGGTAGGCAGAAACTACAGAACGCCACCTGCTATGATCCTTACATACACCTTTTGCCTCGTTTACGTTCATACATCTGGTCATACACGCACGCCGGTTGCGAATACTACGCACCTGACCTTTCTGAAGATCATGACCAATAAGGTCACCATATGTCTTCCTAGGACGTCCCCTCCCGGCGTTTTCACTCACATCTTCCTTGTAAATACCTTTTGTTAATCGCCCTTCATTCATCCCCTCAACATGACCAAGCCATCTAAGCATACTCTTTTCAATTTTTTTTACTACATCTTCTTTTAAACCGCACCGTTGCGTTATCACATCATTCTTCAGCCTATCATTCATTCTAACATTGAAAATAAAGACAGTTGTCCTCATGAGGTCAACTGCCTGCATAATTAACACGTAACATAACATCACGCCTGTAATCCTCGAAAGATAAGGCAGATGTGTTTCTATACTATACCCACATTTCGCCAGTTATCTTTAAAGTCCCATATAATAGGGGGCGAGCCTATGGCCATCAATCCGGTACAAATCCAGACTCCGGGCTGCTGCTGAGAAAATCCTACTAAATAACTTGTGTGGTTTATAGGTTCGTAAAGGAACAATACGTAGAACTTACCAATACTAGCATGAGCTTTGACCCCTCCAAGATTCCGTACCCTGAACAGGCCTGACTTTTTGAACGCGCAGTTGATTTTGAAGCCGAAATCAGATTCCAGGACACATGTTGGTTGCACAATTTCTGAAAATAAAGAAAAAAACAGCATTAGGTGATATTTTAATAGAAAACACAGTGGATCAATAATTTTGGGGATTAAAAGTTGGAAAGTGGTATTAGTGGCCCATGCTTGTCAAATGATGGAGACTATTTGACTTGACTTGACTATTTTATTTCTGCAGGACGGCTAAGTTCAGCAGCATATGCTGTGAGAAAAATCCGTCAATTTACTAATGTAGATACCGCGAGGCTAGTCTATTTCAGTTACTTTCATAGTATCATGTCTTACGGTATTTTACTATGGGGACGGGCTGCAGATATCGAGTCTATTTTTATTCTGCAGAAAAGAGCCATCAGAGCAATATATTGCCTCCGCGGGCGCGATTCTCTAAGGGAACTGTTTAAAGATATTAACATCATGACGGTACCTTGTCAATATATCTATGAAAACATCATGTACGTAAGAAAAAAATTAAATCTTTTCAGTAAAAGAGGTGCAAGACATAACTATATGACTAGAAATAGGGACCAATTAGTTCAACCAGGTTTCAGACTGGCTAAAGTAGACTCATCCTTCATGGGGTACTGTTTAAAATGTTACAATAAAATACCTCCCCACATACTCCAACTGAATGAAACAAAATTTAAATCTTGTATAAAACGCACACTATGCAGCCAAGCATATTATAAGTTGGGGGATTACATCGCTGACAAAGATGCTTGGCTCAACGCTGGTCCTGCTCCACAGGGGGGCATAAATTAATTGATTAGCATTCGAAAATATTGTTGGAGCTGCTGAAGATTGTAAAAACAACAACATCTTTGCATTGTATAAATTCAATCTCTTAACAATGTATAATTGCATAGCACATGTGTGAGCACTATGTACCTACTATAAAGCCACCATTTACTAGGCTCGTTTTTCATTGACTTGAATGTGCCCTGGCGGCTGAGAGTATGTCATGCTCACTCAAATGCCGCGCTGGTGGTGGCGTGTGTGTTGGATCATTAAGTTCCCTTCAAAATGGTTGAGCTGAATGGTGCTGATCCATACGTCATGTTCGTGAACGGGCGCTGTCAGTAGGGACTGGTCAACTCTTGGCTGCCACGGCTTATTTAAATTTAAATTTTTCAATTGTTTTTTTTTTTCTTTTTTATTACGGATACTTTAAACGTGCACGTCTTTCTACATCGTTCTCACATTTTTAATTTGAACATGAATGATGTAAACAATTTGTTTTTTGTAACTATATTATGTTGATTAAAAGAGTGTCCATGGAGTTTCTTGTCCGTTCTTCTCCATAGGTACCTACTACGCTTTGGAATGGGCAACTAGCTTCATTTTTCTGACTGACTGACCCCTTGACAATTCAAAAGTGCCTGTAATTGGTTTATTTGAAATAAATGCTTTGAGTTTGAGTTTGAGTTTGAGTTTATTGGTTGAAAGTGGTCACCAATCTTTTTCCCAATCATGGGCATAGACGGTTGAAGGCCAGCTTTCGACATAAACGATAACAGGTTCGGTTCCTGCGTGAAGTTTTATTATGCCCACATACTTGAAATATTTTTCTCGAGTGCGTAGTTTTAAAACGTGTTTAAAAATAATAATTTAATTCATACTCAATTTGGAGGGTCAGGCACTATGAAGCTATTATAAAATATATTTTTTACAATCACTCAAGCACAAGTATCTATAGGCTAATATCAAAGTAGGCGCGAAATTGGCCAGTTAATCATAGCGCGATATAATTACATATTTAGGCTTCAAGGTCTTAGGTTTCCATTATTTTAACAAGTTTAATCATATATCTACAGTTTCCTTTAGAGCCCGTTTACATTGGTCGAGTGGATAGTCGAGTAATAATGGCGGAGTAATGAAAATACTGCTTCTAGTGCAATTTTAAAAACTAGGTACAGTACAACATGTCCCTTGGGAATCATCGCATTTCCGAATACAAACGAATGCTAATTTCCATGTCCATCAATTATTAGATTAATCGTGTGTATTAATTTGAATTCAGAACAGAGCAACAATAAAGTACCTACTTAACTTTATTGTTGTTTTGTTTTGACGTAACAACAATTAAAAAGTAATTCAAATTACACTCGAGAGCAATGAATCCGGGTCACTTAAAGAATGTTAAAAATCTCGGAAACTAAAAATGATAGGTTAATGCAATAAATTGTATTTAATAGACAATGTAATACTCCTTAAATGAAAGTAAAAAAAATATGAGTCACCATACATTTTATTAACACAAAATTACATAAAGAAAAAAACTGCTGATCTCTCCTTAAAACAAAAATAGGAAACATGAAATTTTTGAACTTTATTACGATTTTCTTGAATTTTAATACTTCGTATTGCCTCCTCGTGCTTCCATTACTGCGTTTACGCGGTTTGGCATGCTGTACACCAAGTTCCTTATACGATTTTGGGGAATATTCTCCCATTCCTCTGTGAGAGCAATTTTGAGCTCACGAAGCGTGATTGGGGGAGGGTTTCGTTGTTTTACGCATCTGCCTAGCTCGTCCCAAGCATGCTCGATCGGGTTGATATCCGGGCTGCGCGCTGGCCACTCCATACGAGTAATGTTCATCTCTTGAAGGTAGTCATTCACAATCCTACCTGTATGAGGTCGGGCATTGTCATGCATAAATATAGCATCCTCACCTAAATTGACCATAAATGGACCAACGTGATCATTGAGGATTTCTTCCACATATCTTACGCTAGTTAAAGAGCCGTTTTCTATGATCACCAGCTCTGTGCGACTTTCAGAAGAAATTCCGGCCCACACAAGTACAGACCCACCACCGTAGGCTACTTTTTCTTCGATGCATGCTTGCTTGAATCTTTCCCCTGGTCTTCGATACACTCTGTGTCTTCCATCGTGCTTGTAGAGCATAAATTTTGATTCGTCGGAGAACATAACTTTTGACCAATCTTCAATACTCCAATTTACGTGGCTCTGGGCATATCTTAGTCTTGAAATACGATGCCCACGCTCCAGTTTAGGGCCGTTTGCAGGTCTAAGGGGTTTTAAGTTAGATTCAGCAAGCCGACGTCTTACTGTCCATGCACTTGGGTTACTTCCTCCGAGGCGTCGAAACTGATTTGTGAGTTCAGTTCCTGTGAGAAAGCGATTTCGAAGCATGGTGTTCACCAAGTATCGGTCTTCTCGTGCTGTGGTACACCTGGTTCTGCCCGTTCCTGGTCTGCGTAGGTTAGAACCAGTTTCTTCGTAACGTCGGAGAACTCTTTGTACTGTTGACAGCGACACACCGACAGTCCTGGCTGTATCGCGCTGACTCCGGCCGGTTTCCAGCATTGTAAGTATTCTGGTGCATTCTTCAGGCGTAAGCGACATAATTTCAGCTTGAATAATGAATATAGAGCACTATCAACATGGTTTATGTACCCACATAAATGACAGATTACAAACAAAAGCAAAACCAAATGCTGTAATTTCGTAGTTCCATCTTCGAAAGTGGCCCTTTTTCAAATTTGATTTTTTTATGATATAACTTTACAATAACTAAGAAGTTTTAATACCTTCATTTAAGGAGTATTACATTGTCTATTAAATACAATTTATTGCATTAACCTAGCATTTTTAGTTTCCGAGATTTTTAGGATTCTTTAAGTGACCCGGATTCATTGCTCTCGAGTGTATTATACACGATAAATCTAATAATTGATGGACATAGAAATTAGCATTCGTTTGTATTAGGAAATGCGATGATTCCCGAGGGATATTACGAAAATAGTTGTACTGTACACATAATAAGCCCGTGTTAGTTGTCTTTATTCAGTGGCTAAGCTTTCTACTAGTCATTAGTTCCGAGCATTTACTAGTCTTCTATACAGTCAATGCTTCGTTTAGAAATTCCTTGAATAGTAATAAAATTACTAGTCACTTTGTACAGTGTAAACAAGCTTATTGCTTAGTAATGACTGGTTCTAATTCACTGCAGGCGAGTTCGATGCTGCATTCAAAAACAATAAATGCAGTTATCTCACGATATTGTGCTAGAATGGCAGTTTGCATGTAATTTGTTCGATTCGGAACTAATTATATGATTGTCCATAGGAAGGAATGACGCAAAAACTCAACTGTGAGAGTAGGTTATAATTTGTGATCGAAGCAAACCAATAAGTTATTTTTTTGGTGAGAAGTTTTGCGCCATCAGTCCTTAATATTGAATCACAAATGACTTAATTGTCGTGATAATATTATGGTATTGAATAATGACCACATCAGACAAATATTAAGAAGTTTAAGTTGTTAACATTTTATGATAGTTTTTTTTTTAAATATCTATCTTTGTCTGTGTTACAAAGTGGGCATTACGTATTACAAATATTTTTATTTGAATCAATCCTAATATTTACAAGATTGCATAATTAAAAATGATAAGACTTCCCTCAAATCAACTCTATAATTTAGTCCAAGCACGCGAGGATGCGTCCCTGATTACATCTCATATATGTATAATAAACACATCGACATGCGTTCGCGCATCCTAATGCCACAGTATAATAAAGGAAGCAGTATTACGCCTTCATACAAAACGGTCGAAACGACACGCGTCGAAATCTCGGTGTACACCAGTATAATTTAACAGACGCGCGTGCGCCGCATTTTCGTATACGGACGCGCACGGACGGTGCGAAATGCCCCCACACAATTATTTACGTGAAGTAGGGCACGAAGTTATCGACTGTATTATTCAATGTATGGATGTTTGAATTCATCTATATCGAAACCAGTTTTTTTTTATTACCAGCTTTATCGGCAAGTTATGCCTATAAATATAACATTATTTTTAGTTTTTATTTGTATCTGTGTAATGCAGGTATTTTTATGTTTATTGAAGCGTAGCAAGCATAACTTCCTTGATAGGTACTGAGTAGGTGAGTATCTCTATTTTCCAAGCTATCGATGCCCGAGTATAGGAACAAAATTTACCTACACAAGCTTCTGCTCGCAGCTTCGCCCATGTGGATTTTTAATGAAATGAGAAGTGCAATTCTTTTCTACATAAAACATTCTTGACGATACGCAAATACATAGCGATTTAACATAACCTACTTAAATTACCGAAGACAATTTTTTTAAATTTTTTATTATACTACTCTGTCATATTTTATAAATTTGTGAATGAACCTGAGAATTTAGAATTCGTCATCGCGGACCTTCATATGTAAGTTTTCTATAGAAAATATATTATTTATGAACCCGAATAAATGGACAAAATCTATTTTAATTTTTGACTATCCGAATGGCTTCGGCTGATATGCCGAGATGATTTAGCAAACAAACCTAACACCACATGCTTTCGAATTTGTGAAAAACATTTTAATATACTGGTCATATTACCTACAACAAATCGGAAGGTTTTATAAAAGAATGTACATCAAAGTACAGTTATAACCCAAGAGACACTGTTAGTGGGCAACCCTAGTGCGTGTTTATCTACAGAGCGGCCGTAGATAATTATTTCAAGGACACTGCCGAGGCGTAATACTGCTTACTTTATTATACTGTGCTATTACTAAATATTTAGCACAAAGTGGTAATTACAGACGAAACATTTTTCCGGCGATTCGTAACGTAAGTCCAGGATATTGGGTGGCCTAGATTTCTCTTCGTCCTATAGTTCAGTTCATGAGTCACTATAAAGTAGAATTGAGAAGTTTAACCGTTGCATCATTTTATGATGATAATTTAGGTAGTCTTTTAACATCAAAGTTCGGGTAAAATAAAGAAGGCTGAGAAGCTAGGTACATCAAGTGTAAAACTAGTATTTTCTATGACGCATTCGTGTAGGAGTTTACGCATTCCTTTTATGAAGTCTTGAGAATATTATGTAGTTAATAATAACCTCGATTTAAGATACAATTAAGTAAACCAAATTCGTGATTGAATCACTTCAGTAGGTATGCCTTATATATGTTTTATACCTATGTCACCTTTCAAGACACAGGAATTGCTAATAACTCAAATAACGATTTTATTAGGTAGGTATGTAAAAAATAACCACCTCAACGTTTTTTTCATGAACACCTATTTCGTTAACACAGCAGGTTTTATTACATAGAAAACGATCAATTTTATTTTGTCGGTTCCCAGCCCTAAGACCTTCACTTCCGTGGTCTATACCTTGAGGGGTCGTTGACCCGGGCTGGCCACTTGCTAACTGCCCCTTATACATATAAATGTGATGTGATTGAGTTTTCTGAGATCACGGATGCAGTGAGTAAGAGGTTTTTATTTGGAGGACATAGGTACTTGGAAAGGGAATTTTATTGTGATTTACGATTTGTGTCTGGACTTTAAAAGAGATTGTGATCTCTGAGTTTGTTTGGTGTTTCTTCACCGAATAGTTGGATAAGATCATCTGTATTCCTATGTTATTCCTTGGAAAATAATCTCATATTTACCCAGAGAGTATAATCCGTCAATATGAGCGCTAAACCGAAAGACTCGACCGTTTAAACAAGTACCTACTAAAGACTAAGCAGATTGTTTAATTTTTTTACTCAAAAAACAATAATTTAATACTTTAGATACTGACTGGAACTACTGTATTTCACCTACGTCGTCTTACCTAATGAAATCACTTCTAAAGGTCTTTATAGGATCGGCTCACGATTTCACACTGTTTATTTACTTCTGACTAGGTACAATAATAGAATATAAGATACTAATCTGACATGATCTGGGTAGCCGTTTATCTTGCTTAGGGCCCGTTGTTTGATACATAGTTAAACATGACCATTAGTCACTTGACAACACTCAATAGCTGTCAAAGTTTAACTACTCTGTCTGCGCATGGTTAAATTTTATAGCAAATTGTCAATTTTTTAACTGTAGTTAGTGTAACCATTTGTCAAATAACATACTTCTGTCATTTTTAACAAATTGTTAGTTTAATTCATTTTAACCATTAGGTAGTATGTTTGACTACTGATCAAACAACGGGCCCTTAGTGACAATAAAGTAAGGGTTTCGTTTAGAGTAATTAATTAAATACTTAGAAGTGACGCAGATATAAATTTGTAGTTATTCAGATTCTCTTACAAATACATCCTTCTGTTCTTGACCCAATTAAATTGGAATCAGCACATGTCTTCTTCCATACAACTGTATTGATTTTGACAAAAGTTGTTCTAAAGTTCAGTTATGATAGTTATATTGACATGTCACACTACAAAAATACTATCCAAATAAATAACGGTCATGCATAAGAGATTTTGAATTAAATAACGGTTCTTTGGTGCTTAACGGTTTTATGACCAGTAAAAAGAAAGTAGGGTATTTTTTGGGTCTGTAGCTAGAATTCAAGTTTGAAAAAATATTCCCTAAGATGACTTAGGCCGTTAATTTAAAAAAATATAGATCAAAATAGCTTAGACCCACTCGCACCGCCAATCACTAATCATGTTCAGCGCTAGACAAGTTTTAAACATCATTCTGTCTCTGTCATCTTCAAACATTTGACAGAAACAGAATTATGTTTTAAACTCGTTTAGCGCTAAACGTGTTTAGTGATTGGCGGTGCCAGTGGGCCATAGTAAGTAACGGTGCATGTCTAACACAATGCTTTTTAAATTTATTACATTACTAATAAATATAATCGTGACTGGTTTTAAATATTTTTATCTTCTATATTTATCAAACCAATAAAATGATTAATTGGTTTAACCCACGTTTTTTTTTACTTAAACTCGTTTCAATATTTAATAATAATAATAATAATAATACCATTTATTTCAGGCGAAACAGGCCTATAGAAAAATACCTTAACCTAAAAATACATATTTTTATTTAGACAAAAGTTGTGTTAGTAAAAGGCTTAAGACTATGTTAGTAGCGCTTCAGTGAATATGTTAGTAGTTAATAGATGGAAGTCGGACCCTGGGTCCCAACCGAAAGCAACGGATGCGCCAATACGAAATTATACGATCGTTAACTAAGGGTACGTTCCGAATTGGACTGTAATCGATTTGAGCGTGCTTACACCCGTTCTAAATTAGCGTGAGCGCGATAACGATGTCCCATGAATCGTCATAGACGACGTCATGACATGCACCATCTTGCGATGACGCCGGCCATGCCATAAATTAATATCATCGTGAGCGCTGTCAAAAATGACAGTTGAATGAGACAGTTCAATGAGCGTTGTGCAGTTGAGTTGCTTAGAGTCGCATCTTTGGTCTCATACATCTCAACGAACAAAACAGAAGTGGCAATGCGCTTAACTTTCATTTTCCAAAAAAATATCCAGTCGGTCTTTCTTTCTTGTGCAGGGTTTGGAGTTGACGACAACATGCAACGCGCTCACAGTGCGCCCTCAAGCGAGCACTGTGAGTGCGTTCACGAGCGTTCCGAATTGTTGACAGCTCTGAGCTGTCATAATCGTCTTATCTAAATCGGAACGCAAATTATTGATGTGATCACTGTGAGCGATTATGGCGTAATTCGGAATGCAGCCTAAATAATGACGTACATACACGACTTGTTTCATCGCTCGAGTATGTCATATTCCTATAGAAGAGCGCGATGGTCGCTTTCGACTAGGACGCGATCCGACGATTTCAAAATTGTTTATGACTCTCAACCGTGAAGATTATTTTTTAAGTAAAAGATAAGTATATTATATTTTTTGCAATGTTATTCATAGTTATTACAGTGTTGACATGAGTTTATAATACTTTCGATTAGAAGTACATCCTGCAAGGTCGCTTGCCTAACATCTATACATTTATAATGCAATCGCCGAGAACTCTGAATGAAAAACATTCATCTTTGAGTCTATATTCTAAATAAGCTTCTAATGCGATGCCTTGGGCATCTTTTGTGACTTGTCCAAGGCATTCGATTGCGTTTTTCATGAAACGTTAATCAGGAAATTCCGCCACTACGGGATCCGGAACACCGCTCTAGATCTTCTTACTTCATACTTGAGTAATAGGATTCAGAGCGTTGACGTTAATGGAAAAAGATCTTCCGGATCTATAGTGACAATGGGAGCCCCGCAGGGCTCAATTCTTGGTCCTTTCTTGTTTCTTATTTATATTAATGACTTGCCGTACCTCATAAAGGATAATCATGATATAGTGTTGTTTGCAGATGATACTTCACTTTTGTTTAAACTTAAACGTCAGCAGCTGGTTACTGACGATGTAAATAGCGCGATTTCAAAAGTAGTTTACTGGTTCAATGTCAATAATTTACTGCTTAACGAAAAAAAAAACCAAATGCATTAAGTTTACGCTACCTCACGTTAGACAGGTGAAAACGAATGTATTAATGAAGGGCGAAGAATTGAATCCTGAAGATAGCACAGTATTCTTGGGCTTAACTTTGGATGCTAAGCTTCAGTGGGGCCCACATATAGATAAATTGTCAAAAAAGCTAAGCTCCGCAGCATACGCTGTTAGAAAAAATCGTAATTTAACCGACACAGAGACAGCCCGTTTAGTGTACTTTAGCTATTTTCATAGTGTTATTTCGTACGGTATTCTGTTATGGGGAAATGCCGCCGACATTCAGACTATTTTTATTTTGCAGAAAAGAGCTGTTCGTCAAATTTATAAATTAAGTCCGAGACAATCTCTCAGAGAGAAATTTAAGAAGATTAATGTAATGACTGTGCCTTCTCAATATATTTATGAAAATCTTTTATATGCACATAAAAATATAAAATTGTTTAAAAAATACAGTGATATCCATAATATAAATACTAGAAATAAACACAAATTTGTTGTACCTACAACAAGGGTCAAAAAAATAGGCGGCTCGTTCAGGTGTCATTGTATACGCTTTTATAATAAGCTTCCAAGCCACGTTCAAGATCTAAACCTTAATAAATTCAAATCATTAATCAAACGTAAGTTGTGCCAGAAAGCTTTTTATACCGTTAAGGATTATATTGAGGACAAAAAGGCTTGGGATTGAGTTGCTCCAATTTTTGCATACTGAATGTTGTTTTTTTTTTTTTTTGTTTTTTTTTTTTTTGCTATATTTTTTAGTTTTTTATTTTACAAAAAATTTGACATTTTGATAATTATTATATATACAATTTCTTGACAATTTACTTTGTGAAGTATAGTATTATTATTATTTATTGTGAATGTGAGGACTATTTATGTAACTTTTATGTTTTTATTTTATTTTTTCACATTCTCAGGTAGTTTCAATGATAATCTGGCAGTTTGAGTGCTTTATGCGGCCTACCCAAATGTCCTTTCTTTGGTATTGTTCGTCGAGTGGTTGAGCTCCTTAAGTTCTGAGTTGAGCTCCACGATTAGTGACAAATGCGTGCACTGACTGGACAGGTCCACTCATTCTGTGTGGTTTTTCCTCAAAAGACCATTTCAGACATAAATCTACATGGTCTTCACATGATCTAACCAAGATTATGTCTGGACTCTAAAAGAGACTGAGACCTCTAAGTTTGTTTCGGCCTTTCTTCTCAGAGTAGTCAGATAGGAAACGCCGACCTCATCTAGTTTTAAAAATATGATTGACGTGTAAAAGTGTTTGTATAAACCTACTTACAGAAATAAAATCATTTATCATTTATTAAAACAAAAACTTGATAGAAATAGTAGCTGTGAACTTGTTCTTAGGATTTCGTACGTAGCTAATGGCAATAGAAGTTGCGTCATAATCGTGACTCGGGACTGTCTTTGAGTGTATGTTAATTAATAAACGGTCTGGTCACATATATCAATCAACTATTATCACATTATATTCTTCTTCCTTCCCCGTAAAATAAGGCAAAAATAAACTGAAATAGCTACATAATTATAACTAAATACCATCTCACGAGCTAGACCGAAAACAGTGTAACATTTTGAAAGTATCTTTTTATTTTACTTAGTTACTCTCAAACGTTAATTTATTTTATTGTGCCTGTTATTTAATACTAGCTGTGCCGCGCGGTTTAACCTCATAAGTCTTGATCCCGTAGGAATATTGGAATAAAAAGTATCCTATATCCTAATCCAGGTCATGGTCTATATATGTGCCAAATTTCATCCAAATCTGTTCTGTCTTTTTAGTGTGAAAGCGTAACAAACAAACATACAAAAATCTAACATTTTCTCTTTATAATATTAGTTTAGACATAGTATACAGCAGGGAGCAGTGATTCCCCAGTGGTAACGGCTCCCCCTGAACCTGAAGTGGTGGTAGGTAAAGGTAGCTGAACCTAACTGCTGAATGTAACATCTCACACACCTGTGTATCTGTAACCTATGTTTACAAATTAATACTCTGAACTCTGAACCCTAATCACTGTGCCCAATAAGCAAAGCCAAAGAAGAGCAGGGTGAGGGCCCGAAAGCAAGTGAAACGTTTGTCAGGGATCTCTGGCCTGACCTGAGTTAGACGACATTGGCAAAAAACAGGGAAGAATGGCGTAGTGTAGTGAACTGTGAGTAAAATTATGAGAAAATTAATATTTTACTTTTTTTAATAACGTTATAGAAATTACATTTTTAATAACTTTCATTGCCATTTCGTAACTCTTACTTCAATTACAACGTGTGGGTGTGATGAGCATAATTAGGTACTATGATGCGGTGAGCGCGCCAGCCACTGACCGCGACAGTAATCTTGCCATTTAAGGGGACTACATGACCTAAACGCAAATGTATAAAGCCTAAAAATATATGATCCACTGCAGTAACCAAAATCAGAAAAATATATGATATTCTTCTGGATATATGCTAGTTAGATAGTGTGTTGAAAACATAATACAATTAAGTTGATATGATAGAAAAAAATCACGAAGCTACCTCTAAAAAAATATTTTAACGATTAAAAACCATACTAATATACATGCAAACATTCAGATTTTTTGTCAGTTTATTCTACAAGTAACATACTAACGTAATAGTGTTTTAATATTTTAGTCCAATGAATAGTTTTTTTGTAAATCCATAAATGCTTCATATTTTGCAATAAATTACCAGCGTTATGTCATGTGTATGTGTGTTGGCTTTAGCTCTTGTAAGCCTCTTAAGTGGGAACATGCAGTAATCATTCATTCATAATTTCATTGTTTTTTTATATTTTTACAAATCGCCAACCCGTCTTCAGCAAGCGTGGTGATTAATGCTCATGACTTCTCTATATGAGAAGAGTTCTTTGCCCTGCCGTGGGGCAGAAATGGGCTGGTATTATTATTCTGGCATAATATCTATAAGCAGGTGGTGATCTTCGAGTGAGCCGCCTGCTCGTTTGACAATTAATATTACTTATCTTTAGTTGAAAACTACCCAGTCCTTCAACCAAATCGGGCTTCGCAAATATTTCTTACTGTGTTATCAAGTTAAGAGATGGAAACAACCAGCCACTCTTGTCAAGTAGGTAACGCCCACTCAACTTTCTTTCTCAAACTTTATATGGCTCTGGATCGTTACAAGTTGCTGTTTATTCATAAACTAACTTACTACGTATGAAAGAAAAAAAAAAGAAAAAAAATGTTTGGGACGCACACTGGAAATACAAACAGTAAAAAATGAGCATTTAAAACTAACAAAATAAACATTAATAAAAACAAAAAATTGCCAGCCATAAAGGCACTTATCTCAGAATAACATTGTGATATTTAAAAAATATATATTAATCGCAATACCAGCACTGCAGTGGTATTCTGAAAGGGCCTTCTGTGTTGCCACAGACACACCTACGGTAAATTATTAATCCCTGTATAAATATGCTGGATATACAGGAAAGTATCATAAAATAAACCAGGCAAGTGTTTCAATTCTTTGGTCTCTATGTACCTAGGTTAAACAACAATAAAAATAGATGGTGTTCAAGATCTTTGTTGACTATTGATTATCAGAATCTACTTTCAAATCTCATACTAGCAGTTTTATAATTGGCCGATCAAAATAACAACAACCAGAAGTACAAGCAAGGTTGAACATGAGCAGGATTTCAGAAACATTCTCTACTACATTTTTCTGGTACATAATTGACTCACACGAAACGGAACAGTGCGAAAGTAACGATGTCACTATGTGTGAATCATTTATCCGGCTTTACGTCCGGCCAGACGGACGGATGGAGAAAAACGACATACATAATATTATTATCACACATTTAAGTTGAATATTATTTGTAAGAGTATTATTACCAATATATATATATATATATATATAGAGTTGTACTCAAAGCATTTATTATTTGAAATAAATGCTTTGAGTACAACTCTGATCCCCAAGATACAGACTAACGTCTAGTATGGGGATCACCGTCAAATTTCTATTGTATGATGTACTTGATTATTATTAATAAATCATTTCATTTCATTTCATATCACTTCGTTATCCTACTGAGCGATATATATAGGAAGATATTCTACAAAAACTTGAGCTAGGAGTGGGTTAACGTCAATATTTTAACAGGTTGGGGATCGAATAAATGGTCTCTTGTTTGCCAATCTGTGCAACTAGTCAAGCCCGAGGTGGCTCACTTGTGGGCCATAATAATAGATAATCAATTGTGTGTCATTAGCGATGCTTTGGACAATCACCACTGGTATCCATGTTTTACAAATAATAATTATTTATCATCAACCTACTCTATTTACAATCATACTGGGGTCATCTCCTGCAAATTAACCAGATCCGGTGGAACATCAACATTTTACGACGACCAAGTAACTGCCTTCTGCCTTTCGCTATACAATTATTGAATACCGTCACCAAAATTCTAAGATTTATAACCGGTTTTTACAGCCGTAAATGCATCGAACTCATATAATTCAATTAAAACATTTGTAGGCACTTTTGAACTGTCAAGGATTCGGTCTGTGAGATAAATGTAGCTAGTGGTCCATTCGAAAGCCCGTTCTTCTTGATAGAACGGAACTATCGAGAAGAACAGGCAAGAAAGACATCATCCACCACCACCACCACCACCTCCACCATTTACCTCTTTTAAATAAAAAATATTGTTATTTATGTCATTTGATAAACGTCTCAAGATGATAAGTTCTTACTATCTCAAATCGGGTGGAAATGATCATCCGATATACGTATCGTCAGGTCATCGGCTCATCGGCCAGTTAGCCACGGTAACCTCAACAAATTAACTAACGATCATTAGTTCGCGCTTCCTCGTCAAGGAAGTCAAATGTAAACCAATTATCGCCAAGATAGTTATTGATCCATAGCCATACGTAACATATAGTCACGCTATATACGTAGTAATGTCAAAAACAATCAGACGTTCGTTTGTGTGGTCTGCCGGATGTTCGGAGAAAGGCGGCTTACTTACTGGTAGTGTTAGCAAATAACGTGTATGTTTGAGGGATTCGGATTTTTGGGGAGCTTATTTATAAGTGTAGGCACAAGATGTGTGACATATGTGTAAGAGGTATGTCATGTTCGTGAACGGGCGCCGTCAGTAGGGACTGGTCAACTCTTGGCTGCCACGGCTTATTTTAATTTAAATTTTTGAATTGTTTTTATATCTTTTTTAATTACGGATACTTTAAACGTGCACGTCTTTCTACATCGTTCTCACATTTTTAATTTGAACATGAATGATGTAAACAATTTGTTTTTTGTAACTATATGTTGATTTAAAAGAGTGTCCATGGAGTTTCTTGTCCGTTCTTCTCCATAGGTACCTACTACCATTTGGAATGGGCAACTAGCTTCACTTTTCTGACTGACTGACCCTTTGACAATTCAAAAGTGCCTGTAATTGGTTTATTTGAAATAAATGCTTTGAGTTTGAGTTTGAGTTATGTGTAAAAAAATTATATAGCTGCTCACGGTCACGGCAGAAAATAAAATAATTTAGAAACATGGGAATTGTAACTAATATATGTATTTTGACTAACTGTTCTCACCAAATCCGAAATCTGAATATATCCAAATATACTTTGACATCGTTTGCGGTAGTTCTACCTACGCAAACGAAGTTGAAGTAAAAATAAAAAAGGTCTTTTTTAAATAATTTTTCGCTGTCTGTACCTTAGAGGTTATGTGTGTTCATTATATTGTTTAACTGACCAATGAAACCATACAGACAATAACAATTTTGGCCAGCGAAATGAAACAGGCTAATATTGATGAAAACAATAATATTGTTGCAGAAAATAACTAACTTATCGATAGAAATGAATGTGATGAGCCTATTGAAATGCTAAATGCCTATTTGACCGAGTTTTACTCATGAATTTCCGGATATCATTAGACTAATATTTTTGTTTATGTTCTAACTGTTATTTAATAAACATTTATAGAAGAATTAAAAGCTATTAATAACGCCGCCAGTAGAATCAGAAATGAATTAAACACTACTGAGTTATTTCTATTACGGATTGAAACTATAGCCATAAAACTGATAGATTAAAGCCGAATTCACATTGATGTATTGGAGAATGGCAGGACTGAACATTTTATATGTGCAGAATAATATTTTATCTTTCCTTTTCTTATTACTTTCTATACCAATTAAATACAAATGGAAAAAAGCCAATTCCTGTGTTGCATTATGTCGTGGTGGCTTCACAAAAACTTTTTTACAAAAAAAACAACCGACTTCCAAAAGAACACTAGGCAACCGACTTCAAAAAAAAACATTAAATAAGTGAAAAATAACTTTAATTTCGGAAGTCGGTGTCTTTGGTTTTGTATTTTAGTTTTTTGCCACTGACTTCGAATATTAAAGTTATTTTTCACTTATTTAGTGTTTGTTTTGGAAGTCGTTTGTTTTTTTTTGTAAAAAAGGTTTTATTTTTCACTTTTTTGTTGTGGTACCTACCCCACACAAGTTCGTATACCCCTACTTGATATGTAAATAACAGTGATAGGAAATTATTAAAACATCATCGATATAAACTAAGAGGAAAAAATACGCAGTATTAAGGGATAACTCAAAAACTACTAGTCAGAAGTTGATCAAATGTATATGTGATCACATGAGAAACACCATCTTTCAAATAAAAAAAGAATATCAATATCGGTTCATCTAGAAAAAAGTTCTGAGCTAACAAACATAAAAAAAAACAAAAAGAAAACATACGGTCTAATTGAGAACCTCCTCCTTTTTTTGAAGTCGGTTAAAAACAATCAATCACCATAGAAGTCACAAACTGACAATACACGTATCAAGATTTATGTTCATACTAACTAATGTGACACACCCACAAAATGTGAAAAAAACGTGGAATGTGGTGTGTGGTGCATGAGAAAATATGAGTTTTCGAAACACACCGCCTCTAATACCTACTTTTCGACAGCTGTCACAAAATTTCTACATTGTAGAAACCAGTTGGACAACCATACTGTTCAGAAGATACCATAAATTAGGTTTATTGAGGGAAAAGTGAAAAGAGCCGTGAACGACGCGTTCGACGGACCGTAGACGATTTGACGGACGTCTGTGAAATATGAGCATGTAGGTGGGTATACTATTATGGCTGTGGACTTGGATAAATAATAATACCAGCCTATCATTGTTCTACTGCAGGGCAAAGGCCTTTTGTTATATAAAAAAGGCATAGGGCATTGATTACCACTAAAAGGATTTAGACATAAATCTCCCTGACAGGTAATAGAGTACCTACTTTTCAATTAATCTCCCCATGATTTCTTACGTCATATAAAAAGTTGTGGCAATTTGCACAATATTTGAGAGCAGTATCAGGATGTAGGCTTAGCGATTAAGAAAAAACCAGAAGTTAAATAAGGCTAAAAGATGCCTACTACTAGTAAAAGTCTTACACTCACGAGTAATATTTAAATCGTGCGCCTCGGAAGCCACCTCAAGCCTGCAATTAGATTAAATAAGAAATGTGCAAGACAAAGATCTAGAAAGAAATCATAAAAATGCTATCTCTAAAATAATTAAGATCAATAAAGAAACACAATCTTAACTATTTAGAGACTGCAACAAAACTTCAACAGGAGCTGTCGAAATCTAGGCTTCAGTAGCTCACAAAATCCATGGTATAACCACACTAACCACAATAATGATGACAATTGGAATCATCGCGTTCAAATCGCCGTATAATGCCATCAATTTGTGCGACGGTCGCGTAACGATTGCTACCAACATTTCATGGATATAGCCATGTTTTTGACGGCAAGTAAATTGAATGTGACAAATGATAGAGCAAGACAATAGGTGATTTAATTTCACTGGTTTGTCTGCGAGTTACGCGATTTGATTTGGTGAAAACAGAAAATTATGGAGGCTGAAATACCGAATTACTGTTGGGTATTATTAAATTGGGAGAGTTTTCTTTGATACAATTTCCACTGACTGGTAATGGTTGGTTTATTGTCAGCAGTGGCCTGCCATTGACTGAAACGAATTATTGTTAATACTGTAGAGCTTTAAACAATTCTGTAGTACACGCTTTAGATTACTTCGCATTAAACAATACTACAGAATATTTTTCATTATGATATTTCTTGACGTCAACTGAAGAACCTTCTCTGGAATTTACTTATTGATTTAACCATTTATGGACACACATATATATAAACAGACAAGAAGAAAAGAACAGAAAAATAAACGATAAACAATGGTCGTTTATGATTTAAAATCCACGGGTATCGTTTCTATTAACTTACCACACCCTCTCAAGTAAATGCTTGCAAATAATGTATACAAAATAATATAATACATTTTAAATTAGTAACGGTGGAGTTTCTTGCCCATTCTTCTCCATACAAAACTACCTTTTGGAAGGGGCAACTACTCGTAGAATCAATTCTATTTTCTTGTAAATTTTGACGTTCAAAAGTGCCTTTTATATGCCTATTTGAAATAAATGATTTGACTTTCATTATAGGCTGCGTTGATTGATTGATGAATGTATATATTGTATAAGTTATTGGTACACTACGCACTACCTGTAGTATTAGCTCTTCTTCTCCCTTTGAATCAATCCAAAGGTTATCTTCAAAAGATCGCTTATAGCGATTAGGCCGCCCATTGTGTAACACTATGTAAAATCTGTAATAGGTATGGTGTACATAACACAGAGTATTATATCGATATATCTCTGAATTTGTATTCTTTATCACCCACCTCTATTCAACCAAAAAATTACTTTCAAATGTCACTGTTCACCACTGACACTGCTAATTTTATAAGACTCACTGCGCCTACAAGTTCAGGGGTCAGATTTTACCGTTTACAAACAACACGTATAACCTTTGACCTTAACGGAACGGTGTCAAATGCTTAGTTTTTTTTGGGACATTATTGATGGGCTTGCGAAGTTGCAACATTTGATGGATAGGTATTTGTTTTTAGTATAAAACTGACAGGTTAGTAGGTCATACACTGACCCTTGTTTTTTTTTTTGGGTGGGGAATCATCACCTAACTTCTCCCGTTCTGGGCGGAGCTCCGAGGGCATATCAGATTTTTACTGACTAAAACCCACCCGTGTTCCTTGAGTTGCCTGTGTCCCAGGGCCACGGTAATGCTTTCAGACAAACCCGCGACCCTGCAAGATACATATTTGACTCAGGGGGAGTTGGCATTTCTTTAGAGGTATAAATTACATTATTCATATCTTCTCAAGAGTACGGAAGAAAAACACATATTGGGCCAAAAATATTGGGATATAAGAGAAAGAGAATGGTGATGAGTTGATGATGATTGTAGCGGTATCAATATCGCCACATGCGAGCTACACCATACTGACGTCACGCAAATCCTGCATCGCGCAAGCAGAGTTTACCGCGCATAATTATAATTATATACAGCATAATTATATACAACGTCCCGACATCAACCGTCGGGCAGTTGCCCACCAGACACAACACCCGTCTGGTCGGAGGATCCTCCCTTTTCTATAGAGTATGAGTGAACTTTACACCCTGTTCCTCATACCTCTATAATGATATCTTCTCAAGAGAAAACAAAACTGCACTGAACACTTACATGGGATTGGTTTAGCTTCTTTTCTTAATTGTACCTTTATCACCTCATGTTGGCCTTATTGGGACCATGGTTGGCACTGAACTTTACTTTAGGCTCAGACCGAGATCTGTTAACGTATTATATAGCACGTGCTTTAACTTAAACCTGTCCCCGTCTCTATTTTTCTTTTGTAGTTTGACAGGAATATCGCTGAGCCAAAGCCCGTGAAAGAAAAGAAAAGAAAGAATGAAAAAAAGAATGAAAATTTGTTTAAGTTAGTTACGTTTATAGATCTCGACTTCAGTCCTAAGACTTTGCAAGTTATCATCAAAATGCAGATAGCTACACAAAAAACGTGACTATCAATAATAGAACTTACTCAACAGGGTAAGTCGGAGCCTTTAATCAGCATCTAGATGCATTTAGAGACTCTCTGTCTTAGGGCTATTTCCGCTCCAAAACATGTTAACGCGCATTCATAACCCACCTAAATTATATACAAGGTAGGTACCCAGAATATATCCACTGAAATCACACGCTTTCGCTGGATAGTGGATGACCGTTAAATATAATGTTTATACCGCAGGGTCACTTTCCATTTCGATGGGAAAGCCATCATCAAGAATGTCACCAGTCACGGTAAAATTACCGTCATAATCGTAGTAATTATTACGGTTTAAATGGTTTAAGATTAGCTGCGATTATGGCGTTTTGTAATGTAAGCGTTGCTGATTGTTACGCGGACGTGAGGCAAGGTTTGGTTGATTCGGGTCTGCTAAATTATATTCTGTAAGTTCCCCGTAGATTTCAGTAAGATTGCCGTAAGTGGCCAGAAAACTGACAGACCGATAATGATTTAGATAGATTATAGAATATGCTTTGTTGTACATAATTTTTTACAAAGCTCATTTACATTTAAACATTAATATTTAGGGTACAACGGTGGTCTTATCGCTAATAGCGATATCTTCCAGACAACCTTTAGATGGACAGGAAGACAATAAGCTAACTAGGGAGGTAGTCTGTGGTGTATTGCAAGATGTTTAACCGTATCTTCTCTAGTCTAATGAAATTACAAAACACAGGAAACACAGGAGTCAAAGCTCGTATATGTGGTATTGTGTTGATCAAAGCGATGTAAGCAAAGAAAATGCTAGTACCTATGTAAGATTCTGCCAACAGATTAGACAAATTAAATCTCGTTTTACAAGTTCTGCAATTTGGTAAACATTAATCAATTGTCATGTGGCGTAAACACGCATTAGGTACCTACTCCAATATATTAATCCTTACAGGCGGCATTTAGTTTATTAATAAAATCTTGGCGTGTTTAGAGGTTTATTTCTACTACCGTAAATGTTTGCCGTTCAGCATTCTACGTGTATTTTTTAACCGACGAAAAAAAAAGGAGGAGGTTCTCAAGTCGACCCGTATATTTTTTTTTTTTTTTTTTTTTTATGTATGACCACGCATAACTTTTTACCGAGTAGTCCGATTTTGATGATTCTTTTTTTTCTACTTTATTTCCAAAGTAAGCAATTTTGCAAGGTCTTAACTTTTCACAAGGTGGGCCTTTTTTGGAATCACCTAGCCTCATTGTCTCGTAACTTTTCCCATTGTTCACAACTGTAGGTACTGTTTTACCTACAGGAGACGCAAATTTTGGGAATAGTGACGTATTTATCCTAATAAATGAACAACGACCATGGTGTTATCTCAAAAATTATGAAGCCTCGTCAGTTCAGAATAGGTACGACAGTAATAGTACATGACTGTGTAGATAAGTTACTCTGCTATTACGGTCATTAGATCACCGGGTGAACACTCGGTAATGGCGGCTAATGACACTGTATGAAGAATGTTGCGTGAGCGCAGCAAAGATAGGTCATGTTTACCTTTGTTTATTTGTTGATACATGCGTTTGTAACTGACTTTTGTGAATAACTAGCTATATAGCTAGCTTTTCTCTGATATTTTATATGAATTAAAGTAACCAAAAACCATAAATCTTCTGTGCAAGCTCGTTCCATCATAGACCTCATCCAACGCTTTCCATCACTTGTGATCGGGGTCAAGAGCAGGTCAATTCAGCAATAAAAAAATATATGAAAAAATATGTATATCGAAATATCTTCAACTTTTGAGCACTAATAAAAAGAAGAACATACCAATAGAGAAACTAAAAAATATGCGAATTTAGAAGATCAATACTATTCAATATATATATTTTAAGCTACCACCTATGATGACATATGTTAACATGATCATGAAATGATCTGACCAAGATTATTTCCGGATTTTTATATACCTACACATTGACATTGATGAATTTTATAAATACATTGACATGAATATTTATTTTGTAAAACAGTATATTATTTTGATTATTGTGAATATAAAGACTATATGGGTCATTGTTATTTTTCTCTCTTCTCAATTAGTTTTAATCATGGTTTGGCAGTTTGAGTAATTTATGCGGCCTACCCAAATGTCCTTTCTTTGGTATTGTTTTTCGAATCGTTGAGCTCCTTAAGTTGGGTATTGAGTTGAGCCGCAAGATTACTGACAAATGCGTGCACTAACTAGATAGGTCCACTCATTCTGTGTGGTTTTTCTCAAAAGACCATTTCAAACACAAATCTACATGGTCTTCACATGATCTGACCAAGATTATATCTGGACTTTAAAAGAGACTGTGACCTCTGAGTTAGTTTTGGCCTTTCTTCTCAGAGTAGTCAGATAGGAAACGCCGACCTAATCTAGTTTTTAATATGATTGACGTGTAAAAGTGTTTGTACAAACCTACTTACATAAATAAAATCATTTATCATTATCATTCATGTTCAAAATCCAAATCAAAATATTTCATTTCACATAAACCTACATGAGCACTTATGAAACGTCAGACGTTACATTCAAACCCTACATTGTAGGGTAGGTATTGGTTTTTCCTTACCTTGTAGGGCCTATAAGGTAAGTAAAAGCCTATTCCTAAAATATGTGTCTTTTCTTGTAAGCTTTTCATTTTCACAGGAACATTCATCCCAGACCACAAAGCCTCCCAAACAATAGACATTCGTAACCTAACAAAAGTATGGTCTTGTATGCATAATTTTACATCGTAAAAACTTACTCCTTCTCACGAGACAATACATCGTAAAATTTGTCATGTGCCTCTCTCCGTTTAACGACATTTTCTACAAGACATTTGAATGTAAGTTAAAGCAATTATATTATTATTATTGCCTGCGTATAGTTATAAAAGTTTACAGTTGTGTAAAAGCTGTTTTAGTGAGATTTCAGTAATGTATCGATAAGAGATGCAAACAGGAATTTTACAACACCCGGTGAAAAGGTTTCATGCACTTAAGGCGATAATAAGTGCCAGCGACCTTGAGCGAGTGGGAGGAGCATGCGAAACTTTTAAGCGAATAAAATTGCACAGAGCGTTAGCGTCTACCTGGACATTGGTCAGCGATGCACTGCCGCCCGTCGCCCGCAAGAGCCCCCACTTCAACGCGCATCAAGTTTATTCGCAAAAACAACCTGGGACGTCAATAAAAGATATAAACATCCTTCGGTCGTCACACAACCCACCGTGATTTATCAAACACAATACAAATAAAAGCCGTATACAAATATTTGGGTAATTAAATTGTCTTTTAGATGGTGCAGATTTCATGAAAATACTTCCGATAGTTTTTGCGTGATTATCGTTTTTGTGTTCGCGTTAGACATTACTTTACAAATTAATTACACTATGTTATAAAAATATAATTTCAAATATTCACATATCAAATTACGAAAAAAATAGTCTAGTTTATCATATATTTTTTTCAAACAAATAAGACTATTCCTTTAGACGCGTTGTTCAATTTGAAATCATTAAAAGGCGTATATCTGCGCCTTAAATTAAATTACTGAAAGTCTTGTTTTAACATAAAATAATAATTATCCTATGACTCTTGGCAATACCGTAGCTCCCATTAAAGAAAAAAAAAATGGAATCGGATGAGTATTTCTAAAGATCTTTGTAGTAGATGTATGTATGATCTATGGTTTCTATGTTGGGTCTCTACATAGAAACTCACATACCGCTTTATAATCTTAAAAAAATAGATTTTAATTAAACTTAGCTCATAGATCACAGTATCAACACCTAGGACCCCTGTAACGAAAACAACTCATAAATCGACTACTTATAACTTGAACACCTAAGTTACCTAACTTAACGTAGATATTACTCAAGCAGTACACAGGTTAGAGGTTACAGACCAAGCTTATATATTTACTTTGTGTAAGTCGTAAGCATGTGACATTAAGACCTTTTGCTGAGTTTCAAAGACTTGGTTTAAACGGCTTTGGTTAAAAGATTTACCCATTGCAATTTCAGCAATGGGTACCTACTATACCTACAAATGTCTATTGAGAGGCTTTTAATTTTTATTTAGCAATGTCATCGTATTGTTGCTGGAGATTTTATTAGAATCACTTAGGGCTAATAATAGGGAAAATAATACCTAATATCGCTTTTCCGGGTTACTACACAACTCGTTCGGGTCGAACTAATTCGGCACAGCCGGATGGCAAAATCAAATATATTAGTCCGGTCATTTTAGACAATTGAAATAAAGAAAATTCCGACAGAGCCAAATCTTCGTAGAGACCTTAGGTTTACCACAAGGAATAAAGTGTCAAAAGTCCCCATCAGTCCCATGTGAGCTTAGGGACTTATTCGGGGCCCAAAGTCAAAATTTTAGGTTTTTTGGATTTTTCTCGAAAACGGTAAGTTTTATCGAAAAAGTACCTCAGAGCAAAGTTGTAGATCATAAAATTCTCTATAAAAATGGTCCCTATGATTTTTTCTCTAAGACCCACTATTTCCCAGATATTGCGCTTGTAAGAATCATGTTCTACATAGTATGCACACATATGCCACGTATATACATATTTAGGTACTCAAGCAAGCAAAAATGCCTACTCGTGTCTCTTTTATGTATACATTATACTATTCTAAGAAAATTTACTCTAAAATGACCGCCGGTCCCTTACCGAATCCCCTCTACTTGAATAACATCTGGCCTTGAAAAACATCTGCCTATTCTTTTGTCCATGTGGTGTCGTTCACGTATACCTGCTTCTTTTAGTGTTGAACGAGCAGTTCGAGTGACTATACGTATTTATTACAAGCGTCTACTATTGAAGTTAGTGCTGATTAATATTTTATCCAAAATGCCAAAACTTTATTTTATTTTTACATGCGATAACCGGATGCGATACTACGTCAGCAATGTTTAGAAGGGGCAAAAATTCAGTATTAAAATTATTTGAAAAAAATGATTTGATTGACTGCGCAAAAGTATTTACAGAAATTAATTCTTCACTTCAAATACTAATTACTAAAGGAATTCGGTTTCTTCTTGCGGTTTATGGAGCTCCAAAAAAAATTGATTGCATAGATACGTACAGATATTTAACATTTGTAAAAAATACACGAAACAAAAAGCAAGTACAGCTATCTTGTCTTCCTCCAACATCGGCATCTGCTAGTCAACATTTGTTTCGAGTATACTATCAAGTTCAGACATGGCAAGGCAATGAACTGAACCCTGAAGACTGGGGTTGGAAATTGATAAATAATACTTTGGAACCGATTCGAACTTTACTGCCCCCTGCTCCAGAAAAACTTCATAACACTAGTTTTTGCAATTGCAAGAAAGGTTGTAGTGCCAAATGTGGCTGTAAAAAAGTAGGGTTGCAGTGTTATCCAGCGTGTACCAATTGCCAAGGTGTCTCTTGCTCAAATGTTCAATTAAATACAAGAGAGGAAGATTCATGTGATTTTGATGAAGAGACAACTGATTCATCTTCATTTGAACAATTTCTAAGCGTTCATCAACAGGAAGGAGAAGAAGAAATTGAAGAAAACATGATTGTTGAAGTTGAATATGAAGAGTATGAGTCAGATTAAAGTAATAAAAAAAAGTTAGAACGACAGTTAAACTCAGTAACCCATATCAATAATCTTCATACTATTAAATAATTATTGTTCCTGAAAATAACGTCATAAAGGTTCGTGGAATAGGCCTACCGGGGATACCACGTTAAAAAAAACGCGCCGAGGTCACTACCTCACAGGTGGTGTGGAAATGTGTGCATATTATGTAGAACGTGATTCTTACAAGCGCAATATCTGGGAAATAGTGGGTCTTAGAGAAAAATCATAGGGACCATTTTTATAGAGAATTTTATGATCTACAACTTTGCTCTGAGGTACTTTTTCGATAAAACTTACCGTTTTCGAGAAAAATCCAAAAAACCTAAAATTTTGACCTTGGGCCCCGAATAAGTCCCTAAGCTCACATGGGACTGATGGGGACTTTTGACACTTTATTCCTTGTGGTAAACCTAAGGTCTCTACGAAGATTTGGCTCTGTCGGTTTTTTTTTTATTTGATCACTATTTTTATGTCTAAAATGACCGGACTAATATTTAGATATTTGCTTGGGATAGAGCAACTAGGCTTAGCTGGAATTGTGCTGTGTCGATGCGAACATGATCCAGCGAAGGTAGATGCCGTAGCGTTGGAAGGTCTCCCTCAAGATGGGCCGTGACCTTGTGAAGATCGCAGGAATCCGCTAGATACAAGTAGCACAGAACCGGTTGAAGTGGCGATGCTTGGGGGAGGCCTATCTCCAGCAGTGGACGTCTTCGGCTGAAATGATGATGATAATGAGATGCCGAATGGAGTTTGATGATCGACACGAGCTGATCGGCCTTCGGGTCGACTTTGTTGTTCAACAAACACTGCTGAATCAAATGTGGCTATTCGTACAAGCGTGTGGCACGCTTAGAACTTCAGGGTTCAACTTATGTCCCAATCTAGGGGGTCCAAACGCCTCCTGCTGGAGGCTCTACGCGGGGGTCGTGCGATCCATGGCCCTTTACGGGGCACCGGTGTGGACGCGTTCATTGAGGCTCCGACCAGCACGCCGGTTGAACGCGTCCCAAAGGGTCATGGCCATCCGGCTGGTCCGGGGATACCGCACGGTCTCCTGCGAGGTGGCGAGCCTCCTTGCCGGATTGCAGCCATGGGATCTGGAGGCAAAAGTTCTCGCGCACATTTGGGAGTGGCGCGAGGAGGCGAAACGCCGGGGCGTTACTCCGCTGCCGCGAAATATCGCGGCACAGCGGACAGAGCTCCGGCAGGATCTCATGGCGGCGTGGAGAGTGCGACTGTCGCAACCCAGCGCTGGGCACGCCACAATTACGGCGGTAAGTCCCATCTTTGAGGAGTGGCTTGAGAGGCGCCATGGTGTCCTCACCTTCCGCCTGACGCAGGTCCTCACCGGACATGGCTGTTTCGGGAGGTTCCTGGTTCGGATAAGGCGGGAGGAAACGCACGGGTGTTGTCATTGTGTGGATCGACCGGAGGACACGGTGGAGCATACGGTGGAGGTCTGCCCGGCTTGGGGAGAGCACCGCCGTGTCCTCGTGGCGGCGATCGGCGGCGGCGATCTCTCGCGTCCGGCCCTGGTTTAGGCCATGGTACGGAGCGAGAGGGAATGGGAAGCAGTCACTTCCTTCTGCGAAGCAGTAATGCTCGCGAAGGAGGAGGCGGAGCGCGTGAGGGAGAGGCAATCATTGCGCCCTCACGGCCCTAGTCACCGCAGAAGGAGACACCCTGGGCGTCAGGAGTCGATAGCCGACTCCCGGCCACCGTAGGCGCGGGCCTGCGGACGGCGAGCAATGGGCAGTTCGCCGTCCGGTTAGGGTCAGGCCCGGGTCGACGGTGCGTTGTGTTCCACGCGCGCCTCAAAGACATGTCAGCATAATTGACGGGGTCCGATAGGGCCGATGCCTGCCGGGGTTGCGGATTGTTCGAAAGAGTTACCGTGGCCCTGGCGCACAGGCAACTGAAGGAATACGGGTGGGTTTTAGTCAGTAAGAGTCTGACACGCCCTTCCGCTCCGCCCAGAGCGGGAGAGGCCATTTAGATGATTCCCCACCCAAAAAAAAAAAAAAGGTTTCAACTTATGTAGCTCAAATTAACATCAAACATATGTCAATCTGCCTGCCTTTTCTCAACTTTGGGGTTGTTTTCCAGTCGAACTGGAGGCAGCTGAATACCGGTATTTTACATGGATACACTACCTATCTGACCTCCACAACTCAGTAACTATGTAAAACGATACCCCTTGTTAAGACTGGTTGTCAGACTTTTGGGCTTCTGACTACCCGTAACGACTGCCAAAGATCTAAAAATGACAGCTGGGACTAACGGCTTAACGTGCTTTCCGATGCACGGAGGGGTCTCGATATGTATTGGATGGATACCCATCCACGAACCGACCGCAGCAAGCGTAGCTTAACCTTCGATCGACCCGTGCGGCTGTTATTATTTAGCCAAGAGCCCCTCCCTCATCAACATCAGATGAAAAAAAAACTATTAAGTATTGGCCATCTGCAAGTGTATCAAACTACGCTTATAAACGGATGTACGGGAATCTAAATTATAGCACGGATACTACATAACTTACTACGCCAATCGAACTTTCAGATGCATTGCAAATTTGCAATTTAACGATGCTATCAATCATGAACAGAAGACCTACTTAATCTTGATTGACTTCATACAAAAAACTTGTATTTCACTTATCATTAATATTAATTTAATAAATAGTTACAAAAACACATCTGAAAGTCTTAATAAAATGCTGTAATAAAAAATTGGACAATGGAACATCGACATTTTATACAAGGGCATTGGTATTTGTTCATCAAAATGATTGCAGCTGATATAACTTACACCAACTCCAATAATTTTGATGAACAAATACTTATACCGTATATGTATGGACAATGCAACGATAAAAAGTAACGGAGGCATACTGTGAATAGTATGATAATACTAGCTGCGCCCCGCAGTTCTACCCGCATAACTCTCGATCCCGTGGGAGCGGTATGAAAAATACTTTAGGACCTATTCTCATACCCACCAAACATATATAAAAAAAAACATAAAAATCGGACGAGCCGTTTCGGAGGAGTCCGACCACAAACACCGTGACACGATAATTTTATATATAGAAATGCTTCTGTTTGTATTTACTTGTCGTCAACACGGTAGAAGAAGAACGCCAAAACTAGATACAAAATAATAAACCCACTATTTCAAAATGAAACTAGTTATAACTGTTCGTTAATCGCTTAAATTAATAATTAATTCTTATGTTTGTAGGTATCTATGTTACCGGAAACAAGTAAAATTGTTTTAAGATTTCGACTCAGATAGCGCTAATGGGCCATAGCTATAATGTATGCTCAATAAAATAGTTAAGTGTACGGGCAAAAAATATATGTACCTATCTTTCTTTACACTACATAGGGATTCTTATTATTATGTGATATTGTACCTAACAAGACTGCCTCGTTGGTCTAGTGGTCGCAAGCGCTACTGCTGAGCATGAGGTCCTGGGTTCGATTCCCGGGTCGGGCAAAGTGTCATCGGGTAGCAGCCCGGATTCTGGATTTGTGCCCAGTTGATGGCAATAGGCTCGCCCCCTATTACATGGAACTTAAACATAACTGGCGAAATGCGGGTGTACTATAGGTACACCTCTGCCTAACCCTTCGGGGAATACAGGCGTGATGTTATGTATGTATGTATGTATTGTACCTAACAAAACGTTACCAACATAAGACACACTAAAACGAGTGGCGTCAAAGATTTGACAGCCAATTTTTGTCTACTCCATGGTAGAAGAAATCAATGACATGCACACATAAAAATGTTTTGCCAACTCAGCAGAAGCAAAGGCAATTTAGTTGTAGTAAGGAGCCTGCAAACAAATCTCTTTCGTCAACTGTACCTACTTGCGATACCAATCGACGGCCATTGCAAAATATATGACCTTCTATTAGTATTAATGACCTCTAAGACCTCACGAGCTATTAAAATAACTTATAATTTGCGCTAATGGTGTCGAAGTTATGGGAATTGTATTGCATCTGCAATTGGTGAGCATTGTGCAAGTTTTGCAAACATTTACATTGTTTGGCAATTTCTACAAAAAATTGCATGCTCTTATGATAAAGAAATAATATGTTGTATAAGATGCAATAATTAATGGAAGCTATGTACCCAGCTCTTAAATATGTATTTGATTATGAACCTTCCAAAAGGTTTAATGCTAAATGTGATTAAAAAATCATTGCTGATATTCGCCTGCACAACAAACACAAAATGACATACGTAGCTTTTATTCGATTTTGATAACATTCAAGATCGGATATGTTATTCCCATCAAGTCGCGTATAACATAAAATAACATCACGCACATATTCCCCAAAGGGTAGGGCAGAGGTGTATAATACACCCACATTTCGTCAGTTATGTTTAAGTCGTACGTAATAAGGGGCGAGCCTATTGAATTCAAATAGGCACAAATCCAGACTCCGGGCTGCTACTAAGAAATTCTAGATGGAAAAACCCATTAACACCCGAGCCGAGAAACAAACCACTTCACCAATGAGGCAGACTGGTACAATGGGAATCTAGGAATAGTATATTGAGAACGACACAAGCCGCCTCCTAAGAACAGATTTGTAAAAAAAAAACACTACAAAATTAATTGGCTATAAAAAAATCGCCATAGGCAAAATTAAATCACTGCGAAAAGTATATTATATTGGACGCTATTTCAATTATATCCAAAGGCAATCTATTGATCGGTTTTTACGTTTTATGGCCTAAGGCCGACAGCTGTTAACGGAAACCGTTGATCCATTTGATGTAAGTAGAGTTGGTCTAATTTAAAACTGCACGCCCCTGCACTGCTTGTTGCATGCACATTTCAAATGTTTGTATAGAATTTTTTGTGGAGGGGCGTGCAGTTTTGAATTGGACGAACTCTACTTACCTGACTGAAGAGGTAAACTTAGGCTTTCTAACAATGCTGTGACATAATTGTTAGTTACATTAATGTAAAGATCTGTAGGCCAATTCCCGTGATTAAAACGTTCAGAATCTATAGCCCTTTCACATTTATTTTACCCCTGACAGCAGCAACCCAACAGCAACCTTATTGTAACGAGAATAAAGATGACTGTGATTATGACAGGCTTGGCAGTGGTGGCAACCCAACAGCAACCTTACTACAAGGAGGATAAAGATGACTGTGATATTGGCATTAATGCAAAATCAGAGGTAAATAACTGTGAACGGGCTGTAGTCGCAATCTCATCTTAACGACAATCAATGTCAAAATCTTGTAGAAAAATATAGAAAATAGAGGTATTTTTAAATCCCAACCGGAAAAAGAAGGGTGTACAGACTATATTTTATAAGTTTTACTTGTGTATCTGTGTGTCTGTCTGCGGCATCGTAGCTCCCAAACTGCTGAACCGATCTATTTTTATAGGGGGTTTTAAAAAAAAATTGCCTGATTGAGACTGAGATTAGAATTTTAAAATACGAGAATTGCCCCTTTGATCTTATTTCAAGATTATGAGAGTCTTTTTCTTTCCAAAATGCTATGAATACGCTAGTATTTTTCCTAAGTGCTGATCCATACGTCATGTTCGTGAACGGGCGCCGTCAGTAGGGACTGGTCAACTCTTGGCTGCCACGGCTTATTTTAATTTAAATTTTTGAATTGTTTTTTTATCTTTTTTACTACGGATACTTTAAACGTGCACGTCTTTCTACATCGTTCTCACATTTTTAATTTGAACATGAATGATGTAAACAATTTGTTTTTTGTAACTATACGTTGATTTAAAAGAGTGTCCATGGAGTTTCTTGCCCGTTCTTCTCCATAGGTACCTACTACGCTTTGGAATGGACAACTAGCTTCATCATTCATAATTTTTCTGACTGACTGACCCTTTGACAATTCAAAAGTGCCTGTAATTGGTTTATTTGAAATAAATGCTTTGAGTTTGAGTTTAAGAATTATTATATTTCTACATGTGGTTTCACCTTAACACGTTAACTGGTCGATGTACTTAACCAGGCCGATAGACTCTCGAAATGGTCGATATCTTGATGGTTATAACTTCAGTTTAGGGTTATTCAACAACGGTAACTGATTACGCCAATTAATGATACAGCATTAGGATGTAAGTAGATGATCTTCTTCATAGAGCTCCTTCATAAAGTACTTAACATACCTATAACTACTTCTTTGTAATTTAAATAACTAACAATTATTTAGCAAAGTTTATAAATAAACTCTCTAGTTTTAACTGTTTAACATCTAAAATTTTATTTAAGAATTCAGCAACAAGCAAATCCATATTTAGAATGCTTTTATTTTTTAAACGATTAACGCCAAAAATGGGAGATAAGTACCTATTAATTTTGTTCATTTACGTATATGTTATTGATCATATTACTTCAATGTCTTAATTACATTTAATTACTCTTGTGGTTGACAGCCTGCTACTGGTTATCCCTGATTCAATGCCGCAAAACATTCAATCCGCAACTCAATGACATATGTAAATCTGTATTTGTTTTTAAGACTTAATTAGTTTAAACAACAACTTGATACTTTCGGACTAAAAGTACAGCCGGACTACTAAGCTCACAGCACTAAACAGGATACATTTTTAACCAGTGCGCAAATTGTCATCATGAATCAGCATTTGATTCTCTACTCCTTATCGTAGAAAATTTTCGTCAGTTCTAACTTTTTTTTATTAATTGTTCCATACATCTTGAGCGCGTAGTTAAGCACTTTTCTATGAAAGTTCTGCGCTAGAAGGTCTAGAATCATGTGCTGAATTCATGATTACAGTTTGCGCACTGGTTAAAAAAATATCCTGTATTATAAACCAGTTAAACTGCGTACTGTTATTTTTGTAATTTAATTTACAACCTAAAATTCCAATTTACAACACAACACACACATCACGCCTGTATTCCCCGTAGAGAGCAGAGCTGCACCTATAGTACACCCACATTTCGCCAGTTATATTTAAGTCCCATGTAATAGGGGGTGAGCCTATTGCCATCAACCGGGCACAAATCCAGACTACGGGCCAATTCAAAAATCAATCCAATAAAAAATAAAACAAATCAAATCAATTTCATTTTTGAAATTTCAATTCTAATTTAATTTAGCCTATACACCGAATAAACCTATAATATTAGAACCACTGCTCCAATTGGGCCGTTCCGAGCAGTGGGTGATTCCGGCAGTGAAAATAATATCAAGTGGCGAGTGGATCATATCAATTCACATCAATTCTCCAAAAAAGATCACAACATTATTCTTAACAACAGATAGCGTATTGGTAGGGCCATCTAATGCTGAAATCAGTTGAGTAAAAAACGCCATTCAAAATACTGCAGTATCAATTAGCTGCTTCTAATCTTGCACACATAATGCATTTGATTACGTCACCAGTGATTTAGAGCACAAAAATTTTAATTAACTAAATATTTCCCAAAAATTCTATTCATTATTTGCCAATTTTACTTCAAGATCCGGTTGGAATTTTTCCAAGTTAAAAAGTTTAATATCATATTCATATTTTACCCAACATTTTTGTTGACATTATAAGCGTGTCGATGCAGTCTAAATTGCGTTAGCCTTACTGAACTTAGCTAAGTATGGCTATTATCAATAGCTTCCATAAGTTATTTAAGTGTTCATATACACGAGCGGCACGCGTCAACGGCAGAGGAACTGCAGCTGACGACACGCATCGGCGGCTGCCCTCGACAACGTGCCGCTCGTGTATGTAAGTACGGTGCTCAATTACACGAGCGGCACGTTGTCGACGGCAGTCGTAGTCGTTTCGACGGCTGCAATTGCCTCTGACGCGTGCCGCTCGTGTGTATGAGCACTAACAGGATAATGATGGTGGTGGTGGTGATGGTATAATCACATAGGGCCACAAACTTTTATTGCTTTACATAAAGTTTAGAAGTTCCCAGCAACACGTCTTATCTGTTATTGTCATAATGACCACCCTTAATAAACAAATGACGATTACAATTTGCTGTAATTAAGTCCAGACACACGGAAGCTGCTAACTAGCCTTTTGATTTTGACGGTATTCCTTAGTAGCCTTCTTCTTTAAATTCCTGGATCAATTGGGACACTAGCACGTTTAAAAGCCTGTTATGAAGATACCTTTCTAATGGTTGTGCTCTCACTTTGTGCGTTGCTAAAACTCATGTACAGAAATGTTTCACAAAGCAGAAATGTCAAATATTCATACTTATCGTGCTCCGCTGAGCAGAAAAGTATTTGTCAAGATGCTTACCAATTTTGTACAAAAACTGTTTGAGTAAACATGTTGGATTCACTAACAAAGTGGGCTGAATTAAGCCTTTTGTTGTAACAATACCAACATTGTAGAATTAAAAGCTTTGTCAGTTTATAATAATAATAATACAATTTATTTCAGGTGACGCCTATCAATCCTATGAAATTTATTGATATTATATTGCATGCAGTATAAATACTTATATTAGTTAAAACCATAAATCCAGCCAGGTTTATAACCTATTTAGGTACTTGTATACCTATTTTATTTATAATTAGTTATGTTATCTTTTTAATATTTTTTATTATTATTATTAACGACTGTTAAACAGAGCACCTGTCATCTTATCTCTACACCTTGGTTAACTGGTAAAGAATACCTAAGGCATTAAGTCCGCCTTTGTATGTTATTGTGTGCGACAAGTTTAAATAAATAAATAAATATCCTGTCTTTTTTTTTGGCTGGACCATGGCTTTCTCCTGGGCAAAGGTTTTCTCTATTCCTTATTAACGAAGGTCTATCATGCGTCCGTCTCATTTATTTATCAGTCTTTTTTGTTTTGCAATTCGTTACTATTTTTATCGGACACAAAATTACTTTTGTTAAAATATTCATACACACGTCACGTTGCAGTATAAAACTAATTTACATCCGTCACCTCACACTTCAGTTCCAGTTGAAAATCAGCGTCAGCCACATTTTTACTGAACTGGGCCTTTTTAGTGCAGCCGTGAAGCACACTTCCCTGCTAATTTCTTACATCGTACTTTACACTGTTATTAGTTTTTTTTAATCTGATTTTAATTATATTGTGTGCCTTTTAGTCTGTGCTAAATAAATGTATTTTCTTTCTTTCTTTTATTTCCTTGAAGACCTTCCTTAAAAATGTCAATATGGAAATGGTTTCCTCAAGAATTTGGTGATGATGAAATCATGACTACTTTAACTGTACCTCCAGTACCACTTGATTAGTCATCTGGCAGGATCGAAAATACTATGGTGTCTGGAACCGTAAAGAAATACGAACTTACCTGTAACAAAAAAGAAAACACAGAATTAGTTACGAAAACACAAAAAAATACTTTTTAACACAAAAATACCTGTAAGTAATATAAGGCTAGGTCCAATCTATATTAAAGCCTGTCTGAAATTCAACTCAACGCGATCCTTAAGGAGCTTCCCTGACCAAACGACCTAGAGCGTTCGGTCCTTCTCTGTCCCGTCGCTGAGTCTCGCTCTGTCTCGCTCCCTCCGCACGCTCATTTATCATAAAATTCACAAAAATAATGAAATTATTTGAATAAAAAAAGACAAGTGAAGTTTAAAAATAAAATAAAACGTGTATTATATAGATTTTTTAATTATCTATCTATTAGTGTAATCCTCAAATGAATAGAACGTCACCTTTAGCAAAAGATGCATGCAATCAATAATTTTAGTCACTTTTTTAGAAGGAGATTTTAGATGTATTTATAACACATAAAACAAATAAGAACGTGCAATGTGATGATAGGATATCGAACATTAATAATGTACTTTTAGATGTAGTTTATTACCCATAGTGAATGAGTTAATAGCCTCTGAATAACGCACTATGACAAGGTTTTGGTCGGGGTACCGCCTTAAAATGAAACATAATGACATCATAACTCGGCCCATGTTTATAACCGACTCTCGATCCATCTTTTTGTCCCAAAGCATTGCTCCAGTGACTCCAATGTTCTCGCAATATCATTTTTTTTTTTATGTAAGTAACGAGTCCATTGGCCTATGATGAGCCAGCCTTAATACTTGAACGTTGGGGCTTAAGATCCGACTAACGGTATTGCTAAGTGAAGTATAATAATACTGTAAGTCTGATAGTATTTTCTCCTAATGGAGATATACTGTTAGTAGATATTTCTATGATCCAGATGATCTCTGTCATTATAGTATTACTAGCTTTTGCCCGCGGCTTCTCCGCGTGGATGTCGGAAATTATCCCACGGGAACGCACTACCGGGATAAAAAGTATCCCACATGTTAATCCAGGTGTCAACTATCTGTGTTCCAAATTCCATCCAAATCCGTTAAGTAGTTTTTGCGTGAAAGAGTAACAAACATCCATCCATCCATTCTCACAAACTTTCACATTTATAATATTAGTAGGATTGCTTGATTCCTAGTTATTGTTCGTTGGTTCTGTTCTGGCTGGAAGCTTCTCCGCAAAACGGCGCTGAGTGTTTGTCACTTGTCAAATTCATCCTGAATTAAAATGACCAAACGTCGATAAGACAAAATACTTAGCGCCATCTCGGGAAGAAATTTTAAACAAGGAACTCCATTATTAGTCAATTAAAGTAACACACATTGAGCGCCATCTACGCGGAATTAATTTGTCAATTTTCTTCCACATTGGTAAAATATACTTAGCACGTGTTTTTACCAATGGCAAAGCGTGTCTAGTTTATAGCTATTCAGCAAGTGTCAACTCTGTTTTCTAACTGTTTAAGAGGCAAAAGGTGCCTAACAAATATCGCCTATGGCAGAATAGTACAAAGCTACTCGAGCAAACTCTTGTACGTAAATAAATCACACATAATAGAAAAAGCTTTCACTGTTTACTTGCTTATTAAACAAACGTACATTGAAGGCAAAAACCGCAAACAAAACGATACACAGCACGGTCAAGGTTCCACTTTCTCATAAAGTCTATGACCATTCACCGTAGACTGCACAAACAAACCGGAATTAGGGTATTCACGTCCACTTTGTAGAATGCAATAAATTTATTGAGTATTGAAATCCACCGGAGAAGAAACAAAGCACTTTCATTCAGCGACAAGTTGTACTCCTTGAGAATAAGCCCCGTCCGGGGAAGTACAACCGCCTTACCTATTTTAGGTAGCCTTAATTAATGTATCATTTTTAGGTGTGTCGTGAGCGATTTGCAGCAATCTACATAAAACAAAGCTCAGCCGATCCGGCTCAAGCTGTAAGAATCTCATCGTGAACACTTAGGTGAAGTAATAATAATAATAAGTTTATTTTATCTAAAGATATACATAGACACAGATTGTATACTAATTACATGCTAAGACTTAATCAACTAACAATGGACACAAGCGGAGAAAAATAATTGTCTATATTAACAACAAAAAAAAAACATGTCTCCTAAACTAGCGATGGCCTGGAAGTGAGCTAAAAGTGAGCTGTATTCCACCTCATGCAATTAATTGACTCTATTCACGGTACTTTTTTACAGAATACATCGGCAGGACCACTTGATTGAAGATGATGATAGGATAGAGGAATAAAACCAGCCCGATATAACAGGCCTGATAAATTTAGTATCAGCTTTTAACTACAGTTTTCTACGAGACCGATAAGTCTGGCAACCCTATATACCACAGCACACGAATTTCACCGCCTCACGATGACAACTTCTACCCAAATATAAGCACAGTTCGATTTGTATGCCGATTCGTTAGCCGAACAGAATTCGGACGTCCGTCAGTGGCATGCGCCCGCGCGCTGTCGCGGTGAAAGTGAACGTGGATGAAAACTCGTAAGTGTGGATGCGGTATTTATTACGTTTTTATAGATATTTTAGAGAACGCCTTGATTGCTGTTTTGCGAGGTAAAGAGACAAAGACTGCAAAAAACTAACGTCTATAATTTTCCTACTTGTAAGTTTGATGTTTTGAATAAGTATCTATTTATCTAAAAAAACTGAACTCTTATTTAAATAAGAAGAAGAAAGTTAACCATTTGGAAGACAGTCTTGCAAGATTTACCCAAAATGTAATTAGTTTATTAAATAAACGCAAATTGCCATCAATCATGTTGTTCTCTACTGCTTCTAAACACATAATGACCAAAGTAACATTTAGGTAAAACATTGTAAATGCTGCAAGTTCTCAGTTGGGACACTAAGCCATAATTTTAATTGCTCAACATTTTACTATTTAGCGTGGCTCATCCAAAACTCGTCAGCGTTCACAACTACACGTAAATGACGACATTGACCGATCCGGTCAAGGCTACTACTGACACAGCTATGAAACCAGTAATAACCACATGAAATTCTTGATTCCAAAATACGGTGAAATTGGTCAAAAACATGACATTACAACAAAAAGTGCTTACTACGAAAAAAAAAGTTTGTTGAAGTGGGCTAACAGTTTAAAACCCCTCTTCTAAACTTTCAGGCTGCATCAATATTTACTGTTAAACCAATTCGACTTATCGAATCGATACTTTGAAAGCAAACGATACTTTGAAAGCAAACGATACTTTGAAAGCAAACGATACTTTGAAAGCAAACGATACTTTGAAAGCAAACGATACTTTGAAATCAAATGATCTTTCAAAGCAAACGATACTTTCAAAGCAAATGATACTTTGAAAGCAAACGATACTTTGAAAGCAAACGATACTTTGAAAGCAAACGATACTTTGAAAGCAAACGATACTTTGAAAGCAAACGATACTTTGAAATCAAATGATCTTTCAAAGCAAACGATACTTTCAAAGCAAATGATACTTTCAAAGCAAACGATACTTTCAAAGCACACGATACTTTCAAAGCAAGCGATACTTTGAAAGCACACGATAGTTTGGAAGCAAACGGTACTTTAAACGATACGATTGTAATAACTGACTGCCTCATTGGTCTAGTGGTCGCAAGCGCTACTGCCGAGCATGAGGTCCTGGGTTAGATTCCCAGGTCAGGCAAAGTGGTTATACTGGGTTCCTCTATCTGGAATTTCTCAGCAGCCCAAAGTCTGAATTTGTGCCCGGTTGATAGCAATAGGCTCACCCCCTGTTACAGGGGACTTAAAGATAACTGGCGAAATGTGGGTGTACTTACACCTCTACCTAACCCTTCGGGAATACAGGCATGATATTATGTTATGGTTCTGCAAATGACAAACACCACTCAAATAGAGTAGACAACATATTGTCGGAACCCTGATCAACAACACGCAATGAACAACCATGATAATAAACACTAGTTTTTCTTTAATGAAAAAAGCTTTTGCTCTAGTAGTAGAACAAACATATTGTATCGAGATACACAATTTCGTGACTTCGCTAATTTCAATCTATTTTTTGTCATTGTTGATCAACAGGAGTATGTAAGGATCGTAGCAGGTGGCGTTCTGTAGTTTTTGCCTATCCCCATGGAAAGAAGGCGTGAGTTTGTGTTGATCAACATTTTATTCAAATGACATTTCTCACACAATACATTAGGCATTCATCTCATCGGGACCGAGGTCAAAAATTTGGCCAACCAAATATCACACAAAAAACCCAAGAAATCTTACTTATGCACCAACATTTAAAGATAATCTTTAAGGTTATTCATGACAATAATGAGATTAGAAGCAGTATAATATATACTGCATTAGTTCAGCCTTAAATCCATCTATTGAACGTCAAAGTTTCATCATTAGCTAATATTGTGCAAACTAATTACATATACGTGTTTACCGTTCACTCGATCGAAACCGATTTTAGTTGTTTTCTAAAGGTTTGACACGGATTACTGACCTTAAGCTCTGGTCACACTGAAACGGATCTCGCACAGAACGCGGGACGCGACTGCGCGCGTCGACTCTTAAGTTAGTTGACACAATCGGTGCGGGAAACTTATTCCGCATCCCGCGCGGGTTTTGCTTCAGTTTGATCAGAGCTTTATGTTACCATACTTAAGCTTAGCTAAGCCACTTAATACGTGCTTAATGAGCCCTGTAACTTTAAGGATTAAGTTGATCGAAGGCCGTCTTTGGAAAGGGTCATAAACGTAGTTTCTTTAATGTAAGAAAGGTCGGTCAAAGCTAATTGTAGATGGCGTGACCATAGCTAGGCCTTTACGGCCTACAATGAATTTGACATTTCGTTCATTCATTCTATTTCGTGTTCATTCGTGAGTTTGGCTGTATTCCACTATTTCATTATTTTCGGCAAGTGTCAAAATTAAAAACCTTAAATATTGCTTATTTCCTCGTACCCTTTTTCTAGAAAAAAAAATCCGCCATAACCACGAACTCTATTAAATTAAAATAATTCCCTACCAATAGCTATAATCTACAATCTTCTAAGTTTAAGGTCTTTCGGAAAAAGGTAGACTCCAATTTCTGAGCATTTAGGAACACAACAACGAGTCATTTTCACAAAAAAAGTATAAAGATCACCGCGCCTTGCATTATTAGCTTGTTTTGGGAACTAGCTATGACACCACCATTTTGACAGTTACGTTCGACAGTTTGCGTTTAAAACGTTTTCATTTCGTAATTAAAATTGTGTTATTGTTCTAGTGGCCGCAAAATTGTGTTATTGTTCTAGTGGCCGCAAAATTGTGTTATTGTTCTAGTGGCCGCAAAGTTGTGTTATTGTTCTAGTGGCCGCAAAATTGTGTTATTGTTCTAGTGGCCGCAAAATTGTGTTATTGTTCTAGTGGCCGCAAAATTGTGTTATTGTTCTAGGGGCCGTAAAATTGTGTTATTGTTTTAGTGGTCGCAAAATTGTGTTATTGTTCTAGTGGCCGCAAAATTGTTTTATTGTTCTAGTGGTCGCAAAATTGTGTTATTGTTTTAGTGGTCGCAAAATTGTGTTATTGTTCTAGTGGTCGCAAAATTGTGTTATTGTTCTAGTGGCCGCAAAATTGTGTTATTGTTCTAGTGGCCGCAAAATTGTGTTATTGTTCCAGTGGTCGCAAACTTGACTGCTGTGTATTAGATTTGGGTGCGGTCAGGTAAAATGTGATGTTAAGTTTTAAATTCTGCAATACTTTTTTGTTAATCAGAGTTCCTGCCCTTTGAAAAATCGATTGCATATCGCGCCGTTCATCTAAGGAAAAGATTACAAAACTGTATTCATATGAATGGGCTAACGGCCTGTCATTATCATAGCTACTACCCGTCAATCAATGACAATATTGGTCAACGGGCCATAAGGTGCTGTGGCGTTGCAGCTTATGTGGCCATCTCTAGGATGAAACGTGGGTCATTGGTGTGATTGACACTAGTAATATAAAGTAGCTTTTGTCCGCGGTTTCGCCTGCGTGGAGGTCGGAAATTATCCCACGGGAACGTACTACCGGGATAAAAAGTATCCTATGTGCCAACCCAGGTCATGGTCTATACGTATGCCTTTATCGAAATCCGTTCAGCCGTTAAGATAGACAGACAGACATATACACAGAGTTTTTTCGAATTATATAATATTAGTACGGATCTAAAGGTGAGCTATCTGTGGCTATTTTATTAGTTGTTCATAAAAAACAACTAAAAAATTAAAAATAATATTATTCCATGATTTCAAATAAAAGCGTGTTACAGCCTCTGTCTTTTCTAAGCTCAAAGCTTTTAAAATGTACCACGCTTTTCGTTTATTTATTTTTTACTTATTAATATTTATGATGTTAAATAAATCATCGGCTTACTGCAAGAACTCATTAAGTGACGTGAACAAAACTTGGTGAAATCATTTAATTACTTTTGATTTCATTGGATGTCCTATACAATCTTAAGTATTATGTAAATTTGAAAAGCTAGAAACAAATGAGTTTTTGCTCTATATGTATGTATAGAACTAATCAAGACGATTTAACTGTATTATTAACTGTACATAATGATTTTTTGCAGTTACCTATTGAGTTCTTGCAGTAAGCCGGCGAAATACGAGTAGTTTAGTAATTTTTCTAATTTACATATACAGGGTCAAATTAAATTAACTAGATAAACTCTACAGATGTGATGGGTATGGATATCTAAACGCGATAAAATAGAAAGAAAAAAAAAATTTTTTTGGTCAATTTCCGCTGATATTGTTATTACTTAAAAAATTAGTTGAAAAAAAACTTTTTTCTTTCCGTCATCGTGTTTAGATTTCGGTGCGCATCACGTCTTGATAGTTTACACAAAAAAACAACTCATACATCAAATGACTACACAAACTGCAGTCATTTATTTCATGCTTTATCATGTCTAAATATCGATACTCATAATGTCTGCGGAGTTTCGCGAGCTAATTTGATTTGACCCTGTATACATATACTTTTTTAATTATTATCTCGTTTATTTATTTTCATAGATTTTTAATAGATTTTTAATTATTATTTATAGCCAGAGCACTTGTCAAGACGAATCAAACGAATCCAAATTCGATGGTTGCGTCGTTTTATTACAGATTTCCTATAGCCGCCTCCTAGGGTGCCACTTTCTGGCTCCATCATCAAACCCGAGATATAATCCAGGACCAGAGTCTTTCACAAGACGAATCAAACGAGCCCAAACTCGATGGGGTTCCGTCGTTTTATTACAGAGTTGCCATGGCCACATTCCGGCTCCATCATCAGATCAGCTCCATGTCATAATAATATTCCATTGTCATCCGATTTAAATATGCACGCAAAATTTCAGCTCAATCAGAAACCGGGAAGTAGGTCAAAATTTACTTGCAAGATTTGATTACAGACACCAGGTAAAACTAAATACTACTGGCTCTGTGAGCTGAAGAGCTCGCGAGCCTGCCTTTGCATAGCTTAAAACTGAATAAATGTTTACCTTAAAACAAACAGCGCGCGCAAAGAGCGCGATATGGCTGAAATACACTCGAGAGCAATGAATCCGGGTCACTTAAAGAATGTTAAAAATCTCGGAAACTAAAAATGATAGGTTAATGCAATAAATTGTATTTAATAGACAATGTAATACTCCTTAAATGAAAGTAAAAAAAATATGAGTCACCATACATTTTATTAACACAAAATTACATAAAGAAAAAAACTGCTGATCTCTCCTTAAAACAAAAATAGGAAACATGAAATTTTTGAACTTTATTACGATTTTCTTGAATTTTAATACTTCGTATTGCCTCCTCGTGCTTCCATTACTGCGTTTACGCGGTTTGGCATGCTGTACACCAAGTTCCTTATACGATTTTGGGGAATATTCTCCCATTCCTCTGTGAGAGCAATTTTGAGCTCACGAAGCGTGATTGGGGGAGGGTTTCGTTGTTTTACGCATCTGCCTAGCTCGTCCCAAGCATGCTCGATCGGGTTGATATCCGGGCTGCGCGCTGGCCACTCCATACGAGTAATGTTCATCTCTTGAAGGTAGTCATTCACAATCCTACCTGTATGAGGTCGGGCATTGTCATGCATAAATATAGCATCCTCACCTAAATTGACCATAAATGGACCAACGTGATCATTGAGGATTTCTTCCACATATCTTACGCTAGTTAAAGAGCCGTTTTCTATGATCACCAGCTCTGTGCGACTTTCAGAAGAAATTCCGGCCCACACAAGTACAGACCCACCACCGTAGGCTACTTTTTCTTCGATGCATGCTTGCTTGAATCTTTCCCCTGGTCTTCGATACACTCTGTGTCTTCCATCGTGCTTGTAGAGCATAAATTTTGATTCGTCGGAGAACATAACTTTTGACCAATCTTCAATACTCCAATTTACGTGGCTCTGGGCATATCTTAGTCTTGAAATACGATGCCCACGCTCCAGTTTAGGGCCGTTTGCAGGTCTAAGGGGTTTTAAGTTAGATTCAGCAAGCCGACGTCTTACTGTCCATGCACTTGGGTTACTTCCTCCGAGGCGTCGAAACTGATTTGTGAGTTCAGTTCCTGTGAGAAAGCGATTTCGAAGCATGGTGTTCACCAAGTATCGGTCTTCTCGTGCTGTGGTACACCTGGTTCTGCCCGTTCCTGGTCTGCGTAGGTTAGAACCAGTTTCTTCGTAACGTCGGAGAACTCTTTGTACTGTTGACAGCGACACACCGACAGTCCTGGCTGTATCGCGCTGACTCCGGCCGGTTTCCAGCATTGTAAGTATTCTGGTGCATTCTTCAGGCGTAAGCGACATAATTTCAGCTTGAATAATGAATATAGAGCACTATCAACATGGTTTATGTACCCACATAAATGACAGATTACAAACAAAAGCAAAACCAAATGCTGTAATTTCGTAGTTCCATCTTCGAAAGTGGCCCTTTTTCAAATTTGATTTTTTTATGATATAACTTTACAATAACTAAGAAGTTTTAATACCTTCATTTAAGGAGTATTACATTGTCTATTAAATACAATTTATTGCATTAACCTAGCATTTTTAGTTTCCGAGATTTTTAGGATTCTTTAAGTGACCCGGATTCATTGCTCTCGAGTGTATGTTGCTTTTTACGTTTTCAACCACTATAATCTCCGCCATTTTGATAAATTTCGAAAAACTGAATCGTAAAAATTACATATAATTATTGAGCCTGCTCACAAAATTTCAAGAGAATCGTTTGAGAAATGCAACCTGTAGAGGAGAACAGCCGGATATACGAAAGCATTTTTGCCCAAGCTGACACGGAGACGCTTCCCTCGCGCTTCGCGCTCGCCGAGTTAAAAAGCTTGTAAAAACATAATAAGTTGTCAAATCTCTAAGTTGTTATTATTATACTAGTTGCTTGTTTGTGTGTTGGCAGTAGAAATATTGATTATATACTAAATCAGGCTTTAAGAATCCTGGCACAAGACAAGAATGGTAAATATTATTCATTTCCGATATCTGAGTTAGTGCCGACATTTAGAAATGAAATGAAATGTGAAACTGACGAACTTTCATAAATATCACATGAACAAACATGTTTTCGACCCAGATACAGAAGTGAGTCTCAATGGAACATATGTCACTTGACCAACCAAGCGGATACGTAGAAACGGACGCTTTATGCTGATGTATGAAAGTGTCATCAATAAGTATAGGTAGGTACCAGGTCCAAGACGAGATATTTATGGAAACGTCTAGAAAATTTCTGTATCAAACATTTGATATCAATGGTGGGTCTTAATTTAAATTCCCTGCAATTCAATTGGCTTGAAACTTAAATTGAAACATAACCATTACAAAATGTGGTTTACTATATCATACACCTCTGCCATAACCTTTGGGGAGTTCTGGCGTGATGTTATGTATTCCATTACGGAAAATTGTTCTTCAGCAGTTACCTGTTTCATTATCAGGCAGCTAGATGGTATGCAATTTTAATGCTTTAATAAATATTTTATTGTTACCGAAAAGCTAACCTGACTAAACGAAATTCTTTGTAAAAAATAAGAATACTATGACAATAAAACTATTCAACGAAAATAAAGATTCGAACTCACGATAAATCGCGATCGGCAGTCAATGTCATTGTCACTGGGCTATTGTCGGATTAAAATGTAGAACGTATTTTTTTTATTGGTCGTTTTCATAGCGGTTTTTTTAGGATGATCATGAAATGAAATGAAATGAAATTTATTTATTTGCGAGAATATGGGTACTTACATAATAACATGGTACTTGAAAATAATTAACACACACACATATAATCGAACTATTTATTCTAACTTACCTACATTGTTCGCAAATAAGCAGTTGGTATAATGCAATTAATTTTATCCTTATGGATGGCACAACACTATCGCAGTGACCGGCATATGATAATAATCAATCATGTTAGAAAGAAATCGCCATAATCGAATAAGATATTGTTGATTAACTGAATGCCATACGTTCACCGATGATCGACACTTGATTAAATACGTATGTTTATTGCAATCACATAAGTATCCGATAACGTTTATACAAACATGTCGATGTCGTCAAGAGCAGACTAAATAAATATTAATTAATTATGCGCAAGAGCAGCCGAAGCTTAGTGCGGTAAGTACATGGTTTATCGTCATTTTATTCCTTGGGATGAGTAGGTTTGAACTAGCCGGTCTAAGTAGGTACCTAATGAATAATTGCTACATTGCAAAAGTTGACTCTTGAATACAAGAGTAGAAATTATGTAAAAAAAAACCTTAGCCGTCGTTAAGAGCCATTACATTACGCACTGACGACTGGTCGCCGGCGACACGGTCTTCAGCGACCGCATAGTTTAGAGAACATGTTTTAAGTACAATGTTAAGTTTGTTTTTGGGATAAAATGCAGGGTAGATAACATATTCATCGTACGGAACCCTCACCACGCGAGTTCAGCTCGCACTTGTCCGATTTTCTCTTTAAAATTACCAATGCTATTATTGAATTTTCTTTGTCGTTTATACTGGACGAATGTACAAGACGTTCGGCTTGGTCTACCAGCCTAGTTATCTATGTTTTAGCCGCGGAGAGACCGAGTCGCCGGTGACCAGTCGACAGTGCGCAATCATCATCAGCCTATATTCGTCCACTGCTGGACATAGGCCTCTCCTAGTGAACGCCACTGAGCCCGATCTTCGGCTCTCCTCATCCAGTCTCTGCCAGTCGCTTTTCGCAAGTGCCTGGCCGGCGGGCGTCCCACACTACGTTTGTGCATTGCGCAATGGCTCTGACTAATTTAGATTGAGAATTAGCACAGTATTGACCGTTTTCACTATCACGATGCCTAAATATTATTGCATTGTTGGTTTTCAACTCTTGGCGCTGACCCGAGAGTTTAAAATCCAAAAATGCGCTTTTATTAAGCATTAATTTACGTGTTCACTAGTGTTAGTAAAACAGGCATAATTGGAATGGCATAGTGTTGTAACCGCTATGTCAATTTCCTTGCTAATGAGATCCTGCTATCTAACTAGACATTCAAATCATTCATACCCGGTTTCTGAATTGAGAATATGAATTGAGTATTTGTTAAACTCTACTTTAGCATTACTAAGGCTTTGTCTTGGTGTTTTACTTAAATGTAGCCTGCGAAATACAAAATGTATTTACAAAAAAACAAGTAACCAAATTTTCAGCTTTAGTAATACAGAAGCTAAAGTAGTGTTAGTTCTCAACTTCAAATATTCAAATAAAAAACCGGGTGAAAGACGCTAGCTATCGTTAATTAATTGGTCAATTGAGCAAGCTACTTAGGCCTTGGAGCAATTAGTTTATTTATTTATTTATAGCTCCCAATAAACTAATATAAAATGAGATTGTAAATGTAACCGAGTATGTGCTGCAATTTCATCTTTATTCAAGTATTTGGACTTTGTTTATAATATTCCAATGTGCCTTTTAATTAATATTATATTGTTTGTCCCATATTTCTGCTAATACAATACGGTGTGCAAAAAAGACTTCACATACATATTAAAATTTTAAGTCCTTTTCGTGTCTCTAAATGTGACCGCGTTGTTCTTTTAATTCTACGGCTAAATTGTCGCGATAAGGCCAACTACACTACGCACGCTCTCTCTCGAACACCTCCCGACGTCTCGCTATAAACAGAGAGCGCGCGAAGTGTAGATCGCCCTTGCCCGGTTAAGTAGCCAGGACCTTAGTGGTCATAACTACGAGCTGCCCAATAGGAAAAAAAAAAAAAAAAAAAAGTGTAGATCGCTTTATCGCGACAATGTAGCCGTAGTACAAACCACGAAACGAATTGTGATGCAGTTCACCATCATTTAGAGAATTTATTCCGGAAGGGTCATGTTTTTAACACGTTGATATTAAACTTACATATTATAAAAACGTTATCTCGATCTATTTTCAAGTCGTGAAAACCGTGCGAAGCAGGGGCGGATCGCTCGCTAGTATGAAATAAACTGAAAACTAAAAGAATTTTAGCTGTTTTTTTACAATGACAAATATTAATTGTGATGATTAATATTGGTTGCCAGTTGCCAATTAGGTAAAAAATAAGTTACGTGAGTATATTAATACTTAGCGTATAAATCATTATAGGTACATTAAACTCTTATAACAATGCTTATAACCTTAGCCTCTACAAAAATCTCAGACTTCTAGGCAAGGCTAATACGATTATTTATGATCGTTTTCCTAACTTATTTTGAACATGAACAGTAGTAGTATAATCATTGTTGAATTAATTAAATTTAAATTGTAACGATAGAAGCTAAGCTTAAGAAGCTTCCACTTGATGAAACAGGAACAGCAGAAGTCTGTTTTATTAAAGTTTCTTCAATACTAGTCTGGCTGAAGCCTACAGGCCTTTAAAATGTCGCACATCTTTTAGGTAGATCCTCCCTCTGCCAATCTCTTCCAGCTACAGCCCGTCACCCTGCAAGTAGCTTCGCTCTACATTAACCTGAGGGTTCCTGCATTTTACAGTCCAGGGCTCTATTTAAAATAACTGACAATGCGACATATTTATTAAAAAATATGTATGCATGTGTGTATATGTATGTATGCGTGTACGAGGGTGTGTATACATGTGTGTTGTGTGTGTATGTGTGTTGTGTGTGTATGTGTGTGTGTGGTACTGTTTAATAAAGCAGTAAAAGCGAATTTCACCGAACCACATTCAAAAGCTGTCAGTCTGAATATTCCACTACAATGATCTAACTGAGATCTTGAACACGGTTTAAATGTGCTGATCGCGTTCAGTTTTTATTGGTGAAATTCGCCCTAAATGTATGAAAGAAACTTGTAAAATTGTCGGATTGTCGCCTGACACCGTCGGTTTTATTAAATAGGTCAAGAGTAGTGCAGGCTCATTGGGTAATTTAAAAAAACTAAGTACCTACCTGTAGTTATTTCTTGCCGAAGCTAAACAAAAACTACAAAACACTAGCCCACTATCTACTCAACCTATTCTACAGTAATATCTAAACACTATACAAATAAATAGGCAATATCCTCAGACAGTACTGAATACTTTCGTTTGTCACACAATGCACGCTCTCTAAAGGTAAATATTGACTATTGTTAATAGTGAAAATGGTGAAAACAGTTTGCACATTCACGCGGTACGAGAAACAATGGATTTCATGGGAGAAATGGCAGATGAATGCTAATTATATTAAGTAGCACTTTTTGTGTGGAATTTCGCTATCGCAGATTGGGATCGTAGTCTCTTTTATCTTTCTGATCTTGCTATAATTTATAACTTTGAATACACAGGGCCTAAGGGCTTCGAGGGAACATCCATATGGAATTGAATAAAAAACCACATTATTGTAACACAACACGCAACAGATCACCTGAAAATTAGTTATCATTGACATGAACAATATAATTTTAAACTTCTGCTTTTGACCATTCCGAAGATTTTAAGAAAACAGTTTTCTTTCCTAAGAATCTGACAACGGAAGAACGAAGCCGTAAAAAATATTTGGCAATCTCTAGGCACGAACTTAAAAGCTACTTTATTTGTCTTTTTAATTAATGACCCACTTATAACAAGATAAAAGCATTTAAATGAACTATAATAACCTAACCTACACCAGACAAATTCAACACAATGGCCGCGATAACCGTCTAACACGGCGCGCGCGCCTAATGATAATGACTGCGCGCACGCATCTAATTTTCCGACACAACCGCATGTTTTGTGCGATTAGTCGCACATTATATTCGTTAGGGCCAATTTATGAGAATTAGGGATACTAGATGAAATGGTTTTGAGGCCCTTGTGGCTAAATATATCAACCACGTAGATTAATCGACCTAGAACTGCAAGAATAATGCTTTCCACGGTCAGATTATGGATGGGTGATGAATTGAATTGAAGGCCCACAGTAACTATGGGTCTTGGTTGTTTTATAAACACCTATGAAAGTAGACCGAACACATTGGTATATTGTCTTTCTGAGTAATTTAGTAGCGAAGTTGAAATACGTAATCTAACATTACGGTTAACCCTCTTGTAATTATATTGGAGGGCTAGTCGTAAGTCACATTATTTTTAGTAAGAGGAAAATTACATCACTTAAAATATATTAACATAGGTAGAACTTCAGCAGCTTGATGGATCAGGAGTCTCCAGCAACACGGCGGATCAGGAACCTCCAGCAGCATGGTGGATCAGGAACCTTCAGCAGCACGGAAGATCTGGAACCTCCAGCAGCACGGGGGCCAGGAACCTTCAGCAGCACGGAAGATCAGGAACTTCCAGCAGCACGGTGGATCAGGAACCTTCAGCAGCGCGGAAGATCTGTAACCTCCAGCAGCACGGGGGCCAGGAACCTTCAGCGGTACGGAAGTTCTGGAACCTCCTCCAACATTATGGTAAATCAGGAACCTCTGATAGCATGGTAGATCAGGAACCTCCGGCAGCATGGTAGTTATGGAATCTCTGGCAGCATGGTAGATATGGAACCTCCGGTGGCATGGTAGATCAGGAACCTCTGGCAGCATGGTAGACTTTATGAACTAATGAGCTGGTCGCGTGCTCACCGGGATGTATGTTTGAGCTCGTCGCCGGTGCTCACCGGGATGTATGTTTGAACTGGTCGCCGGTGCTCACTGCGATGTAAATACGACTGCAGAAGAAGTGTTATGAAGATGAGACTCCAGACTTAGACTGCTTTATTGTGACAAGAGGCCTGTATTTATACCAAGATGGTTATCACATAAAAAAAAAATTAACTGCTTTATAATTACCATGTTTTCTAATTAGCCAGAAGTAATGGAGCAGTTTTTAGAAGAGAACCTGACCTTATTAACATTGGCTTTAACAAATGAGCTACGAGTATATGGAAAGAAAAAAACTGACAGGTGACAATTTACAATAAAAATGTCAATATAAAAATATTATGTATATGATTGTAAAAAGATGAAAATAATGGTATGAAATACAGAATTGAAGGTAAAAGCAGTGAAAGATCATTATAAGTTTGTTTTATAAGTGGTGATACTGTATTAGTTGAGTGAGTGTCCTAATAGATTCAGGCATTCAGGTACAATAATTATTTGAACACGAACAGCCCCTTTCAATATATACATAAACGAAAGACATGGTTTCGATGAAACGAAATACCACAGTAAGTAGTGTAAAATATGCCAATTCTGAATTAATAAGATAAAGGCACTGGATACATAATAGTTTTCAAGTTAACTTGTAAATCATTCAGTATCCAGTGCCTTTATCTGCATTCTTTCACTTATGTGAAAGAATGCAGATCATAACACCAGATGAGCGTATCTTAATGAGAGCAATGAAAGTAAAGGAAGGAGAAATATAAAGATATTATAGACGCACGCGATTTTTTTGTGAACATACCATCACGCTAACATCTTTAACAAAGTAACAACAATAAGTAATAAATCATTCGTTTTGATTCAAGACGGAGATATGAGAATTGTTGCGCTTGTAAGAATAGCTAGCGTCTAACGAGAGAGTGAAAAAGACAAAGTTGATGATGATTATAATTGGAGTCAATAAAAAGGACATCTAATTGTAACAATAAAACAATTATGTAATGAATAAGGTCAACCAGATTGTGAGTCTCGAGAGAGAGACCTGTGCCTAGCAGTAGACTGCTAAACTGATCTATTTGATGGAGGAGTTAGTTCAGGTACTTGAAAGAGTTCAGTGGGGACGTGAGATATTACCAAAGATACTATAGGCAGACTGCCGAATCATTTTAAGATATACTCATAGAAGAAAGGGAAAAACAGTCATAAAACTCACTTCACTACGTAAAATGTATTACAGTCTTGCCCAGTGTTCATCATCTTAAACACGTAAATCTTGACCCAACAATAAAATAAGACAATTCTAATTCCGGTTAGACGTTTGCCAAGAGTTGGTTACTTTAAAACTATCAATAGTTGCAATCTATGGAAATACCCATGTCTCAGTGTGGAACATGATGCATAAGCATTAAGGCTCGTGCACACTGGCGCGACGCGACAGCATACACAAAGGCGCCGCTCGTCGCGCGGCACGAGGTGCCTTTGTGTCACGCTGTCGCGTCGCGCCATTGTGCACGAGCCTCAAACTCAATCTCAAACTCAAAGCATTTATTTCAAATAATCCAATTACAGGCACTTTTGAATTGTCAAAGGGTCAGTCAGTCAGAAAAAGAAGCTAGTTGCCCATTCCAAAGCGTAGTAGGTACCTATGGAGAAGAACGGGCAAGAAACTCCATGGACACACTTTTAAATCAACATAATTATAGTTACAAAAAAACAAATTGTTTACATCATTCATGTTCAAATTAAAAATGTGAGAACGATGTAGAAAGACGTGCACGTTTAAAGTATCCGTAATAAAAAAGATAAAAAACAATTCAAACATTTTAATTAAAATAAGCCGTGGCAGCCAAGACTTGACCAGTCCCTACTGACGGCGCCCGTTCACGAACATGACGTATGGATCAGCACCATTCAGCTCAACAATTTTGAAGGGAACTTAATGATCCAACACACACGCCACCACCAGCGAGACATTTGAGTGAGCATGACATACTCTCAGCCGCCAGGGCACATTCAAGTCAATGAAAGACGAGCCTAGTAAATGGTGGCTTTATAGTAGGTACATAGTGCTCACATATGTGCTATGCAATTATACATTGTAGATAGAACTGCATACAATATTGCAACAGCAAGAATGACTATGTATATTTGTGGTTAGTTTGTGGTTTTTATTTGTATTAATCGAAGTAATCACCCATGCAATCAATGCATCTTTGCCATCGCAGTGGCAGTTTATTGATGCCCTTCTTAAAGAAATCAGCTGGACGGGAGGCAACAAATTCTTCAAAGGCATTTTGTACTGCCTCTCGGGTATTAAATTTTTTTCCCGCCAAGAAGTTATCCAAATTCTGGAAAAAGTAGTAGTCTGTAGGCGCAAGGTCTGGTGAGTAGGGCGGATGACGGAGAGCTTCCAACCCCAGTTCTTGCAACTTGGAGACCGTCTGCTGTGCAGTATGAGGTCGCGCGTTGTCGTGCAGGAGCAGCGGAGACGAGCGATTGACCAATGCTGGTTGGAGATGCGCCAGCTTCTCCATCATTGTGTTCAGTTCTTCACAGTACACATCTGCAGTAATGCTCACCCCGTTTGGTAAGAAGCTGTGATGAATCACACCGGCGCTAGACCACCAAACAGTGACCATCACTTTTCTAGGGGTAAGTTTTCGTTTAGGGCATTGTTTAGGTGCTGAACCAGGATCCAACCAACTTGCTGAGCGCTTACGGTTATCAAACAGAATCCATTTTTCATCGCAGGTAACAATGCGGTTCAAAATTCCTTCATTTGTGTGTCTGTTGAGCAGTGCAAGGCACGTCTCGACGCGTACTTCGCGCTGGCGATCATTGAGTTCGTGGGGCACCCATTTGTCAAGCTTTTTTACCTTGCCAATTTGACGCAAATGGACCAATATTGTTTTGACGCTAACGTCGAAAGCTGCTGCTAATTCAGCTGTAGATTGTGTATCATCAGCTTCCACAATCGCCTTTAATTCGTCATTGTCGACCAAAGTCTTCGGACGACCGCGAGGTTCATTTTTCAGGTCGAAATTTCCAGAACGGAAGCGAGCAAACCAATAACAGGTGGTGCGTTGGTTTGTAGTGTTAGCTCCGTAAACGTCGTTGATGTTGCGTGCCGCTTGTGCCGCGTTGCTGCCACGACGGTACTCATATTCCATAATTACTCGAATTTTTAACGTATCCATGATGACGAAAAAGATTGAAATGCGATGAAAATGTAACACTAATCAATAAAGAAATGACTACTTTTAGAAAAAAAAATCCATGTTTTTAAAATAAAATTAATTTGAAATTAGAATTCTTAGCCAAACAAAAATTATTTTGATTTGAAATGGCCAGTACTGCAGAACGGCAATTTCATAGGTAAAGACCTAATATATAGATTTGGGAGATATAATTGTAAACCTGTGTTGTCAGTTGGTTGAATATTGGTGACTTGCGGGCAATGTTATTTTATCATTTATTATTGCAGATGACAGGAGGCCCATATGCAAAATCAAAAGTCATTTATTCACTTTTTGAACGTCAAAATTACATAAGACAGTCCCCCAAAACGACCGCCCTTCGCCAATTTCTAGTGCTTTAGCTGGGGAGAAGAAGTGGCGCAACAAACTGCCCAGCAGCTCAGCTATCTGTTCAGTTAGAAGAATTGGATTCTATACAATAATAAGTAATTAACATTACGAAACACAAAACATTAAATTAAATTATTTGCCCTATGTCAGGAAGCACACGCCAATATACCAACAAACACATTGAAAACTTTACTCAAGTAAAAATAAATAATAAAAAAACGTAGACAGAACTTAATACCTAAATAAAAGCCTCCAGGAATAAAGGGCGTGCTCGCTTACATATACAATGCTGCATTATATTCATATAGCTGTAACTTGAAGTCACAAATGATAAACTAGGACCTTCGAACTAAAATAATTAAACAATAACAAAATCATGGTCAGCAAGATAACCTGTCACTACAAGCAGGACCCATTCACAAGCATAACGCAAAAATCAGCCATAACCTTCCTCGCCATAGAAGGAACGACGCAATCCTACCCCCGACGCAACCGCAAGCAGTGACATCTAAGGGCGCATGAGAACTTGATGCCGGTTGCTCAGGCAAGAATACAACTCATTAAAAAAACATTGAAATGAGTAGATTATGTCAATAATAAATGAAAATAAAATTAAACTAAATTGACTTATGTAAAAGTATCTATACTAATATTATAAACAGGTAAAAGTTTGTTTGTAACTTTGTATATAGTAGGTAGGTAATTTCTGGAACTACCGGTAGGATTTAAAAACTTATTTTTGCATTTGATATCCCAATTCTTGAGGTAGGCTACAAGCTATTTAACATCACACTAGGACCCTAAGGAATCGAGCAAAAAGGAAAAAAGTCAGAAAGAACGCTTAACGATAACGAAGTAATACGCGAGCAGGCGGTGCGATGCGACGGGGTGGGTCAGGGGCGCAAAAAATCTACGCGGACGAAGTAGTTGCGAGCAGAATCTCGTAGTCAAATAAAATAAAGAAATATATTAGCTCATATAACCCGTTAGTAGGTAAGCTAATTCTGGAGAAAAGACATAAACATTGTCTTGAGTTAATCACAGCGACCAACTATTCTTATCGATAAATTGTCCTTGATATAATAGTATACCTTTGAATAAAGCTGGGACTTTAGCTTCAAACGCATTAAAAGGCAAATCTAGCGAAGAAGAGGGAAGCTTGTTATAAAAGGTTATACCAGGCCTAACAAATGAGTTATGAACCTTGTAAAGCCGGTGAAAGGGAGCAAGTAGCTTGTCCTTATTTCTAGTGTTAATATTATGAATATTACTTTTGTTTGTGTATAAGTGTAAACTTTTCCTAATATATGTATAAGATGTTGGCGAAGATGAGTATTATGATGCCACCGTGAAAATACCAATATCTTTAAAAAAATATCTTAGAGAAACTCTAGCACCTAGCTGGTAAATTGCTTGAAAATGTCTTTTTTTTAAGAAAAAATATATTTTGAATATCACCGGCTTTGCCCCACGGCAGAATACCATAGGACATAGCACTATGAACATAACTAAAATAGACTAGCCTAACTGTATCAACGTCAGTGTATTGTCTTACTTTCCTGACGGCGTAGGCGGCTGAACTAAGCCTTCCCGCTAGGCTTGATATAAATGTGATCCCCACTGAAGTTTGGCATCTACGGTTATACCCAGAAAATTTGCCGAGTCTACAGTTTCAAGCACCTTTATCTAAGACAATGTTAAGTCCTAGATTTCTAACATTTGGTAAGTCGAACTTTATACATTTCGTTATCTTGGCATTGGGAACTGGGTTATTTGTGGTAAACCAATCAGTAACCATTGATAGTGCACTGTTTACGTCGTTTAAATCATGTCTATTCCTGTCTACTTTAAAGATATGAGAGGTATAATCAGCAAACAGTACAACGTTACAGATACCCTTTATATAGAATGGTAAGTTATTGATATACACCAAGAATAAGAATGGACCTGCCAAGAATAAGATGAAGATGGTAAGCTATGTACTCAAGTACAATTTAAAAAAAAAACTTAAATACATAGCTTGTATTTCCAGGTGTTACAAAAGTAATAACATGATGAAACCTTTTATGCAAGATATAATAACAAACTAGTTTGAACGTACTATGAAATAACATGAGAAAACTTAAAATAAAATGAATAACGGTACCAACAGTTACCGCTATCTAAATCCTCATATGAGTTTAACCGGTCCTTGTCTGGTCAGTTACAAAACATTTTACGTATGTATGCAAAACTTACGTACACTTTCTACTTCTATTGTATTACTTGTAGTCATTGATGTAATAATGCCTACTGATTTTTATACACAGATAGTTCTGGATTTTTAAAACGTCAAACCCGACTGTTTTGATCTAAGTACATCATCTTTTACTGCTTCTTCTTAGCGTGTCGATGGCAATCTAAGTTACGAATTCAGTATTAACAACTTATGAACTAATGTATTCCAAAGTTCCATCTACTCATAGCTATGAAAGATTGTAATTAACTGTTTATATCTCTTCAGGATTATTTAATTATTTTGGCCAACCAACCGTAATAACCAAGTCTGGTCATTGTCGTTTAAAAAACCGAGGATCATATAAAAATGAGTCTAGCAACAAGACAAGCGGATTTAAGCTTGTAGTTGCAAACTTTCCAACCTTACTCATCTTAAAACGGAAATTGTGGCGAAATTCTATGAATCATATGAAATAAACAAACGTTGATACATCGACGCATTAGAAGGTTTTTCCGAATGCGAGATTACATAAGAAGCAATAGTCCTTAAACTAGAAGTGTTAACTGCCCTCAAAGTATTAATTTATTCGGAAGACAGTAACGAGGACAAGGATGATTTATCAATCATTTAATGATAATAAAAAATGTATGCATGAAAAACTTTTTTACAAAAAAAACAACCGACTTCCAAAAAAAACACTAAAAGACGTGAAAAATAACTTTAATTTCGGAAGTCGGTGCCTTTGGTTTTGTATTTTCGTGTTTGGCCACCGACTTCCGAAATTAAAGTTATTTTTCACGTCTTTTAGTGTTTTTTTTGGAAGTCGGTTGTTTTTTTTGTAAAAAAGTTTTTATTTTTCACTTTTTAGTTGCGGTACCTACCCCACACAAATTCGTATACCACTACTTGGTGTGTAAATAACAGTGACAGGAAATTATTAACACATCATCCATATAAACTAAGTGGAAAAAATCTGCAGCATTAAGGATAACTCAAAAACTACTGGTCAGACCTTGATCAAATTTAAATGGGACCACATGTGAAGCACCACCTATCAAACAAAAAAAGAATCATCCAAATCGGTTCACCCAGAAAAAAGTTATGAGCTAACACACATAAAAAAAAAAAAAAAAAAAAAAAAAAAAAAAAAACATACAGGCGAATTGAGAACCTCCTCCTTTTTGTGAAGTCGGTTAAAAACAAGAACAGTTGCAATTAATCAATACGAACATTGTGGTAGAAAATACCGCTCTGTGTATTCGCGTGACAATATTGCGAATGTCGATTGAGAATTAGAAAGAATAGCCGCAGTGAAAGATATAGTGTTTTAAATCGCGTTTTCAGCTATTATGATGAGGCAAAAAGTAGTGGAATTGATTTAATACGGGTATAATAAGTAGTAAGCAGTTCCTAGAGCAATGACACCGTATTTGCAATCACATGTATGTGTAGTATAGACATTATAATATAGACACCAAATATAGATATTCACCTTTGTTTGAACCGAATTGCAAGCAATAAGCAATACTATTTCTATTTTATTTATCCTGATCTTTATCCACAATTGGTATTTCTGTCAGACCTAACATTTATGAGTTAAGACAAGGCTAAAACGTAGATCATGATGATAGTATGATGGTGGATATTTAATTACGTCATGCTATCATACAACGGTAGTTTTCGAGTCGAATGTTTCATTTTATTACCGTTCATTTATGTAATTTTTACTGTATGTGCACTGACCTATACGAATATCGCAAGAGAACACATCTTTCCTTACTCACAAATCTTTTGCGCAAACTTCAGTAGCTCTCTAAATAGTTTTAATGAAGCAAGTCGTATATATATGTTTCTTTACATATAATACGTAAACACATAATATTTGTAGTTTAAATCAATCAAATCAAATCAAAATATTTTATTTCACATAAACCAACATGGGCACTTATGAAACGTCAGAAGCTAGGTGCATTGGCTTTCACACCCAATATGGAAAATAGTAGGTAGTACTTTCAACAAGCCTGAACAGGCAAAAGAAGTATTGATGACTCAATCATGAGATCATATTTACGCAAATAGAAACATTTTTCAGTAAATTACAATCACCTGAGAACTTTGACATTTTCCGAGATAAAGGAATCGCTTTAGGTAAGTACTGCTGGATCATCTAGGCTAACCAGACCGATGAGTTAAAAAGACTGACTGAATGACAGAAACTTCTATTCTATGAGGGAGAACACTTCTATGATATCCTTTGGAAGGTGAGCAAACATCGTGATATGGTATGTGAATTAGTGGATGATATGGTGATGAAACGTTGACGGTGATCTGAACATGCTTAACAATACAAAAAGCAATTTATAAGACCGTAGCAATTTCACGCCTTAATACAGTTTCAAATCCAGAATTTCTCTTCTCACAAATTACCAAGCATATTTACGACTCCATTTAGTAATACCACTGCATTCTATCTTGCATCAGTTGGCAAGTCCAGTGGCCTATAAAGTTTTAACATACCTTTCACTGTACCGGCTCGTGAAAGTCTCACCATCCGAAATAAATCATCTTTACTTTGGGGTATATACAACAAAAACATATATTATTATATAGCAATCGTGGCCTTGATCTTTTAATTTAATAGCATGTCGTTATGGCCGGTTGATTTTTGATATATTTTTGTTGTTACTTAGATGTTCTTGGTGGTTTTCTACTTGTCTATCAACGGTAGTAGGAGGCTTTCTTCGTTTTATTTCCGTTTTATGTAAAATATAACTTTTGCAATTTGCTCTTTCAGGTTTAACATTATTTTGTTTGCTCGTTCTTTCTCTGTGTGAGAAGGCGTTATTGATATGTATAGTGAAATAAATACAGGCGGAGTTCCAAATTAAAATTGGCTCCTGAATTCAGCCTCAATGATCTAATTCATAAATGGTATCCCAGTCATTAGAGAATTATTTGCCATGTCTGTTTTTAGAATCATCAGTATTATGAAATTGTTCTCTACCAACTTTCACAACGTCGGACGTAAGTTGACCTATTAATTAGGGGATATAAACAAAAATAATTAATTCGTTATGTAATGTTGGATGCTTTTGTTCATCTATGGACACAAGCTTCCAACAATACATAACGAATTAATTATCCCTTAATTAATAGGTCAACCTACGTCCATCGTTGTGAAAATTGGTAGAGAACAATTTCATAATACTGTAGATTCTAAAAACAGTCAGGCAATTCCAAGACTTGATGCTTGTGTTCATATCATACTTAGGTGAACACAAGCATCCAACATTACATAACGAATTAATATTTTTTGTTTATATCCCTTAATTAATAGGTTTACGATGCTCAATTTCATAACATCCTATTGCCATAACGTTATGGTCACCATAATAAGTCACCATGACCGTATAAATAAATATTTGTGAATTATGAAGAAAGTTATAAGTTAAGCCTACTCATTAATATGCTGGTCTAGTGCAATATTGCTCGAGGCACTTCGATAATTAGCGCCGTATGGTGGGTGCATTGTCATAACCAAGTGATTCTGACTGCCAGCCAAGTAATTTATTGCAGAGATTGAAGTTGTAGAGAAACTTAAGTATATTCTTTATGCTTATGTTAGAATTAAAAGTCGCTTTTCGTGTCTGTCTGTGACCGCGTTGTTCTTTTAAACTTCGCAACGCATATTGATGTGGTTTTCACCATCATTTAGGGAATCTAAATATTTCTGCAAGGTTTATGTATGTAATATATGAATATTAAACTTACATGTAATTAAGAAACCTCAATTTTTGTCAAGTCATAAAAAACGGGCGAAGCAGGGGCGAGTCGCTAGTATTGCATAAATTGTTTGAAGTCAGAGAGGCGTTCTCCTTTTTTTATTTAATCTGTTGTCAAATCTCAAATCAAATTATATAATTTGGCCGTTGTTATTTCTGTCAACCAATCGAAACAGCTAACATGAGCTTGATAGCAAATGAACTAATTAAAGAATTCATCAGGCTTCCAAAAATCTAGTGTGAGTATCTACCTATAGTTGTAAAGGTTAGATAAACGTATGTAGTTAATAGCGATATATCAATTAGTTTGAGTCATTGCACGCGACCCTCTATTTATGCTAATACCTCATATCTTATTCATGGCCAGTAGTGAGTTCTCACGGGTGCGCAGGAGTTTGAACACGTTCAATGGCGAAATGTTGGAACGTTGTAATTTCCTTATAAGTGTTACAAGTGCGAAAAAAGTCATAAATGTTCTCGTCGAGGTATGGCAGACATGACACAAAAATATGAAAGGACTTGTACTCAGAAGAGAGTGGAATTAAGTTGTCAATAGTAATATTTATATAGCTATTAGAAACATTTAATCTTATGTGGATGAAGAAACAACAGCTGAAACTGAAAATCGTTAAGTAAATGCATCAACTGAAACAGCATAGGACAAACATACAAAACGTAACTCCTAATTAGCTCACAACTTTCAACTAGTAAAGCAGTCACTAGACAACGGTGAAAATGATATTAAGAATGAAAACGCCGCTTACTCATTAGCCCATTAAAATTCAAAACAGATAAAGAAACCTACAATTCGGTCAAAGTCTTTTGTGGTCAAACAGCTACAAACCAAGGCTACCTAATGAGTTGCCTTTTAAGAAACCTCTACTTTTACAACACTAAACCCAAATATAACTCTTATGAGTGGGTTTATCAAGGATGCTGATCGCAAAAACAATGCAAAATGGTCACCATACCAACTAAATGCAAAGGTTAATTGAAAGGTTAATTCCATGTTTTGGGCACACCGCAGAAAGCGGAGATTGACCTACTCTAGGGACGCTTTATCGTTGGGATGAAATGAAAATCTTATTCTAATAAGGTTTGTTCCAAATATCTAGTGTATATGAATGCATATAAGTGTATCATAGGACTACGTATAGTAAACCAGAGAATAGAGGCATAAAATAAACGAGATAAACGAATCGACGAATAACGATTTATTACATTTATAGTGACCTTATTGCTGATGTTCTTCAAAAATGTTAGGTGTGTAGTAGTCGCAACCGGCGTGCGTGTATGATCAGATGTATGAACGTAAACGAAACGAAAGGAGTATGAAACGAAATTGTTTATTCTTTAAATAGGATATCGGAATCACTTTCACACGTCATATTATGAAAATAAAATAAGCTAGATGGAGTCGACAATTCCTATCGGACTATCCCTGAGAAGAAATGGCGAAATAAATTCAGGGGTTAAAGACTCTTTTAAAGTACAGACATAATCTTGGTCAGATCATGTGAGGACCATGTAGATTAGTATCTGATATGGTATTTTGAGGAAAAAACTACACGGATTTAAGTGAACCAATCCAGTCAGTGCAAGCATTTGTCAGTAATCGTGTAGCTCAACTCAGAACTTAAGGAGCTCAACGACTCAACGAACAATACCAAAGAAAGGACATTCGTGTAGGCCGCTTAGAGTACGGTACTCAAGTACCTTTATGTATAAAGTGGTATATAATGATGGTTTTGCCTGATAATATGAAAGGATCGCAGCAGGTGGCGTTCCGTAGTTTCTGCCTACCCCCATGGGAAGAATGCGTCAGTTAGTATATGTAAATAACGTATAATATTATTTTCGATATTGGAATATGAAAGGAAATTTGTGAGAGACAGCAGTTTTTTGGTACATGAAGTCAAAAAACTTAGTAGGTAATTTCAAAGTCTTGTCTCAAAAAAACTAACCCTCGAGTTACGAAAGCTACTGTCGAATATAATTATTATTAGTTGTTGTGATTGATTGACCGAAATAACAACAGGAAGAGCTTGGAAAACAGATTTATTTGAATAAGCCATCCATCCCTACACTATCGATGATAATAATAATAATGTTTAATAGAGAAAGCTTTAAATTGTTTTAATCCCTGTAAGGAAATAGCAGAAAGCGCATAATGGCTTACCTACCAACCCTAATGTGCCTACTTTGGTTGTAAATGAAGATAATTTAGATGTGTTTTCACTCAGATCGGATTTCAATTAGCTCTGTTCTAAATATTAAATTGGAAATTTACCATAAAAGGGAAAAGCGATCAATTTATGAGGTTAATGAAGAGAAGATACTCAATTATTCGGAGACTCAATTATTAATACACCCTGCGGAGTCCGCAAAGGCGTGAATTGACCAAAATTGCCTTGCTCCTAAAACGAAGGCTATTCTTAAAAGGCTACTAAGAATATTTTCTAATTAAACATTCAGAATGTAGTCTGAGTATGAAGTAATATCATGAATGAAATATTTTGTTAATTCGAAATTAATTAACATAATTAAACTGTCAACAACATTATGCATTTCAAATGAATGTGAGCCCCCATCTTGAAATCTTTCCGCAATATTATCTCAATCAAAATCTTTTACATCAACACTATGAATTTTAACTTGACCCATAATCATTTCTGTCTTTACATGACATCAGTGTCATTATATAAGTTCGATATTATCACTATACAGCACTTTATCATTGTTTAGCATTCTGTCACTATCAATTCTGCGTAGCCTTTTCCCATCTACGTAAGGGTCGCCTTCCAGACTAACCGAACGCAGCTCAATTCAAATATTTTAGATGTAGCGGCTGTCTATCAAACTTTTGGGATTCTGACTACCCGTAACGACTGTCAAAGATCTACGAATGACAACCAACGGATTAACGTGCTACCCGAGACCCGGAAGGGTCTCGATATGTTAGGTATAGATGGTCACCCATCCACGAACCGACCTAAGCAACTATACCTTCGATCGAACCGTGCGACTGTTACTATTTGCCATGAACAACCCACATGTTTATAATAATGTAGTGCATTATGTCATTAAGACTTTGACACCATCATTAAAGAGTATTTTAATCTTGACTATCATGTGGCATCGTGGTTTGACCCTTGAACTCTTATCCTAGTTGGGACAAACCCGTCGTGACTGCAAGCATTTCACTTTTGTTGATCTCGCGAACCTTGCCATAGAGGTAATGTTATGGCTTTGAATGACCTGCCATGCACTGTCGAGTGCACGCCTTCAAATTATATACCAAAAAGGTTTCCTTGGTTATATAACTGTTCGTACTGTTTGTAGTAAATGCCTAGTTACTTCCGAACGAATCTCCCAGCATTTAATGATCGTATGTCGAATAATTGTCTCGGCGGCAATGGTTTATTATCAAAACTAAACATTTTATTAGCAGTTTAGATACTAACTCAATATTTTTTTAATTTACCTTCTTAATATTTATCTCTCTCAGGGATTGGCACCATGACCGTTCCTGCTCGGTTGGGATCTAGCTGATTCTTACCTCCATCAAGGATAGATAGGCTTAGGACATTACTCTCATGTTTTTATAACTTCTAAAACATCAATTGAGATCACAAGTATTCTTATTCATAATCAACCTGTAATATTCCCACTGCTGGGACACAGGTCTCCTCTCTGTAAGAGGGAGTGGGACGTAATCCATGCGGGTCCAGTGCGGGTTGGTAGATGTCACATGTCTTCGAATTTTTGGTTCTTGGACATGCCCCGGTTTCCTCACGATGTTTTCCTTCACCGTTTTGAGAGCAGCTGTGATGAAATCATTTACACAAAGTAAAGTGCCTGCTTGGGTGCAAACCCAGGACCTACATTTCGTAAGTCGCGGCCGTTACCACTGGGCCACCACTGCTCAGTTGCATTTTTCCTAATATGACTTGCAAATAATAGCTGCACTAACTTGAAGCAAAAGTGAAATTTTGAAGATACCCCTTCATCTTCCATTCAAAATCAAATCGTCAACCAGACACAATCATCTTACAGCCTCAACAATAAAGTTATAGAGAGAGAAGCAATCATGATTAACAGCTAGTAACAAATGACCCGTGACAACCTAATACTCCGCCTCCTTTACCTCTATATTAAACCGTTAACCACTAGAATAGGTGCTAACAAACATCATCAGTTAATAAAGAATCTGATACGACTATTAAGCCGGCCGTCCACTGCTACGTAGGATGCGCACGGAGAGATTTGCCACGTTAGCGACGCGGTTCATTTGTTTGCCAGTCACGCACGATTTTGCATAGAGAGCTCAGTGGTAACCGCATTGATTTACGTATCGTAATATAATATCGATTGGTCGTGAATTCGAACCCGGGCAGGCACATTACTTTGTATAATTTATTTAATCACCACTGGTTTCGAACCGATGAAGGAAAATATCGTCAGGAAACAACCAAACATTAAAAAACTCAAACTCAAATCATTTGTTTCAAATAAACCAATTACAGGCACTTTTGAATTGTCAAGGGGTCGGTCAGTCAGAAAGATGAAGCTAGTTGCCCATTCCAACGCGTAGTAGGTACCTACGGAGAAGAACGGGCAAGAAATTCCAAGGACAGTCTTTTAAATCAAAAATATGGTTACAAAATATTGGTTACATAGTTCATGTTGAAATTATGCATGTGAGAACGATGCAGAACGTTAAAAGCTTCCGTAATAAAAAGACAAAAAAAAACAAATATTAAATTAAATTAAAATAAGCCGTGGCAGCTAAGAAATGACCAGTCCCTGCTGATGACCCCCATTCATGAACCAAAAGTTCTAAGACATGGGATAACCAACAACCCGCACTGGGCCAGCGCTCCCCCCTCTCACAGAGAGGAAGCTTGTGTCCCAGCAGTGGGAACGTTATAGGCTAATTATGCATTCGTGCGTAGCGTGGCCGTGGGTCGCAGTGGATGATCCGGCCTACATTTTCATACAAAGCGAAGCTGCTACGTGCGTAGCTTAAGCGTGTGCTGATGTGGAGAGGTGCCTTTAAACTATCATTCATTCATTCGGTTGGCAGACACGTGGGAACAGACTCACATCCATACATGAAAGCATTCTCAACGTTTTGTTCGTGAAATAGGTGAAAGTAGACGGAATGAAAAGAATCTCACACTAATAATAATAGTTTGATGAATAATAATTCATTATAGTGATGTGTTATCTATGTGTAAGAGGAGCGATGTTTCTCTATTAATAGTAAAGTGTTGGTTTCCTGAGTTATTTATGACTAAACGTTAAATTTTGGAGATTTAATTCAAGAAATAGTTTTTTTTTTAAAGATTGTTTTTGGAATAGCAAAAAAAATATCTATAAAAAAGCTTTCAAATTAGTTGTTATTATAGAAATTGCTAAGTAGAATATAATCAATTTTTCGTTGCATAAGTTCACAGTCTGGGCAATCAAACTCACTACCACATGACTACATCTATACTTAATATTATAAAGAGGCAAAATTTGTTTGTTTGTATGAAGGGGGTAATCACTGGAACTTCCACTCGGATTTCATAACTTCTTTTTGCATTAGGTAGCCCAGTTCCTGATGAAGGCTATAAGCTATTTAACATCACGCTAGGACCCGTACGTGCCGAGCAAAAAGAAAAAAATGTCAGAAAGAAAGCTAAGCGAAAACGAAGTAATAACGCGGGTAGGCGATGCGATGCGACGGGGTGGGTAGGAGGAACCATAAAGATCACGCAGACGAAGCTAGTAATTATTACATAGTCTAATATGTTCATCACGGCATGTATTTTCATATCTTTCGTGCCATTAAGGGGACTACATGACCTACACGCAAATTTATAATGCCTAAAAATATATGATCCACTGCAGTAACCAAAATCAGAAAAATATATGATATTCTTCTGGATATATGCCAGTTAGATAGTGTGTTGAAAACATAATACAATTAACTTGATATGATAGAAAAATTCACGAAGAGACCTCTAAAAAAATATTTTAACGATTAAAAACCATACTCATATACAAGCAAACATTCAGATTTTTTGTCTGATTATTCTACAAGTAACATACTAACGTAATAGTGTTTTATTTTTTTAGTCCAAGGAATAGATTTTTTGTAAATCCATAATTGCTTCATATTTTGCAATAAATTACCAGCGTTGTGTCATCGCGCGTATCTTTCTTTTCTATGCAATCCGACAGTGACCGCGCTTTATCTCATTTAAGCCTCTTAAGAGAACAGAATATAAGATGATATTAGATTTTAACAGATTACCAACTCGTATTGGCTCGCAATCTATGCCCAGGCCGTGGTTCTCCAAAAAACGTAAAACAATCTACGTATTCATGCTGCAATCATTACTGACAATGCATAATATTACAAAACGTATCGCACCAAAACGCGAAAATGAATTCATAAAAAAGAACAATAACCCTGACAGTAGTCACGGGCAATGATCGATAAAAACATCGCGTCGATATCGATAAAGAGGTAATTTCACAGACAATTTCACTCACCCGCTCTAGTTGCTGCCATGTGACAACTTACAACATTTCTCTGTAATTACTGTTCTCTGGTACAAGGAAAAAACTTGAGGTTGTACTTCTGGTACGTTTCTTATTGGCGTGCTTTGATGGTTCTTAGTTCCGTGATTGAATATTTTAAGAGGAGCATAAGCGAACCAATACCTCTGTCACGAAGCAAAAATATGATTTGTCGAGTAAAGGACTGTATCTACAATTATTCTACATGATCAAACATGCCGCCTGTAATCCCCAAAGAGTTAGGCAGACGTACACCCTAAGTTTCGCCTGTTACGTTTTAAGCCTCATAAAATAGGGGTCAACACTGTTGCCATCAACCGGGAACTAATCCAAACTCCGGCCTGCTACTGAGAAATTCCTGGTGGAAAACCCAATAACACTGCCTGAGCTGAATCGAACCCAGAACCTCATGCTCAGCAGTAGCCACTTGCTACCACTAGATCAATGAAGCATGGGTACATGATGAAACAATCATTTCTAGATCTTCGAGGACCCGTTGTCCACGTTTATTGCCGTGAAAAACTACCGTTGATTCGCCGTGGGTAGCCACGGTCGTCAGTGTTGTAGTCACTATGGAAGCTTGTTGACAGACACGACGGCACTACGGCACGGTTCCGTCGCCGTATACCATACAACCGGTGGTTTGCCGAGTCATATATGTACAAGGTCACACAATTATTCTGCGGTGCAGCTAGCGCACCGTACCGTAAAGAAACTGTGTTAGTACAACGGGCCTAGTCTGTCTAACCCAAGTTATCTTCTTAAATCAACCTTCGTTTTCTTATTGTTTTAGTCATACTCTTCATTTTTGAAATTGGCGAATGTAACAAAAATGTTGTACTCCGGAAACTAATTTATAAGCGGCATAGTGGAGGGCACCGAGATATAAATATTATAGTTAATTGAAGGTTATTGAACGAAACTACTTTTACTGAAAAGGCATAAGCATGTCAGATAACCCTGAATTTAGTCATAAATAGATTAAGAGAATGCCTGTAAAAACCTTTTCATTTTCTTCTTTTTTTTTCTTTAAGTTAAAGCTCCAACATAGGGCTTTCCTGGGCATATTTCCTAGTGTCTTAAAAGCGTACCGACATTTTATTTTATCGATCTTATTGTGATTGGTAGTTGGTATTACAGTTACTTACTTGTCAATCTGCCTACCCTATTCCCAACTATATTGAATAGAAAAAAAGAAAAGAAAGAAAATAAGTTTATTTGCGGTAAACATGACGCAAAGAAAAAACTTACAAATACAAAAAATAACGGGCTGGGGGAAATTATGCGTCACATCCACGCAAAACGTAAATATAAAGGGTTTTTAATACTTTTGTCCGTCCAATTCTAGAATATAGTTCCGTAGTATCGAATCCGCATTACGAGGTTTACTCCAAGCGACTGGAGAGTGTCCAAAAGCGGTTTCTTTACCATCTGTGCTACGGAGATCACTTGGCTAAACAACTCGGTAGCTACACTGACAGGTTGAGGCACTATCACATGGACTCACTGATCGGTCGTAGGAAGAAACTGGACTGCGTCATCCTTCACAAAGTTTTGAATGGAACGATAGATTGCAGTGAGCTTTTGGGCTCATTAGAGATTAAAATTCCGACTCGGATTCCTAGGCATAACACATACAACTTATTGTACATCCCTGGCTCAAAAACCAACCTCTGTCATTACGCCGCTGTGCCAAGACTTTGTAGGCAATACAACGGTTAGCTAAAACTACGAATCTAGACATCTGCGAGCTTCTGTCCAAATATAAGAAGTGTATAATAGATTTAATTTAAGTATCTCTCAGTGTTATTTTTTTGTTTTTTTGTTTTTATGTCCTTTAAAATTTTATTTACTTTTTCAATATGTTACCTATTAGTAATATTTTAACTTTGTTAGCTTATTTGTTAACTTTATTGTGCATGCTATGGTCTCCTGTAAGTGAAGGAGTACACCTGCTTAGTACCTGATGTTGGCCTTTCTTTATGTGTCATGTATTGTGTAGATCTTTTGTTGTAGATCCTAAATAAATAAATAAAACGGCAATCGCTCAGCATAATCACAAAAATCATGATCATCATCATTGGATCAGCTTCCAGTCGAACCGGATGCAGCTGAATACCCGAATTTTACATAAAATGACTGCCTATTTGAACTTCACAACCCAGTTACTGGGTAACACGATACCCCTTGGTAAGACTGGTTATCAGACTTTTGGGCGTCTGACTATCCGTAACGACTGTCAAAGATCTACGAATGACAGCCAGGACGATGCTTTTCGTGGCATGGAGGGGTCTCGGTATGTAATGGATGGTCACCCATCCACGAACCGACCGCGGCAAGGGTTGCTTAACCTTCGATCGACCCGTGCAGGTGTTATTATTTAGCCACGAGCACGAGATACACTTTATTGTGACTGGGTTGACCATGCCTTACATGACTCACTGATCAGGAGACTTGATCAGGCTTACGGAAACTGCGTTTAGTTCTAATTACCGTCTTATTGTTTTGTCATTTTGCGTAAACCGATCCATACCTGTAACAAAATAACGGAAAAATTAGTGACACGAAGATTATCTCATTTAAATAAAGGAACATTTGGACTAAGACATAATATATATGTACGATTTGTTTTTGTGTAAAGGCTCCTTCGAACAACTGCAACAAGCGACGCAGAGGCATCGCTAGCCGCGCGACAGACGTTGCCTTTGTGTCACGTCGCGTGTTGCGCCTGTTTGAAGGAGCCTTAACACTATAAGTAAGTCTTTTGTGAATCACCAACAAAAAATAATAAAGTTGAAATATTTTTGTGATTCACAGTCATTCACCGTAAAGCTAATTTGTCTTAATTAACTACTTAATTACACACAATTTCCTAAGTTAGGTACTAAGTTGTAATTTACGTGCTGTAAATAAGTAAGTGGTTGAGTCATACTTTCCCCCAGTGACGAACACTTCATGTAATTCTAACTTAATTTTATTTTATACAAATTATGAAATAATTAAGCTTGTAAAATGCATTTATGACTTAAGGATGGGCAAAAAATTTTTCAATCTTTTTTTTTTAGTAGTCCGTAACGTTAAGATTGGGTGAATTATAAAATATTTAAAAATACATAATTGATTTATTATGTCTATTTATCAACACGCATAAAATTAATACCCTATGCGCCGCAAAGAGCAGTGGTGGCCCAGTGGTATCGGCCCCGACTTACTAGTTGTAGGTCGTGGGTTCGAACCCAGGCAGACGTTTTAATTTGTGTAAACAATTTCATCACCACTGCTCTCAAAACGGTGAAGGAGAACATCGTGAGGAAACCGGAATAGACCCAAAAAATTCGGAGACATGTGGCAACTACCAACCCGCACTGGGCCCGCGTGGTCGATTACGGCCCACTCCCTCTCACATAGAGGAGGCCTGTGTCCCAGCTGTGGGAATGTTATAGGCTGATTATGCTAATAAAGCCGCAAAGAAAATACCGGTATGCATGTAGTAAGTAGATAAGTAATATTTATTTATCAATCAAATTAAAGAAAATTAGACAAAATTCATACAGTCATTTCACAGAACACCAAATATACTACATGAAGATATGTGAACCTGTAATGATAGATGTAACATGGATAAATAAATAAATTATAATATGTAGAGTACTTATAAGATGTAAGTAAATTGTAAACTGTACGTTCGTACTTGTAAAATCAGCAACAAATTAGTACAATCTGTAACAGAAGTGTCTAAAACATCATTGCACTTCGTCAACCTTTGATCAATTCGCACATACATGTCTGTTTTTAAACTTTTACAAATGCTATTTGGTAATTTTATCACACCTCACATAAAATCAGGCACTAAATGTTTAACTCACAAGTACAGTCAATAACAAAAGTGTCAAAAATCATCATAGCACTTTCGCACTTCGTTAACCTTGATTCAATTTGCACTTGTATGACATCTTAAATTCTTACCATTTTGAGAAACTTTCACAATCATATATCAGGTTGAACAAACATGCAAGCAAAATGTTCTGTGTATGGTAATATGTTTGACATTGACTTTCCAATGTTGACTGTACATGTTAGTGATGTGCAATAGAAATTGGCATTCCTTAAATATGAAAATTTTATTGAAAATCGATATATTCTGTGAAACTCTAACCGTGAAATCTTAGGTGAAGTGAACTGTCATTACACCTGATGGTTTTGTGGCGCCACTGGCGCGTAAGGTCCTGTCAGTACTTTTATTTGATGTTTTGGATATGTTTAAGTTCCCATAAATTCATAATATGTTTATTTTATTACATTTTAAAACTTCAAATGAATTTTTAACCGACGAAAAAATAAAGGAGGAGGTTCTCAAGTCGACCCGTATATATTTTTTTTTTTTTTTAGGTTATATTGTTCCTAAAATTGGCAAGCATGAAGCAGACAAATATTATTCTTCCTTATGTGCTACCAAATTAGATCCTAACTTTTTACTTAAAATCTTAAGCCTAATCGGCAATGGCACAACTATAACAACAATTATTAATCATTAGTTAAAATCCATGTTAAAAAATCCCGCAAAAAATGAACGTTCAGTAAATTTGACATCTAGAGTCCTTACTAGCGCCTCTAGCGGCAAGCGCGGTAGCCCTCATTAACACTGTTGGGGGCTCAATTGAATCTCACTTCACTTATGTTATCACGGTCAGATTTTTACAGAAATAGATTGGCTGGTCTGTCCGTTAGGGTTTTAATAAGTGGCTTTGGAAATTATGCACTTTCTATGGTTATCGTAATAGACGTTCAAAGTCAACATTATGGGATTTTGTGTATCCTCTCTGTAGCAATGGTTTGCGGAATCGGATCCAAATTACGTTACCGTTACGGCCCATAGTCCCTCAGCATCCTAATTACGTAACAAACTACCTATCACAGTCTTGAATCATTTTGAAGCCTATTGCTAATCCATTGCTTCACATGTTCGAAAAATTTGTCTGCTCAACAACGTAAATAACGCAATGAATGTTGTTGAACTGTCAAAATGAAGCCCATTCCTACTGTTAGTGTGTTACGTAATTACCCCCCTGGTTTGCGTATAATATTTATCCAGATATTTTTAGTACTTATACAAACAAACTAATACAAATAAATAAATATAAATACAAACTAATAACTCCTATACCAAAAGTACCTAACCTCCTGGAAAGAACAAGGGGAATGTGACTGATGTTCAAAAAACCCTTCCGATGGCCGCAAGCGTACGTCGTCAACAATGACCTGAAGACAGCACAATTTGACGTCTCGACGACTCAGTATCAACACGTCTGACGAAGGATGACGAGGAGAGCCGACCTTAAATGAAATGCGATAAGGCTAGGCAGTTAGTGAGATGGCCATGTGGCCGTCTATACATAAGGACCATCGAGGTCTACGGTAGCACAAATGACCCCCAAAAAAAAATTATTATACAGAACCCTTCACAAAATTCCATTCACTTTTCACAGTGAATGTGAACTTGTGTTCATGATTGTAAATATATAACGTTGCGAAAAGAAGCTCGTAATTTTAATATTCGATACTAATTTGTGGTCTAGAATGGCTAAATTAACCTATTAAATAAATTACTATTATCGGCTACGGCGGTGTTGTGAAAATCTTGGTTTATTTTAGAAATAATTACTTATTTGTATTTCTTTTCATAATCAGTCTATAATGTTCCCACTGTTGAGACACACGCCTCCTCTCTTCGAGGGCTGTAGGCTGTATGTATGTATCCACCACGCGGGCCCAGTGCGCGTTGGTAGATGTCACAGTTCTTCGAATTTTAGGTTCTAGAACATGCCGTTTCCTCACGATGTTTGCCTTCACCGTTTTGAGAGCATTGGTGATGAAATTATTTACACAAAGTAAAGCGCCTGCCTTGGTTCGAACCCATGATCTAAAACTCGTAATTTGGGGCCATTATTGGGCCACCATTGCTCGGTATGTCTTTGAATCGATTCAATTTAGCTTTCTTTAGTGAAATTCAAATGTGTAGGGACAGTACGCTAGTAGTAACCTCCACCAGTATAAGCTGGCTTCTTATTAGTTCTTATTCTATTGAAACTCCGTGCTACGCAAGGCCAATTCAAGACCAATCAAGGCCAATTCAAGTGACCCCCAACGTGCAGTCGACTGTTTAAGGGTACTGTATAACTTGTTTTCGACTCAACCAATACCTTAACATAATCTGTAGATAAACACAGACACATACTCAAAACTTAAAAATAACTCAAATTTACGTAATTGTAAGCAATAAATCATATGACTACTTTCAAAGATGTTTAAAACATATTGGGACTCAAACTCAAAGCATTTATTTTAAATATACCAATTACAGGGACTTTTGAATTGTCAAGGGGTCGGTCAGTTAGAAAGATAAAGCTAGTTGCCCATTTCAAAGCGTAGTAGGTACCAATGGAAAAGAACGGGCAAGAAACTCCACGTACACTCTTTTAAATCAAAATAATTTTACAAAAAATTGGTGATATCATTCATTTTGAAATTATTCATGTGAGAACGATGTAGAAAGGCAAGCACGTTAAAAGCGCCAGTAATAAAAAAAAACAAAAAAAAAAAACGTTCCCCGTTCACGAACATGACGCATGGATCAGCACCATTCAGCTCAACTGTTTTGAAGGGAACTTAATGATTCAACACACATGCCACAACCAGCGAGACATTTGTGTGAGTATGACATACTCTCAGCCGCCAGGGCACTTTCAATTCTATGAAAAACGTACCCAATAAATAGCAGCTCTAATAGAAGGTACATAGTGTTCGCACATAACTATGTGGGTGGGACACATATACGCATAGTGTATCCGAACAAATAACAAAAAGCTTAACGAACTTAATTAAAAAAAATAATTGAAAAAATTGGCAGGTCTAATTAATTACTTTGAAACAGTGAGAAACCTGTAAAGATTTCTTTTATGCCTGTAAATGATAAATCCATAGTCGGTATCCTTTTAAATTTACTTTTAACTTAAAAAATAAAACTGTTTTTTTCTCACTGTTATATCTCATGTGGCTTAGTTAAAAACTTGACAAAAAAGTTTTTTGCTTTTAAAATTGCTATCCGTTTTTAGTGAGTTACAAAAATAGTACAGGTTTGCTACGGCGCTACGCGGCTACGAGATTAGCTACGAGATTGAAATAGGTCACTCTGGACTACTAAATTGTACTACGAAATTATGTACTTTATAGGCTACGGGGCTACAAAGTGAAGCTACATTATCGTAAAGGGTCTACTCTCTTAGCTCGTCAACAAAGATACAGGCACGTCTGAAAGTAGCAGATCCGCCAAAATAAGTGGCTTATTATTTTTTTTCCCTCTCAAGGAGAGGAGGCCTGTGTCCCAGCAGTGGGAACATTATAGGCTGATTATGTGTTATGTGTATTTTTTTTCGAAGGGGTGAATACAAATACAACTGTTGTCGTTAATTCTTAGTTCAGGCTCCGATCTAATCTTATCACCGTAGACGATACGGTGTATGAATCACCCGTATCTTCTGCCAAAACTACGTATATCGTGAGTAGGGTGTAGGCCCCCAGTTATAAGAGCTATACAAACGATACATAGAAAATTGAAACTACCAGGAGGTAATTCAGTGGAAATTTTGATTCAAGAAACGCTTGCTAGGTGGTTGCCAACAATTAATTATTCTTAACGAACCGTCTCTACAAATATGAGCATTATTTACAAAATGTATATTTGTGTTACTAACAAAGTAACAATGACACTAATAACACATTGTATTTAAAACATTACAATAGTGCACAAGTAGACCACTGGGTAGTCGTTTGACTTTAGGTACTTTCAGACAGGCCATTTCGTTACGCTTACTTTTTTATTTAATGTCATGTTTGTGACTAAACAAACCTCTTTGATGTATTTTGTTTTTACTGATATTTTGTACTACCTATCTTATTTATTTAATTTACATAGGTAATTAATTAATTATCGCTTAAGGCCAGGGGCCTAGCTACCGCTGTATCAGCCGTATCAATGATACGGGGCCCCAAAGCTACAGGGTCCCCCGGACGCGACGTGAAAATTCGTTAAATATTATTAATGATAAGAGGCCAGTAATGAATGAGTACCTAATGAAAAAAATCAAATCAATGAAATTTGTTTGTGGCTTCAAACTCAAAGTATTTTTACATTTGAATTGTCAAGGGGTCGGGGTCAGTCAGATAGATGAAGCTAATTAGTTGCCCATTTCAAAGCGTAATAGGTATCTATGGAGAACAACGGGCAAGAAACTCACAATAATAGCTTTGCTTTCCAAGTCCGTGTCCTATTTTATTAAAAAACAATACCTAGGATAGGTATTGTTTTTTGAAACTTCGCTGCAGTCGAGTAAAAAGGGCCCCCAACAAATTTCGATATAGTTCCCCTATTGGACTAGCAACGCCACTGTTTAAGGCAACACGCTAAGAACAATGGAAAGCTATGAAGAAGACCTTTGCCCAGCTGTGGAACAAGACAGGGTAAAAAACATATGCATATTAAATATAAACCTCAAACCTTTGAAATAACTATGGAACTTTCTAAAGAGACATTATATCTTGTTATAAAATTAATGACGTCAAGTATAAAAATTGCTGATATCAGATACAAAGTAAGACGTTATCAGAATTTTTTAATCTTGAAAGTAGTGTGAAGGAAAGGTTAGCAAAAACCGCTGTGGTTAGTATTGATTAAGAATTAACAAGATGTTAAAGTCTAATCAGAGACAGGATCAACTCGGTCGCAGGTCTGAAGGCAGCGCCACCTCACATGCCAATTAATAATTCAGTCACTGCTTAACTTGCTAATGAATAATTCATTTGTTTAACCCTACTGACTTAGTAACTTGACATTACTTACTAATCTTCAAAGTGTTGTTTAAGCATCTTGGGCGTAAATCTAACAAAACGTCAACCTTTAAATCTCGAAATAGGCCCTAATTCATACATAAAATCACGCCTGTAATTCTCCAAAGGGTTAGGCAGATGTGTACCAATAGTACACCCACATTTTGCCAATTATATTTAAGTCCCATGTAATAGGGCCTTAAACATAATTGCGACCACTACACCAGAGGCAGTAAGTAATTCAGTAGCTCTTATACGATTTTCATCAATAAGTACATAAGTATATAAATTAGCATCTCATAAGCCGTGTGAAGTTACAAAAATCTTTCACAACGCATTGACCAATGCTAATGATCAATAGATTCCATAATGTGTCAACTTACGAAGGTCGCTGTTTTGTAAGAGAATTCTAAGTTTCGTAGTGCTGAGGTAATATAGTCGTACATAGTTAGGAATCGTTTGAAAATGCTGAAATATTAGGTACATGTATGATTTGTCAATTATTGTTATTAAAAGTTTGGCTTTGTATGTGACAATGGCACTATTGACGAAATATGTATATACATAAAATTGCATAATATTAGGGATATTAAAAATGCAGAAGTTGAAAGTTTGCTAGACGATATGCATATGATTGGGACAAGTTTATGTCCAGCAGTTGGCTGTAGCGGGACTGCATTTATATCGATACTATTACCTATATCAACTAGCTGTTGCTCGCGACTTCGTCAGCGTGTACTTTGCATTTAATATTTTTTTTTATAAAATCCTTCAGCATGTCAAGTATCCTATGTCCTCCAGGTTTCAAACTAGTTACTTATCGGTCAAATTTCATAACGATCGTTTCAGTGGTTTAGGCGTGAAACGGTAACAAACAGACAGACAGAATTACTTTCGCATTTATTATATTAGGTCGGATTGATCGAGGCGTTTCCCCTTTTAATAAAATTTTGATCGCATCTTTTGAGTACGGTAAGTAGCAATGGAAGGGACTCGTGACTAGTAGAAGCATGGCTAATAAGGCAATATCAATTAATTATTATTCATGCGTGAACTAAGCTGTAGATACCCAAATGCAGTCACATACAAATTAGTGGGGAAAACACTGCTTTTAAATCAATGAGTTTTTTTTAAGAACAGTCGCAGGGACATACTTGCCGATTGTATATGGAAAATCTTCAGTTTTGGTCTTTTCCTATATATTTAAGTATGTGTGTAGTTAAGTGGAAACCTATTCGTTTAAGAATAAATTGTAACAAGAAAATTACCTATAGAGAAACAGACGAAATGAATTTTCTTATGAAGCAAAATCGTATAAATCTCTGACCACACTGAGGCGAATCCCGATCGGGAAACGCGACGCGACTGCGCGCGTCAGGGGGCCTACTCCCTTGACACGAAGGCCGTAGTATCTGCCGGAGTTATGGGCGTTTCCCACTCCTTATCACTTACGGACATAACATTAGTCCGGGGCCAGAACTAAAAATTAATGTCAACACGATTTGACAATTGTCCTTACTCCCCATGTGTTTCTGCCCGTCCGAAAAAGAAAACCAATCGGGAGTAGGATTCACTTCTAAGTTTCAATCTACTTTCGGACGGGCCGGTTTCTTCATTGACGGACTTAGAGAGTAGGGCCCATTTTGTTTTAATGAGAAGGAAGTCACGCGACCATTTTCGTCAGTTTTAACACCTCCATACAAGTTAATTGTCACAGTTAGAGCGTTATTACATCCCGAATCCCGCGCGGGGTCCGCTTCAATTTGGTCTGGGCAACCACACAAAAATAGAAAAGAAAATATTTAGCAACAACGTGGTTGCTGTACTCATACAATTCATCTAAACTGTACGTGTAACCCGGACATAACACGGGCGTATGGTCTTTGAGAGTGCTGCGAGTGAGGCAGGCGTTTTGAAGGCGTCGCGAGCGGTCGGCGCTCGGCGCCCCCTAATTAACTTACATCAGAAATAATGAGTTTTCTAGGAAGCTGCGTACGATATACAATTTTCTAAATTGCAATGTTTCTCTTTCATTGCCATGTGCCAACTGGTTTAGCTAATGACCGGAAAACCGTTCAGTTCCTATATTATTCAATTAAGTGACACAAGATGTAATTTTTGCATGAGATAACCAAACACCTAAGTAGCTGTAACCCGTAACTGTACCCGCTCAGACTTTTATCAATACAGTAACCTCCTTACTAATAAATGTTGTATAGCGTCTCTATAGTTACACAACGCTTTGTCTTCTTCTTTCGAAATTGAAATTACTGACGATTGAAAGAGAGAAATCGGTGTTTAAGTATTCACTTAATATAATATGTTTGTTAGTAAGGAGGTAAATATAAAAGAAAATTCCTGAATCACTCACTGATTGAATCATCAACGGCCAGCCCAAACTCTTGGAAATAGAAAGGTTTTTACACAGAGGTGTCTATATGATGTAGACAAGGAATAAGAATTATTCGGATTTGTTTTTTATTTTTATTCGTTTTAATAGAGAATATAGGATAGCTGAAGTCGCTGGCAAAGTCTTCCAAAATTATTTATCTATCGAGACAGGAATCGAGAATAACTAGTTACTAAAATCAGGTATCACTAAACATCTGTGGTTGAAATTAACTGTCCCAGAATGTGTGTAATGTATCAAGTATAGTCTATATTAAATAGCTTAACAAAGAAAACAGTTTATTTTTAAAAGCAGCTCTAAAAAAATACCGACTGTACCTAATAAAAAAAATCGATTGTAACGCAAAAATAAAAAGCTATCTAGGAAACTAAAATGTATAGTGCGAGCCCATGAATAAATTAATTCTAGTTTACGATGATAGCTTCCATAATGATTATGACCAATGTGACAAGCACTTTTGCAAAACTTGACCTTAAGGTATAACCAGGTCAAGCACGTATTAAAATAAATTAATTATGTAAGAAGTCATTTCCTACCCTAACACGTACGTATGTAACATTAAAAATTTAGGCTGTTACAAACTTAATACAGTATAATCACAATTTACTCATATTACGTCAAACATAATGGTCATTGGTGGCCCAGTGTTATCGGCCCCGACTTCCGAGTTGTAGGTCGTAAGTTCGAACCCAAGCAAGCGCTTTACTTAGTGTATTTAATTTCATCACCACTGCTCTCAAAACGGTGAAGGAAAACATCGTGAGGAAACCGGCATGTCTTTGAACCAATATGGCGTTCGTTTTTGGCGTGATGGTCATTAACAAGTTTAGTTTCGCAATAATACCGTAATGCATGTTGTATTGTGGTATTTTTAGTACCGTCAAACGGGTGAATAGGGATGCAAGGGTCAATCGGAAAGAAAATTTAAAAGGGATTTTAACATTGAAATAATATAGTTTGCTGCCAACAAGGGCACTTAATCGTTAATTATAATACAGTAAACACATCACAGTCCTTTTTGGTAACAAACTATATTATTTCAATGTTAAAATTCCTTTTAAAGTTTCGTCTCGATTCACCCCTTTAACTCGTTTAACGGTATGGGAAATGCATAACTCGCGAATTGTGGGTGTACTATATGTACTGTACACCCCTGCCTAACTCTTCGAGCATTAGAGGCGTGATGTTATATTATTTTTAGTATGCTGCTGAACATCTTTACTCGAACTTTTGGCAAAGAAACCATTCATGAATAGAAATAAGATACATAATACAGCAGGCTGCATGAAAGTGGTAACAATACCAGTATAAGCCTTTTATTCCATTGAAACGACGTACTGCGCTAGCCCAGTTCAAGGTCAAGTGTTACCACCGATGCGCAGATGCAGCGACATGTATTCGACGATACAATTAACCCAAAAGTAAAAAAAAAATATCTCATTATCTGAACTTTATCAGAAATTATCGTTACTTACTGCAGTCTATTATTACGGAGACATTCCATCAAAAATGTAATTTATAGAATTACGATCAAGTAATGTGTGGTCAATGATAAGTAGGGCAAGGTTTAGGTCAAGTTAAACATTTATTACACGCAGTCATTTGGGCTCTAATCTTGTTGGCCATCAAATGGTCCAATTTTTAAGGTAATTTAATGGTTGGATAGCTACCTAAAGCGTAAAGCAAAATAAAATTTAAATAACTCTAGTGTTTCATTCACAAAATGAATCATTTAAAATATTCACCAGGACGAAATTATTAGTGAATAATTATTAAGTTATTTTGTGAGATATAAAAACTATTATTTAAGTAATAGAGAGCTGATCAGAATTTTATTGCCAGTATCAAGTTATCAACCCAATTGAATCCAATGTCAATTTGTTTGTGCGACCGTTTCTCACGCTCCAGTATTTTTATTAAAATACTTGAAAAACAAAACTAATAATGGTCTTCTGTTTTGGCTTAACATGAAAAGAAAAAGTCAGGTCAAACTAAAACGAGGATAATGTTTGAAGGAAAAACCTAATTACATTACCGGTTTACCTCATTGGCCAACATTTTAAACCTACATACTGTTAACTATATTTTGTTTTAACAAAAGTAGTGCATTTTGGTCATTCTTTAGTTACATTTCATGTCAAAACATTCCACAATCAGTAGGTAAGTTAGTACTTAGTACGCCGTCTCAATCAATCAACTCGGCCTATCGCTCCACTGCTGGACATAGGCCTCTCCCAGGCTGCGCCACAACACCCTGTCCTCCGCCTTCCGCATCCAGTCTGTCCCAGCCACCTTTTTCGTCGGTCCATCTAGCTGGAGGGCGTCCCACACTACGATTGCTGATACGCGGTCTCAACTCCAGGACTCATCTGCTCCACCGGCCATCGGTCCTTTGACAAACATGGTCACCGTTCTTCCACTTCAGCGTGCTATGTCGGTAACTCCGGGTCTTTCCCGATAATTTCATTTTTGATTGTATCCTCCAAAGAAACCCGTACACTGTCAATTCTTTACAAAAACTAAACATTTCTTTGACAAAACATTTTTAAAATAGCGTCAAATAATCGTCAGGTATTGCAAGAAACATTGTGTAAGTTAAGATGAACTTAGCACATGACATTGGCCCTATAACCACCTACTGAGTAATTAGGCAATTACAAGCGCGTGTGCAATTAATGATGGCTGTCAATATTCTTTGTTTATTATAAGTATTGATGTTTAAAAATAAATATTACGTTGTTCAAGCATTTGCAATTTGTTATTAAATGTTTTCACACGGACAGGTAAGTAAATTGGTATCTATGGAAACTGAAAAACATAGTTATATATAACAAGTTCTTTGCTTTTTTTTTTTTGGGTGAGAAATTATCAAATAACCTCTCCCGCTCTGGGCGGAGCGGAAGGGCGTGTCAGACTCTTACTGACTAAAACCCACCCATGTTCCTTCAGTTGCCTGTGCGCCAGGGCCCCGGTAACTCTTTCGAACAATCCGCGACCCCGGCAGGCATCGGCCCTATCGGACCCCGTCAAGTATGCTGACATCTCTGTGAGGCGCGCGTGGAACACAACGCGCCGTCGACCCGGGCCTGGTCCTTACCGGACGGCGAGCTGCCCATTGCTCGCCGTCCGCACGCCCGCGCGTAGACGGTGGCCGGGAGTCGGCTATCGACTCCCGACGCCCAGGGTGTCTCCTCCTGCGGCGACTAGGGGCGTGAGGGCGCAATGATTGCCTCTCCCTCACGCGCTCCTCCTTCGCGAGCATTACTACTTTGCAGAAGGAGGTGAGTGCTTCCCATTCCCTCTCGCTCCGTACCATGGCCTGAACCAGGGCCGGACGCGAGAGATCGCTGCCGCCGATCGCCGCCACGAGGACACGGCGGTGCTCCGCCCAAGCAGGACAGACCTCCACTGTATGCTCCATCGTGTCCTCTGGTCGATCCATACAATCACTACACCCGGGCGTTTCCTACCGCCTTATCCGAAACAGGAACCTCCCGAAACAGCTATGTCCGGTGAGGACCTGCGTTAGGCGAAAGGTGAGGACGCCGTGGCGCCTCTCAAGCCACTCCTCAAAGAGGGGACTTGAGATCCCGCCGGAGCTCTGTCCGCTGTGCCGCGATTTCTCGCGGCAGCGGAGTTATGCCCCGGCGTTTCGCCTCCTCGCGCCTATCCCAAATGTGCGCGAGGACTTTTGCCTCCAGATCCCATGGCGGCAATCCGGCAAGGAGGCTCGCCGCATCGCAGGAGCCCGTGCGGTATCCCCGGACCAGCCGGATGGCCATGACCCTTTGGGACGCGTCAACCGGCGTGCTGGTCGGAGCCTCAATGAACGCGCCCACAAAGTTCTTTGCACTTGGGAAACGCCTTTGATTAAAAAATAAGCTAATACTTCGATAGAAGACGTACCTATATGTCTGTTCGAAAAATATCGTTTTTTTTATATAAATTTTTCTTCGTTGACAATAATCTTCTCATTATTTCACATTACATACCAACAATTCTAATTTCAACTCTTTTATTAGTGAATTTTGTGAACAGGATATTAATTCAGATTTGTTACAGATGTAATGGAAATCATGCCATTTGGTTTAATTAGGTTTTTATTTTTAACAATACATTATATAAACCTTGCAATATTCCACGTCTGCATCACTACACCACTTTTCTCGCAAATCTTCTCGTAAAAGAACAAAAATTTTGTTTGGACTATTTTTACTAAGTATTATTATTGCTGCAAGTTGGAACAGCAAATCCTGTATTCCATTACACCAATATAATTATTAAATATTGTCGAGTGTTGAGATAAAGTAATGAGATTTATACGAGATTAAGAGGCAACTCGCAGGAATAGTAATTGTAAAAACTTCATACGTATGTAAATATGTTTATATTTTTTGACATTTATAATTTGACACTTGACAGATTGTCGACAATACTTGCCACTTACTTTTTATGTTCTGAGGCAACGATACAAAACTGTACGACCAAAGCTGACATAATTTGAAGAGCAAAGAAGGTCAATCGTATTATAACAAAAATATGATATTGATATTTTTCACGATTAATTAGTTCGTAATATCGTAATTATCAGTAACGCTATTCCTCTATTTTCAATTAAAACATTTAAAAAATACGTTTCATAAGTGCCCATAAGGTTTATGTGAAATATTTTAATTTTGATTTTTCGATATTATCTAATGAAAGTGTAATAACCCTGTTAAGGTTACGTTAGGTTATTCATATGCAAACACTCACGAAAGGGAATTAGCAACAAATTCATCTGTATTGAGAAAGTTTTACCTTTATATCTAATAGAATAGAATAGAATACTGTTTACTACGTAAATAATAAAAAATACAGATATAAATGCAGAAAGTTTATACAGGGTGACACAATGGGCGGTCTTATCGCAAAAAGCGATCTTTTACAGACAACCTTTGGATGAATTCAAGGGAGAAGGTCGAGAGACAATAAACACTTTTCCAATATTTTTTGTTTCAATAACATTATTAAAAATGTGCAAATCATCGACAAAAATGAGGTTATAAAATTAACCTCAATTTATTGTCAGTGAGAACATCTTCATGGTGGTTTGAAATTAGAATTCAGTGTATAAGTATTCAAATAATCTAATCAAAGCATTCAATTTGTAAATTGGCATCCACAAGTACGCCTTGTGATCCATTTGTTTACATTTACATCTGCTACTTTTGGAACAGACTATATGCTGAAACATAACTGCAAAAGAAATGCTAGCATTGAATTGAAAAAAAACGATTCAGAGTGCCAACCACTTTAATTAGGAATGGCTGTTCTGTTGAAGATAAAATACATATATTGATATTTATATATTTATGCACATTATATCAAGTATATATTATTTCTTCAACAGATATTGATATATGCAAATATAATTGATTGATGCATACACACACAATCAAAATATGCAAATTATGAAGACAATAATACAATAACTAGCCACCGTATAATTGCCATAATCGTTATATATGGTATTTAATAAAATAACAATTAGTCAATTAATTATACGAAGCTTACGAAAACCATGTTACATAAATTATTAAAATAAAAAAGAAATGCTAATGTCGTTCTCGACATTTCCGTATTCGGAACTTAATTACGTGCGAATTTTATCAATTACTCAGGAAGTTATTTATTTTACGATGTACATATTACTTAATTAAGTTAAGTTGGCGAAATAATGAGGATGTGTTGGTACTATGGTACTATAAATCTCTGCCCAACCCTTCGAGTTAAAGTCTTTTAATCCTTATAAGAAACTGCACGATTGCAATCATAAAAATAAAACATGAGAATTGTCATTTTTCTAGTTAATTGTAATTTTTTTTCTAAAATCTGTGAATGCAGTTATCAATTACTCAAAAAGTTATCGACAGTCTCCTAAGAATGTTTTCCTGTAGCTACAACGGTTAAGATACCTCCTGCTCTTAATACCCAATTTCAAAATATTTATGTCGAAGCGTCATGTTTTAACTATAGATGGACCCCTTTATTTAAAACCTTGGTTAAAGTTAAGAGACGTTTAAATGTCAAAAATGTATGGTTAAACAGTCGCTTATCATTATTTAACATTAAGCAACGTTTATAAATAAACCCTGGAGAATCAAGAACATGTCGGCTTTTTTTTATTTTATTCCGAATTATTTTGACAACTCTTAAATAAAAATACTATAAGTAAAAGTAAGTAAGTAGTAAGTAGTAGTAAAGTAAGTTCAATATAAAACCAAACAAACCAAAACAACAAGATATAAAAAGCATAAAGATATATAACCAAACATAAAGATATAAAAAGGAAAAAAAGGGAATTTAATTCATATTAGTGTTAATATTGTTTGAAATATCGCTTCCCATTACCACAGATATCGGATATTCGTAGACAAGGTTGCGTTTAACAGATAATGTTCGTTTAATCGCTCGTGAGGTTTGTGATCTGGGAGACTGTGTGGCAATTAAGATATTTTTTTTAGACATGTCGGTACATCAATGTCCGCTATAAACGTGCTTATAAATTACGGTCACTCTAATCGACATATTTTGGGTTTTTCCACGAGTTTCTTTACAATATTGTCTTTTAAATATAGGTTATCGTTTGTTAGTCAAACCGATTGCTCAGCCTTCCTCAGATCATAGAAATACAGAGCAATACGAACAATTCTATAAGTCCAAGATTTCTGTGTAGGTAGTGCATAGTTGTAGGAAATGGATTTAGGTCAAAAAAAGCATACATAAACTCACGCCTTTTTCCCGTACGGGTAGGCAGAAACTACAGTACGCCACCTGCTACGATTCTTACATACTCATTTTGCTTCGTTTACGTTCTTTCGTTGGTAAGAAGACGTACTTAACCACCTTTTTTTTTTATTATTTGATCGCGTGCATACCTTTGGATTGATTGACGCTTTGTTTCACAAGGGGTCAACTACAAACCCATCAATCAATAAATAAACAAATGTGTGCTCCAAACATAAAGATTCGAACGGTCCTCCTAATAATCGAAGGTCATATTCACAAGCCAGAGGTACATAACAGCAAAATTACTATACTTACTAAATAAACTATAGTCAACGGTATCTGCATTGGAGCAGTAGATTCAACTTGACATATGACCTCTTGGATATCTACTCTGTAACCCTTTCAAACGAACACCATTTGCTTGACTTCATCCTTATGCAATGGTTAGAACTCCCGTAGAGTCGTTTGAACTATGTAGCATCGAGTCATTCTAATAAACAACTTTAATGTCCTTGCAAGCTGGGTTGTTCCATAGTTTTCGGTCCATGCTATGCTGTATAATGATCAAAATAGCATGCAATTAAGAACCCTGACCCTCAGTTTATAAAAACCTGTTCAAGCACCTGATCAATAAATCTGCATTCAAAAACTGAGTTGATGTGTTAACTTGAACGAAAATAATCAACTAATCTTACTTGTCATGTGATTTGACAACTGAATAAACTGACCTTTAAGAATCTTGAACCCAACATTGTTTTAAAATTTTAATATTGGTCTCAAGTGGAATATTAGAAATATTTTATTTTTGCATTAAATATGGTACAAGAACAGTGATAGACTATGTTACTTATTGCAACAAACTAAATGTCAATTATATTTTAAATTTGCACCTTCATTTGTGTTGTGATGAGACTATTATAACAATGAGTCTATTCGAGACTTCGTCCACGTGTTTTTTTTTTGCTCCCCTGACCCAACGCGTCGCATTGCATCGCCCGCCCGCGCTATTACTTAATTTTGGCTTAGCTTTCTTTCTGACGTTTTTTCTCTTTTTGCACGGCTCCTAACTGTCGTAGCGTGATGTTAATTTAATAGCCTCAAGAATTCGGCTATCAAATGCAAAAATATTTTTTGAAATCCGGCTGGCAGTTTCAGAGATTAGCGCGTTCAAACAAACATACAAAAAAAAACACTTCAGCTTTATTATTAGTAAGTAAGTATACCTATAGAATTAGTGTAGATGACAGACAAGAACAAGAACTCTAAAACCAATAATACTTTGTTTAGATTTAGACCTAGTGACCTAGAACTTACAGTCGGGATTCAATCAATCAATTTAAAACGTAGTGAGTTTTATAGATCCTTGAGGATAAAATTAAATAATTATGTACATAGTTTGGTGGCAGTTGCAGATTGCGATCTCGTTCTGTGAGACCTCGCTCCTTGTAAAATACAAGTTTTTGAGTGCAAATACACCCACTTATATATTTTAATTTACTCATGAACATATAATTTTATTGTCAGATTCTATCAAAGTAACTTACCGTACCAGTATCAAAAAAAAAATTGATTTATAGATGTCACAATTTGTTTATGAATTAAAGTCTGTAAGGTATCTTTTTAACCGATTTCAAAAAAAGGAGGAGGTTCTCAATTCGACTGTATGTTTTTTTATCTCAGAACTTTTTTCTGAGTGAACCGATTTGGATGATTCTTTTTTATTTGATAGCTAGTGCTTCACTTGTGGTCCCATTTAAATTTGATCAAGGTCTGACCAGGAGTTTTTGAGTTATCCTTAATACTGCATATTTTTCCACTTTATATTGATGATGTGTTGATAATTTCCTGTCACTGTTATTTACATACCAAGCAGTGGTATACGAATTTGTGCGGGGTAGGTACCCCAACTGATAAGTGAAAAATAAAAACTATTTTACAAAAAAACAATCGTCTTCCAAAAAAACACTAATAGACGTGAAAAATAACTTTAATTTCGGAAGCTGGTGTCTTTGGGTTTGTATTTTCGTTTTTGGCCACGAAATCGTTTTTTTTTTGTAAAAAAGTTTTTATTTTTTTATAACTTTAATTTTAACTACTTAATCATGCATTGCATGCATTCAAATCGAAAGTAATTACTTAGACAGATGAACTTCTATTTTGACATTCGATATTAAAGATGAACGTTAGCCTTAAAATCAAAACCAGAAAATTAACACGATTAAGTAAGAAAAAGACCAAAATACTCGTATAAAGCAAATTCTATAACATAACATTTCAGCATAATTTTCTAAATCAAAGTCCTTCAATAAGCCACATTTCCGTAGATATTCTTACTTAAAAGAAAATTCAAAGCTTTTGTTATACGATTTTGCTCAACCAAACTTACATACACCAATTTAGGTATATGTTGATACAACGTATATTTATATATTTATAGCAGTGAAAGGTAGTTGGGTATATAATCAGTGAGGTGTTGTTACATTTTGTCTGATACTTATCGTCACGCAATAGGTAGTTATTCTTGGAATAAGTAGAGACGTTAAAAATATATTTAAATTATCATGAACGAGTCTGTTTTAGAGTTCCTTGTTGTAAAGAAACTTGTTATGGATTTCGATTTTACTAACGTGCATGTTTTGGGGTTATCCGATTAGTTTCGGCTCCTACAAACAGGCGTGGCACGCGACGCGAATGGTGCGCGGCATAAATGCACCGCTCGTCACACGACGAGCGGCGCCTTTCTGTCGCGCCTGTCCGCAGGTGCCTTTAAATGGAGCCTGCGGGGTAATTGCGTATCACACTAACAGTAGGAATGGCTTTAATTTTGACAGATCAACAACATTCAAAGCGTTATTTACGTTGTTGAGCAGACAAATTTTTCGAACATATGAAGCAATGGATTAGCAATATCCTTCAAAATGATTCAGATTGTGATTGATAGCGTAATTAGGGTGGTGTACCTACGGGTTACGCCCTTATATGGTATTGTATTCTAATTCATATCTTTATTTGCATTCTATACTGTTTTAATGGCTTAAAGCTAAGATACAATAACAGACCCTGCAGGGCAAAAGCTTTTTTTTTTACAATTTTTATATAATTGTAAACCTTGTCGCGTTAACAACTGAAGAAAGTACTTTGCAAAGTAAAAAAAATCTAATAAAATATTAATAGACAGATAAGGATAACCAAGAGCACCTAAGTTAACAAATGGTATAAAGATATAAACTGCCTTTTAATTCTAACCACGTATTATTTGACCACAGGTCCGAAATATTAATATATATCTCAGACGTCAAAGTTTCGAGGTTAACTGTTGCATTTCAAGTAACGCCAGTGTACGTAATAAGTGTAGTATGAATTGCGCCATAACGTACATAGGTACATTTATGTATGGTTACGGATGGACTTCAGAATGTTAACTTCAGTTACAAGGTAAATGTGTTCATGTTTTATTTATTAAAATTCTAGCGTCTGCCCACGACTCCGTCCACGCGGAAGCCAACTCTATCATAAAATATACTATAGCAATCGGCAAATTTCCATCAGTGAAGGATTTTTGAAATCGGATGTGTAGTTTCGGAGTTAACCTACATCCAAATTTACAAACTTTACCTTTTTAGTGTAGATTTAATTTAGTGTGGAGCCACATCTATAGTTCCTGGAACGTAACTAGGTCAGTATCCGAAACTTATAATTTTTTTAAATGTTTTTACTATTCTGACTCCGTTTCAAAAGGGATGTCCAGACTTATTACAAAGTCAAAGAATGACCATTGAGATTAGTTTATTATTACCTACAGGCATAAGATCGATGGGTCAGTTTTCGGGTAGATATATCTTCTATGATATGGTAAGCCCCTTGACCGGACGAAATTGTCTTTCAGACTCTTACAAACTAAAACCACTCAGAAAACTTAAGCTAGCTCCTAAAATCCATACCAATATAACGAGTGTAAAAAGATACTTAAAAAGAAGGCGAGAGTCACCTGTACTCCCCGTTATTGTAATATTTCTTTTTGTACTGGTCCATACCTGGAAACCTTCTGGTTACGGGGAAATTGAAGGTCAAAATTACAACTTGTACTGACGATTTTTTACAAAAACAAGTTTTTAAAGTTTTTACATAACTTTAAATACCCCCACGACCCCTGTAACGTTACAGGCACCCATAAGCACAATGTTTTGCGTGTGTTACATTGCGCACTACCGAAAACAGCACATTTTCACACCAAAAATATAAGTCGATTCGCAGCAATTATTTTTGTGCAATGTTACTTAGTTTGATGTACAGAATGCGTAGTTGATGTGGTGGGTCTTTTTCACCCTGTATTAAATGCGAAAGTAACTCTGCCTATCTGTTACCTTTTCACGCTTCAACGGCTGAACGGATTTAGATGAAATTGGGCACACGGGTAGACCATGACCTGAATTAAGACATAAAATAATTTTTATCCCGGTAGTAGGTATCTAAGTTCCCGTGGAATAATTTCCGACCCACACACAGGCGAAGCCGTGGGCAATACCTAGAAATTTATTAATTCACGGACACTATTCTAAGACACCCAACAAAGCACAGTCTCACAAAAAACTAATTTCAATGATAACGCGCGTCTAGTTGCACGCAAGTCCGTAACGCAACGTTACGTTACGACAAGATATTGTAACGCGTCAGTGACCACAGAGAAATGAGCTAGCACACCGACCCTGGGTGTGTACTTGCTGGTTTTATATTAGTTTTAATTATAATTAGTAGATGGATTGAACTTTAGCTGGCGATTATTTGTATTTGGCGTGTTCGATCAAAAATAAGTGTTTTTAAGTTTGACAAATAGGTATGTAACACTAGCAACGACACTACGTCTATTTTCCGTGTTATTACCGTTTTATAGAACTGTCAAAGAATGACAGTTGCGATTCAATTATACGGACACTTTAATTTGGTAGACAATTTGATACATTTCTCTAACTTAGCATTCATTCAAATACGATGAAAAAAGCTGGAAAATATAATGATAAAATCGGCAGTGTTACTACTACTGCACAAGCAGACAAGAAAAAGAAAAATAGAATAGAGTCGGGGAATCTAAACTATATACTAGTATATGTAATAAATAATTACTTATTTCACATTGTAAAATAAAGCGTCTGACTGAGGAATCAGGATACAAACCGCTGTTAATTAATATACTTAAAATAATTTTAGGAAGGAATTACCTAATTGTGCTGTCGATTAGGATTTACCTAATCGTGCGGATTTACAGCTAATTTGCTTCGTTTCCTATTAAAATTAAATGTGCATCGTAAACTAACCTGATTTGTTAATAGCATCCGTCGGTCATAGTACCTAAATGGTCACTAGATTCGATCTGTATTTGGTCTACCTAACTAGTTCTACTAGTTATTTGAGCCTACCTATAAAAGCAAGACGCCCAGTAATGTAGTAATTACGATTGATGACGACGATCATTCGATATAACACGACAAGAATGGTAGGTACAAAGAAATCTTTTCGTATTTAGAGTAAAGGCCTCTTGATGCCCGGGATGCATAGGGCTAGTTCCAGCGGGGATAGCAAAATAGTACTAGTAAGCTAGCGAGCTAGTCACTCTGGCCTCGTGTATATAGAACTGCCAACATTTATGCATGTTGCAAACCAGGATAGTAACCCAAGACATTATTAGCCTGAAAAAACTATCTGCCTATTTTGTAAAAATCTCACCGTGATAACTTAGAAGAAGTGAGCTGTCTTACCTACAAATTGACACTATTGACAGCTCACTTTATAAATGATAAATGATTTTATTTCTGTAAGTAGGTTTGTACAAACACTTTTATACGTCAATCATATTTCAAAAACTAGATGAGGTCGGCGTTACCTATCTGACTACTCTGGGAAGAAAGACTAAAACAAACTCAGAGGTCACAGTCTCTTTTAAAGTCCAGACATAATCTTGGTCAAATCATCGGAGGACCATGTAGATTGGTGTCTGCAATGGTCTTTTGAGAAAATAACCATACAGATTCGAGTGGACCTGTCCAGTCAGTGCACGCATTTGTTATTAATCGAACTTATGGAGCTCAACGAATTGACGAACAATACCAAAGAAAAGACATTCGGGTAGGCCGCATAAAGTAGAGGAAAGCGAAAAAAATATGACCCATATTAGTCCTCACATTCACAATAATTAAAATAATAATAATATTACAATTCGCAAAGTGAATATTCTTGTCATTGTGTTTCTTATAATCATCAAATGTCCAATTGTATGTAAAATAAAATAAAAAAGTTAGCCAAAAAAAAACAAAACTAAGTATATTGAAAAATCAACAATAAGTCGGCTAGCCTCCTCTATTCCTGGCCTAACTATTAACTATTATCGTAGTAACTATTTCTGTCAATAGTACTTACATATAAATAAACAAAATCTTTTTTACGTTTTGTTTGCAAGCGATTATGCAACAAAAAACTACAAGAAGAATTATTGCGCGCATCGCACTTGGAATTTAGAAACGTTTACCAAATAAAAGTCATCTTTAGAATTTCATCATTCAACCATGACCGGTGATAGAAATATACAAAAAAAAAAAAACATCTATAAGAAAATAATGGATTTTTTGTCTAAATTATCTAATTACGTTCATATGTTGCGAAAAACTTAAGCTACTAACCGCAAGAGACTAAATTAATAACGATGTGGTGTAGCCTTGGAAGCTAAAGGAAACTTTTTAATTTTATTAGACTAGATATTAAGACCAAGGAGACGAATTTATAAGTAGTAACCATCGAGAATAAATTTCATCGTCTCTAAAAGGCTTATTTCATTACTAGCTTCTGCCCGCGACTTCGTCCGCGTACCTTGTGGCACCGACCCACCCCGTCGCATCGCATCGCCTGCCCGCGCTATTACATCATTTTCCCTTCTTTCAGACTTTTTCTTTCTGCTCGGCTCCAAGGGTCCTAGCGTGATGTTAAATAACCTATAACTTTTCTCAAATATTAGGCCATCAAATACAAAAAGATTTTTTCAAATCCGACGGGTAGTTCCAGAGATTAGCGTCGTGCTAACAAACAAAAAAATCGGTGTGAGTTGGTTTGGCACTCACGAAAATTGATGTGTAAACATGTGAGCTCGCATCAGTTTGGTTCACGCGCTCACATAGACACGGGTCTTACGCTGACGTCATCTGACGCTCGAAGTCTTACGCTTATGCGTCTGACGCTCGAAGTCCCAGCTAGCCCCTACCGTAGACCGAGCGCTAAGATGTTTACACATCAACAAAGAAATAAACTCTTCAGCTTTATTATTATTACAGACTAGCTGCTGCCCGCGACTTCACCCGGGTGGATGTCGAAAAATATCCCACGGAAACGTGCTACCCGGACAAAAGTAGCCTATGTTACTCCTTTTAACATTAGCTATCTGCCAGTGAAAGTCCGGTCAAAATCGGTCCAGCCGTTTCGGAGATTAGCCGGAACAAACAGAGAGATTTTGTTCTAAGTACCGTATATACTTTCATATGCATTTAGTAAAATGCTGTTATTTTGACATTACAAACAGACACTTCAATTTTATTTATTTGTACAGATGTATAGATAAATAATCCGAATATAGATATCCTAATTAGATTTAAGTCTAAAGAGATTTCAGTAAGCGCCCAGCCTTGTTTTGACTCGCTCTACGAGTCAAAACAAGGCTATAAGCATCCTAACTGGCTTATTTGGAACCAAAACAATCTAAATCATAATAAGTCCTTAAATAGGATTCCTAGTTGCAGAATAGTGTACCCAATATCCATAAGTAGTGTACCTTTTAACTAAAAATTCAAAAATGTGTTATGTGGCAACAGGGATATTCCGAAGGCTAATTAGTCATTTGATATCATTAATATTTGTAATGTGAACGACAGCGAACGTGTGAATGTGTATGTGCTTTGCATAAAAACAAAACGATTAAAATACCAACGCTTATGGAGTCTATAATCATAATTACGGCAGATATGGTTGTGAAAACTTCCATTATTGATATCTTTACTTCCACGGCCAGCATTGGTACTTCATTTGGAAATATAACCTTATCTGTACCTATCTATGGCGTATGTTTGAAATGCCGGGCAAAGATCGGTGAAACGTTACGTGAAATTTAACAGACGTTGTAACAAATTCGCCTATAATCATAATCATGAATCTTTATATATCTCAACATCATATTTCAGGCAATTGTTAAAATGTACAATCTGAAATAGAGAAAGGTTTCTGAGATAGGAGGATCCTTAGTTACAGATCACCCGGCTCTCTTAGATAGGACATTTTAATTTACATAACGGTTTAAGTCAACGTATTTTAAAAAAAAAAATGAAAGCAGCGGTACTTACAGTTACTACTAGAGAAACACAAGTCAAAAATAAAATGCAATGAAATAGTTGTTACATTTCAAGTTACGTTTCACCGATCTCAATCAATCTGTCTTACCTTTTCTCAACTATATTCGGGTCAGCTTGCAGTCTAACCGGTTGCAGCTAAATATCAGTATTTCACATGAAGCGACTGCCTATCTGACCTCCACAACCCAGTTACTGGGAAACACGATACCCGTTAGTAAGGCCGGTTTTCAGACTTTTCGGCTTCTAACTACCCGTAACGACTGTCAAATATCTATGAATGACAGCCGGGACAAAGGGCTATCACCAACCTATAACTAGCCTAGGATTCCTTTCAATGTCAATACGGACTAACGGATCAGGCTCTTTGCATTGAACGGGAGGCAATACTCGTGCATTGGCCAATATTGTACCGGTTGTATGTAATCAGAATAAAGCTTCCAATGTTCAATGTGTGTTACCGTTAACGGAAGTGTTGGGAACACAGATGGTTGAAACAGGATTTTGAAAGGTTCTGAAAGATAAATACGTCCACGTATGTCGAAGGCTTTTATTAAATGTACAAAAGAAGTTAATTATTCATGGTCACACACACAAATTCACATTGATATGATCATGCGCCTCCAATGATGACCACGACAACGAATGTTCAAAAAGTTAAATCAATAATCTTGGCAAACGGATTAATGCTCACATGTTTATTATTTGCTGATATAAGACCAAGACATGTTAATGACAATATTTACCGGCTTATAATGATAAGCATATCATTGAGAACAATTGCTTGATAAAACACTAACCAGTTATAAATAACAGCTAGATTGTATCCTTACAGCGACTCTGTCATGGAATTCATTAAAATTGGATGATCAATGGCCAGACGAGATAAGAATCCGGCTGATGGTAACTATGTCAGATGTCTGGCGCATCGTTCCGTTAACCTGAGGGCTTCGGCCGTGAGCCCGTGACCTACGATTGTTCTCGGCACGAGTTTTTGTACGTGTGCTCGATGATTGACTACAGGTGCGTCTGTATCTTGAGTATAGGTACATATAGGATTTATAAATAAAGATAAACTGGATCTAAATGAGACTTCTTCTAGAAAAATGATCCGTAAATAAACATGACCGTTACTTATGTTTTAATGCCAACGATAATGTAATAACAGTAAATGCAAACATTGGAATACAAGTAACAAAAGATGAAATTATAAATGAGGCGGTGAAAAAAAAATACCTACTAAAGGAATTAAATTTAGGAAAAGGGTAAATCTGGATCCGAGAAAAAAGGCATAGTTCTTAAAAGACGCCTGTGTATGGAAGAGCTGATACAACATACCTATGTATTATAATTTCACAAAAGTATATAGAGCCTAACATATCAAACCAGCAGAGCTGCTACACTGTTGTCTGGCAAAAAAGTAAGCTAACGGTTTGATTCTCTGAGGACCGGATTGATTCTGACCTGGTCGTAACTGTGCCAGCGATCAAGTGCAAGAGACACCGTTATGAAGGGCTCAACATCGATTGTTCAGGATTCAGTGACGTAAGCAGATCAGGTTTTTTATTATTAATGGATTCTGTCGCTTTGTAAAGCTAACGGTGAGCTTTAGATTGTATTTGAAGTTAAGAGCTTGGATGAGGAGAATAAAAATCTTATTCCAAACGATTAAAGTTCAGTAAATGTGTTTACTTATAAGTGCAGTAGCTCCAAACAGTTATTGTTGTATAAGTTGACTGAATTTGTATCAACGATGAAGGAGACTTTGGAAAGCGGACTTTCTTTGGTTTCCTTAAATTCCTTTGCCATACCAGCAACTTGTCTAACTTCTTGTAAATTTTGACCTACATTTGTACGTTCAACAATATCCGTCTGTTCTTTATTATTATCTTTACGAGCTATCGGTTTACTCACGAATATTTTATTTACTGCATAGGTCGGTCCGTCTGTCTGCCATTAAATATCAATCAGCAATCTATCAAAGCGTGGATTCCAATGAAATAGTTGCACTGACCATGATTCTACCAGTGGCAAATGTTTTTTTTTTGTGATTGCATTCACATGTTTAACAAAGAAATAAACTAACTTTAAATAATTTATTTGAAGTTTGTTGATCAGATGTCTAATGAGGTATTTACAGACTAGCTAGAATCCTTTAGAAAAAAAACCATATATCCAAATCATAATAGCTAAAACAAAAATATTAGTTATCTAGGTTAGACCTGGATAAAAATTGCACAGGCTATTCAAGTTTAAATCAATAGGACAATGGGTGTCCTATTATTTCTTATTATTCATATTTTTAACTTAACCTTATAAAACAAAAGAAACCGTTATGAGATCACTTTTGCGTCCATCTATCTGCCACATATCTACGTTTTTTTCTCGAAAACGGAGTGATACGCAGATATATTTTATTCATCGTTCAAACTGCATTTGGCCCACAAAATATATGTCCTACAGCGTAGTAATTTCGATGTTACAGTTTGTCTGACCATGACTCGCCAGAGCTGGCTACTATTGGCCAGTTAAGTGGCCAGTCGTCAGCCCGTGAATGTTTGGGTTTTTTTCTTTTGCGTAACTTTGGTGTTCCAAAAGCGTGTAAGTGCCGTTGTACGCTTTTTGTGCTATGACTAGACTATGAATAACGCATTAGGTGTTAAGTGCATCTTTATTTGGAAATTATTGCCATTTAACTGTACGTGGTTTTTTTCCGATTTTGACGTTGAAAATTATTTGTTAAGTACCTTAAATAATCCATTAAAATAGTCAACTTTTCTAACCATTAAACAATTTATTTTTAAATAGACACTGGGTTACTAAATATCTTATTGTTACAAATCGAGCAGGTACAATCGGTGGAGGAGGTACAGAGCTAAAGTTATAAAAACATATCCAATGTTGTGAGGTCAATATTATATTTTTATAACACTATTAGCTGTTGTCTGCGACTGCGTCTACGATCCATGATGAAAAATAGCTTATGTCCTTCTCTACGTCATGGTTTACCCATGTACCAAATTCATCCAAATCCGTTCAGCCATTATAGCGTGAAAGCGTAACAAATAAACATACAAAATATAAAATATTTTCTCTTTATAATATTAGTTTGGATTAAATTTCTTTTCAGCCATAAAGTTGCGAATTTCAACACCCACAGCCTATAAACAATAATATTATTTTAGATTAACATTTTCTCCGCCGATGCATTATGGCTTCTACTACCAATTTAGTATTAATTAAAGCAGGATCTTACAATCAAAATAAACTGGTTTTACGATCGATATTTTAAACAAATCACATAAGGAAACGAGTCAAAAACTCGAGGTAGTTAATTACGAACCACTTTGAACGTGTCCACTTTCTCCCGCGCGAAAGTGTCACAAGTAGTTATGCATTTAAAACAATTTTAACGATGGCAACCTATGAATCGATGCATCGGTATTCGGTTGGAAATATCAATTCTATAAGTTATTATGGGTTGTTTATTTTTTTGCCTAGTGGGTCTAGTGGTCGCAAGCGTGAGCTGAGCATGAGCTCCTGGGTTCGATTCCCAGGTCGGGCAAAGTGTTATTGAGGTTTTCTATCTGGAATTTCTCAGTAGCAGCCCGGAGTCTAGATTCGTACCCGGTTGATGGCAATAGGCCTCCTATGGTATGGGACTTAAACATAACTTGCGGAAGGTAGATGTACTATAGGTACAACTCTGCCTTACCCTTCGGGATTACAGGCGTCATGTTATGTATGTGTCAAGGCCAAATTAAATTAATTAATTAATTTGCAGTTTCATCGGCTTTTGTCGAACGAAGACTGAAAGCAAGAGTATATTTTGACACTACCTATTCAAATTTTGCCACTATATATACATTTTCTCCAGTAAACGTGTGGTTTTGAAAAGAATCAGTCAATTAGTGTAATTAAATAATAATTAGTTAAATGTTAGCGCAATAATTCAAGTAGGACTATTATTTCTATTTCGGAATAACCAATCGTTCTTTTGAAATATACCTACCTACCTAATCACTAATTGGTAGGTTAATGCACGTAATACAATAAATGAGACTTGAATCATTTCAAATAATTAGGTAACTTAAATTAATCATTGAGACGAAATAGTATCAAAAGAAATCACCAAGAAAAGCCAATACTTTTTCAAGAAGATAAAAGTAATCACGTACACGCACAAGGACGTATATATTTAATCGCATATTAGTATTGTTTGAAGCGCGTTTGTGAAATAGTAATTTTTTGCATAATCCTACTTAATATTATAAATGTGAAATTTTGTCAGGATGGATGGATGGATGTTTGTTACCCTTTCACGCAAAAACTGCTGAACGAATTTTTATGGAATTTGGAACACAGATAGTTTATAACCTGGATTAACATGTAGGATACTTTTTATCCCGGTAGTACGTTCCCGTGGGGTATTTTCCGACATTAATGCGGGCGAAGCCGCGAGCAAAAGCTAGTAATTGATAGATTTCAATGTATTATTAATAAAATTATTATTGTAGTTGTTATTGGTGCAGTGAGCTCACTTCACCTAAGTTTTCACGGTAAGATTTATACAGAATAGACGAGATGTTTTAACAAACGTAAGGACTAAAGGTACAAGTCCGTAGCCAACTGCAGGCAGCAGCAGCAGGCGACGCGCGACGTGTCGCCGCGACACTGCTGGGCCCTAATTCAATAAGACCACTTAACGATTCCTTACTTCGAAACCACGTCAATTCCTTATCTAACCACGACATCTGCTAATAACGTATTCTCTATGATACAATAAGTGAAACCGTTCTACAAGACATATTGACGTGGTAAAATTGCGCGGGAAATAATAATTACTATACAGAATTAGGGCCCTGGTTTCAATGTATTTCTATGAAAACGTCGTGTCGCAAGCTACAGAAGGTATTTTATAGAAATACATAGAAACCAGTTGTGTCGCGGCGACACGTCGCCTGCAGTCGGCTACGAACTTGTATCTTTAAAATCTTTCCCTTTGTTTTAGGTATTTTTTTTATGTTTCTTCTCTTCATAAAAACGAGAAGTAAAAGCAAGTTGTCAAGTGGCAAAAAATAGTGTTAGCAAAATGGAAAATAATAAATCTAGTAACTTTCAAAGCAAATACATGTGTAGCACCTATATGGTAAATAATCTGACAGTAACTTCCTCATGCCGAAACAACTTGACCAACATTAATTATTCTTTGACCATATACACACTCTGCGCATGCGCTTTCTTTTGCGATAGGTATTTATTTCGGCATACATCCTTTAGAAATCTGGTTCTATCATGCGGTTTAATTACTTAAACTTGTTTAGACTCCTTTAAAGTTCTAAAGTGTTTCATTGGATTAAATGCTTGTGAATTGAATAAATGTTTGAGAGATTTTCTTTCAAATAGGTCGGTTCTATTTTTGGTTTGTTCCTTATTAAAAACGTAAAGTAAACAACTCCAATAAATAATTAATAATTAATTTAAATCTATCAATTATTATGCAAAAAAATACTATTTCAAAAATGCGCTTCAAACTATACTAATATGCGATTAAACGTCCAAGTGTATGTTGTAGGTATGTGATTACTTTTATCTTCATAAAAAAGTATTGGCTTTTCTTAGTGATTTCTTTTGACACTATTTCGTCTTGATGATTCATTTAAGTAGGTACCTATACCTTATTATGTAAAATGATTCATGTCTCATTTATTGTATTAAGTGCATTAACCTACCAATTAGTGATTAGGTAAGTAGGTATATTTCAAAACAATGATTAGTTATTCCGAAATAGAAATAATAGTCCTAATTGCAGTATTGCGCTAACATTTAACTAATTATTATTTAATTACACTAATTGACTGCCTCTTTTCAAAACCACACGTTCGTTTGAGAAAATGTGTTGGTAAAAAAAGTTTTTTTGTTTTTTGTTTCGGAGATAGCCACGCGTGAGAGGTGTCAAAAGGCGCGTCTGCTCGCAGGCTGATAGACAAGAAAGTAAACGGAGGTAAGTTCAGAAAAAAATTATGAATTTAAGATGAAAAAAAGTGATTTTATATAAAGAAAATGTTTGTCTTCAAACCGGCAAGCCCGGTCGAATAGGCAGTGAGAAAATATCATCTTGCATTCAGTCTTCGTTCGACAAAAGCCGATGAAACTGCAAATTAATTAATTAAATTAATTTGGCCTTGACACATACATAACATGATGCCTGTAATCCTCGAAGGGTTAGGCAGACGTGTAACTATAGTATACCCACATTTCGCCAGTTATGTTTAAGTCCCATGTAATAGGGGGCGAGCCTATTGCCAACAACCGGGCACATATCCAGACTCCTGGCTACTATTGACAAAATGACTTAGGATTTGGATTTGAGTTGGCATAAGACCAGATAGATATAAAGTTCGGAAATATTAAAAAAAAACTGGGTGATTTTAATCACAATAGGGATCTATTACAAAAAAAAAATATGACTAATATGTACTCTAAGTAATCTTAGGAAGTTCATTACCAGAATTCAACTGCAATTATTTTAATTAAAAACGTATCTACATTTTTAGACGAATAGGTATTTTGATTATTTTACCTACAATTGACTACTTAGTTTTGACTCTTGATTTTATCTATACAGATAAATAAAATTGGAGTGTCTGTTTGTAAAATTAAAATAATCGCTTTTTACTAAATGCATATGGATGTATACACGGTACATATACCAAAATATATTTTTTTACAAATTTTGTCTGTCTGTCTGTCTGTTTGTTCCGGCTAATCTCTGAAACGGCTGGACCGATTTTGACAGGACATTCACTGGCAGATAGCTGATGTTATAAGGAGTAACATAGGCAACTTTATTATCTCGGTAGCACGTTCCTGTAGGATAATTTCCGACGTCCACGCGGGTGAAGCCGTGGGCAGCAGCTAGTTTAATATAGAATTAAATCATCACGATAATTGAATAATGTTATACCCTATATAACTGGTTACTTATACCTGACTATAATATATTCTCCGTCATGTGCGTGAAAGGGCGCCGTCCGTTGAGACTGGTCATCTCTTAACTGCCACGACATATTTTTAATCTTACCTATATTTTGAATTGTTTCATATATATTTTTACATTTTTCTCCCATATGGAAGCAAGAAGAATAAAAAATATACCCAGGATTTTGTAATAATATCTTGATTAAAAAGAGTGTCCTTGAAGTTTCTTGCCCGTTCTTCTCCATAGAGATCTACGTTTTGGAATGGGCAACTAGCTTCAACTTTCTGACTAACTGACCGACTCTTTGACAATTCAAAAGTGCCTTTATAAGGTTTAATTGAAATAAATGGTTTGAGTTTGATTCTGTAGAAAGAAGTATGATCTTCAAAAGCCTTAGAAAATTCGCTCTGTAGGTAAAGAGTACTCAGAAGTTAGCACCTACTTGAAATTTTGAATTGCATTAATGTATCTATTGGTATTTATAACTATTATATAAATTGTCTAGTGGTCGCAAACGCTACTGCGGTCCTGGATTCGATTCCCGGGTCAGTCAAAGTTTCATTGGATTTTTCCACCAGGAATTTCTCAGTAGCAGCCCGGAGTTTGGATTTGTGTGCCCGGTTGATGGCAACAGGCTTCACCCCTATTACATGGGACTTAAACATAACTGGCGAAATGTGGATGACATCTCTGCTTAACCCTTCGCGGATCACAGGCGTAATGTGTATTAGTCTAGCTACAAGGTACCCATCTTTTAAAACTCAGCGGGTCAGTGGGTCGTCTTTGCGAGAGTTGAAGTTCAAAGCCATACTTATTGAAGGTAATAATAATTGAAAGTACCTTTACTGAATCATAAAAGAGAAAATTAAAAGAAAGTCCCGAAGCTGTCCGAACGTTTAATTGTAATGATATCCTATAACTTCACGCTTGATGCTTTGTAGGGTAATGTATAGCAATTTATATTTTGGTCCCACCTTATCAACTGACCATCCTCTATTGGATACCTAATTTTGCTTGCTTTGATGGTCTTTTTTCATAAAATCTTGAATTATTAATATTATTATTGTTATACAACATTTGTGCATGACCGTACTTTTTATTTATTTAGTTAAATTCGATTTTTTTGAGAATAAACATACTATACTTAATCGTGAGATTTTTACTATTTTAAAATTCAATTACGGGTACTTTTCGCATTTATTGTGAGTACGCAATAGGGACGTTAATAATATAGCGTATAAGTATGTAAAATTCATAAAATCAGAAGATTACCTTTGGAAAGTAGGTCACAGACATAAGTTTTTACGGTAACGTTCAATTACCCAAATTAAATGATAATTTAAAACAAAATTGCGCTTCTGCGATTACCGCTTATTATTTTTAATAAGTATGAAACTTATTATAGAGATTTTTTACGTAAGTAATTATGAAAAAGGTGTGTTATTTTCTTAAAGAACTTACCTATGAGAACAGCCAATAATAGAAGGCATCCGCCGAATAAAATCGAAGACCTCATTGTGACTTTTTAAAATTCAAATCCTTACACTTTCACCAAAACACTATTTCACTGCATTACTTGAATGCAAACTTAATTTTATTAAACAATTAATTTATACCACACCCATTTTGTTCACTGTCACTAAAGCACAATTTAAAAAATATATTTTCGTCTATGGTTTACGGAAATGCCGCCAATTTTTGACAGTATAACTTTTTAAAAGCGCGCGTCGAATCACGTTCGAAAGTCAAGCGCTAACTGCGCATGGCCGGCCAGCGAAACAGGTGTGCAAACCGGTGGAGTAAACGACCCGTATAACCCGACCGAATCGAGAATTTACTCAATTATTTTCTATACCTTTTAAATATTGAATGACATGCTAATTTGGTCAGGTTATAATTTGTAGGCGTAGAGCGTATGTGCCCATAGTTAACGTTATCTCACTTTCTATAGTTATTTTTAAATTGTTACGTATAATCTCGTTATTTTAATTATTTGAACGTAAAAACTTCGCGGTGATACTGTTTACGTCTCACATTTCGTCGTTACTGTGCGGTAACAGCGTGATGTCATTTAGTTAAGAGTCGTATCTACATAGTATCTCTGACAAGCATTTTAAACTTTCTTGTAGCAGGAAAATGTAATGAACATTAATGGACTATCATGGTGACGGACGCTATTAAGAAACTGGATTCAATGCTCGCCATTTTACTAAGAAAATCTTAGGTACGGTAGGTAGGTAGGTAACTAGTTTAGTTAATAACGCCTTTTCTGAAAGCTTAATCTAAGATGGCTTGATCCAATACTCTCAATTCTTTGAGCTTTATTAACCAATCACATAGAAAGAAAGAAAAATAGTTATTTGAGACAGAAACACGTGCATACAAAAAGATAAGATAACACAAATATTAAAGAAACTTAAAAACAAAATAGATATACAGGGTTATTTGTAACTCGACGTATCCCTTGCAGGACGACATACTAGGGTTAAAATGCAAAAAATTAAGCCACCAAATGTTCTACCGAAATTCAGTATTTTTCCTTAATCTTAATCCTTAAAATATGTAATTAGTGATCTTTGCCAAAAGTTTAGACTTTTTAAACTTTTAATTATTAAAAAGGATCCGCTAGGGCATCAGCTATGATAATAACTGAAATTCCCGTACAGTCGCGCCGTAAATCATTTTTAATTTAGATTTTTCATAATAAAAAATAAATGTAACTCAAAAACGGACGGAACTCAGACGTACGGAAATCATGTCAGGTTTAAAAAAATGTATAAATTAAACGTAGGCTTAGGCAGCCAAAATTCGATTTATTGTCAAGTAATAGCAAAACTATATACACAAATAACTAATTTGGAAGACTTTTCCGACTTTTCCGAATCTTCTATGTATTAATCGTTGAGCTCCTTAAGTTCTGAATTGAGCTGCAGGATTACTGACAAATGCGTGCACTGACTGGACAGGTCCACTCAATCTGTGTGGTTTTTCCTCAAAAGACCATTTCAGACACAAATCTACATGGTCTTCACATGATCTGACCAAGAGTATGTCTGGACTTTAAAAGAGACTGTGACCTTTGAGTTTGTTTGTGCCTTTCTTCTCACAGTAGTCAGATAGGAGACGCCGCCCTCATCTAGTTTTTAAAATATGATTGACGTGTAAAAGTGTTTGTACAAACCTATTTACAGAAATAAAATCATTTATCTTTTGTTGGAAAACTTGTTCTTCCGCTTTTCCGCATGCCATCATTCACTTTAAAGTTAACTGTACGATCAGCCAGTCTACTTTGTAAAAATCTCAAGGTGAAAACTTAAACGAAGTGAGCTGTCATTCCACCTAATGAATAGGATTGACATTATTGACAGTTCACTTCAAGCTCACTTCTCCTAAGTTTTCACGGCGAGATTTTTGCAGAACAGCACTGCCGACTTAAAAAAATTGCGTGTTTTAAGTATGTCAAAGCCAGCGAGCGATACATTTACCAAATAAATGAACTTGACATATCGGGGTGATCACCTATTGCACATGCGTATTGCAACCTAGTGAATGGTCCACTACTGTATCAGGTTATTTTATAAGATCCTCTGTAATCTAATCAGTATAGTTGCAATTGTGAAAATTTGGGGATATCTTTAGACTAAGAGCTATGTCCACGTATCAGAATTGTTATATGAAGTGACTGCCATTTTGACACTTCGCCACGTTAGAATGCATTGAAATAACTTCCATGCGTGGCGATACCTTTTTAAATGTAATGAACACTGCTAAACTGCGTCGCTGATGTCGTGGTTACCTTAAGTTATTTCAGTGTGTGAATTCCTAGGTTAGTTCTTGATCCCAGTGTCGGGCTAAGTTTTTCTACATATATAAGTATGTAGCAGCCTAGAGTCTAATTTTCGCCCCGTATTACAAAATAATTACCTATTCTTTTGCTTCGGCGTATCGATGATTCCCTTTTATATAAGCTTCGACTAGAATTCGGCCACTTCGACAGCGTTAGCGTTGGCCTCGCAAAGGTATTCCATAGTGCCTGTGTTTTTACACAGAGGGCACGGCAAAGAGGTGAGGCATCGTTTGTGATGTGGCTCCGCCGTCAGACTGTGGCTCGTCGGATAACCCCCGACCCGACGAAGTTGTACCTGCAGCGACCCACCTGGGTTCTTAGTCGGTTAAGACATTTCCAGGAGGTCCATGGTAATTGGTGGCCCGCTGGGAGATTTTCTTCCAATCGAAATGCAGGTCTAATAAACACCTTTCTGGAAAAACTACGAGTGATATTCATGATAGCGCAATATAAGACATAATAATGCAATAAGATACTTAAATTAAATTAGAACAACACTAGCTCCTTGCCTATAACAGTTGCACAAATATTCTTGACATTCGCGAACCAATCTGCACTTTTGATTGAAAATCGATCGTCGCGTAGGTATTAACATTGAACCAATGCTGGCTGGCCTGTCATTGAAATTAATTCATGTAACGTTGTAATACTTTTCATTCTGTCACGGAGCATTTTTGTTAGTCTAGTTTTTATTTAAGTAGCCATGCGACATTCAATCAGAATTCTCATTTAATATTATAACTATAAAATAACTTTGACAATATTTAACACGACTAACTATTTACAGTGGTACTAAATTAAATAACTAACTTACTGACTATACAAATAAATACATAAAAAAAAGTACACTTAGGTGTCAAAGTACTGTAAGTCCCCTCTTTAAGGACTGGATTGAGAGGCGCCACGGCGTCCTCACCTTCCACCTGATGCATGTCCTCACCTTCCGCCTGATGCATGTCCTCACCGAATATGGTTGTTTTGGGAGGTTCCTGTTCCGGATAAGGCGGGAGGAAACACTCCGATGTTACTATTGTGTGGATCGCACGGTGGACCATACGATGGAGGTCTGCCAGGTTTGGGCGGAGCACCGCCGTGTCCTCGCGGAGGCGATCGGTGGTGGCGATCTCTCGCTTCCGGCCCTGGTCCAGGCCATGGTATGGAGCGAGAGGGCATGGGAAGCCGTCACCTCTTTCTGCGAAGTGGTAATGCTCGCAAAGGAAGAGGTGGAGCGCGTGAGGGACCGGCAATCGTTACGCCACCACTCCCCTAGTCGCCGCAGGAGACGCCCTGGGCATCGGGAATCCCAAGCCCATTCCCGGCCACCGTAGGCGCGGGCTTGCAGACGGCGAGCAAGGGGTAGCTCGCCGTCCGATAAGGACCAGGCCCGGGTCGACGGCGCGTTGTGTTCCACACACTAATTGACAGGGTGCGCTAGGGCCGAGGCCTGCCAGGGTCACAGATTGTTCGAAAGAGTTACCGTGGCCCCTGGCACAGGCAACCGAAGGAACACGGGTGGGTTTTAGTCAGTAAAAGTCTGACACGCCCTCCCGCTCCGCCCAGAGCGGGAGAAGTTATTTCATGATTTAAAACCGAAAAAAAAGGCGTCGAAGTACTCGTCGACATTGTTGTCATACGGAAACGTGCCCAGAAGACTGGCAGCATTGCCACGTTGAATGCGCATGCGCAGGGCGCCTGTAATGTTAAAGCCGGCACTGGTTGCGGCTTGCCCTGCTATATTGCATTGTGTGGTGGTATGTAATAAATTTCTAAATAGGGAAAGACAATTATGACGGAGATTATGAAATTCTTTCATGTCTTTCTAAATGACACACACATTGCCTAATCGGCTAATTTGTTATAGAGGTACTTAATAACATTGAGTAATTAGGTAACAGCAGGTAAGTAGATACCTATAGCTAATTAGTTACATTAATACGCTTGGAAATCATCACATAACCATATAGAACATGCGATTTTATTGCAAAATAAAACCATGTTTGGTTTATCATTAGGTAACTAGGTAGGTAGGTATTTACCCACGCCATATTAGGTACCTTAAACAAATGCTAATGTTTCATACTACTGAAAACATAGAGTGCAAGTTTCAAGTGTCTGAAATTTGTCTGGTACCTACTAGACAGATTTCAGACACTGTCTCGTCATCATCTTCGACAAAGTATAGGTTTAAGTACTACCCAGTGCGAGTCAGTCTGACTCGCACTTGACTGGTTTTTTTCGCATGCGAAGGATTCCATGGGTACCGCAAAGAATAAACCCTGAAAAAAAACACGTTTCTTGTATGGAGAACCATTTAATTTTTAACTAAATTTTATTTTTATTATTAGTTGTTATAGCACCACTTTCAACTGTTTACATATTACGGTTCATGAGATACAGACCGCTGTCAGACGGACAAACGGTCGGACAGCGGAGGGTTCATTGGCACCCTTTGGTTGCCTAGGAGGAGGATGAGGAGGAGGAGGAGGCGGAGGAGAAGGAGTAGGAAACCTAAAAGTATAAAAAAACTAAATATTCATTTATTACGGTTTACCTACTGCGCAGAAAGATAGATACCTAATTGTTGTTGTAACATATAAACATTACAGTACCTACAATCAAGTGCATAAATTCAAATCAATCATAAATACATGTAAATAAATAAAATTGAAGTGTCTGTTTGTAATGTCAAAATAACAACTTTTTATGCATACGAAAGTATATGGTATTTAGAATAAAATAGCAATTTTTATACATGTTGTCTGGCTGTCTTTCTATCCGTCTGTTTGTTCCGGCCAATCTCCGAAACGTCTGGACTGATTTTGATGGGACTTTCACTGGCAGATAGCTGTTGTTATAAGGAGTAAAATAATGTACTTTTTGTACCGGTAGCGCGCTCCCCTGAAATAATCTTTGACATCTCCGAGGGCGAAGCCGCGAGCAGCAGCTAGTTCATTATAAACTAGGTGTTTGTTCCCGGTGTCGTTTATTTAGATTTTCATACAAATACTCTTACATTCTGGTCAAAATGTACGGCTTGGCCGTTTAGCGGCCGTCGCACAGACACTCCTATGGAAATATGGTAAGAAATTAGGTCACTGGAATCAGAATCAGAACTTTATTTGCTATGAATGTAGGTATACAGTTATAAGATGTTGTACATAAATTAATCAGATCAGCTACAATCTACCTTACGGCGTGCAAATTATGACATAAAAAAATAATTTATATAAACAAAACATTGGTGCCGATTCTCTTGTACACCGAACTAAACTAACTAAACTATCACTAAAATTCCTTACTTTTGGCTATGAGAATCTTAAAGCTATTCTGCAATAAAATATCTCTAAATTTAAAAATCATTTTGACGCAACTAAAATTTAATTTGACAATCGCGACTCCACATGGTACTTGTTTGCACTACCACGTGAATTTTTTTAGAGCCGGAGGCGCGCATGGGTGTCAGCCTCGGCGTGTTTTATATGGAACTTTTCACTTTTTGTATGGAAAATATTTAAAAAAATATACCTACATGTAGTTACATAGGTTTAAGGGCTCCATAAAGGGGGTCGAAATTTTCATTATTTTTGCGATAGGACACACCGTTATCGAATTATAAGCAACAAAAAAAATATAGTACCGTTTTTGCCCCTGAAGTCGAGGTGTTGTGGTGAATCTTAGTTCATGACAACTAATTTTAGTCCACACCTATTTAATCGCGATTAAAAATAGCCAGATTTAGTTAAGACAACCAAAATTTTAGGTGAAAAACGTCAAATTCAGAATAGCAAAATTGCCATTTTCACTAAACTAATAAATCAGTACCATCTTAGTGGTGTCAAACTAAAATATAGTTAAGTTGTGTCACTTTAGTCTATTTCAGAATGAGAAATTGTCTTTTGACAGAAATAAACTAAATACACTAAAAACTAGTTTAGAGAATTTTGTGAAAAGAGAATCGGCACTAATGTCAACAAAACAAAACAGGAATTAAGTCAGGTACATACGTCTTTCATGGTCAAATCTGCAATTAATTAGAACAATCATAATCTGGATAAATTCTTAATAATAATAATTCTAATAATAAGTCTAAAATACTGTCAATATGAAAATTCTTATAATATGGTCAATAAAATAAAGAATTAAAGATGTCAGGATTAATTAGGTAACTACAAAGTTTTATTATTTAGAAATTCACAAATGGAATAATAAAATTTATCAATTAATAAGACGGGTAATTTCTTTTTAAACAGCGGAATGGACTCGTTTTTTATTCCATCGGGTATTTTGTTGAAGATAATCTTTAATGTTTTGTGTCATGTCTGGTCTTTAATGTTGTGTCATGTCTGGTCTTTAATGTTGTGTCATGTCTGGTCTTTAATGTTGTGTCATGTCTGGTCTTTAATGTTGTGTCATGTCTGGTCTTTAATGTTGTGTCATGTCTGGTCTTTAATGTTGTGTCATGTCTGGTCTTTAATGTTGTGTCATGTCTGGTCTTTAATGTTGTGTCATGTCTGGTCTTTAATGTTGTGTCATGCAATAGTACAATGGAACGGCCAAGCCATACATTTTGACCAAGATGTAAGGTTTGTAGAGTTAGGCCTTGTAGAGTTAGGGGCGTGGCTCTACATTAGTTCTGATAAATGTTTAACAGTGAAAGCGTTATGTAAGTCTTGAAAACATTTCATGTAAAGTAATTACATGAAATGTTTTTGGTGGGATTTCATAACACATAAACATAACATCACGCCCGTATTCCCCGAAGGGTTAGGCAGACCCTATGTGTACCTATAGCACACCCACATTTCGCCAGTTATGTTTAAGTCCCATGCAATAGGGGGCGAGCCTATTGCCATCAACCGGGCACAAATCCAGACTCCGGGCTGCTACCGAGAAATTCCAGATGGAAAAACCCAATGACACTTTGCCCGACCCGGGAATCGAACCCAAGACCTCATGCTCAGCAGTAGCGCTTGCGACCACTAGACCAACGAGGCAGTCACGTGTCGGGGATTTCATACGCTTTTTTTAATTCGTAAAAGATCGTCCTTGGTGCGCAGGGTGATAGCCAGTTCCAACAGCGTCCTGGCCCTGGAGTCTCGACAAATATAACGACAAAAATCGGTCGTTAAGTCTATGCGATGTCAAATTTCTTTAATAGATTTTCAACTTTATTTCCAAATCATAATTTGGAAATAAAGTTCAAAATCTATTAAAGGAATTTGACAACGATACAACTTAGCGACCGATTTTTGTCGCTGTCTAATGTCGAGACTGCAGGGGCTGGGAGTTATTGCTGACAGGCTGGACTGCAGTATTGTAAGTCGTTGCTCCAGTATCTCAGCTGGAATGCTGAAGCAGTAATTATTTTGTTGTGTGTGGTTGTGTGTTGTAGCATGCTAATTTAGAATGATAAGGGCAGGCGAATGATAATTACAATGCTTGTAAAAGGCTGCTATGTCATAAGTACTAACATAACATAACACCAACATTGTAACACTTAGTTCGCAATAAACGTTTTGACTTTGACTTTGAATTCTATCACTAACATATTTGTAAGTTTATTTTATTGTTACTAACATTCTATGAGTCTCATGGTTACTCTCAATAAAGAATTTATTATCATTGTTTTTACTTTTTGTAATGTGCTCTATTTATTTTTATTCTAGCGGTGGTATTGTACCTACTGACAATACAGAGACATGTAAAAATCATAACCCTTACTTCAAGCATAGTCGGGTAAAAATGGTGTTGCACCCAAGCAGCTACTTTCTTGATAGCCAACGATAAAGTGTTTATTTTTTGTTCTTTATGTACATGCTAATCTAGCTTTCATAACAAATGGAAGTAGGTATACCGATTATCCGTAAGAAACACAGATTTGCACCTCCCTGTTTCGAGGGATGGAGGGTGAAATCTACAGTTTTTTTTGTTGTTGTATGTGTGCAAATGCTAGCTTGCATACAAAATTTGAGCTTTATAAGAGTTAGCGCTTATAAACCTCTAGAGTACTTGCCTAGAGGTTTTATTTTATATACAGAGTTGGAGGGTGAAAGTTACAGATTTCTAAAAAAAAAAATTGTTTGTGTGCAAATTTTAGCCTACATAGGCAAATTATACGTTTCTAATACTTCGGGAAGTGCCCTAGACGTTCTGATGAGCGAGTGAGTGAGTCAGTCAGTGACGAAATCAAAATCCAAAGTATGAACCTTAGTGTGTTTTATAATTCTGCCAACTTAATTTTATCCTGAGAATTTGACGTCACTAGCATTATCCAGGCCGAAGCTATGAGTCAAAGTCAAAGTCAAAGTCAAATCATTTATTTCAAATAGGCACATAAAAGGCACTTTTGAACGTCAAAATTTACAAAAATATAGAATTGATTCTAGTTGCCCCTTCCAAAAGGTAGTTTCGTATGGAGAAGAATGGGCAAGAAACTCCACCGTTACTCTTTTAAAAATGTTTTACATTATTATGCATACATTAATTATATAATTATAAGTATGTGAAGACGATGCAATAAGAATAAAATTACTATATCGCAATAGGTAAAAATAATGAAATATAACGCAATGACAGGTAAATTAATTATGAGATAGATACATCGTGCTCACATACTTAAAAATATTGAAAAATAAATGATTTTTCCAAAATTTCACGAGTAATAATTTAGTGTGTGAGTTAAAGTAGTTACATAATGTAAAAATCAATGTCATAAAAATTATACAATTAAATTAGCAACTAGTTTGATTTTGTCTAGACTCTAGATTGTCATAGGGAGCAGGACCAGCATGTTTCCAAGCATTCTTATTTAAGATATACTCCTCTAATTTGTAATATGCTTGTTTACAAAGTGTACTTTTAATATGAGTTTTAAAGTTTCTTTCATTTAATTGCAATATAACACAACGTATTTTGTTGTTGAGCGTACGAAAATACGACGAAACGCTACGAGAAAGGTTAGGTAGACCCTGCTTTTTGTTTTCGGCTCGTTTTGGCCGTGCCCCCAGATCACAAGAACAAACTTGTCATTGTAGTTGAAAAACATGTTCTCCCATGCATTCCAACTGCAATTGTAAATTTGTTCGCCCATTATTTGAAAATTAAGTGCTTTTATGACAGTGAGTACCATGATTTATGAGTATTGGCACTTTTTTCAATATGTTTTAAGTGTCACGAAAAATTATTTGTAACTTTAGAACCTTACTGTATAAAATGCACTACCAAAAAATTACCCTGTATTAAAATAACTTGCCTTTTTAATGACGATTAAAACGAGGTGTAACACGTGAAAAAAACAATCTAAGAAAAAAAACAAACAAAATTACTGATTAAAAAAAAACACAAATTATTTTTTCATAGCAAGGTCTTGAGTAAAGCAGAGGATAGTAAAAAACATCTATTAGAATTCATATTTATTTATTTATTAATAACACAACAAATCTAGTTACAATAATTGTTCGAAATTCCTTCCTCTAGCGACAATGCATATACGATATCGTCTAATAAAGTTACTTCGCAACCTACGAAATGCGTTTCTGTTGTGTTTAACGTTTTCTTTCGTTATCTTGATTTTATTTCTTAATTATTGCACTGTCTGGTTCTCTTTTTCGTAAACCATCTCTTATAAGTATCCGTACAAAAATAAGTCAATCGGATTATGATCCGGAGATCTCGGTCTCACTCCGGGACCGATTGCTGTCAATTGCGGTGCTCTCAAAGTTGTTCGAGAATACGTTTACCTCGGGCAAACTCTGCAGTTTGGTAAGAACAACTCTGAGAAGGAGGCTAACAGAAGAATTCGGCTGGGCTGGGCATGGGGAACTTCGTCGAGTCTTCTCGTCGCGTACTCCGCGGAGCCTAAAGACTAAAGTCTTCAATCAGTGCTTCCTGCCTGTTATGACCTACTGAGCCGAAACGTGGACACTCACAATACGGCTGGTCTATAAATTCAAGGTCGCTCAGCGAGCTATGGAACGAGCTCTGCTTGGAGTCTCTCTGAGGGATAGAATCCGGAATGAGGTGATCCGCCAGAGAACCAAAGTTCGCAGCACATCTAAACCACGTTCAAGAGCTGTCGTTTTTATTATTCCACAGAAAATATTGACACTGACAGCTCCTAAGTTGTTCACATACACACACACAGTTCTTAGCTTTTCTTTGGACCATTAGTATTAGTAAGTTCAAAATTCTGGGCTAGATTGGTGTACTAGGCAGGTTGTACCTACCTACTAGCGTAATACATTTTCTTCAGTAAGTTATGCCAAGTAGAAACCTTCACAGTGTGCAGTTTCCAAACAGTAATTATGGTGTGTAAGTAAGTACCTACGCTTCGTTACGCTTGTTACACCAATTATTTGTTTATAATGATAGCTACTTCCATGTACTTAACAGTAAAGTGCTTATTGGCTACTGAATTAGTTTTATTTTAGTGGAAATAAGAAGATCTTCAGACAATCGGTACCTACCCACCTACTACAACTCCACTCGTCTCTTTTCACTAGGTACCTACCTATTACGAGTACATACACAGATTAGGTACGTACCAACGTCATTAGGCTGGTTCCACTTCCAACACCGATTTACTGAATCAGTGGGATAAAGGTAGACTTTCCGCGCAGGTCCAAACTGGAAATACTGAAAAACCTACGGGAGCATTTTTATGATCTATGAAGAAACGAATTTGCTGCCCAATGCTGCCATCTGTTGTTTTAGTTAAAAGTTCTAATAGTTCATCTGTGCACGTGGTTCAAAGTCAAAGACAGCTGCTACGTTCAAATTTGTACACACAGATGGCGCTGAAAATCAAAACCAAGTTGCTAGTTATTTTTATATAGATGTCGCTCAAGTACCACTTAGATTCTCATTTAGTTTACTGACTATTTCTATTTAACAAATGATAAATTATATTCTAAATATCATATTACAGAAATGTTTTATATTATGTATTTTAAAACATTAACTGGCACAATCAAGTTGTTTTAAAATTAAAATTATATTTGTGACCTGCCGAGAATATCAACCGACTTCTAACTTTTTTTAAACACTTCATTGACTCTGTAAAGAAATCATTATGCCTAGATTGAAACTCGAATTATAAATCAGCTGTTATTAAAATTAAATTCAAAGAAATAATAATTATTTCATTTGCTGTTTTATCGTAGACTACTGGAGCTGATGACGCCATCCATATAATTCAACAAACGGTGTGAAGGTTGTTCGCCATCGCTTACGTCTTACGTCGTCGTTGGCAGTGAACGGAACGAAGTGTCGTCGTATAGATCGCTCGCTGGCTGTCTGGCTGAAAATAGTGAACCAAAGTATGAGTTTTCGAAATATGTTCGAATAAAAAGTGTGTAGTGAGTGACTGTCATCCAGCAAGATGGTTGATGACGTGAAAGATATTACCGAAACCGCTGAAAGTAAAGGTATATGTGCAATTATAGTTGAAATGTGGCGTTCTAGTGTTAAAATGTGATTGAAAAATTGTCTAACCCTAAACCGTGTCGTGGCCCCACGTAGTGGGCTCGTGTACCGCTTTCGAGAATGTCCGAAGTGTGATACTATCCTCACAATCGTGTGTTTTGTTTTTTACCTATATTTGGACGTCTTTTTCACGTCGTGGTATGTTCTATTATTAGAAAAACGCTCGCCAGACGGTAATAGTTGGCCGAGAATGTCTCCAAAAACGTTAGGCCTCCGCAATGTCACAGTGCCGTACATAACTTGGTTTTTGTTATGTTAGCATTATTTTTTACCGTTATTTGGGCGTTTTATTTTACTTTCAGGAGGTTTGTTCATGAGGAATTCCTCGTATATGACGTAAATGTAATGATACGTTGGTTGTATGATGTGTAATTTGAGTCATACTATATGATTAGTAACGCGGACGTTTTACTGTATAATACACATTTTACGCGTACATTGCGGCAAACTTTCTACAAGTTTATCGTATCACACCTGTATCTGTACATAATAAGTCTGAATTGTATTGGAAATGAACATTTTCATCATAACAAGTTCCAGGGAAATGGTTCGTAATATATCTTTGATAGAACTGATAAAAGATAAAGTTTTTGCAGGTATTACGGAGTAAGTACGTAAATACTGATAATGTTATACTTGTTGGATAAGAGAGGAATAAAACTGACCATTTAGCATGATAATCAAAAGGGTAATTTATTAATATTTGTTGATGCAGATAATGTGACAAAGTCATTCAAAATACTGTATTGACATTCACTTGGTATACATGTGACTTATTCCACTGTCAGGGTCATCTACTGAGTGCATCACCATACAAAATTGAATGCTAGAAAATGGTGCAGGGAACTAACAAAGTCTATGCTGCCAGTAATATATCAAGTGAAGTCATAGATTTCATAAATTGTTCTAGAGACTGTTTGTTGTTAGTATTTATTCTTAAAGCCTTGACACTAAACCTGACCTGATGGGTTTTTCTTAGACACATAAATATGAAGACTTCATGTGTTTAACAAAAAAATATTCAATGATTTGAAATAAACTTGTAAGATATTATCTGGACTCAAGCAATCTTGAAACTGAAGTTTTGGGGTTCTATTTGACAATTCCAAGTCATGCATGTGTGTTGAACTGTTAATAATAATTCTTACCATCATCATTGACAGCTCTATTCTACCCCCCGCCTGAGTATTGGACTCCTTTTGTTTGTGCGATGCTTCTCTGGTCTGTATTTGTCTCATCCTTGCCCAACATGGAGTCCAAACCATTTAGGATAAGTTGTATACAAATTTTGTTCCAATAATTTTACAGATGACATGACAATCATTTGAAAATTCAGATTTTTCCTGCAATTCTTTTCCTTGTGTCTGTTAAATAAATTTTATCACACATAACATAACATAACATCACGCCTGTATTCCCCGAAGGGTTAGGCAGAGGTGTACCTATAGCACACCCACATTTCGCCAGTTATTGTTAACTAAAGTTGTTAAAGTTTGGAGTGTGAATGTGGATGCTATAAGAGTAGAGGAAACCCAAAAAGACGATGGATAGACTGTGTGAAAAATTATGCGGCTAGAAAGGGAGTGGCTACCGAGATGACGACTAATAGACAACTATGGAATAAAAAGACTAGTTGCGTCAATCCAAATAAATGAAATTTTAAGAATTAGGTATCTCCACTTCTATATTGCTTGAACAATCAATAGCCCAAGGTTAACACCTAATATAATAATCACAATCCGCCTCCATAGATTTTTCTCATTAAAATACATAGTGTAGGAGTAAGTGCCATATATCCAAATGAGTATTTCACTCAATGATTTGTCATTTGAAATGCTGAATAAATATTCAAAGTATTCACACTGTATTGTTAAGTCTGAATGCAAATTAGTAGGAATACTGATAGTTACTTAGTTTATTGAAAAGATCTTGTGGGTGTTGTTTCATTATTTTGTAACACGCAAAGTCGCTTGATTATTTTAAGGTATTTGATTTGATTCTTGCTATTAGATACTATAATACTAAATTTATTAAACTCAAATTACAGGTAAGCAAACATAAACTAAGATTTAATATATTTAAAGTCACTCATTGAATACTGATTGATAATATTCAGCAGAACAGATATGTCTATTGTTTACCATCAGTTAGTCCAGGGCCTAGGATTGAGTTAATTCAATATTCCGACAAAAATCCCGCTGTTGCAGTTACTCTTTCCTCTATGTACAAGCAAAGGGAAATTAAAAACATTTTATTCACATTTCCCATAACTATTAAAGATAAACATTAATTTGTGTCATAGATTGACTTGTTGCCCATGAATAATATTTACTGCTATCATTAATCTTTCTGTGAAGCATGGTGATGTTGCTGTTTTTTTGTTTTTGTTATAGTTGTTGCTGCAGTAATATTGCATATACTGGAGCTACAACTGACCATAGCAAACATATTTTTCTAATTGCAGTAATTATAGCGACTAACAAAAGGTATTTACAAGGCAGATGTGAGTGGAAACGCCGGGATGGGGACCTAGGAAGACATATAGTGACCTTACTGGTGATATTCTTAAGAAAGGTCAGGTGCGTAGTACTCACAACCGGCGTGCGTGTATGACCAGATGTATGAACGTAAACGAGGTAAAAGGAGTATGTAAGGATCGTAGCAGGTGGCGTTCCGTAGTTTCTGCCTACCACCATGGGAAGGGGTGAGTTTATGTATGTAGGTATAGAAAAATATTATGTAAGTTGTTGCTCACAGGTTTTGTATGTTTTTTTTAAATGAAGTATTTTGTGTTGTGTTATTTGGTTGATTACTGAGCATTGGTGGCCCCGCAGAACGGTCGCGACTTCAGAGTTGTTCTTATGTAGGACGTGGGTTCGAACCCAGGCAGGCTTTTTATTTTGTGTAAATTATTTTATCACTGCTCTCAAACCGGTAAAGGAAAACATCGTGAAAAACCTGTCTTAGAACCAAAAATTCGAAGATGCTGCGTGGTTGATTACGGCCATGTCTCTTACAGAGGGGAGGCGTGTATCCAAGCAGTGGGAATATTAAAGACTGATTTGTTTATGCTATTTGGGTAGCACTATTTTTTTCAGTATTTAATATTCCTTACTTTTATCATATGTACTTTGTAGACAATTAATAATATTCACCATGGAAAATACAGTGCTAACCAATTTTCCTACATTTTAACATTCAGGAAACACCTTAGGAAACCAAGCAATATCTATAAGAAACTATTGACATCATAAATACATAATTAATGCATGAATCACCAGACATTACAGTGGTGTGGTAGCACACCTTATTTAGATAGGCCAATGACCTTTATGTCTGGAGCGATAGAGGTTATTTTACCTTGTATCCAAAGTACAAGAATGCAGTATTTACTGAAACACAGATATTTGCATAAAACAAGTTGGAAAGGGATTGTTTCTATATTATCTGGTTGATCCATCTAAGTAATGGCTGTTTTGTATAATTTAATCTATTTTTCGGTTGAACGAAAGATTGTATCTAGGATTAAAGTAATTTAAACTTAACCAATAGTTAGTTGTTGATACAATTTAAATGAATAACTTGATAGTTTGTGCGTTAATTGAACAATAAACCTGTAATTGTAATGACAATACCACCTTTCTATAATCATTTAATTAAGGTTGTTAGTAATTGTATTTTATGTCTTTGACACAGAAATCTAGTTAATTAATTGGTTTGTTTATTGAAAACATAAAGGCAAAAAAAACTGGAAACCCTATTAATTACCATCTATTTATCTAGCCCATATTGTCCGACTGCAAAAACATCCCTTTTCTTTCCATTTCCTCACACTGCTATTCTTTGCTAATTCAGGCCACTCATTTCTGTAAGAGTGCTGCTCATCTCTCCATCTTCGCCTTCGTCCTGCAGATTGTTGCCATATTATTAATTTATTATGAACAAAAACAATATAAAATTCACATTGAATTCAGTAATACCGTTTCCATATCAATAAAGACAGTGTATTTAACTCCAATCATTTACTTATCATTGTTTTTAATAAACAAGAACCTTAATTAAAATGCAGTAAGATGACATCATCAATCAACAACACAGTTCAATAATATCATTGATTGAAACATTTTTTACTCAATGCCATTGCAGTCAAATCTGGCCAAGGTCCAAAGCAATATGAACTTAAACATTACTGATCCAGAATATATTTTCGACAAATATGAATAGTGAAAATATTCAAGACTACTAGATAAAGTTTCCATCAAAAATCTGCAAGTAAAAATTGTCTATAGTACGTCGTAATAGGAATGTAGAGTAGGCGCTTTCGAATGCAGCATAAACTATTGAAGTCATCGCCCAACGCCATTTGGTAATTATTCTAAATTAATAACTTATAAATATTATATCACTTTCTACGGTCGCGGCCATTGGTGGGCGGCGAATAGGCCACTTGACCAACTTGGCGAGGTCAGAAAAGTTTTAATTTTGTGTAAGAAATTCAAGTAAAATGGCATTTGGGTTTTTCTGGCGCATTGCCAAGGTCCATTTTGTTTAAAGACTAGTGGTTCACTCATTCGTAAGACCTTGACCTCGAGAAATCAATATCTTTGATTTTGGGCTCTGGACCCCTAACTAGTAGAGTGTCGACTTCGCAAATCCGGAAGTGACGGGTAGAGTGCTACTTTGCGTTTGAATATATTGGTGCACCATGTCCCACCGGCAGCAAAGGTTTGTATAGAGGTGTCAAGTATGTGACGCCAATCCGTAATTCCATAGACATATTCACAGACCGCTTTGCTTTAAAGAAGCTCCTTGATCCGCCTTCCATTAGTGTCGAAGATCCTAGATTCCTCTGACCTCAACTCATGCAACGTTCTTGAATCTTCATCTTAACAGCCATTAAACTCCTAAAGTAATGCTTATCCCCAAAAAAATTATGAGCCGTTACGGAACGCCTGGCAGATGTGAAACATACCATCGTATAACGTGGCGACGCGTCGCCACGCCAACAATCGGTTTTACCCGCGGCTATAGATGTTTCACATCAATAATAAAGAATGCTTGCTACAGCTGCATTCCACCAGCCGTTGATTAGATGTAGGCGTAGTTTAGTAACGGTTAAGCAACACTTGTCGAGGTCAGCAGATAGATGGATCTCGTATCAAAGGGCGTGCTTGATTCGATTGCGTGATTGTTGTGTAGATTATTATGCTTAACTAAAGCAAGAACGGTAGTTTGAAGTAACCGGCCTTTCTACAAAAAAAAGCAATGTTGAACACACTTTAAACATAGAGCTCACTCTAACCACAGTTTTTGCGTTTAGAAGCTGTTTACAATAGAATGGTTTTTAAATGTTTAAAGTCGAATTTCATCAATGAAACTACCGACTTCCAAAAAAAACTCTACAAATTGAAAAATAACTTTAATTTCGGAAGTCGGTGTCTTTGTTTTGGTTGTATTTTCGTTTTTTGCCACCGATTGCCGAATTTAAAGTTATTTTTCACAATTTTTTTGGAAGTTTGTGTTTTTTTTTTTGTAAAAGTGTTTATTTTTCACTTTTTTTGTTGTGGTATCTACCCCAAACAAAGTTGCAGTGATAGGAAGTTATTACAACATCATCAACATACACTTTGAAGTGGCAAAAAATATGTATTATTGAAGCTGACTCAAAAACCACTCATCAGAACTTGACCAAATTGATATGGGACCAATCTGGAAGTATATCCTTTCAAATACAAAAAATATTTTCCAAATCCGTTTATAAATAACTGAGTTCTGTCGTAACAAACTTTTTTTTTCACTGGATTGAGAACCTCCTCCTTTTTGGAGGCAGGTTAAAAACTGAATGCGATCACGCGATAAGCAGCATCTAAACCTTCAAGAGCTGTTAGTGTCAATGTTCCACAACAGAGATGACACTATTAGGTCTTGAACGCGGTTTAGATGTGCTGATCTCGTTTAGTTTAATTTGTGAAATTCGTCCTTAGTATGGAAAGTTAGACACGGTTATATCGCGAGTTTTAACCAAGCCACTGTTTTCTAAACAAGCGTTGAAGCTGTGGTGATCGCCTAGTGAACGAAAACATGTCTTGACGTTAATGCAGTTGATACGAATAAAATATATTTCGCTTGACTTTGATGACATCATACATACAGGGGCAGTCCCACCTGTAATAACTTTCATTGATTTAATTATTATAATACATTCTGTAATACCCACACGCTAGCAGCCCTAACCTTCTGCATTATTGATCCGTAAAAGCTAGACAGAAAGTGGTTGCCGTTAAACCAAAACTTAAAAAAAAACGGACCTTCCTGTGACTATTAACGTCATTTTATTCAGCATTAGCTACTGCCTCATTCTGTTAACAATTCTTGCTTTGAAAAACTCTCAAAGATGCCTAGACATACAAGATGATATCCTCAAACCTGCAACACTGTCAAAAACTGGCCTTCCAGGTTCCAGCGACTGACTCCTAACTTTGTATCAGCTAAAACTCTTGTTTCTCCAGATAAAACCTCTCTAAAAACTTCCCAGACAGACAGTCGTCAATGTAAACTCTTTTCGACGCAAGTTTGCCCTACACGATTTCACACACGTTGGTTAGGGCACTCCAATCTTCAGGTCAGATAAGCAATCTATATTTGCCATTACGTATTATATTGTCTGTGTATAACCAAAAATACTTAGTACACTTACGCAAGTGCATTCCTTTCATCTTGCTTATCAGTTCTATTTAGATTATGTTTGATAAACATGGTAACATTATACCTATTGATTTGATATCTGATATGAGAACTATGCTGGGAAGCAATATCTGTAGAATGTTTTGTTATTGTTAGTTCCTTCCCAATAAATTTAAACGGAATTATTATGTTTCAGAAAGAGCAAAGCTACTAGGATCCCTCTGTTTATATCAAAAGTAATTGATTAATTAATCTTTTTTTTCTAAGCGTACCGATGGCAATAAGCTCATAATATGTTTGGTCCAAAATTCAGCTACGCGAACTCCGCTCACTGAAGCTGTCATAAGGTTCTCAGTGGCAGGGCATGCGGCGCAAGATTAGAGATGGTTAATGAATTCTACGCTTCACTTAAATGAAGAAAGGCTTTTTGCTAAATCTAAAGCCATTTTGGGCAAGCAATGTGAACCACACAAGTGAAAAATGGTTGGGAAAAGTTTTAATTGCAAAACAATGAATGATGAATCTCAGATTTCCATGCGCCAAGTGCGTGTCAAGTTTAAAAACTGCAACGTAAATTATAGAGATAGGTTAGGTCCATCGTTTATTTGCATCATTGTATCTGTAACATATTTGCTTCATTTGACTTTCACAATACTATATGCGCAGTTAGACGAACGACGCATGGCTTATTTCTAGTACACTTGGAAATATTTCAAAAACTGCAAATCATGCCCTACGTTTTTGAAGTCGTGCAGTCCTGTTCAACTAATTTGCATATCTGCTCAATATTGGGCATTTTCCAAGTGACTAGGCCGGTGATGTGCACGGTTTTGTATTTACATCGATAATAGTATTACGTCATAGGCGATACCTGATGATTCTATCGACATCTATTCGCCAGAATTCCAAATCTAGTCTTAAAGTTCCCTTACCGTTATCGTTGACAGTTTTAGAATACCGACCGACAGACAATATTAACGAATCACTTTCATCTGATTCCTCATCACGCATTGTTTCATCTACTTTGCACATTTTTTTCTTAACAAAATCACCACTTTTACTTACCGTAACGATCATATACGATCTAGCCACGTTTCCGGCATTATAAATTCTTGTGTTATTGTCAATTGTCTTCCGCTCAACGAGTATGTAATCACTGAGCAATGTCGCCTTCAACTTGACTAGTAATGAATGTGGAAATACGTTTTATTTTCCTCTCAATCTTGCGTTTCCTAATATCTTTGTGTCTTAGTGCTTACCTACCTACTTGATACTTATTGAGTTTTAACTTGTTCAGTATTTCTAGTACTAAGATTTCTTTAAACTTAATAAGTCGCTTTCCAATATTATGAACGCTTCATCGGCTCCGTAATTAGGCTTATGGCTGACAGAAATAACTTTGAAGACTAAAATATCGCCAATATTTACTTAGATATATTTTTTATAACATGAAAATATCAAAGGCCGTTCTATTTTCGGCATTAAAGGCATTGATCGATTCCAAGTCTTGTGATTTCTTTAAAATGCGTTTGACTACCACGTGCGAAATTTTGAAAACCAACAAAATGCTGTCGTCTACATTATTAATGAAATTATTAATAAGTGGTGTAGGGATTATTGCTACTGATCTGTTAATGGCTAATTGATGAAAGCTTTGATCAATATCTGTTTTCATATTCTCTGTATAATAACGTTTAGCTTTGTAGAAACCCTTTCTAAATTAGTATTAATGAGTCTTCTTTGGTTGTAATATTATGTATTGTTGTCTGCCACAAATAGACGATACTGACAGCTAAGAAACTTACGGTAACCGTTTATTTATGTGTCTATTTATCAACCATCACCGACCAATATTGAAATTCCAGTATCACGGGTCCTACGACCTTTCTAATCACACACTGAACTTTATTCTCTAACAATCTAGCATTATTATCAGCTACAGATGTGATGTCAGCCGAGATCGGCTCATTATGACTAAGTCCATCACGGATTCCATAAATACGCCCACTCAACAACGCCATATTAATCTTGTAATCTAGAAAAACATCTGCCATGTCTTTGTTGGGATTTAGATAGGAATTTTGTTTTTGTTTAAAGTTCAAGTGATGAGAATTTAAGATTAAATCACGTAAAGTTTTAAGTGTTTATAATCAAATATGTTATGTATTTTAGTTAATTGAAACTTTTCCGCCGCTCGTTGTTTTAAATTTAAAATAGTCACGCCTGCAACCAATTCGGTGTTTGCGCATATTTTGTTTAGAAATTCGAGACCAATTATATCTGTCAATTAACAAGCAATAACTCAAGTTTCAAGTAGTTTGATACGATACGTTGACCTCAGTTGGTTTGGACTCGACCAATTCGTTGATTAGTCCCATTCAATCGTCTTTTAGAGTGGTATTGAGTATCTAATTTGTCGCCAAGAGCAATATCTTTACACTTTTTTATGAACATTTCCAATCTAGATATTACCACAGCCGCCTGTGGACAAAAACTAGCCATTATATTATTGTTAGTCAGTAAAAGTGGATCGAATGGAGTGCTCTAGAGAAACCTTGGTGTTCTCGTGTTTTTATATAATATTACCCGTTGCTTTAGCATTACGATCAAGCACCACGCATACGGAACTATTATTGGACTGTTCGTGATGTTTGACAAAGATTATTTTTTGGAAATCAATATTATATTCGCGTGAGATAGTTTTTTTAAAGGACTTCGAGTGTTTTCTTCTTGTTGAGATTACATTTGATTAATTGCAGAAATAGTCTGCTATTTGCGAATTTGCTAAAAGCTTCATGGATTTTTATTTGAAGCTTTGAACCAATCGATTAATCAAGGGCTTCATTGCTATAAAAATGAAAACGAAACGGAATTTATTACATGATTTAATCAGATCATCGAAGTAGCACGTTCCTAGAATTCATTACCGAGCATTCAGTCGATGTGATGTTAGTTATTTCGGCAGTAGGTATATTATATAACGGCTTCAAGTTTCCAATAGCAGAAGCTGTTCTAATATCTGCCCAGATTCCGATTGCGGCACCGACCGAGCTAGCAAGTGCTAGACCACTGCATTCCTTTCGAATGACGTCGCACTATTTACTAACTCTATTGATCCTGCATTCAATTGATTCAAACACTCATTCACTATATTATTGATTACTTTACATTTGTTTGCGTGACGTGTACGTACTAGTACGCATTTTGAATTAATTGGGTCAAGTCAACGCGTAAGGGTTTGGTATGTGTTACGTTTGATATGTCAGTGGGGCAACGAATTGATTATGTAATTTGTGTAGTCGATAAATATGGGTGCAATAACCTGGCTTGAATTTGGGGCAGACAATTGGGGTACTACCTGCCTTAGAAATGCAACAGTTGTCTTGAAAACTAAATTGGTAATTGAAGCAATGTAGGGCAAGTGTTCAGGTCCCATCCTATGCAGTCCTTTCATACACGTGGCTCCTTTACTAAGATTCTTTGCACGGCTGCAATCCTTTTGATACGAACTCTGTTGCCATCTAGTTCATACGAGAATAAACTTCCATTCAGAAGAGCATTGTAAGAAAACCTGTGTAAGGAGTCCTGTTTTTCCATTTCCTGCACGGTGTATTATACCGTGCAGGAAATATATAATAAACAAGGTGAGCCTATAGTTCATATTATGACGTATATGCTCACCTTGTTTTATCTAAGTCTTGATTTCCTTCTTCTTGAAGATTTGCTTTGGTCGTCCTTTGTTGTTTTTTTCAATGTCGACCTAAGTACTTTCCTCCATTTTCATCCCTATTTTGAAATATTCCAAAGTAACCGTCCTCGTAGTTTGCAAATATCTCAATTAAAGTTAAGCACTTCGCACTCACGTCACTGGCTGAGGAGATTTCGATGTACGACCAATTTTTCCAGCTAAGTAAAATGTTTTTGTGACTTTTATATTCCTTCAATGTTCTGATACTCATTTTCTCCCGTTTAAAAATCTTCTATTCAGTTTTTCAACATCAAGTAAAACTTCCTAGGACCTTTTATTAGCTGTCATCGCCTATATATTGTTATTTATATCGCCATTCGTTTCCCGTCTCTCCCCATCACAAAAGACGGCATCGGAATTATTTCGTTTAAGTGAGCCATTTCTTTCCTGCTCAGACTCATTCAATTCTTTCAACTTAATGCCCGAGTATTTTTAATTAAGTGGCATAACTTGATTTAGGTCGTAAATCGACGAAAACGTCTTAAAAGAATGTCAAGGGAACTCCTAATAATAGAAATGCCGTATTACGAGTTGTAGTTGTATTAATGCTAATAAAATCACATTCATTTCTCATAGAACCTTCTTGTAGTCTATTTTTGCACATTCATGCTGTAGTCGGTCTGACTGAATCATAACTAATGCAAATGGCGCCACCGTATCTTGTCCTGTTCTTTGATACCTACATTTCTATTTTCAATTATCACTTTACAAGTTAATTTATCGTCAGAACTTGTTCGCCTTGTCGCAATGATATACAATAGAAAATATAGCAAAAATCCTCTTGACAGGACATGCACAATGAACATTCTTGCTAATTATTATATTAAATTTTTAGAGTCCAGCTTCGCACTGGACGGAAATGATAGATCTTCCGAAGTTTAGTTTGAAAGCCACAAAAGTGTCCTTAAACCCAGATGTTGGGCTTCTTCAAAGTATCGTTGGGATATAAACCTATGTAAACTGCCTTAAACAATTCTACAACAGATGTAAATGGTCAGTAACTTATAAATTTCACATAATAATCCGATGACCCACTGTTCCGCAATCCGTAAAGAGGAATAGAATTAATCCTAACGCTGAAGTCCCACGCAAATGTGAGTTAAATTAAGGAAACTGGTAATTGAATTATCTGGGCTATCAGTCTAGCTAGTTGTTTACCACTAGAACTATCATTAGAAGCCTAATGTCCTCACAGCTGTCGGTCATCTTTGGCCTTTAAATTCATTTAGGTCAATATTTCCACCTCAAAGGTCTTCTTAAAGATCTTAAGGAGTTCTTAGCACTTTTCCAAGTTCGATTTTCATTTTGTCATCTGTTGGTGAATCGTCCCGTGGTTTGTCATTAATTACAATGCGGAAACCTTCTCCAATAGCCCTCTATTGATTATAGATTGTACAAAAATACGCCCTAAATGGATCCTAGTTCTTCTTGATACTTGTTCTAGCTTTAAGATGTTCTGTTTTAAACTTGCACTCGCACAAATTGTATAACATATTGTACTGTTTCATTGTATGTCGTGTCGACAGCTCCTAAACGGCCTTTCTCGCCTCAATCGTCTAGACATGCTTACGTGCGTTAGCATGCTGCTCATATAGCTAGCTGATTGTATCTTAAACTCTCGATGGATGCGCTCAAGAGATATCACCCACTTAACGCCCGACACTTGAACAACATTACGTTAACCCGATCTGTCAGTTGACGGCTTATATTATTTTATGAGCATTCGATCGCTTGAGGTGACGTGACTTTAATCAGGTAGCTTCATTTAACGGGTTATGTTTCTTGGTAGAATCTTTACAGCTACTTGATCTAACTGCTACAAGAAGTCTTTGCCATCAAATCTTCCAACTCCGTTCTCTTCGTAATAACATAGCACAGTTACTTAATTGAATCTTACCTTCCGAAAACAATTGCGCTCTTCATATTCATAATGTTATAAACTATAATCAAATGTAAGAAACTTTCTCTATCATGCTCAGCACGAATAAGCGCGTATTACACACTTAACGGCCTATAAGCGCGATCTTTAGAAGCGGACTGCATCGAATTGAGTCCTCACTCATATTTGGAGAAAGGGACGATTAGGCGGATAGATTTTATTGTTATGACTGTAAATTTGTCGGTTTATGGTCCTAATGGACTTCTTTGTATATGCCACTAGAATAATAAAAACGAAAGTTCGGAATTCAAACTCAAACTCAAAGCATTTATTTCAAATAAACCAATCACAGGCACTTTTGAATTGTCCAGGGGTCGGTCAGTCAGAAAGATGAAGCTAGTTGCCCATTCCAAAGCGTAGTAGGTACCTATGGAGAAGAACGGGCAAGAAACTCCATGGATTAGAATTAGAATTTATTTATTTGTAAGAATATAGTTTTACATAGTATGGTGTTAAATCAAAATATGGTTACAAAATATTGGTTACATCGTTCATGTTGAAATTATGCATGTGAGAACGATGCAGAACGTTAAAAGCGTCCGTAATAGAAAGACAAAAACAATTCAAATATTAAATTAAATTAAAATAAGCCGTGGCAGCTAAGAAATTACCAGTCCCCACTGACGGCGCCCGTTCACGTACATGACGCATGGATCAGCACCATTCAGCTCAACCATTTTGAAGGGAACTTAATGATTCAACACACACGCCGCCACCAACGAGACATTAGAGTGAGCGTGACATACTCTCAGCCGCCAGTGCACATTCAAGGCAATGAAAGAAAAACCTAGTAAATGGTAGCTTTATAGTAGGTACATAGTACTCACACATGTGCTATGCAATTATTTTAATTTATACAATGCAAAGATAGTTTTTACAATCTTCAGCAGCTCCAACAGTAGTTTCAAATGCTAATCAATTAGTTTATAATGCGCCCTTATGGAGCAAGACCAGCGAGCTTCTTCGATAGATTTTAAATACCTAATGCAATCATCTGGGTCTTACCATATTTGAAGGAGAAGCTATCAAATGAATCCGTTACTACTTGAATAATGCCAACAAGTCCTACGTAGCAAATGCCAGCAAAAAATACTATTAGGATTAGGATTGATTTTCGTTCCAAGTAACTTCAAAATGGCAACTTGTAGGTAGCTAAGCCATTTCTTGGCTAGATAAAGGCTTTCAAGTTAACATAAGCTGGCCTAAACTCTACCATATTTGCGATACCGTATTGATCGAGTCTGTGAAGGTTTATTACCATTCTTGAATATTCCATAACCGATCATAAAATCTATTTGCGTAGGTTCATAAGAGTCTGTAAATGGTCTGGAAGCTTCTGAAAAACAAACACAAACTTCTGTGTTATTAGATGCCACGGCATAATTAATTTAATACTTTGTTCATAAATAAATTATGTAGCGTTTCTCAGCCAGATTGAGAGGACTAAGATCTGAAGGAGCTTAGGGCCAAGTTTTTAACGAGATTCGTTTAAATATTTATACAAACAACAAGTTCTCAAGTTTGCAAGACTTTCCCGACCAAAATCTTTTTGTAGGTACTAAGACTGAATTTTACGGTTCAGATACTGTGAAAGAACGCACTAAGTCACTAAGGAGTATTTATTCAGTTGTAACAAAATACAGGACCATTATTTACTTTAAGCAAAAGTTCCGCTGTATTGGGTTTCCTATTGGTTTTGTCGTTTAAGACTTTCGGTATGTCTTAAACGACAAAATATCAAATGTAACTTACGCTAGTTGTCGTTACTTTGTTCTACCTTTTAAGTTCATGTATCGAAAATATATTTTACACTAAACCATCTGGACATGAGCCATTTTTGTATAGCCTGTGACGAAGCGAATTAAGAAGTAGATACCAGCAAGATTTCGAAGACCTGTTTGTGTTGATTGAGTTGAAAGACTATGTCTTGAGAATGTTTATCTCGAATCCAAATTGATCCCGGAACCCTTTCTTTGCAGAAAAAGATTGATAAACAATTCACTACTTTCAACCCGAAAATCTAACGTCCAATTTTCATTCAACAGCGTCGCAAGAAGCCCTAGACCGAGCACGACTAGCCCGTGAGAGGCGCGAGGCAGAACAGAGGAAACGTCTGGACGAGCTACGCGCACACGCCGCCGCGGCGCAAGCGCAACGAGAGAAGAGGGACGAAGATAGGCGCCGAAGACAGGCGGAACAACGCGCTAAGGATGATGACAGGCGGGTACAGGTAAGAAATAGAAACTTACACACCAAGGCCGAGATTATTATACAATATTAGCACGTACAGGTACAACGCTACAAGGATCTTTCGGCCCTTGGCAAAAATCGGAACTAACGCAGCCTTCTTATTTTTCCATAAAATTTCTGTGACAACTTCACAAATGTTTATCAACAACGCCCGCCTGTCAATGAGGCGCCAAAATATCCTAGTAGCACTACTTTGGCTAAATTCCCGTCTCTTTCTTGTAGTTTGATAGTGCGACAGTGACACAAAATACATGCTAAGTAACGTTTATTAATGTCGGCCCAATACTCTTTAAAGTGAAAATACTACTAATACACATCAATACATCACTACTCTTTACGACTTAACTATCCCCACTTAACAGGTAATAAGCAGGTTTCATTTAACAGTAATCAAATTATAGACATACACACCATTACCAATTTACTTTGTCTCTGTATGTGGAGTGGTATCTTAAACGAATTAATTAATGGTGATGACGATTCTGTCCAGGAAGCTATATCTATCTTCGAAATAGTCCTCTTACTCATTGAATTTTTTTGGCATTACGTTCCGTTACGACTTATCATAAGCCTTCGGCGATGCGCTCAGGTAGCCCGCGAAATTCAAAAATAAGTTTTTTGTAATTTGCAGGTCACTGTCAGGTTGTATGTTGAATAAAAGTTGATTTGCGGCCGTAACAAATATGGCTTTATATTATTATAATCATTAGAATCCGCAATACAAATCCTTAAGTTAGAATTGGCCTCAAATGTCATGAACATGAAATAGGCATTCAACAGGGTAATATGAACTGTATTGAATGAGATGTATTGATGATTTTTATGATTATAATTCTATAAATAAATATTTGATACGGCCGCGAATTATATTTAGATCAACATAAAACCTGATACTGACCTGCAATATGCAAAAAACATAAAAGAACATTTGAATTTCGCGGGCTACCTTGGCGCATCTCCCTTAAACTTTCATAGCTTCCCTTCCTCTAACAATTAATTTGTAGATTGAGATTTTATTGATTCGAAATCGAACTGTAATACGTAACTGAAGAGAACATTGCAAAGATAATATTGTTTAGTTTTTCGAAAGAAAACATACCCGAGTTGCAAAATGTGATTCATATAATGTAATGAAACATCAATTATTATATAACAATCAACAACATATTGTTGTTTAGTGCGCCAAGTTGTAGGTGCTATTAATATAATTATTAGTCGGTAACTATTTTTATTCATGTCCTATAAATAATATTATGCAGAATACAAGAACCTTCTACCCCTAGTCCTTTAAATCAATCTGCTTAGCAGCGGACAAGATGCTGCTGAATACCAGTATTTTACATGGAGCAGTCGCTCGCGCAGTCGCCTATCTGACCTCCACAACCCAGTTACTGGGTAACACGATATCCGTTGGTAAGACTGTTTGTCAGACTTTCGGTCATATTAATAGCCGTAACGCCTGTCAAAGATCTACGAATGACAGCCAGGACCAAAGGCTTAACGTGTTTTCCGGGACACGGAAGGGACTCGATATGTAATGGATGGTTACCCATCCATAAACTGATCGCGGCAAGCGTAGCTTAACCTTCGATCGATCCCTAGTCCTTTAAATACAAGACATAATTTGTTAATGGATTTCTAACGGTTTAAGAGACAAATAATCCAAAAGACATTGTAGGCGTCTAAATCTGTCTGATAAATGACGACGGGCACGCCCTTTGAATAGCATCATTTAGAAGGGTCTCATAAATTACTCATTCGCGTTATCTTGGAAAACCTTTCCTTCACGATAAACTTGGATATGGAACTTAAGCCCTATTAAGAGGGAAGACCAAAGACACGATGAATGATGATTGTGAATGTGACATGGCTAGAATTGGGGTGGATATTGAGATCACAGCTTATGGACAAATGTTTGGAGGAAGAAGAGATTCGCTAACCCCAAAGAAATTGGTAGGTATCAGGGCCAGAGGATTATGATAAACCTCACTACACCTACTTAATCCCGCAGCAATCTTAGCTGGCACTATTCCGAAGAAATGAGACAGAAATGATGACAGCACTGTTTTGATAACACTCAATAACATCAGCTTTCAAGACCACTTAGCCACTTAAACCGAAGTGTAAAGCGAAACTCTTGACGCGAAATATTTTCACTAATACATATATTTTACCATTTTTACAAATCATGTCTTGTTCAAGTCGGTAATTGAACACGGGCTCCTACTTTCACTGTACGAGCAAAATAATGGTTACGGTAACATACGACGGTGAAAATTAGAAATTAACTTAGAAAACAAAAACGTTGTTGTCTTTATAAATGTTATAGTTTGTAATGTGCTGTTATGCTGATGAGGGATTAGAATCAGACGCAGCGGTGCGGAAAAGAAGAAATATCTTATTTGATCATGTTTGCTTTGTCTGTGTTCTGCAGTAGCAGAACACGGAGAAGTCAAAACAAAATTATAAATTTCATCTTCCTAAACCATCGGTGGACCGATGACTTTGTGAAGGCCGCAGGAATCCGCTGGATGCGGGAAGTACAGAACAGGTCGAAGTGGCGGTGCTTGGGGGAGGCCTATGTCCAGCAGTGGACGTCTTTCGGCTGAAATGATGATTATGATGTCCTAAACAAAGTCCCATGCCAAGTAACAATAATGCCCAAAAACGTTTGACATTGCAAGAGTCCATTGTAGACAACGAATGTTGGTCATCAATACGCAGACAAATTGCCGTAGCTACAAATTAGCTGACCTCTCAATTCTCAAGTGTCAATCAGAAAGTATATATACTTAAGTACTAATCTCTGGCAGGCTATTACTATAACTGATTGAAATTATTACTTTACCGGTTAATATAGAAAGAAAAGAAGAAAGAAAATACATTTATTTACCACAGACAAGGTACACAACACAACAAATACAAGTTAAAAACATATATAAAAAAGTGTAAAGTGCTTTGTGAGAAAATAGCAGGAAAGTGTGCCTCGCGGCTGCGTTAAATACACCCTATACTACAGTTATTTAAGGAAAATAACAAGGTGTTTGCTAATTATATTATTTACATTATGGTTTTCGGATGTGCTATTCTTGTTCACATTAAATATGGTTCATTTATCCATTATGAGTTCAAGGTTCATACAATAGACAGTTTCGTATGAAGCGTATGCGTTCGTATATTTAGTTTTATGTATTACAATACCTTGTTAATTTCTGGGTGAACGGATTTCTGTAAGTAATCTTTAAGGATCAAAAGATCTGGGGTTTCTCTCGTCGAGAAAACAGTTCAAGGGCGCAATTTCACTGAAAGGCATTTGATGTAGGGTTTACCGCAGTCGATAAAATTCTTGGAATGACTACGAATGTCTCGATTTCACACTCAAATCGCGTGAACTGGAAGTATCTTTGCAAACGGGATCTTAAGTAATTTTAAACAAATGAAATTCTGGCTCGTTTCCTTAATAATCCTCTTAAAGACTGCTGTACTTAGTAAACTGATGGTTCCACATTCTAATATTCATCCTTATTGCTTGAAAACCAGATGTCGTTTCACTACTTAAGAGTAGCCGTTATCTTGCCCCAGCAGCTTGATTTCAGGTTTTCAACTTTCGCCTTTATGTAAACACAAATGCAACTAATCTCTTCCGAATCTCATTTCTCCAAACAACGTTTTGGCAAAATGCTTAGTCATAAAAAGCATTGCAAACAAAAGGGGAACTTTCACAACGCTGCAACAACATTTCAGCTTAGTTTCTTAGTGCCTAACGTAACTGCCAACAATCGCATCTGGTTTTTATATTTGTTCTTTTAGAGGTCATTCTGTATTTTCAGTGACCTTGTGTTCTGCCTCACTCAATGTATTTTCTTGAGAAGGCTTTTAAGGGCCGCCGTTTTTTCCTTACTTTTACCTGTCGAATATAAACAAGATTTAGTAGACAAGGGTTAAGCTGTACGTTTATCTCGGATAGGAGATTTTCTTTTGTGGAGTTACTGGAATTGAAACTCATTGTGCTAGACTTATGGTTGGAGAAAAATCACATAAAAAATTATAAAGATATACGACAAAAACTATGTTGGTGGGATAGGATGGATACTGATGGCATTGATGGCAATAAGCAAGTGGTTTGCCAACAGCAAACTGCCATAGCAGTTGATTAATACTATGTCGCATCTCCCGGTCGGTTTCCTCCTTTTCGAAAAAGGACTGGTGTCAAACCACCTCCTCCATTCACAGTACGTACGGTAGGCTGCGTGGTAACAAAGCCAGTATAAACTGGCCTCTCATTCTATTAGACCTCCGTATCATACATATCAACTCGGAAAGGGATCGTCGCAGTATCGCCTTTCGTCTCGCTGTCAAACAAGCGTCAATCTAACATAAGCACGTAACCAAAGCGGATCAGCAGCTCCGATACGTCGACTAGGCTACAGCTAGGCGAAGCCGCGCTTACGGCTCGCCGACCGAATGACAGCACGTGTGGCAGGAGTAGCGTGCTGCAGGCAGGCCGCGGGAGGTGTGAGAGGGGCAAGGGTGGACGAAGAGGCGTAAGGTCACCCGACCTTACGCCTCTTCGTCCACCCTTGATTATGATGTCCTAAACAAAGTCCCATGCCAAGTAACAATAATGCCCAAAAACGTTTGACATTGCAAGAGTCCATTATAGACAACGAATGTTGGTAATCAATACGCAGACAAATTGCCGTAGCTACAAATTAGCTGACCTCTAAATTCTCAAGTGTCAATCAGAAAGTATATATACTTAAGTACTAATCTCTGGCAGGCTAGTACTATAACTGATTGAAATTATTACTTTACCGGTTAATATAGAAAGAAAAGAAGAAAGAAAATACATTTATTTACCACAGACAAGGTACACAACACAACAAATACAAGTTAAAAACATATATAAAAAAGTGTAAAGCGCTTTGTGAGAAAATAGCAGGAAAGTGTGCCTCGCGGCTGCGCTAAATACACCCTATACTACAGTTATTTAAGGAAAATAACAAGGTGTTTGCTAATTATATTATTTACATTATGGTTTTCGGATGTGCTATTCTTGTTCACATTAAACATGGTTCATTTATCCATTATGAGTTCAAGGTTCATACAATAGACGGTTTCGTATGAAGCGTATGCGTTCGTGTATTTAGTTTTATGTATTACATTGCCTTGTTAATTTCTGGGTGAACGGATTTCTGTAAGTAATCTCTAAGGATCAAAAGATCTGGGGTTTCTCTCGTCGAGAAAACAGTTCAAGGGCGCAATTTCACTGAAAGGCATTTGATGTAGGGTTTACCGCAGTCGATAAAATTCTTGGAATGACTACGAATGTCTCAATTTCACACTCAAATCGCGAGAACTGGAAGTATCTTTGCAAATGGGATCTTAAGTAATTTTAAACAAATGAAATTCTGGCTCGTTTCCTTAATAATCCTCTTAAAGACTGCTGTACTTAGTAAGCTGATGGTTCCACATTCTAATATTCATCCTTATTGCTTGAAAACCAGATGTCGTTTCACTACTTAAGAGTAGCCGTTATCTTGCCCCAGCAGCTTGATTTCAGGTTTTCACCTTTCGCCTTTATGTAAACACAAATGCAACTAATCTCTTCCGAATCTCATTTCTCCAAACAACGTTTTGGCAAAATGCTTAGTCATAAAAAGCATTGCAAACAAAAGGGGAACTTTCACAACGCTGCAACAACATTTCAGCTTAGTTTCTTAGTGCCTAACGTAACTGCCAACAATCGCATCTGGTTTTTATATTTGTTCTTTTAGAGGTCATTCTGTATTTTCAGTGACCTTGTGTTCTGCCTCACTCAATGTATTTTCTTGAGAAGGCTTTTAAGGGCCGCCGTTTTTTCCTTACTTTTACCTGTCGAATATAAACAAGATTTAGTAGACAAGGGTTAAGCTGTACGTTTATCTCGGATAGGAGATTTTCTTTTGTGGAGTTACTGGAATTGAAACTCATTGTGCTAGACTTATGGTTGGAGAAAAATCACATAAAAAATTATAAAGATATACGACAAAAACTATGTTGGTGGGATAGGATGGATACTGATGGCATTGATGGCAATAAGCAAGTGGTTTGCCAACAGCAAACTGCCATAGCAGTTGATTAATACTATGTCGCATCTCCCGGTCGGTTTCCTCCTTTTCGAAAAAGGACTGGTGTCAAACCACCTCCTCCATTCACAGTACGTACGGTAGGCTGCGTGGTAACAAAGCCAGTATAAACTGGCCTCTCATTCTATTAGACCTCCGTATCATACATATCAACTCGGAAAGGGATCGTCGCAGTATCGCCTTTCGTCTCGCTGTCAAACAAGCGTCAATCTAACATAAGCACGTAACCAAAGCGGATCAGCAGCTCCGATACGTCGACTAGGCTACAGCTAGGCGAAGCCGCGCTTACGGCTCGCCGACCGAATGACAGCACGTGTGGCAGGAGTAGCGTGCTGCAGGCAGGCCGCGGGAGGTGTGAGAGGGGCAAGGGTGGACGAAGAGGCGTAAGGTCGGGTACGGAGAGACGTAAGCGCGGGAACGACGAGCCGTAAGCGCGGGAACTGCAAGTTGACCACGCACCGCACCGCGGTTCGTGAGCTTGTCCCTAGGCGAGGCGATTACGTTACGATTCCGATTAGTGTGCGTTGCAGTAGAGATACAAATAATACCGAATGGCTCGAGTTGATACGGTGACGATCCCTTTCTGATTTGATATGTGTTTGTGTCTTTAAGTCAGTTCAATGTCTAAGTGTCACCACCGACGTATGGCCTATTGTATATGGCTGAAGTATGTTACGTACCTACCCACTGATTTTCTACGGAGCAAATACCGTTTGACCTCGTATGGCGGACATAAATTGTTCCTAAGCTGGCATAAATGTAGCATTTATGTGAAAGATGTTGAAAGATATTGCTGGAATAATCCCAAAAGAAATCTAGGCATCTGTCTTCAATAGGCGAATATTTTCTCTTTTTAGCGAAATTTTCAATAGGCGAATATTTTCTCTTTTTAGCAAATATTTTCCTTGAATATAAAATATATGGATATGTTTTTGTTATTATTGTAATGAGCTCCATTCAAAGAGTCAGATTTCTCCATCGATTTAATTTGACCTTATAAAGTCTTTGGTGAGCTTTCACGTAACGTGTAGCGTTGTCCACTGACCACATGCGTGAATAAAGCCCATCCATGTTTGCCGCTGAATTGGGTATTATTAGCTTGTAAAATCCACAATTATCACAGATTGAACGAAACCAATGACTTGAACGAAGAAGTAGTAACCAGCACCTAATTGCGTAACACAATTTAACTCACAATCCGAGTGTTTTGAAAGAAACTCGTTATCCATTGCTTCATAGGTTTGAAAAATTCGTCTGCTTCACAGCGTAAATAACGCTATGAACGTGGCTGAGCTGTCAAATTGAAAGGTATTGCGATCGATTGCCATTGTATCTGTGTTGCGCAATTACGCCAGAGATTTGGACATGACTTGAAAAACGTCGGTATCTATATTGTTATGTAGATAGTTCTTCAGGTAGTTAGGTTCAACTTCCCGGAATCCCTCAATCTTTTGTCATAGCAAATTGGCTTATTCTTGGCACAATGCAGTGTGCACTAAATATTAAGCCCTCGTTAACCTCTTCCGCTAGACTGCTGTTAAGAGCAGGTTAACCACAATAGTTCAATAGTTCTAATTGAAACAATCTTTCGAAGCCCTTGTTGTTGGGCTTTTTTCGTTTTATAGTAAAGCAGTGACGTAAGCAGAGAGTTAGGAAACACTCAATGAGAGCATTGCTATTTAAATGCTGTCTCGTGCTACAGGAGATGTTCTGAGACCTGAATTGAACTCTTGCCGGAATGTTGAATCAGATCTTTTTGTTAGAAAATACTTGTTATTTCATGACCTTGCTCAAGAATCCGATAGAAAAAATAAAAAGTAGAACTAATATTGTCTATGCCTTTAAGCTTGTCCAGCGAAAATAGCTATGACTTGTTGTTTTTAACATAAATCCATTCTATCCTTTGTAGGAGTTTCTGATATTAAATCCATCTTATACTCCAAGTAATGTGGCGTGCTCAGAAGACGCTAAGCAATATAATTGTCGCTTTAATACCTTAATTAATAGCAACTTTTCCCACAAGACCCTAGCTTTCTCTAGCGAGAGTAAAACATATTCTCAGATCATCAATCTTAAAGCCTACTCCAAATATGGCCATTCATACAATCTCCTCTTCACATATTAACACAAGTTCTGTAATATCGATTGCGGTTAGTCTGTGCAATCAATAAGGGTGATAACGGACTGAACAATTAGCCTGCCGTCAATAAACCGCCGTGCTTCTGACATTGTCCAATTTGCTAGAAATGTCGGGCGTCGGCTGTCGAATTGATTAAACCTGATGACCAAGGTTCATAGGATTCCGTTCTCAGTTGTTAAAGGAAGAATATGATATGAGCAAGCCAATGTAATGTAGACATGCCATTCCTTGTTGGAGAAGCGAATTAAGTGGAGTTAGATTTCAAGCCTCAAATGGCCTTCAGAAGTCAGTCGACAACTTGACGTACGGTGAGTGACGTACCGTTGCATTGAATGAGATTATGAGACGGACAGGTTGCAGCCGTGGCATTAGTAAACGCGTCAGACTGCCTAGTGAGTAAGGTGCCTTAGATCTTTATTACGTGCTGCAATTAGCATACTTCTAACCGCCGGTGCGGCTTGATTAGAGACTTTTACCTACCTCTAGGGCTTGAGTGGTCATTTATGAGCTGCTTTGAAGTCTACATTAGGTACATTTTAAACAAGTTAGCATAATAAAGGCATTCGTGGAATTCTCTCTAGATTTCTTAAAGCTGATATTTTTACATGCACAAATATTTAGTCTGGGAAGAAATATTCAAATCAAATAGAATACTCTCGTAGCTGTAATTAGAGTGTCTTTCTACTATGCGATACTAAGTTGTGTCAAGAATACGCAAGGTCTTAGGACCAACTCCTATATGCTGTTTGGTATCCCTAGTGACGTCATTCACAAGGAAGATAGTAAAGATTCAATTAATGAGGCACCACACGGAGGCCCGGGTATAATTCATGTAGTTTGCGTTGCTCGTGCCAGTTGCGTAGGCCGGTCCTCGTAAATCCTATAGGAATAGAGAAGTTGGAAAGGCAAAACAAGCGTCTATTCATCTTTGGTTCAATATGAGTATGTGTACGAAGAGATGACTTTAATATTGCTTTTGCACAATCTCTTCAAATTCGTGAGCTCCGCATCAACAACGCTGAATGGATTAACTTACATCTACGTCATCTTTACATAACTCGTCCTTGCTTAGATGACGTCACGCATTCCCACGCACGCCGCTTATTGTTTTAACATGAGCAACAGAATATCGATTATTAACAGATAACCGATTATGATTTTATCGTTTATTTAACGATCGTATAGATTATTGTATATAGAAGGATTGCAGGATTTTTTCCAATAATGCGCATGTTTTGCTGTCGAATTTTGTGGTAAATTATTCGTGGAATTCCAAGGCTCTTTTTATTTGACCTGTCTGAATTATTGATATTTTAAAAAACCTGTCCGTGAGTTCAGGTCTATTATTAAAGCAATCCAGCTTAAGTTATTCAATAACAAGATATTTGTTTACTAATTTTAATGATATGCAGTAGTCACTTCTGTTGCTTTTGCATACGGAACACGTTTCTGGCTTACTGCCAAAGCCCGCTCTTCCGAAAGGAACAAGTGAAGCTTTGAACTATGTTCGATTCTATCAGTCTGTAGCATTAACTATTCAGTAACATGTACAGGTTAAATGTCACCCGTAATCCTTAACCGTGTGGTTTTTACATGAACTTTCCGAAAATTAATGTCATATGATTTATACAGTGTTTCAGTAAGGTTATTGTTTACAACCAAGCTAGCGATTTTAGCATCTCTACCAATTTCCAATAATTTTCTTTCGCTTCTGTCAATCAATAGCATGTTCACTACAGTTTTGTTACGTCATGTACAGCTTGATCTTCAGTTATTTCTACATCTTCTTTAAGCCATCTACACCTCATTTCGGTCTCCGTGGCGGATTCATTCGTCTTACCGTCTTTACTCACTTTGCTAGTGTCAAAAGGTGCGTTAATACTAATACGATTAAGTTCTTCAATAGATTATCCGCTTTCCGCTAACATAACTCAATCCATCAAAGCTGTCTCGTTACAATTTCACATACATCCATTTAATTGGTAGAAAACGTAATGGTTAGTGTATGGTGTTGTCTTATCAAACAGTCGTATCGCATGTTTATCGACCGTGTTATTCTGATATGTATCTGCAACTGCCAACTGTGCATTCGAAGTATTATACTCGGCATTTCCGTACGGATTTTTAGTTTTTCTTGCTAGCTTTGTAGCCAAAATTTCGCATGACAAATTAAATTAGTTACCTGCAGCACATAAAAGTGAGACAGAAGCGTTTATTCCAGCAAAAACCTGAAAATAACCATAAACATCAACGTTTAGTTATTCCTTTTTTAACTAAACTTACATTAGTTTCAACGACAAGATGTGCGCTGCTGAGCATGGGCATGGGCCTTCCCCATTAATCGTTGCAGTTAATGATCCCTGGGGCACAACGCTATAATCACCACGGTTGGCGGAATTCAGTAAACGTGACATCCGAAACTTCGATAATATGACTGTATTTTTAACTGTTCTTCTAGCAGTAGTAGGTCTGCAAACTGTTTAGCGTTCCTTGTAATCAATCGGGATCTTAGTTATTGAATATTTTTTCATCAGAAAAGCGAAATACATGTCTATTTTTTCCTGAGTTATTTCGTTTATATCTTTATTGTAACGTTGACATACACTATGGTCTATAAGCTACCTTTCCTGACTAACTAATTATCTATCGCGATTCTACCAGATTCCTATCAGAAATTGGTCCAGTCAGGTTTTTCTACAATGACACGAATTAAATTTTACCGGTCAGGTTGGTAACAGTAGACGTCATACCTCACAAAATCACGTTTTCCCACTAAATTGGCCATATCGTATTTATCTGAACACGTTTATCTGAGCACACAATAGTAAATCAGATGACCAGGTCAGCGTTACATAAGTGTTCTATTGTCAATGAGGTCATGCGCCAACTCGTGCGAGTTACGAGTCGAGTACTATGCGTGTGCGCATGTGTCGTTGTTTTGTTGATGGGATCTGTTTCTGGTATTGTTTTTAATGGTGTTTTATGTATTAGGTTAGTTTTGTTCAGCTTGTTGATGAAGGTTAATAAAAATACTATGACATTACGTGTTTATAATTTTTTAAGCTCCAGCAAAATAGCACCTAATATGACAGGTAACCATTTTTTTTTGTTACCATTTTTTTAAGGACCAAGTTATATCATAAAGTTGTGATAAATTGTATTACATATGCATATCATCATGACAGCATTATGAAAACAATTACTAAAGACCCAGATAACGGACTTCGCAGTAATAAATCAAATCTAAAATTACTTTACACCCTACTTCAATTTAACTCTACAAATGTTTTCCTTTTAAGAGCGTTATTTATGTTCCCCATCCATTACATTGAGTAATATAATTTGTTTAAACTACCGTAAGTGGGTTTTAACAGGAACGCAATCAAGTGACACAATTCGTGAAGTAATTGTCACTTACATTTTATTACTAGTAAAAGATTCATGACCACTAGTACATAAATATGGACCAACGACCTTAAGAAGGTGGTTGGGACAGACTGGATGCGGAAGGCGGAGGACAGCGTATTGTGCCGCAGCCTGGGAGAGACCTATGTCCAGCAGTGGACTGCGATAGGCTGAGTTGATTGATGGATTGAAATGATTCATTGGTAATAAAAAAATATTCCTTAACCTATAGAAAAGGAACGCGGAAACTTAACTTGATATAACTGAATCCATAGATCTAGAAAACAGTGAGATTAATCTAGCATTGTCCAGCTAGAGCGGTCTCATTTAAGAAGATCTTGCCTCTATAATAAGTCGCTCTACGTGGGTAAAGTCACTTGGACTGTATAATGATATTCGATACTGTGCTCTATATGGTACCTATATCACGTTTTGTCGAATCGATACAGACTCAACAAATTCCGTGACATACTGTCTTATAATAAGTGCGTGTAAGGCCTACTGCTCTCTAAATTAACCACAGTTAAACTGGACATTATAAATAAATAATTTGACCATGATCGATTTCAATTTTGCTCAGTGAACTACCAAAGTAACTGCATTGACATCGATCCATCAAACAAACGTCAAATTATGCCTTCATTACTTTTTACGTTACATTTCGGGCATCGATCATTCTGCTTTTCGTATTACCTTCACCATTGACTGCTAAGTTAGTGACCCCGTCATAATATCGCCACTTGACCTCCTGATCTTGCAAGCAATGTTCATATTTCGACTATATAACAAGATAGATATATCGATAAAATGTTTGTAAATTCTGTCTCCTTCAACCCATTACTGTCAGACCCCACACATAGCTTTCAAATCCCATTTAACTCTAAATCTCAAAACACAACATCCAATTTACTTCGAAATACTTAAAGTCAAACATTCATAGGTAGGAGCCCTACGAAAATACACCCGGCGCGCATCAAAAATAATTTAAAATTAACTCTACGCCATGCGTCAAGGAGTAGACAAAAATAGGGAGGCCACTTCCTTCAGGACTTCTCGAATAACGGATTAGTTAGACACAGACGTGTCACTGTCTATTACGTTGTTGTTTGTGGCTAATTGCGAAAGGTCTTCCAATTTTCATGATAGGATAAACTGTCAATTTTCTGGACTCATAATCGAAACTCCATCCAACTGTATATCTAGTAATGTAAAGGTGCTCGAAAGAGGCATATTGTAATGTATTCCTGTGATAAATAAATCTTAGGGAGTTGATAATGGAATTGCCTATTTGTTATCTCGAAATCCCACCAGACACAACACTAAATTATTCTGGAATCCCCTGCCCAAACCCAAAAAAGATAGCATTACTCAATACAAAACTTTCTTCAAAACCCTACTTTTATTTTATTTACTTGATTATGTTCAATCTCTTTGCAGGTAAATCATACGACAGTAAGTACACTTGATTATTCAGTTCTGCTAGTGGACGAGTTTTGCTCTGTGGTAGCAGTGTGGCTTTAAAGTGGCGCGTCTGAGCCGCTAAGCCGGCTTTCCGATTGACTACGTCGATACAATGACGATATAAAATACCGCAGAAGCTGTAGCAATGTTTCTATTGTTGGTTTATATATAGAGAAGTTTCGCTACCGAGACTATAGTTGTAAATTTGAAGTAGGAAGTGCGATATTGTTCTGTTCTGATATTGATTCTGTGTTTATTGGCATAGCGGAGGTTGTAACTTACGAAACTGACGTGTTTTCACTGTGTTGTGGTACATTTCAATTGTGTTTGTGTAAAGTTCAATAATATTACAGTTGAATACAAAGTGAGTGAACCTAACAGACTTTAAATGAATGAATGCTAGATAGAAGACAATGGCGTGAGGTAGCATGTTTAATGCTACCTAAATGAGACAGTGAATGATTACACACCAATTGAAAAAGAAAGCTTTAAATCAAGTACAATAAGTACCAAAGATGCACTGGACTAAACAGAAAGAAGAAGACTTCAGACCCCTGGTAAGCAAAATAAGAAAACAGAAACAGTTATCTAGTCCATTAGAAATAGAAGTACTGAACAAAAGGAAAATAACAGTAAAACATTTAATAAAAACTTCAAATGCATTTCACAAGAGAAATCCGGTTCAGGAATTTGTTACTAATAGAATTGTAAAATGTGAGCTAAGACCTTGTAATGCAAATGTTTTAAAACCCACTTTGAATGCATAGCCATGGTACGGCCATCTTTGTTAGGAACGTCTTTTTGTATTAGTACAACGCAAACCTGATAAGATGAATTTAGTCCGAGATAAAAGAAAGTGATTCAAGGACGCTTGAAGAAATTCGCAAATGAATTTTATTTCGTTTTCGTACAATTTTCAGGTTGTTTTAATTAATCAGGTCATGCTTGCACTCTTTTATGAATTTAGCATGTAAGATTAGTTCTTAAACACTTAAATAAAGTCATTGTTTAACATATACATAGCTTTTGAGAAATTGACAAAACATTCTGGAGTTATTTTTCATCGGTATCGATAGCTTTAAGGTGGGCGTGGATTATTTCATCCAAAGAGGAGTGTCAACTCCACCAAAACAAGGGAAGCATTGAAACAACTACAATCATTAAGCATGCAAAACTGATGTGATTAATGAGTGTAGACAGACTATAATGAGCATGCAAGGACGGACAACCTTCTGGCCTACGGAATAAGAACAACTAAATAACTAAATAAAAAAAAGAAAACCAAGTTACACTATCACTACAATTTTGCTTTCATATTGCGGGTAGCCCGAAAGATAGTGCATGACGTTGCTTCAACATACAGAAGTAGAAAAGATTGTGTACTATCAGTTGTTTCACCGCACAAGTTCGCACGACAACCCACAGATAAAGTCAACTCAAGAAACAAGTTATTACGTTCGCCGAAATACAGTTGGCGGAGAAATTTCATATTGTATGAAAAGGCCTAACTGAGAAAACTATAATAAGTCTTAATGAAAAGGGAAATGAAATAGACAAAGATCAACACACGTCAAATTTGCTTCTGGAGAAAGTTATCCAGACATTCCACGTTTTTATAAAAAGAGTAGCCAACACTATTCGGAAAAGGCTGACGTCATTGGACGCTGCAGGGAAACGCCGCATTCTTGAAACCTAGTGTGCTTGACTCCATCCAGCCAATACTTTACCGCAGTCGTTCAACCCTTGTGGGCGTAGCCTGGTATACATATTCACGTATCGCACTACGATTCGATGTACTTACACTATAGTCTAAACGTACATCGTGCAGACGTTTTGTTGATATTACGCGCTTGCTTCCGTTTTTAGAATGTTTTGCTGTCGTCATAACTGTCTGTGTTTATTGTGCTTGGGCTTTAATTTTGTGCTTGCATTCCTGGGTGTGTGAGACAGCGAAAAAGGGTGGCACTTTCTCTTTGAGTGGGTTTTGTGAATGTTTTGTGTACTTAATAGACGTTGGATGCAGCTGAACAGTAATTTGACAGTAGTAGTATAGTAATAACTAATAATATACTTACAGCGATAGTATGAACTGTTTTTTTAGGATTTTGGACCGCCAATTTAAGGACCGCTTATTAGAACCGTCTATTTGAAGGCATATGTTTAATTCCACATTCTCATTCGGCTAAACCCGTATGGATAACACAGGTGTAATTTCGCACACCCACGTTGCGTACGTGACGGCATTACATTCCAAGTGATAAGGGACGGTCCGATAAGACAATAGATTTGACAGGCACAATCTAAATTCCGAAACATTGGAAATATTGATGGTAAAAAACTAATTACACTATCCGCCTCACTTGAGAAAATATATTATACAGTATGGCACGTAAAATCTTTAAAAAAAATGTATTTCAAAATACTTTTCTCAAGATATACTGACTCCCAATATTATGAGGGATTAAAATCGAGATCCACGTAAAAATACCAAAGGATTGTTTGTTGTGATGTTAAGCACGCATTAAACCTCGTATTCCAACTTTTGAGCAAATACGATTAATCTACTAGTTTCGTTTAAAAATCCGCGAATATAAACACAAGTAATGGCCGAAAATAGATAAAAAATCTATAGCTAACAATTAATTTCTACCACGGTAAATCTCTCGGAACTCATAAAAAGCCGAATTAAATCAACACTAACAGTTTGATCCATAAATATACCGTACAAGTTTTAATGAATTTCTTAGGCGCGAGCGCAACCAAACCGAATCTCGGAGCATTTTTCAAAGAACATCAAATAGAAGTCGGACTTCCTGCCTCTCTTCTTAATAGTAAGTGGTTCAATACTTTCGTGGAACGATATTTTATAACGATCCTTTGCCTAAAATAGTTTGCCCAAAAAAGAAACAATCGATCCGTTGGTCTAGTGATCGTTAGATTTAGGTCCAAACTCCCTTTTCAAGATAATAATAAAATGTTCGTAAACTCTCTTATACTCTAACATTTATTTAGCTCCCCTTACTCAACCCCCTCAACCCATCACATGGAATCTGATACTTTCGCAAATGTGGGTAGTACATTTTGTCCTTAGGGGGATTAAAATCGTCTTGGCAGCATTCTGCGTAAAAAGAAAATAAAAATGTCACTTGAACATGCCGTGTTTAGAAGATTTTAGTGACGAGGACTTGACACTGACATGGTTGGCAAATTGGGTCGGTGTGCTAAAATAACGTGAAGTTTACCATGTGTCTGATAATGACCTTCAAACGGTAAGATGCTAATTACCTTGATGTTTTGAAAGAGCACTGATGAGGCGTTGCTCTAATTTTGAACGATGTAATCATTAGTGATGTTACTGAAAACAAATAACGTTTGGATGGGGAAAACGAAATATCCTAAAATTGTGAAAATATGTGCTTGGTTAAAAATAGATTACCAAACATTCAATTGTGGCAAAAATATTTAATATAGCATATATTCAGAATTTTTTCGTCGCATTGTTCCATTTCTCTCACGAACATTCGTTACCCGTATTCAGTATATATTCAAAATATGTCATTAAAAGATGCCGTGAATATTTGGCATTAATAATGTTGTTTAAACGGCGCTCCTGACGTGCCAAGCGATCCGAACGAGCGATGATGCATACTTCCTGTTGTTCCGAATCTTGGAGACATCCATTCAAGAATTACTTGTATTTCGTATCTTGTTGCTGCTCGGATACAGCCTTTGTCGGGTCCTGTAACGAATAGGGCCAAGGCCAACCCATACTCTGCCATTAATCTTGGAATAATGGATTATGCTGCAGAGATGGGGGCATTCACCTGTTTGTTAATAACGTGGTAGGGTCATCTATCCATGTCCGTCGACTGTCATGCGTGGAGATTACCTGCAATATCTTACAATGCTTCTTGTCTGTAGGCGGAAGACTATTTTGAATTCTAATCTGAGTCTTAGATATGTTAATTATGTCTACATTTATTCCTTGATAGTGTGGAACTTCTCCATCCAAAATTTGAGGTCGTGTCTTTTAGACTTTCAGGCTCTATTCTTAGGATTCGCACGTCCTTCCTTTTCTTTGTTTTTATTCCTAGCTTCTAAGATCCAGTAATTCTCTCCATAATCATTTTGAATACCAATCTATCTGATCAGATTATTTTCTCGACAGTCTGTCTTGATGAATCTAAGGCGTGTTTATAATCTTATATTGTTTGCTGAGCCGCCGGTGCTGGATCAGCGATTCCGTCCGGTCAAGCTGAACGGAGATATCGGCTTACGCGCGCTATTTCCTTATCAGGCCCTTGGACGGTTTTTGTTAAATGATTCACTGAGGATTTATTCGTACCAGTTGGGATTTTGATTACGCAATTTATATTGTGCGTTAAAATGGAGAGCTATGTCTACTTATGAGATCATGGTTTATTTGAAGATGGCTGTTCAGCTGCAAGCGCTTTCTCAGACTGGATATTGTATGAAACATGGCAGCCTGGCATATGGTTTCGCCTATCAGATGACGTGCCCTATTTCAGGCCAAGTGATCACATACTTTGATGAGCAATTATATCAATATCTGCCAAATTGACGTCGCGAAGTTGTCAGTCCAGTTAATCTTGAAGTGTATGCTATACGGCTTGTACTTAGAATCAGACCGAGTACAAATTGTATTTACTCGTAAGCAAGAAAAACGAATGTCATTGTTACGCTTAGTGTTGATTATATTGATTGTTTATGAATACTTTACTCGTATTATCATGTCTGGGAATAGAAATTATAGCTAATGACTGTTAATTTTTTCACGTAAGCGGCTGACTAGAGGAAATTGGGAATGGAGTGATCTTGAATGGCAGTCTAACTACTTGGCACTATTAAGAAAGACTGGTAGTTTTAGAAGCTTACTTTCAAAGGTTCTGCAATATTACCTGCTATATTCTTGGTCCCAATAAAAGTCCATGTCATTGCCCTGATTCACTAAAGAATTTACCGTAAAATGTTGTCGTATTTTCGAAATCTCTTAATTGTCTTTGAAGTCTCCTTTAGAATGCTCTAGCAGTCTTAATTTATGTATGCAAATTGACTAAACATTAAAGCTATTGACGCGATGATTTGCGAATACCAATGAGCATCTTAGTGCTCAATATAGGTGTGTAATTGGCTACAAGCAACCTTGAACTGATTTCTATATGGATTATTTTGAAATGAGCTCTTGATATTCTTCAAAAAGTACTTGTTCGCCGAAGAAATCCCGCGACTCACTTGAAAATTTGAATCATATACGATGTATATAACCTTGATCTTCAATTTTGTTCGACCTTGGTAAACCTTGATGCCTTTGCTTATTAGTGCGCAAGGTCATGGAGCACACAGATATGTTTTAAGATTTTCCGTTTTCATGCCACATTGTAGGTGAAGACTCTTCTACTAATTAGAGTTTAGAAGCATATAGTCTTGTCAATTCTATTAATGACGAGTATGCTACAAGGACAATAGATGCAGTACGAAGTCTATATTGCACGTAATTATTTGAATTAACAGTCAATTGTTCACAATGCTACCATTGAATTTTACTGCTTTTGACACAATACTGCTCTTATTTTAGAAGTTTTGGCGCCAATATGTTTGCAATGAAGTCGCAAGTTTTGACAATTTGATCAATATGCAATCTCTTCTCATATCAATTAACTATTCAAAGTCCTTCATCCTTTCTTAACAACTCTGAAAAATTTTGAGTAAGGATTATGAATATAAAACCGAAGAGCATGTAATTTACGAAGTGCTTTCAATGAAAGCGACGCGTGGTTGCAACCTCAGTGGGGCTTATCATAATCTGCATACGTAAGTCGTAACGAATGATTCATGTGGCAAACGGTCCTACGTTGTTCGTATATGTATAGTTTCGATGAAATGTGTGAGGTGGGATCTGGACTGGATGCATTGTGTATTATTGCATTTGTATAGGCTGGAATGTTGCATCGAGCATTGCCATAATAATGTGAAGGATTGTGGAGTAAATTCAACGATAAACAAATAGTTAGCTTTTAGCGATAAGACCGCCCATTGTGTCACCCTATGTAAATTCCTACATTTATATCTGTAATTTTTATGGTGTACAAGTACATAATAAAGAGTATTCTATTCTATTCTATTCTATAGTTGAGGACTGACTGTTTACGGAGAGTTAATAATGTCTATACAGAATGGCAGGGACATCGACGTACAAACTGCGAATTCAGCACATGATCCTAGACACCCTAGTGTTGAAATTGTCCGCTGTTTCATAGAAAAGTGCAATACTTACGCGGTGAAAATGCATGGAACAATTTTTGATTTTTTTATAACTGGCGGAAATTTTAACGTAGAGTCCGGTTCAGAATAATGTAATGAATCCTTGATGTCCATTCCACCTTGTATATGTAAAGATTAAACGCTGTTCTATGGTAAGCGCAGCACTTGAGAACGGCTGGACTGATTTGTCTATTTTTATTTTTTTTTAATGTTCTTTATCTTAGTAAGAATTAGGCTTTGATGGAAAGAAAAATTGGAAATGTATTCCGGAAAATATTCAAATTCGGGAATAACTGAACGTTGTTTTTATGGGTTTTTTTTATGAATGTTTGAAATTTGGATAGGACAACGTTCTTAGGGTCAGCTAGTTATGTTATAAACACAAAGGTCAGATAGTTCTTTCAAATTGTAATTGCTTTACATTGGAGCGACGTCTTTCGCAATGATGCCTACCTTCGTCATCATTTGAACTGAAGTTACATTCCACAGGTAATACAACAGGCTGGATCGCACCAATCAAAATAAAAACTCAACTCAAAAAACTCAAAGCATTTATTTCAAATAAACCACTTACAGGCACTTTTGAATTGTCAAGAGGTCGATCAGTCAGAAAGATGAAGCTAGTTGCACATTCCAAAGCGTAGTAGGTACCTATGGAGAAGAAAAAATCGATCAATAGTATACAGTTTAAGACGCTTAGTTGGAACTAGAACATGGTTTGTAGCGACCGACCGGAGTCCAGAGGGCCTAGACAAAATAACATTCGATTAGCGATGACGCCAGTAGAAAGCCCAAAAAATGTATGGGGTTGACATAATGTACGGTGTACGTGGTTTTGAAATATGTATTTTTGATGCATTCAGTTAGTTAGTAGGCTCGCGTATTTGCACTTTGATCGCGACCTACATTTGGGAGTGCATCGTCATACGGCAGAGCCTAGATGATTCATTTTTGTACATAATTAGTGTTCAATTAGACGTGATTTGAGTCGGACAACTTGCATTTTTATCTAGATTCATATCCGTTGAGCATTCATTGACATTCCTTGCATTATCTTCATCATCATCATCTTTGACAGACTAACACATAAGCTATCGAAATGTCACGTGATCATAGGTCAACGAATATAAATTAGCTAGAGAGTGTTAACATCATTCGATTCTATAAAACGAATCTACAGCGACGAACGATTACTTGTTGACACTTTTTAACAAGTGTTATCGCTAATTTTCGATTCGTATGATGGAAACATTAGCGAAAGCGATTGCAGAAATAGAATCGCTCAGAAACGAATGTCATTTGTCTAGGCCCTCGGGACAAACTAATGTATCAGACAGACGCAATATTAATACCATTTGTAAAGAGCATTTTGGGATCTAGCAAGATTACTCGGTAGTCTTGATGAAATAGTTCCTGGTAAATAGACCATTATTTATCAAGCGGCGGACGGTCGCATGCCCAAAGAGACTAATCTTTGCAATATGTATGGCTTAAACCCGACTACAGTTGCCCAAAACTCCGGAATATTCTGGTTAAAGTAATATTGGGAAATCAGAAGACAGTTGCACTCAAAATAGCTGATACAACCATTACTTTGCAATTTCCTAATCGAATGTTTATCTCAATAAATAAATGTAATCGAAACGTTTCGTGTTGTAAAATCGATTAAACGAAATGTTAAATGCAATTTATAGGGTGTTTATCGGCCACTCCTTTTAATGAATATCTAAACTCTAGGCACTAGATTATGATTCGTACTTTTCCGAAAGATATGTTTCGGTAGGTACTAAGAGGCTCTGATTGGATCTGAAATCAATAAAACTGCTTAAAAAAATGTTACTGTCTTGTATCACTGCTGACCAAAGGTTCTATGACTTCCAGATTTTTGGTCCTGGGTGGTGTATCATTGTTTCAAATTCAAAAGTTCGTGTTCTCCAGTTCGTCCCGCCATCTTCTACGTGATGTGCAGTGACTCCTTGCTTGGTCAGGCTTCCGCTTTGAAAACGTGGGAATAAAATTTTAAGCCTATGTTCTCCTTGTTGCAGGTTGAAGAACGCAAGCGTGCGATATGGGAAGCATCAATATCGCGCCGCGAGGCGTTGCTGCAACGAGAACGCGATCGGACGGAGCGGTTGGAGCGGCAGCGCGCCGCTCGCTCCGCTCCCCGGCCAGCGTTCGCTTTCGGCTCGTCCACACCTCGACTACTAGAGCCGGTAGACTCGGCTGGATTCTTCTGGGCCGCGCGCAGGTTAGTTTTTGTCATCTGTTACTGTAACTGTTACGGGGGTCGCGCTGCAATTGACTGTTGAAGCGTGCGTGTAGCAGGACATGTTACAGGTTGCGCTAGTTAATGTACTGTTAATGATAATTGTTAACTGAAACAGTACTTATTTACTAAAATCTTTTAGCTTTGGTTTTTACATGAAGTTTGTTTTAGCTGTAAAAAAAAGTAGAACCTGTGAGTCAGCAAACTTCGTTAAGTAAAATTACTAATTCTGCAATGTTTTGATGGCCACAAAAAAAAACTAATTGATTGGTTTACCGAAACCATTAGTCTGTATTGTTTTCATAAACAATGATCTGTAACAATATTTTTTGTGTAGAATATAAATAAAGGGAAAAGATCGTTTTTATGAATTTGTAATTAATTATCTCATTTATTTGGGTAAATGTGTATTAATGAAAACAAATATGCTATAATCTTAATTTATTGTTTTAGAAGCTAATGATTTTTATTTTGGGTTATTTTAATTAGCAATACTTAAGAAATTAAAGCTTCCCAGATTTACTCGCTTTGCTTTTTTTGGGTTCCTTATGGTGTCGGTAATACCCAAATTCGACTGAACCCCGGTAAATAACTTCATGTCGTATTTTTTTTTTTAAATTTCTTTTCTTATTTGTGCACTAATTGTGTTTTATTTTTATTTTTCCTCGCTTCCAGTACCAACCCCATAGATCAGATGAACTTTTTTGAATCACTGTAAGCAGGTTTTTTTTTTCAAACATTTTTGTTGTTACTTATTTTAATTTTACTAATTTGAAATGTTGTTTTTTGTTTACTAATTTTGTTTTTAATCTTATTGGTTCCAAATTTTTACATGCAATGCAATGCTAGAAAAGTATTTAATTTGTAAATAGTAATGCTGATTTAGCAAAAAATATTTAGAGTAGCATAGTACTTATGCATGAATACAAGCATGATTTCTATTGTATGTTGTAAATATTGTCTCATAGAATGATAATTTAATCTTGACCTTAATCAAGGTATTTAATTATTTACAAAATTATTAATTTTTCCGTAGAATTACCCTATTAAGTGTAACTAGTCTACCTGCAAGAGATTAATAGGTATTGTTTTCCAGCAAATTCTATCGTGTTATTAATACCTACTACGTTATCGTTCCTACACAAACTTTATTTCTGTGGATGTCCAATATGTGTTTTTTGTAAGCAATTAACACGCATATGAGTCTGACTAAATACTAAATACGTTTAGCGCTAAACGATTTTTAAACACCATTCTGTCTCTGTCATCTTCAAACATTTGACAGAAACAAAATTATGTTTTAAACACGTTTAGCGCTAAACGTCTAGTGATTGGCGGTGCAAGTGGGCCTTAATCATTTAAAAAGATACGGAAACACTAGCAAACTTAATAGATACCATATGGAATACCTATAATACCCTTATGCCCATTTTTTGGGGCTTTCTCAAAATAATCTATATATATATATATATAAAAATGAATCCCTATTTCCCTTGGTCACGCCATCACGCGTGAACGGCTGGACCGATTTCACAAAAAAAAAAAATGTTGTGTTCGTTTTTGTCAGGAGAAGAATCTTATGAAATAAAAAAACAAGGAAGTTGATCGGAACGTTACAAAATTTAAGAAAACTTAACGCCGATATTAATTTTACATAACTGTCAGTTGTTTGAAATAACTGTCAGCGATTGACAGATTGCGCGCTGCAAATATCGTTTAACACAGATGGGTCGGTTGATAAATGAATCGATAGTTTTAGTCAATAGTCAAAACTAAAACTAAACGACATATGACATTCATAGTTAAGACAGGACAACGTCTGTCGGGTCAGCTTGTAATAAATAAAGTTCATTTATTTCTCTGAAAAAGGTACAATTTTGGTTCATAGGTTTCATGTAAAGTAACAGCAAGATTTACTATAAGATCAACAGCAGACAAAACGACGACAGCCATACATGTGGAATTTTCTTCGAATCAATGATAGTGTAACCAGTAATTAGATTAAAATTGTGAATAGATTAATATACCAGAAGCGTCAACACTGATAACGCTATGCCAAGGTCGTTTTGATAAGGAAGGCGAGGTGTTTGTTATAAATGCAGCTGATTTTTAAGTTTTGATAGGATTTCCCCCAATACCTGGAATGTGGAAGCGTAATAATGCCTGTTATACCACTAATGATCTTTTTGTCGTCATTGTTTAACCAAAATAGCTATGACCAATCCGTCTAATCACTTAACCTATGAATATACACCAGAATATTTACTACACTAGATCCAAGACCCATTTTGCCGAAGTTCATTTTGAGGCTCTCTGTTTTGTATTAGCACTTAACTTGTCGCGTTATAAAAAGTGGCTATACTAAACATAAACCCGGCAACCGCAATGGTATTGAAGATCTGACATATAATAGTTACTCCAATACAAAAGAAAAATAAAACATCAAGGCCACGCAGAAAGATTAGCGTAAGTTCTCACGAGAAATTCCTGTAAACAAGACGTGTCGCGCGACGTGCGGTGCCTTTGTGTCGCGTGCGATTTGCGTCGTGTGTCGCGCCTGTTTGAAGAAGCCTTGAGTTGACAAGAAATTGCACAAAAGGTCGGGTTTACTAACATATTAATGTGCTCAGGACATAACAAATCGAACCACCGACCGGTTCTCACTCAGTTACATTTTTATGATAATTTTACAACAAACTTGAATAAATAAATATTGCGTTGAGAGTGGTCTTGGTGGAACTTGTTTTATTTACTAGGATTTTGTGTTCATTGATGGCTTTGATACCAGCATGTGTAACATAGCCACTTTAGAAACGGAAGACAAAATGACAGATTGTAGAAAGATTTCTACGGCGCAGTGTCAAAATTCAAGAAAAGACTTACTTTTTTGTTAAGAAATTGATTTGTCTTCTCTTCGGAGAGTAGAAATAGAAGTGGTCAAGCTACGCATACAGAGAGCAATTCCCGTATTTTTAAGAACGCTCGTATTTTTAATCTGTATCAATCTATCAAAAATACTTCTAATTTTAATACATTTTTGACATTGATTGTCACTGAGATGAAATTGCTTTTTAATTAAATACGGGAATCGGCCGTCAAATAGAGATAGAACAAAAACGTGTTAAGCTGGGACTCAACTCCACAGTTGAAAATTTGACAACTTTTGTGTTGTCCACACGTGTTCGTGATGGGAAACGCATCATATGATCCTATTGATTGATGTTTTATGAAGTTGTCATCAGTAGGATTATATGGACTTACGAGGGTTGTATTGATGATTTTAATTCTGTAAATACATACTTGTTACGGTCGCGATTCATATTTTGTTCAACATAATATGATACTGACCTGAAAATTGCAAAAAACGGTGAGAAAATTTTAATTTTGCGGGGAACCTGGCGGTTTCCCCTTAATGATATGCCACTCACTATCGATTAATTATAACTGCTATACTGTGGCCAGGCATCCTATCATAGTTGTCTAGACTTTATTTACATAGTAAAATTCTTACATGCCACTAGTGTACCTACTTATATATTCTGCGACATTGTAGTATTTAAATTAGATAGTCTATCATTATCATTGGCAGCCTTGTTCCACCCACTGCTTTGAATAGGTCTCCTCCCTTTTGTGCCATTCTTACCTGGATTGAGCTAGTCTCACCCAGTTCTTCCCCACGATCATCTGTAGGTCGTCGAGTCGATTCGAGTATTTCAAAGATTTGTAATGAATTGACATGACATTCATAAAAAACATATTTTTGGTCGCTTACATTGCTAACGCTGGCTAAACCTTACGAGATAGATCAAAATAATGTACTTACTACGGAATTTTTATATATCTTTAAAAGGTCTACAGTAAAGTCCGCGATGGTATACATCTATCTCCTAAGGAGAATTCACAGTAACCATTTTTATAAGTATTTAAAAATAAATACTAAAAATAAAATATATAATAAAATTAAATACGTTAGATACGTTCTGCATTTAAAGAAGATCAAAATTTCCCTTTACAGCATATCATTCAAATGAATATCTTCGAAGATATCACAGATTTAAAAGTGTAACATCTAACAATGGAGGTCGAAAATTCGATATAGACCTCTTTCGGTATCATTGGTCTAGATAATCTATACTGATGAATAAATACCCTGATGGAGGGTTTCAATAAACCAAACATCGATTGAAAGTAAGCAACGTGTCTGAGGTTCCAAATGAGCCAAGAAACAAATGCAAGTGCACCTTTGTGCTTATCAAAGGCAAGCTCAAAGCATTTATTTCAATGTAACCAATTACAGGCACTTAGGGGGGTCGTTCAGTCAGAAAGACGAAGCTAGTTGCATATTCCAAAAAGCGTAGTAGGTTCCTATGGAGAAGAACGGGCAAGAAACTCCATGGACTCACGTACTTATTTAAGCAAGGCCAAATTACCCAGCGGTGCGCAACATTTTGGCAAACGCAGTGGATATTGTTACATAGACATTAATACCGTCAAGTTCACGTTAAGGGTGAATGTCAATAAACTGTGGTGTCTGGGTGCAGAGCATACGGCCCAGCCCTCGGGGTGACGCATATTTTCTCTAATATAGGTAAAAGCAAGCCTGAAAAGTGAAAAATGTTCCTAGTTTTTTTTTAGTATTGTTTACAATTTTATATGTAGTGGTTTTGCAGTGAATGAATGAATAAATAAAATAAACTAACATAGATTGCTTTTAAAAACATGTTCTTTTTTGTACTCTATACGAGTATTTACAATAATTTGCGTTATGAAATACGTTTAAATAATGAAAATTATAAAAACCATTTCAGAAGCCACCCTAATTACGTAACACACTTTCTATCACAATCTGAATCATTTTGAAGCCTATTGCTAATCCAATGCTTCATATGTTCGAAAAATGTGTCTGCTCAACGACGTAAATAACGCAATGAATGTTGTTGAACTGTCAAAAAGAAACCATTCCTACTGTTAGTGTGTTACGTACTTACCCCGCTGAATAAAACATTTTTGGGGTTACTGAGTTTCAGACTACTTAATATTCCGTAAACTTCGATTACATCGTGTTTGCGTTGAAAAACATATTTGATTACCAGAATGTTCTTCAGTTACCACGTAGGTAAATTGAAAATAAATCCTTGTATGAAATCATCTTCCTAATAATAAATTCCAACCACGCTTCTTTAAGAATGTCGTACACAACTCATTAGAATAATTATAATACCGGTATGTATGCTAAACTTGGAGACGCTAAATCTCGGAAACTGTTGAAGAGATTTTTGATTTTTTCATCTTTTATTTCCAGTACTTTTGGCAGGTAGTAGACAGGTTTCGATAGGCAGTAGCTGCAAGTAAAATACTGGTGTACTACTGCGTCTGGTTAGGCTGGAAACCAACCCCAGCATAGCTGGAGAAAGGCTGGGCAGGTGATGATGAGCTCGAGTAGAAAACGTCTTACAACGTGAAGCAGCTGACAACTGCTAGTTGTATGATCTTCTGGCCACATTGCGCTTGATGGCATGAAGGATCCTGCCATAAATGTAGGAAGGGTTTGAGACAATGATGAACCTTGTCGTCTCTATCAGTATCATCACTACATTATTATAAAACAAAGTCCCCCCGCCGCGTCTGTCTGTCTGGACGCCATAAACTTAAAACTACCGAACGGATTTTCATACGGTTTTCACCAATGGACGGAGTGATTCATGAGGCAGGTTTAGGTGTGTAATTCTTTAAGGTTTTAGTGTCAATTGGCTTCAATGTGACGACGATTTTTGAAGATGTCGGAAAAAATTATACCGACTGGGAGCTTTACTGGTTTGCGCCGCGGAAACATTTGATGAAATTTGGATAACCTGGATTAACACATAGGATACTTTAAATTCAGGAAGTACGTTCCTGTGGGATATTTTCCGAAATCACGCGGGCGAAAGCTATTAGTCGTATTAAGTTATCGCCAATCCCAAGTGTAGTTGAAGGGCATCACGTTATATTAGGTTAGCATACATTTTATCACTCCTGTCTCCCCCAAAGGGTAAGGCAAAGGTGTAATACTACCCACATTTCGACAGTTATGTTTTAATCCCGGGTAATAGGGGGCGACCATATTGCCATCAACCGGGCACAAATCCAGACAGGCTAATACTGAGAAATTCCTGTTGGAAAAACCCAATAACACATTTCCCGACCTTTTTTTTTTTTTTTGGGTGGTAAGTCATCAAATGACCCCTCCCACTCTGGGTGGAGCGGAAGGGCGTGTCAGACTCTTACTGACTAAAACCCACCCGTGTTCCTTCAGTTGCCTGTGCGCCAGGGCCACGGTAACTCTTTCGAACAATCCGCGACCCCGGCAGGCATCGGCCCTATCGGACCCCGTCAATTATGCTGACAACTCTTTGAGGCGCGCGTGGAACACAACGCGCCGTCGACCCGGGCCTGGTCCATACCGGACGGCGAGCTGCACTTTGCCCGACCTGGGAATTGAGCCCAAGACCTGACCGTACCGTATTTCGGTCATGGCGGCCAATCTCAACAGAGACTAGCCTCCGGCGCGGGAGATATACCACCACCATTAGACCCACCAGACCACCACCACCAGATCCACCAGACCACCCCCACTATCACTAGAGCACCACCAGTACTGCTACTATACTAACGAGGCAGGGATTAGGTTAGCTATATCGAAAAACAATTAAGTTTTTGTTCCATCTAATTAATTTATAGTTTCGGCTTGCGAACCACTAGTTCAAACAGGGCGTAATTGCATATGTATTTTAAGAGACCATAATTGTCTAATTCGAATTCCAATAAAAAAATTAACAAAAGTAATTTCTTAAAGTCTTTGGCCCGGAGGCTTGCTTTGATGACTCATAAGTGAAACATTTATTTTTATGTATAAGATTAAAAACTAGTTTGTTAATTGATAACAAAAACAGGCGGGTGCAGGTGTACCAATAAAATGACCATACACCTGGTGACTAAAGTAAATGGTTAATAATGGTCTATATGACATACATGGTAATTTTTTGTGAAGGTGTGTGAAGTCGGCTAAATTAATTGTTAAACAATTTGACATCCTACGTCCATTTGCCGTGTTATAGCTATTTCATACAGCTTTCAACGAATGACAGTTGTCATAAATGATAAAATTATATGATTATTAATTAATTTCCTTGACTGTACAGACAACAAAACACGTACCTAAGTATGCAGGCAGATGTAGCTGAGAACGCAAGCAATAGCATTGAATGTTGAGTGAATACCTAGTCTAGTCTTTTTGTGAGGGTGTGTACTTCAATGCACTGTCAGTTAAAATAACTGTTAAGCAATTACACCCTACGTCAATTTGCCGTATTAAGACCATTTCATACAACTGTCAACTAATTTGAATGACAGGTGATTTGAATGTACGGACAATTTAAGATGATGATCAATTTGATAATTAGTTAATTTCCCTGACTGTACAGTCAAGAAAGATGTACTTGTATGCAGGCAGAGCTAGGAAAGAACGCAAGTTATAGCATTGAATGTTGACTGCATATTCTGCAAAGTGCAAAGATGTTTATTGCTTGACTTCATACTAAAGTCTCTTGTTGACTGTACCAGTAACATCTAGCACAGAATGGCTTGAAACTTTCTGAAACAGTTTTGTAATATTTTGCGAATGTTTTTAAAGTCTCGGGCCCGTATTAAAAATAATAATCTAACGTCAGCGGGCTCCGGAAAGCAGACTCTCGAATGCAATTGTCAAACCGTAAACGTGTGTTATTATTTTATTAAATGCTCTCTAAATGAAAACTGGTTCATTTCGATGGGCATAGAAGTCCTTATTTTAGGTACTTTTTTGTAAGGAACAGCAAACAGTTGCATTATAAGAACTTTTGACTAGTTTAACAAAATTATGTTGAGACAATAATGTAACCCACACCGGCCACAACGCTAGCCACTGAAGGCTCGTACAGACAGGCGCGACGCGACAGTGCGACACAACGGCGCCGCTCATCGCGCGACTAGCGGCGCCTTTGTGCCGCGTGCGATTCGCGTCGCTTGTCGCGCTTGTTTGTAGGAGCCTTGATAGACATAAGAAAATTAAGAGTAGAATTTTAGTAGCAGAACATGCAGCTACTAATGGTATGAGAGCATTAAGGCTCCCACAGACAGGCGCGACGCGACGGTGCGACGCGATTTTGGTAGAACAATTTCCATGAAGTTTTCATAGAAATGATTCTACAAGAGTCATCGCCTTTAAAAACAAAATTAAGATTAAATATTATAATTAATTATAATTATATTTATTTTGAACTAAATCTCTCTCTCACTAAAGTTTAAAAAGCCGCAAAATTAGCCGTCCATTCCATATGCAAGATAGAAGGAAGTCCATACGTCGAATGCTCACTATAATAATATCAAAGTCGGCATCCATCACATAAGAACCCAGCCGCGACTTATTAAGCAGTCAGTATATTAGGCGTGAAATTAGGACATCTGTTTCAACGTGTACATACACTGTTGGCCAAGCAAAATGACACACGATGTCACGATTAAAACTGTCGTTAATTTTTTTTTTGCAACTGGTAATATTGTTCAGTACTTCCATGTGTTGTATACCCTTTTATAGGGCATTCTGGTTTACACACCTGTAACACTATTTTTATCTCACGAAGCGACGCGCGCTTTACTTGTGGTAACTAAGTGTACAATCACGCTGTGAATGTGTGAAGACGATTAGCGTCAGCACATAACACACACCACACACACTTGCGAACTCGCTAGTGTCCCGGAGGGTATCCTGCGCTTACTCACACATTAACAGCGTGTTTGTACACTTGGTAAACGCGTGTCTCTTTGTGAGATAAAATCCTTGGTCTTGCAGCCCCAATTATTGAATGCCTTTGTAGACAAAAAGACGAAGGGGTATTAGGTAACGTCGTGGTCTTTTACGCCCTTAAGCATCGAGATGTTGATAAAACAGTTATTTTTAAATACAAGAAAAATCAAATCGCTCTACATGCGTTGCTACTTAGTTTCTACTGTTATTAAAGATTTATCGTACCTACGTTTATGAGCGGATGTCAAGTGTTTTATAAATTGTGTATATTTATTTTTTGCCAATCTATTTGATAATAAATTTTCCGCGATGCATATCTCTTGCGATTAGATATGCAACTGTTTTAAGTTTTAATTATAAAGTCACAATTAATTTTATTGACATACATAAGTAATGATATCACTTCATCACCTGTCTGCTATATTAATATAACAGCCTCTTTGGTCTTTGGTCGTTAGTGCTACAGCTGAGCAGGAGGTCCTGGGTTCGATTCCCAGGTCGGGCAAAATGTTATTGGGCTTTTCCATTAGGAATTTCTCAATACATGGGACTTCAACATAACTGGTGAAATGTGGGTGTACTATAGGTACACCTCTGCCTAACCCTTCAAGGAACTGCAGGCGTGAGGTTTTGATAAATTGATAGAAAATCGGTATTTCATAGATATTCATGTCAAAACTGCTGAACCCATCTCCCTTATTCAGGGTTTGCCTATTTCGTAAAGATATGAAGGTAATCATTACGCTTCGAAGAATAATTAGTGATCAAAGATATTATAATTACAGCACTATTCATTATCTTCAGGGTGTTACTGATAGTCGTCCTTTTACTATACATATTAGTACCTTTTCAAATTCAAATTCAAATTCATTTATTGTTTGTCACAGGTAATAATAGTGTTCTTACAGGTAAAATTATTGTATCACTGTAACATACCCATGGGGTGTACAATATTTATGCATGCCAATATTATTGTCTATGTTCAAAAAAAAATTAATTAATAATAAAAAAATTACCCTCATATTTGTTGGTGGTTATAATCCAACCAAAGCAATCTTTGGTGGTTTCAGTCAACCTCATTTTACATAGAAACATAATATTTACGGTCATGCAATTTACATTAAATAAGTCAAAGTTTAACATGTCAAGTTTTAGTCAACGTCATACCACATTGATTATTAGACACAAGTTTTACAGTCATATTTTACATTAAATAAGTCGAATACAATTTTAGTCAATAATTCGGTCATTAAGAAATTCGTTAATAGAATAATACGTTTTACATATGAGAAATTCTTTTAGCTTTAATTTAAAAGTATTTGATGATGAGATATTCTTAATACAGTTTGGGAGCTTGTTATAGATTTTAACTCCAATACCAAATACACTCGATTTAAATTTTACTGTTCTACATTTAATGCCTTTCAGTTCAGTTTTGTGTCTTGCACTTCTCATCGTTTCATACTTATCTAAATCACGTTTTATCATCATTGCCGCTTCCAATATGTATAATGAAGGTAGGGTTAAGATTTTCAACCTTTTGAAAACTGGTCTACATGAATCAATCTGTCTAAGTCCGCATATGCTTCTAATGCACTTTTTTTGTGCTTTTAGAGCACACTCTTTGTTCGTTGAATTACCCCAGAATAGGATACCATATTTTCCACCAACCTTATTCCTAAGACCCTCATAAATAAACCGCCTTTCATATTGAGCTCGTTTTCAATAGCCAATTATCTGAAGAATACTGAAGAATAAATAATTATATCAGTTTGACATATTTTCGGCTCCAAATAAATCACAAAGTGTGGTGTCTATTAGACACAGACTTTGTGAGGTACTGAACTGAGAGACACGTCGGAAATAAATACACGCTGATTAAAATTATTAAAACAAAATAGATGCCACAAAAAAGACCCTAAATTCACAGCAACAAACACGTGCCAAAAAATGGCCATCATAAAAAATTTAGTCTAGCTTACATTACCGACGAAATTAATACACCCCGCATCGCCGGCACAAAAAAAAGTCTAGTTTACATTACCGACCAAAGGAGACGTTTCATTTTTGTATAGGGCTCCGGCCATAACATTTACGTTTTAGAAAACCTTGGTAGCGAACCCCTGATTACAATAAAGAATGTTTTTTTTTTTTTTCATAATAACTAATATTATTTAGGCACTAAATAAAAACTGAAAATGTTTGACGTTTGCCATGAAAGTTACGACCATCGTCAGCCAGCCATGACAGGTTGGAGAGATGACGTTTACATACATAACCTAGAATAACTCAATGAAAACCGTGACTTTTGTTCTCGCTATTTAAGTTATGGCATTAGACAAAAGTGGGCCCACCAGATCAAATCTTTTGAACCGTTTCTGGGTTTCAGCTCATCTTGCTAAAGGTTATAAAAGTGTTAATCTTCTTAGAATGGGTATTTTAAAGTCTTATTTTATAATAAATATATTGGTATGATATTTAAGTAATCCGATGAAAGGTGAAAACATAATTGGGGAATAAGTACATAGATGTCCTAATAGGTAAATAAATTAAACTACAATTTTCAGATTTCAAAGATTTATTTTTCTTCTCTTACTAATACACAGTCAAGAAAAGATGCTGGTGCCACAACATTATTTTGATATAGAGCCCAACCAAGGTACCAGACTATTCATGACTATTGTCATTACGAGACTGACTGACTTATGTCAGTGCCAATAGCAATACAAACAACGTTTGATGTTTTCAACCAGAAATACCTACAAATCCACAAAAGTAGAATAGGTAGGTAGGTTAATTTAACGATGAAATTAATCGCCACACTTTCGTATAATTAGTCAAAAAAGTAGTCTAAGATAACTATCGTATTATCTTATCTTAATAGCTTAGAAATACATGCCTTTTATATTTATATAAATAATGTCTACGTGATATTATTATGTTTTAATGTAAACAACATGATTTCGGGACGAAAGGAGAATAATAATAATTTAAAAATCTATTATTTTTGTGCCGAAGTAATCAGGGGAATATTCAGGAAAGAATATTTTTCCTCAATTTGTGGCATTTTTTCCTCTTTTTTCACTAACGTACACTTTGTGGCCGAAAATGAAACATCTCCTTTATACACACAGCATCGCCGTTTCAAAAAAAGTCTAGCTTACATTACCGACCAAATTAATACCTACACCCAGCCGTAATATTACGATAAAAATTTCGCGCAATCACTGAACATACCGTGTTGGTAAACTATAAAGCTTGTTTGCGAGTTTATTTTGGTTTTCAACTCTGACATTCCAAATTCTAGACTTAGAACTATTTAGGTCACATGCCTATGCCGTGTTTAGTGGAGCGAATTTTAATTAAGAGTCAGGATGCCGCGTTCATGTAAGCTACCATGTATTTGTCTATTTTTATTCTGAAGAGAAAGCTTATACAATAGAAGTTGTGGTCTTAATCGGAAATGACTGCTAGCAGGATTCCTTTTTCACTTACCTATTGTATCATTTCAATACTCAATATACAGGCCGGCAGGGACATCATCACACAACCTATCACCATGGATTCAGTAAATTCTGAACCCCCCTGTGTTGAAATTTTACGTAGGTTATTTTAAAAAAACTGCTGTTCAGTAGCATTTGACTAGAATTTGAATAGAATACTCTTTATTATGTACACCATAAAAATTTCAGATATAAAAGTAGAAATTTTACATGGGGTGACACAATGGGCGGTCTTATCGCTAAAAGCGATCTTTTACAGACAACCTTTGGATGGATTCATGGTAGAAGGAGAGACAATAATGCAGGTAGTCAGTAGTGTACCATTTACATATACAACAAATACATACATACATAAAACATATACCTATCTACATAATATAATATATACAATAATAAACATGAAACAAGAATAAGGAAACTAAATGTAATGACAATGTTTAAGGAGAGAGGAAGTGTATATTGCACTTTTCTATGAAACAGCAGATTCCTTTTTTGATAACCGACGAAAAATTTGTACGCTAAGGGGTCTACAACCATGTGCTGAATTCATGTTTACACTTTGCGCTGTACTGCATTTCACAATGTAAAATTAGGTGGTAGGCTTACAAAGACAGTATCATTGTGGACGCTGCTCTGCAGGCACAGTAAAGTAGGAGAGAGAAAGAGGACTTTTTAATTTGACAACTAGGGCCTTCTTGCACCGCCAATCAATAAACACGTTTAGCGCTAAACGAGTTTTAAACAAAGTCAAAGTAAAATCATTTATTTCAAATAGGCAGATAAAAGGCACTTTTGAACGTCAAAATTTACATAAAAATTTAATTGATTCTAGTTGCCCCTTCCAAAAGGTAGTTTCGTATGGAGAAGAATGGGCAAGAAACTCCACCGTTACTCTTTTAAAAATGTTTTACAATATTATGTAAACATTAATTATATGTGAAGACGATTCACCTAGAATAAAAATTACTATACCACAATAGGTAAAAATAATTAAATATAACGCATGACAGGTAAATTAATTATGAGATAGATACATGGTGCTCACATATTTACAAATATTGAAAAGTAAATGATTTTTCCAAAATTTCACAGGTAATAATTCAGTGTGTTAGTTAGAGTAGTTACATAATGTACAAAACAATGTCATAAAAATTATAAATTATACAAATAAATTAGCAAACAGTTTGATTTTGTCTAGACTCTAGATTGTCCTATGGAGCAGGACCAGCATGTTTCCAAGCATTCTTATCTAGGATATAATCCTCTAATTTGTAATATGCTTGTTCATAAAGTGTAAAATAAAAAAAAAGTGTAAATTTAAAATTCATATTAAAAAATATGAATTTTAAAATTTCTTTCGTTTAATTGCAATATATCACAATGTATTTTGTTGTAACATTTAACACAGTACCCCATAAAAGATGTATGTACTTTAGATAATCTAATAAATAGTTGATCTATTTTATCTTTATTTCTAGTATTAAAATTAGGTATGTCTTATTTTATTAAAAAGATTTAGATTTTTTCTTACATACATCATTCTGTCTCCGTCATCTTCAAATATTTGACAGAAACAAAATTATGTTTAGCGCTAAACGTGTTTATTGATTGGCGATGCAAGTGGGCCTTAGTTCTTATATTTCCGAAGAAGGTAATTTAATAATAGAACATGATTCACTTGTTAACTCTCAGTAAGTTTTCCTCAAGTTGTCCTTACATTGTTAACTTGCTAATTATTGACTTAGATCTTATAATAAAACTACATTCCAAATAAGCCAGCTTGTATAACTACTTCACCTGAATGTTCCGCTTTGATGAAAGTTAAAAAGGCGATCATCCACTGATGCGGAGAGAGATGTCTCATCTCTTAAACTCACACCTTAAATTCTTCCTATGGGGGTAGCCAGAAACTACAGAACACCACCTGCTACGATCCTTACATACTCCTTTTGCTTCGTTTAAGTTCAAGAAGAGATGTCCTTTAGCAGGAAATATAATTTCATTATTTGACAGCAGTTATAGTGTGAGAAAATATATATAAAATATGCTGTATTGTACACCAAAATTTGTTAAATAAAACTTAAACCACCAAAATATTATGGTTGAGTACAGTTTTGACGAATTCCGTGTTCTAATTTTTATGGCTTACACTTACAAGTACCTTAAAGATTCCAACGCAAGCTGAATTTTCCTTAAATCAACACGAAAAATCATTTTTCATAATCCTCATTAATACTTTAATACTAAACCATAATCGCTCTTCGAACAACTACGGGGCTTTGCCAAGGGCGTTAACTAGTTTAGCAAAAACGACCACTCTGCATGTGACACGCGTCTTAATTACTCTATGACACGAAAAACAAACTTAAAATCACACGCAATTTCAATAAAACTAGCCTTTATATCAAAGTGTTAAAGTGCATGTGGAAAGCAAATTAATTATGTGAATGTTGATAGTTGGATAGTGAGAATTGTTATTCTTGGTGATACAGTAATCCATCATAGGTTCTAGGAATGGCTGTGTGAACTATATTGGAAAAAAACCGCTAGTTCGGTCAGCTGCTTGATTCAAGTCTATTAGAGCAAAATGTCACAGTATTTTAAATAAAATAATAGTCATATTTTAAACCTATCTGCGGGTTAAAGAAGTCGCATCAAAAATGTACATTCAAAATGCAGTTTGGTCAACGTTATAAACCGTATTTGACGATTCCAAATACAAGGAACACGATCAAAATAAACAAAACGAAACGCTAGCCTACATATTACGTAAAATGTACCTAATAGGAAAACCACTACAAATACATAAATAAAACTGTGGTACAATTTTGTTGGCCTACACTGTACCTAATGGACCAACGTTCCCGTTTTGTCGTAAGTCAAAGGACGGAAGTGGGTCAATATTGCTCGACACTACTTCAGCACTAATTCATTCCTGCGGTGCAATACCGTAGTCCGTTTATGCGTATATCGTGCAATGTGGGTCACAGGCCTAAGTGATACTATTGGAGCCCAGAGGACGCCGTAACGTAATATTAAAATTGGTAACCAAATTGGTAGAATTGCAAGCTGCATTTTTGGCTGATTACATTTTCATAATTATAGCGAGTCTATTTAAGATAACTGCTGATTGGTTCTGGCCATTCGTAGTTTATCCTTTAATTTCGTTTAATGTTGCGCAGATATTTTTGAGAGGAAATTACAAAGATCAGTGACTAGCTACTTTTTTTTTAACCAACCCATATTTTCTCACTGTTGTGCAAAGGTCTCCCGATACTTTACTACTCGTTTCTGCACGTAACTAATCCCGAAAAAAGGTCCAAGAACGTATTTTGACATTTGTATCTGTCTAGTGACAGATATAATGTATGATCTGCCGGCTTAGCATGACGCTATCTATCTCTTCGAAGAATAGAGACGGCTATTCCCATACAAAGCAACATTTCGTTTCTCTCTTTTTGACATCGCACCGTAAAAATCCTTCTAAAATCTGTCATTTTGTCTTTCGTTTCTGCCGATCGTTGTCTAGGTCCTTTTTAATGTAGACTATTTCAGAAGACAGTTGTCTAAGATAGTGAAGACAAACTGATTTTTTAATCGCCATGCTAAAAACGGTGGAAAACTTTTTACTCGACGGCCACAAAGTATAAAAATGGAAAGGAAAAAAGGATTTTTTCACCTCATGTATGGAAAATGTGAAAAATTATTACCTACATGTTGAGTTGTAGGGGTTTAAGGGTTACATAAAGGGGGTTGAAATTTTCATTATTTTTGCGATAGGACACACCATTTTCGAGATATAAGCAAAATAAAAGATAAACGTTAATAAATTACTGAATTTCGTAAAAAGTGCAGTTGACTCTGTCTACTTTGCTGCCGTCGCACAGTGGTTCGAAATCGACGCTCCGTGGACATTGAAATCAAAATTTCTTTAGACGAGAAATAAAAATCGGAATGGCTTTATTTCAGTATTATTTATAATATTTGGTAATATGACAGCTATAGACAGCACCATCTCCGAAAAAAAAAAAATTTAATATTTTTTTGTATGAAGAAAAACACAAAAGTCGTTTTTTCTCATAACTTAATAAAACTTAAAGCCTGCGGCTTACATGGGGTGTTGTCCTACATGAGGCGATTCCGAAATGCTATAACACGCACACCCATGCGCGCCGCTTCACTCACAGCAGAGTGTTGAATTTCGAGAAATTCAGTTAGAGATTTTTACGTTGATTTATGTGTGATCTTGAAAATATACAAAGTAATTGACTTTAGTTTGCTAATTTGATTAGTTATAATGAGAAATAATGGAATATACAATATAAAAATACTAAAAAAAACACTCAAATTGAGACTCATTTACAATATAAATAGATTTTGCAATCTTTCTTATAATAATTTAATTCGGTGTTAGTAGATACACAGTTTGACTTCTTAATTAACATTAAAAAAAAAAAGTACAAAAACTTATAACTAATACAGAAAAATACTAAGAATAAGCAATTGTATAATTGAGAAATATATAAAATTTACACAAAAACATCAAACATTAAAATTTTGTCTACTGAGTTTCGTCATCGCTATCAAAGAATTCAAAATCAGAATCCATCATACTTGGCACCTCAACAAATTCAATGTTTTCCTTATCCATGGTATCCGGGTCAATTAAAAGAAGAGACTTCATTTCTTCAGTTAAATCATTTCTACTCTTATTTGTCAGTTTAGGTCGAATGCTTGACAAATATGGGTCTGAGGATACGATGAAACCATTAAAGATGTCATGGTTTGTCGCTCTGCGACAAAATTTCCGCGTATGATGTTCCCTGAGTTTTCTAAAATCTTTGTTTCGGGCCTCAGATGCCTCTTCTGATAGCTTTCCTATAGGCAAAATGTTGAAATGTTTTATTATTTCAGCTCCATGCAGCAGAAGTTTGTGGATACTGGAAAGCATGAAATACCAGCCATACAGTTCCACATACAGCTGCGCAGTTTCGTCGAGATAATTGGCAAACAAATCAATATTAATAGACTGTCCTGATGATACAACACGGAGAATAGTTGCGAATTTTTGGATGAGCTCCTGACTCAATCCAGTGATATTTGCAGTCTTCTCAGGACACTGGAAAAATTTTCTAGCCGTGTTGCCATCATTCGTGGTCCCAGCACCTTTATATAAAAAATACTGATATGAGAACATTATAAGATAAGTTTTATAGTATTACACTAACTAAAAAACCCTTTGATATTATACAAAATAAATAAATCAACTAACCTTGTTTTACGATATCCACCAGGAGTCCCATTTCCTCTCGAAATTTTCGCTGTATCGTCTGTTTGCGACTTTTCAAAGCTGCTTTACTAGCTTCATCTCTGGCTTGCCATTTTTTAAAATCTAATCGGTAAGCGATATGCAGCAGGCATTCCATGGATCTGATCCATGCATGCAAAGTCGACAAACCGTACTTGTAAATATCAGATGATACAGATTTCCTAAAATATGAATAAAAAGGTTAAAAGTGTTTTTCAATAAGAAAAAAAAAAAAAAAATAACATACATTTCCAATATTCAACTTACATGTGAATCTTCTCCAAATCATTCATTTCACTTGGTACAGCTTTACAGATGTCACATGTTTGCATAGAGGTTTGTGACAGGTGAGACGTTATTTTGCCATCTATCATGGTCATTAACATTGAATGTTTAACTTGTATATTATTTTCAATGATAGATGGCTTCAATGCTTTAATTTCAGCATCGATCAAACCCATTTCCTCCTTCATGTCCAACTTATTTTCGCTGACAAACTTGAAATAAATTGGTCTGCAAAGCATTGTAGAAGAAGGTTTTGGGTTTTCCCAGACCAAATCCTCACCACACATCAATTGCAAGGGTACAAAAGAGCTCATAAAAACACTAGAGTCGTCTTCATCTGCATTCATGCATTGCTTGTAGTTGCTTTGATTTGACGCACCATCGAAGCCCCATTTGCAGATTAAGATCAGTTCTTTATCTTGCAAATGGTCCAAGTTTAATGTTTTGGCAAGTCGAGTGACAGTGATGTCCAAAATAGCTTGAAGTTTTACTTTAACTCCTCGTTCGGTCACTTTAATATCGCTCTCAGGAGGATAGCATGCCTTCTTGGCATTTAAAACCGAATAATATGATGGGTACAAATCTACACCACTTTCTTTCGCAGTTTCCCTTAAAGTTATATACTGCCACTTCGACAATTTCAAAGAAATAAATATACCCAACGCTTTCTCTGCTGAATACTTGTTAGTAGTTGTCTTGCCTTTCAAAAAATTCTTGATCTGTGCTGCTTTTTCAGGATGCTCGGTAATATATTTTATTAAATCTTTCACGTCCTCATTCTCCTCACCACATCTCACTGCAGTAGCATATGCAAGTTCCTGAGAGTCGTGCGTTAAAAGTTCTTCTATTCTTCTCTTCTTCTGTTTTTGGCATAATTCTGAGAAAGGTTTTCTTGGGCTCCTTTTTAGTGTTGTAGTGCTAACAGTACATGTAGGTACTTTGGACGTGGATGCACCATCATTTATACCACTAGCACTTGAGGTTGAAGGTTCAACAGTATCAGTAACAGAGTCGATTGATACCAATCCAATTTCTTCACTTTGTACAAATCTGTCTTTAATGAAGTTGGGCCATTTGATCTCTTTTTCTAGCCATGTCTCATACTTCTTGACAAATGTATGCATTGTTCGATTACACGATTTCCAATTTCTATGCAAAACACACATATACACTTGACAAAACTGTTTTAATTTTTTTTGTTCTTCTTCAGACAAATTTGTCGCTTTGGTTAGAAGTGCTTCTAACAAAATACTAGGCTGCGAAAAGCAACTTTTTGTTTTCACAAATATGAATATGTCCAAATTTGTATAAAATCCTTCCATGATAATAAGTAAGTACGTAAGCAAGAAGTTAATGTTATAGCGCGAACAGTTGCTGACAAAAACTAATGATTTTGACGATGTTGTCCCTATTTATATAAAAGTACCCTCTTAATCGTATCTTAATTAATAGTAGTTAGTTAAACACTTCGTAAAAATAGCCCTTAACTAATGTATCTTAACTCGTTAACAATATTTGCAACATGCACTAATGAGATGAGACTAAATTACCATCATAAGTTAATTAGCATGCATTAAGCATTGATTTCCTGCTAAACTTGAGATTACGAACAGCTTACATCAAACAATCATTACTATGTAATTATCGTTGCCCATTGGTATGTGCACCTATCCCAAAGATATCAAATAATATCCGTAATATAGTATTAAATTCCTTCGAGAAATCCACTGAATTTCTTGAAGTTCATTACTCTGCTCTGAGTGAAGTGGTGAAATAATATATTTCTCAATTATACAATTGCTTATTCTTAGTATTTTTCTGTATTAGTTATAAGTTTTTGTACTTTTTTTTTTTAATGTTAATTAAGAAGTCAAACTGTGTATCTACTAACACCGAATTAAATTATTATAAGAAAGATTGCAAAATCTATTTATATTGTAAATGAGTCTCAATTTGAGTGTTTTTTTTAGTATTTTTATATTGTATATTCCATTATTTCTCATTATAACTAATCAAATTAGCAAACTAAAGTCAATTACTTTGTATATTTTCAAGATCACACATAAATCAACGTAAAAATCTCTAACTGAATTTCTCGAAATTCAACACTCTGCTGTGAGTGAAGCGGCGCGCATGGGTGTGCGTGTTATAGCATTTCGGAATCGCCTCATGTAGGACAACACCCCATGTAAGCCGCAGGCTTTAAGTTTTATTAAGTTATGAGAAAAAACGACTTTTGTGTTTTTCTTCATACAAAAAAATATTAAATTTTTTTTTTTTCGGAGATGGTGCTGTCTATAGCTGTCATATTACCAAATATTATAAATAATACTGAAATAAAGCCATTCCGATTTTTATTTCTCGTCTAAAGAAATTTTGATTTCAATGTCCACGGAGCGTCGATTTCGAACCACTGTGCGTCGTACTGTCTTCACGAAACGTCATTTTTGTCTATTCTTCCGTCGACAAGACGGTGCTTGTGCTGCGCCTGCTGTAGTACTGTTTCATCACTTGCCTATATTCCAATTCGTTAGATTAAGATATGGCTGTTCTAGGGCTGATTTTACCAAAGCCAGATATTTTTAATCCGTGGAATTAAATTGACGGCTGACCGTTCTGGTACGGAAAAACTGTCAAAAATTCAAAATATAAGACTTATTCTAGGTATAATAGTTTGGTGAAATTCGCCTCTAGAATGTCGGTCTAACCCCAAAGGTTAGCTAGTTATGCCAGACACATCCGATTTGACTACCGGATATAACGTCCGAATTGGATGCAAGCCCAGTACAATACACTGAAGTATTTAGAGTACCTAGTCTATTAACGGATACTATTATCCTAATCTGACAAACAGTACGCAAACAGGCACAATGCCACAGCGCTGCGCGACTCTAGTAGAACAATTTCCATGAAAACTTCACGGAAATTGTTCTACAAGAGTCGCGTCGCGCTTGTCTGCGAGGGCCTCAAATCGGTAACCAAACGTAATCCACCTAATCTATTACATCAGCTGAACACCTATTCATAAACTTCCTATATTCATTATTCATTTGCAAAACTAAATCCTGGTGACATCCAGGCCACGTCCGCGACTTCCTGCGTGGTTTACTAACCTGATGACGTCATTAAAACACCATTGTCTTCCAAACAATGGCCTTATATCGGCTAATTATTGACAATAGGAATATCTTTTTGTGTTAATTATGCAATTTCTCGGTCGGTGATCATGTCAGCATAATTTTTGGCGATGGTTCGAGAATATTGTCTTTGTGTTTTTGGACTAATTTAAAAACGGTTTCCAATGCTTTGATTCTGTACGGTTTGGTTAGTCTGATAAAATACTTAGATGAAATCTTCCGAGACATCTTCTCAAAGGCATTTCGAGAGCCACGCGCTTCGCTATAAAAGGATTTACCGTTATCAGCTCATTACTATGGGTGTATGAAATATTACTAATTATTATCAGGCTATTAAGGATTACTTGGTGACGGCCAACGGGTTTTAAAATATGTTTGGTGGAGGGCATTTCTGGTGATGGTTAATGTTTGGTTATGCAATGTGTATTTACTATTATCAGCTCTGACCAGAAGGTACAATTCAGCATGTACCCAAAAATAAGGTCATGTAAAGTTTAAACTTTGTAGCAATGCACATAATGACGGTTTTAGGTCACATAAGCAACCATCTTTAATGTATTAACTTCATTAACTAAATATTATATACCTAAGGTCCACGTGCACCGCCAATCACTAAACACGTTTAGCGCTCAACGAGTTTAAAACATACTTAATTCTGTTTCTGTCGACTGATTGAAGATGACAGAAGACAGAATGATGTTTACAACTCGTTTAGCTCTAAACGCGTTTAGAGATTGGCGATGCAAGTGGGTCTAAGTAGACAGTTTGATACTAAATACACAAATACGTATAATCCAGTGTCGTTAAGAAAATGTAGGTCATCGCATAAGTGCCCATTAAGTTTTTATTACTTCATGACTTCCTTTCTATTACCAATCTAGAATTAATAGGTATTTATAGTCTCAACACAATAATATAATTCTATCGTAAAAGAAAATAAGTTGTAAATGAGATCAATGATAATAATACTCATTAATAATTGTTTGTGGTAGCAAGCTTTACTGCTGAGCATGAAGTCCTGGGTTCGATTCCCGGGTCAGGCAAAGATTAATTGGGTTTTTCCATTAGGAATTTCTCATTAGCAGCCCGGAGTCCGGATTTGCGCCCGGTTGATGGAATTAGGTACAATTCATTCCATCATTAATACTTCAAAGAAAATCTATATTAGGATAAGACGTGTTGTAATTACATTGCGTGCCGTTTATGTAGAACATAGGTATTAGGAAGTAACCATAATTGTATACATTTACGTAAATAATGCTTAATACGTACGTATGTATATTGAGTAGAACAAATCTACGTAATGTAAATTGCCTTCCAAGTGTTGATCCGCCTATCTAACAGCTTGCATAGTTACATATATGACGAATGATAATTAGAAGAACATAACGCTTTGTACATGACTAGATTGACAGCAGTAAAGCGATCTGTTCGCGGTCAAAACGCGGAACGCAGGACGCTTTTTCGCTTTGATATTATTTATGTATCGTCGAAGTCAATGTGCTTGAAATTTTGACGCATCTGATACATTTATTACTTAATTTATATTTTGATTAGGATTGTATTGTTTATTGAGCAAATATCCCTACTACTCCAATAGTAGTAATAATTATTATTCAAAACAATTATCTTTTTTTATCATAGTCTATGTCAAAAAAGAATTGGAATGTCTCACGCACATAACACTGCAGTGCAAGTAAATAGACCGCCATAATAATGAAAATTAGATAAATTTTAACAGCAGCTCGTTGCATCTGTTATGCCAAATTAACTCTTACTACATACGTCATTACCTACGAATAATGCCTAATATCGTTTGTTGTATGTTTTCAGGGCGGCATCAACAACAAATGTGATGTTCGCGTCTGCGCCGCTCACAAGACGCGCTTCTGCGTTACACCTGGATTCTTCAGACACTGATAACAAAGGTAATATAATATAGTCATATACTAAAAACATTATTAGACAAAGTGGTCAGTCCCTTTATAAGGCACTGGGTACGGAGGTACGTGCCAACGTGTGTTGGGCCGTCTTTTTTAGTTTTGTGAAAATTTACTAACATAGTTTTTTAAGTAATTTTATTACTAATAAATATGGTTTGCGATTGTGTGTCCGAATTAAAGAATATGTATATACCTATGACATTAATTTAAAATAAAATGTCTTTATATTTAATTGTTTGAACCTTATGCAAGTGAAACAGAGGCGAGATACGTATACATATTTATATTTGTTACTGTAAATCATGGCATATCCCATGATTTACCGTAATACATATACTATATTTCATGCTGGAATCGAAACAGCCTGGTCTGGTCAATCATAGAATAAGTTCTGCTTCTTACCAAACTACTATACCGCAGTTTGGTAAACTCATTCAGGATTATTGTCCTTTAGCATTTTCGAGCAGTCCAAGTACTCGCACAAGTGACTATTCCACAATAGTCACGTGCTTACCAACTGTGGTATTGTAGTTTGGTAAGTATTAGAACGTAGTGCATTATTGACCTGACCACGCTGTTTCCATTCCAGCATGAAATATACAATATATGTATTGTAATGTCCTAAAACAAAAAAAGGATTGTGTGGTTTTATGAAACCACGGTAAAAGTGAAACTTTTTCCCTATTCCCCGGCCGACCATCACGCGACATGCAACACACAGATGAAAAAGTTTGAGACGATGTAATAAAAGTTTAACTTTCAAATTCGAAGACATGTGACATCTACCAACCCGCACTGGGCCTGCGTGGTGGATTACGGCCCACTCCCTCTCACATAGAGGAAGCCTGTATCCCACCAGTGGGAACGTTATAGGCTGAGTATGATTATGGTAGAGATGAATGTAGCACAAATTAATTGTTATTTGTACTTTCTATAATCGTTTTCCTTATTCATGCTGCTATAAAGGAGCTGTGATGTTTATGAGTTTCTGTAAGTTCTATTTACTTATATTTCACTTTAAAACAAATGTTATGCATTATAGAATACATATACAGAACAAGCCAACAAAACTTTATACAACATACTGAGACATTACGTAATGTTAACCATATGGCTACAAAAACCTAAAGAACAATATTTGGGACTAATTCGACGTACACTCCCATTGTACATTACACTAATGGCCGAAATAATTGTCTCCATATTATAATTACCTTCATCATTACTGAGTCACCCTGCATGATTCTCTATTGTATTGTAATCGGTTACGTCGCGACCTTGCGAAAGATTAAGAAAAGATTATGCTAATTCGCTGTGTAAGCCGTCCGGTGAGGCGCTACACTTTGATCTGCACGTATGTGTAATGTAACTCAATTTAGCGAGAATGATTACGTTGACAATGTTGGTTAAAATGCTGACCAACGACTTTTTTTATGTGCTTCGTTGGGTGTATGTTTTTCTGAGATAAATCTTTGTTATAAACAAACTCTTGAATAACTTTGTGACATTTTGCTTACCATTAAATTCTGATCGAACCTTTATGTATCTGATTTTGAATCGGTTAGTAGCTGAAAGGTGAGGCTACCTATCGTAAGATATCCAAGTCCCCTGGAATTTGTTGAGAGACATAAAATATTAGTTATGAAACATAACTTATGATGAACAAACATTCCGTGGAAAATACTAGAATAGGAATTTGAAGCTGACACAACTATAATATAAAAAACTAAATTCAAAATGGCTGAAGACCACCTCTCACACCTATGGAATCCTCATTCATGGTCTCCCTGACCAGACGATAGCCCACTTATTGGAGTGTCCAAAGAGTCCCAACTCCTGTACCCTTGAGGACGTAAAGAACGCTACCGAAGCTGCGATCAACGTAGCCACTCATTCGGCCAAAGAAATCTACTTAACTACATGAATGTTATATCATCGATTCGAAAGAATAAGAGCAAAAAGTCAAGCCCAATCTATAATTTATTATCAAACCGTTTTGCTCAATTAATTCTTCCTCTTACAATTCCAGACGAACCCGACCGCACTCCGCAACCCGTGATGTGGTCATCTGTCGCACGGCGACGCACAGACCTAGTGCCCACCGTGCCCGCGCCGCGCGCGCCAGGTAGGGCATACAGCATGACGCGCCTGGACCGGCTGCCCGCGACCCGACCGCTGCACTCCGCCTCACCGTCCATGCATCATCTCAACAGGGCCCGTAAGACCATGAAGAAGCTTTGGTTTTGTCGCGGTTGCTTCGCTTGGTTTTCGACGTTTTTGGGAACTTTAAAGTCAATTAGGGGTGCTACGCTTCGCTCTGGGAGCATTTGGGGTGCGATGCTTCGCTCGTTCTTGTGCGCTGCGCTGTGAAATAGAGTAAGATAGAAGTGTGACAGGATATGATATGCTAGTTTGTATGATTGAGTTTTACGAACTAGTTTCTACGTCTAGGTAAAGAGTAGGACCTACATGACTAACTGATCAAGTAATCATACATTGCCTCAACAGAGCCCGTAAGACAAACACGGAGTGCTTCTGGGACGCTGCAATTAGTAGGGGTGTAACGTTTCGTTCGTTTTGGTGCAAAGTTTGATGAAAGAGTAACAGGTGGAAACGAAAGACTATGCTTTGTCATCAGGGTGCTAAATTGGCTACTAAAATAGAGGAGTAGCAGAATACTCTGTAGTATTTCACTGAACTACATCACCTCAATTGGGTCCGTAATGAGGACCCAAATAAGGAATCCAGCTTCTCTGTCCAGTTATGATTTTGCAGTGTGGTCACTTCGAGGTCTTACATTTTGTTTCACAAGTTTTTGGGATTTTTTTTGAGGTGCAACGCTTTATTTTGGGATGTTAACGTCAAATGGGGTGATTTGCTTCGCTAAGGAGATATTTGGGATGAGTTGCTTCGCTCGATTATGGTGCTCTGTGGAATAGAATTTGATCTAAAAGTAACATATCAAGATACGAAAGATATTTGTATGACGATGATACTGACTGCTAGTGGTAGTGCCAGGTGAGAATTATACAGACCTTATCTTAGCTGGATCTGGATGTGTGATGATATTGTTTTGATGATATGTTTATTTAGGCAAAGATTTGTGTGTGCTTTGCTTTCGTATGCAGTTAATAAGGATAGTTTTAGATAAGCACTTATCTTGGTGAGGTGTGTTAAGCTGAAAGGAGTGAGTAGTAACTTAAGCTAAAACTTTTGTGTGTGTTGTGTATAACAGGCAGCAGTAGGATTTGCTAGTATGCGTGTTTGTGTGTTTGCACTGTAAATTATAGTCGTTTACGATGTGAACGATGTCTTCCTCGACAGTAAATTCTAAAAAAAAATAAACTTTCGTCCTACAATGTTTTAGAAACGGCATTATATGATCCGTCTGTAGCGTTGTAGCTCATTGTTTTTTTTTTTCCTCTGGTAATCTTCCGTGTGAGGTTCTGAGTGGTGCCATGCTTCGGCCTAACTGCCAAAGATTTGTCTTACAAACTCAAAAAGTTTGTTTTTTTCGTGCTTTTAATTAAGTTCTGCTTTTGGGATAATGCTAAAGGTTATGCTTCATCGTTGCAGGGTTTTGTCGCAAACACGCCATTAATGCCTTCTTTTTGTTATTGTAAATCACTAAGTAAACTTTCCAATAAATACCTACTTTTTTTGGGTAAATTGTAACTAACATTTTAGTTTTTAAACGTTCAATTATGTTTAATATAATACAGGTAAATTATTGAGGTTTATTTTAAACCACTGATTTTGTCGAACGAAAATAGTTATTGCGATTAATACGCGTCTCATCGCTGTTCTATAGGACAAGGAGCAAAAATTTTGAGGCATCTGCCGAGCCATTTACGGTAAATGGGATGGTCAAATGAGAACTTAAAATATAAATAGAAATCGTTATGAAACAGACAAGTAGGTACTCGTGAACTGTGATTTGTCCTACAGCATAATATACAACAGATTGCCTGATACGAAATATTGTATTGGAAATTGTATATAATGGCTACTTATAATATATTTACTAAAAATATTTTTTATCAAAATTTTACGATTTTTATCACATTTAAATTGAAATCACCATTTCATCATTTTCTAAATTCATCGTTTCGCACTGGGTCGCTTGGTTTGGGTATCAAAATTCTTTGTTCCATTTTGGTCTTTATTCCATACAGCTTTAGGCTTGGTTTACTATGAAAACAACAGGCTAAAAGGTATTTACCGCTACCTCTAATAGCTCCTGTATAAAATGGCCTATGTTTATTTTAGGCCACATTTTATTTTAAAATCTTTGCTGAAAAGATAGATAATAATTAACAAATGAGGAAAAAACGGAAGGTGGCTTATGACCACACGATAGAAGTGAAAACTTACGACTGGAGCCGAGTATACCCGATTCAGCGTCACCGGCCTACTGGAGTCGGGTATACCCGATTCAGCGTCACCGGCCTACTGGAGTCGAATATACCCGATTCAGCGTCACCGGCCGACTGGAGTCGGGTATACCCGATTCAGCGTCACCGGCCTACTGGAGTCGAATATACCCGATTCAGCGTCACCGGCCGACTGGAGTCGAGTATACCCGATTCAGCGTCACCGGCCTACTGGAGTCGAATATACCCGATTCAGCGTCACCGGCCGACTGGAGTCGAGTATACCCGATTCAGCGTCACCGGCCGACTGGAGTCGAGTACACCCGATTCAGCGTCACCGACCCGACCTTGACAGTTCCGTTTCGTTAACTATTCAAGAAGAGCCCCTAAAGAAGTACTCACTTTAAAAATACAAACATTTTGCTCCTTTGCATAATCTAACGTGCTCCTCTTTCAAAGGTCGTGGAGAAAACTTCAAGATATTATTGTTTCTCTCGACATACATTGGTAAAATAAAGCCAAACACGGCGCAAACGCAGTGTTTGGCATATCATTAAATACTCATTTGTTTTCTCAGATATATTCCATTTCTTTTCAACTCTGTCGTTGACAAAATGTCTATTAAATTCTCTACATTTAATATAAAAAGTGTGTCAACATTGGCCATCGTGTACACGAGCTATCACTCGGTCTAGTCTCCCCCACGGTGGTGTTGCCAGCTTCTTCAAAAAAGGTAAGAGTGACTAATAGCTTTGCTTCCTTACTAAAACGTGTACTATGCACTTCCCTTCATTAAGCACAAGCATTTTAATGTCCACACAATGATTGTTAAAGTTTCCTTGCATGGTTTTTTAAAAAGATTTGTAAATTATCTACTATAAAAGATACTTATTATATGATAAAAATGTTTTGAAAGTGTTGATAATGCTGCTGTAATAAGCAAATAGTATAAAAACAATTGTGGTGCACAATCTATCCTATTTTCACGTCATACATTCTTCATTTACATTTTCTGATCACAACACTATGGACATGTACGTACACAAACATCATTTTAGGTACATTCACGGTCATATCTATGACATAAAAACACAACGTACCCGCGTTCATCTGAATATGTAGACGGAAGAGATAGGGACTCGTAAAAATGAATATAGACAAGAAAAATACAGTACATGCAAAAAATACAGGGTTGGAGGCTATTCAAGTATTACGTAAGTACCAAGGGGGGGGGGGGTCTTTGTTTTGCTTATTTTTGATGACATGGGGGACGGGGCCTGGGGGATGAGCAGTGGTATCGGCGCCGACTTACGAGTTTTAGGTTGTGAGTTCGAACCCAGGCAGGCGCTTTACTTTGTGTAAATAATTTCATGACCACTGCTCTCAAAACGGTGAAGGGAAACATCGTGAGGAAATCGGCATATCCTAGAACCAAAAATTCGAAGACATGTGACATCTACCAACCCGCACTGGGCCCGCGTGGTAGATTACAGCCCATTCCCTCTCAAAGAGAGGAGGCCTGTGTCCCAGCAGTGGGAACACTATAGGCCGATTATGCTGGGGGACGGGGGCCTGGTTGGTGATTACGCCAGAGATATTTCGAAAAAAAAAAAAAATAACGTTTATATGTTAAAAATATTATATTTAAATAAGATGTTAATAACTAGTTTGAACAAATATTAAATGGGCATTAAATTATAGTCTATAAGTTCCTTATTTCTTGACTCATGAATATAAAGATTTAGAAACCTGAACAGATTTAAAAACTATAAAAGTACTAATGTTTACGTAAGCATAGTGGGGGGGGGAGGGGTAAGACCTTAGCTTAGTTTTGCTGAAAAGGGGAGGGTGGGGTTTAAAAATTACTAAAATTCTGCGTACGTAATACTTGAATGGCTTCTTGCAGAATTGTCAAATTATCACTGACTTTCTAAAGTGCGGATAAAGACTAAACTAAAATCGATCGATACGATCGATCGCCGAAAATGCATAGTTATTTTTAGTAACAGATGTATGGACGGCTACATTAATTACCATTCTCAAGCCATACATATAGTTGTACAAGGATCTTTTGGCGCGTGGATAAAATTAGAACTAACACGCCATCTTGTTTTTTTAATACAATTTCACAAATGAGCGACCACCAAGCGATTTACCAAAAGCGTCCACCTCTCAATCCCAAAAGATCCTTGTAGCAATTTCAGTGGCACTGAATTACAGCCATCCACACACCTCCCGCCGTAACTAACAAAACACAATCACAAATTCAATCGCATAACACAATATCCATTGCTGTCTTCCCTCTCACACCCTGCTCTAAGCCTGTACATAAGCGTCGATGTATTCAGAGACGCGGTCGGGCGACACGACACCGGGTTCGCGGCCGGGAAGCGCACTGTCCAATGCTACTGGCGTCATACGAAGGCCGACTTCTGCACCGAGAAAACCAAGACCTGCGTCCATTGCCGGTACGGGAGTTAACACGCCTAAAGGTAATAGTATTTCGACCGTATTTTTGAAGCGATAAAGCTGATTATTGATCCTTGTGTTTTGTTTTTTCATGATTTTGGAATTTGGATTTTGAATAATGATGTTAACATGCAATAAGTAAATTGAATTTCGACTTTAAGTTTTAAGATGCAAAGTACATTTCTGTTTGGATTTTGTCGTGACATTTGGATTTGAATAGTGATAGCAACAAGCATAGAGAAAGGTATTTGAATTTCGACTTTGATTACTAAGATATAAAGTGTGTTTGGATTCGAACAATGATGTGTTTAGTGTTTAGGTGGTCTATGTCGCTGTTTAGCGATGTTGTTTAATTGTGTCGATGTTTTAATTGAATGTGCTTTTTGTATATTAATATTAACATAGAAATTAACATAAATATAGTGGTTCGATTTTCTACTATTTTCTTTAGCGTATGTTATGTGAAAATAAAATCTATTCATAATTTTCCAAGGTAACGGGAGAATTCGTAACGGCATGTTTCTTCATTTAAAACGAGAAATGAGTATAGTTTCCAGTATCTATTTTGTGAAAATCTTTGTTTTGTGAAAATCTTTTTGCTAACAAGTGATCGAAAAAGTGTATACAGGGTATAATTAAAATTGTGGAAATCCTTCCAGAGGGTGAAAGTACTCATTACAACAATCATTTATTACTAAGGGACCAAATCTGAAATATCGATAAAAATCTTAATATATTAAAAACGAAATATTAATTTATACCCTGTTACAGCGTTGTTCCTATATATGAGTACTTTTACCCCGGACAGATTCCAATAATTTCAATTGCACTCTGTATAGCCTTCAGCTTTCATCTATCACTAGAATTCAAATCGATTTATCGATTAGGCGGCGGCGGCGATACTTTGGCCCAAAGCGCGGCGACTACGCCGAGCGTGTCACGTGACAGCACCGTGATGGCGGGAGGCGACGTGCCGCGCCGCGCGCACACCACGCCGCGCCGGCCGCGACCCGCCTCGCTGCACACACAGAGCAAGCCGCGTGAGTACTGTGACGTGTAGCTATACGTGTGTGTCACGTGACTGCACCGTGATGGCGGGAGGCGACGTGCCGCGCCGCGCGCACACCACGCCGCGCCGGCCGCGACCCGCCTCGCTGCACACACAGAGCAAGCCGCGTGAGTACTGTGACGTGTAGCTATACGTGTGTGTCACGTGACTGCACCGTGATGGCGGGAGGCGACGTGCCGCGCCGCGCGCACACCACGCCGCGCCGGCCGCGACCCGCCTCGCTGCACACACAGAGCAAGCCGCGTGAGTACTGTGACGTGTAGCTATACGTGTGTGTCACGTGACTGCACCGTGATGGCGGGAGGCGACGTGCCGCGCCGCGCGCACACCACGCCGCGCCGGCCGCGACCCGCCTCGCTGCACACACAGAGCAAGCCGCGTGAGTACTGTGACGTGTAGCTATACGTGTGTGTCACGTGACTGCACCGTGATGGCGGGAGGCGACGTGCCGCGCCGCGCGCACACCACGCCGCGCCGGCCGCGACCCGCCTCGCTGCACACACAGAGCAAGCCGCGTGAGTACTGTGACGTGTAGCTATACGTGTGTGTCACGTGACTGCACCGTGATGGCGGGAGGCGACGTGCCGCGCCGCGCGCACACCACGCCGCGCCGGCCGCGACCCGCCTCGCTGCACACACAGAGCAAGCCGCGTGAGTACTGTGACGTGTAGCTATACGTGTGTGTCACGTGACTGCACCGTGATGGCGGGAGGCGACGTGCCGCGCCGCGCGCACACCACGCCGCGCCGGCCGCGACCCGCCTCGCTGCACACACAGAGCAAGCCGCGTGAGTACTGTGACGTGTAGCTATACGTGTGTGTCACGTGACTGCACCGTGATGGCGGGAGGCGACGTGCCGCGCCGCGCGCACACCACGCCGCGCCGGCCGCGACCCGCCTCGCTGCACACACAGAGCAAGCCGCGTGAGTACTGTGACGTGTAGCTATACGTGTGTGTCACGTGACTGCACCGTGATGGCGGGAGGCGACGTGCCGCGCCGCGCGCACACCACGCCGCGCCGGCCGCGACCCGCCTCGCTGCACACACAGAGCAAGCCGCGTGAGTACTGTGACGTGTAGCTATACGTGTGTGTCACGTGACTGCACCGTGATGGCGGGAGGCGACGTGCCGCGCCGCGCGCACACCACGCCGCGCCGGCCGCGACCCGCCTCGCTGCACACACAGAGCAAGCCGCGTGAGTACTGTGACGTGTAGCTATACGTGTGTGTCACGTGACAGCACCGTGATGGCGGGAGGCGACGTGCCGCGCCGCGCGCACACCACGCCGCGCCGGCCGCGACCCGCCTCGCTGCACACACAGAGCAAGCCGCGTGAGTACTGTGACGTGTAGCTATACGTGTGTGTCACGTGACTGCACCGTGATGGCGGGAGGCGACGTGCCGCGCCGCGCGCACACCACGCCGCGCCGGCCGCGACCCGCCTCGCTGCACACACAGAGCAAGCCGCGTGAGTACTGTGACGTGTAGCTATACGTGTGTGTCACGTGACTGCACCGTGATGGCGGGAGGCGACGTGCCGCGCCGCGCGCACACCACGCCGCGCCGGCCGCGACCCGCCTCGCTGCACACACAGAGCAAGCCGCGTGAGTACTGTGACGTGTAGCTATACGTGTGTGTCACGTGACTGCACCGTGATGGCGGGAGGCGACGTGCCGCGCCGTGCGCGAAGACGTATGGTCACAATACAGGTTGTAACAAATTCCATCACTTAACCGTTATCGACGCATTATGTACACTAAGTAACATTGAGCACAAACTGCTGGGAATTAACTTTTATTTATGGTGTAAAAAATCACTGTTCATAGTAGAGCGCAATGTAACGCACGCAAAACATTGTGTTTATCGGTCCATGCAACGTTACGGAACTTGTATTTAAAGTTAAAGTGAACTTATAACATTTAAAACTTGTTTTCGTAAAAATAAGTTGGAACTTTGACCTTCAATATCTCCGTAACCATAAGGTTTCCAGGTATGCTCCAGTACAAAAACAATATCGCAATGACGGGGAGTATAAGTGACTCCCGGCTTCCTTAAGCGTCTTTTTACACCCGGTATAATAGTAATTATGTTGTTACAACATAGCCATAGGTCCCTACTATGTATGCCACGTTGTGAGATGTTACAAGGTGACACGGATTTTGGCTTTTTGAGTTCAATTTTTGATGTGTAAACATCTTAGCGCTCGGTCTACGGTAGGGGCTAGCTGGGACTTCGAGCGTCAGACGCGTAAGCGTAAGACTTCGAGCGTCAGATGACGTTAGCGTAAGACCCGTGTCTATGTGAACAAACTGGTGCGATCTCACATGTTTACACATTAATTTTCGTGAGTGCCAAACCAACTCACACCGTTTTTTGTTATGATTTTTAACCGACTTCTAAAAAGACAAGGTTCTCAAGTCAACTGTATTTTTTTTTTTCTTTTTTATGTGTTACCTCAGAACTTTTTTCTAGTTGAACCGATTTTAATGGTTCTTTTTTATTGAAAGCTGGTCCTTCTCATGTGGTCCCATATAAATTTGATCAAGATCTGACCAGTAGTTTTTGAGTTATCCTTTATAATGTGTATTTTTTCCACTTAATATTATATATTGATGATGTTTTAATAATTTCCTGTCACTGTTATTTACATATCAAGTAGTGGTTGGAATACGAATTTGTGTGGGGTAGGTATACAACCAAAAAGTGAAAATAACTTCAATTTCGGAAGTCGGTGTCTTTGGTTTTGTATTTTCGTTTTTTGCTACCGACATTCGAAATTAAAGTTACTTTTCACTTTTTAGTGTTTTTTTTTTTTGGAAGTCTGTTGTTTTTTTTTTATAAAAATATATTTTTAAGACTTATTTTACTATTCACAGCGCCACCAGTCGCACCGGGTGATGGCAAGCCACCGGTACACCGAAAGCCAAAGCCATCCAAAGATCACGATAAGGTAAATAACAACCAACAAATTTACTTCAATATTAAGTCCATTTTCAGGAAACAACCTTTGAACACATTCCCTTGAAGTTCATCAAACACATCCTCCTCCTTTTTTGAAGTAGGTTAAAATGACAATGATTGATCATCATACTTCACCCAACCCTTGAAACCCAATGTTCATTATATTAAGTATGCTTGTGAGAAGCACTTGGTCTCGACCAGCCCGATGACATAAAGTAGAACGTGTACTAATGTGTTGTGCCCGCAGTCGGCGCGCGGCAAGTCCCTGTCGGCGTCGCCGGGCCGCACGCTGTCGCCGTCGCCCGCCGTCTCCAAAGAGTCCAGCGTCGACAAGGAGGTCACTAAGGTGACATGATTTTACATAATATTTAAAATGACTACATTATATTTTTATAGCTGAGCACATATTAACGAAACTCGAATTTATTGAAACATATGAATACTTACTGAAGCTGATAAAGGCACGCAAGCTTGATCATACCCATGCTACTTCTTTGTGAATTTCTGGAAAATATTGAATTATTTCGACAACATTTCACTCATTTTGTGGATATTAAAAATATGAAATATTATTATAGATACACACTTAGATGCTACCGGAAAGCGGATGCTACCGGAGGAAACCGGCATGTCCTAGAACCAAAAATTCGAAGACATGTGACATCTACTAACCCGCACTGGGCCCGCGTGGTAGATTACAGCCCATTCCCTCGCAAAGAGAGGAGGCCTGTGTCCCAGCAGTGGGAACGTTATAGGCTGATTATGCTTATGCTTACATTCTATGCTAACACGGTGGTCATATAGACTCAGCATTATCATGTTTCCTCTATCTACATATTTAGCATTATTAGCCTAACCTTAGGACCTTAAAAAGATAACTACCTACCGTCTTCATAATCAGCAACTTCCTGAACAGCCGGCGGCTGTGCCAGTCCCGGGCGTGGTCCTGGACAGCAACAGTATAGTGGACCCCGCCGAGGTCACGCACAAGCTGGAGGCGCTGCAGATACAGAACGGAGATGCACACCACCTTATTGAAAAGGTAATCAGGTTTCACACGTACTTGCATGATAACTCACACTGATAAACATAGCATATTGGCACAGTGATCGATAGTCACACTCACGAAGTCACGAGACGACTCAGTCGGTCACTTTTTGTTCACAATTATTTCAAACTCAACCTCAAAGCATTCATTTCAAATAAACCAATTACAGGCACTTTTGAATTGTCAAGGGGTCGGTCAGTCAGAAAGATGAAGCTAGTTGCCCATTCCAAAGCATAGTAGGTATCTATGGAGAAGAGCGGGCAAGAAACTCCATGGACACTCTTTTAAATCAAAATATGGTTACAAAATATTGGTTACATCGTTCATTTTGAAATTATGCCTGTGAGAACGATGCAGAACGTTAAAAGCCTCTGTAATAAAAAAGACAAAAGCAATTCAAATATTAAATTTAATTAAAATAAGCCGTGGCAGCTAAGAGATGACCAGTCCCTATTGACGGCGCCCGTTCACGAACATGACGATTTCTCGATTTTACTTGTTCAAATGGAAGGCGACTGGGTGAAAGTCAACTTCTGCCCACTTAATCTGTAAAATCTCACACGTGAATTTAAAGTTGAGACCTCGTCAAACTCTAGCATTACTTAATGTAACTACTTTAAAATAGCTAGCATAATTATAAATTTCTTTCCACAAAACTTTAGATTTTTTTGAATTTCGCAGGCTCGAATAATACTAAAGTAGAATTTGACAAATTCTCAATTTTGTGATCTATCGCCTGCAAACGCCGCTTGAATAGCTGAATACATAAGCGATTGTGTTATAGAAACTGATTCTAGATGCCGTGGGTTTACACTCGCAACAAGTCGACTTGCTTTCCTTATAATTGACTAACGAATGCCAGCAAATGCTTAGTATTCCTGAAAAAACATCGTTTAAAGAGTATGCTTTCGAAATATTTTACCAAGATGTTGTACATCCTTCAAGAGATCTAAGGCCAGAAATGTAAACCTATTTTTTTATAAAAAGAAACCTTTTTTTTTTCGAATATTTGTTATTTGCTGCGAGTTAGTTTTGAGTGTTTTTGAGTCTGTAAACGACGCTGATATAAAACTGAAGAACAAAAAGTGGTTCTTGCATGAAATTATACCATCTCCGCCCTTTCCTAATCTGTCTTCATTTGCCAAAAATAAAAATAAAATCAATCTCCTTTACTCTCCATCTACTAATATTTTTTTTAATCAATGTAAGTAGTTTACAATATACAAGCTAACACTAAAATGTATATGACGGATGTTCGAGCGGCTGAGACACCACGTGTCGCTGCTGATCCGTCATCTGTTGGTCCTTCATCATGGGCGTGTACGTGCAGGTGTTTGGAAAATAATACTCGCAAAATAACGCACTTAATTTACTTTCAAATATCGCAACGAGACTCAGCTATAAACTTTAATGATTACAATGATTATCACTGATTAAGTCTAATCACAATAATTGTTAAACTTGCATTTAGAGCCAATGGATTTGTGCGTGTGCACCGCGTGACGATCGCAACACAATGTGCTCGCCACCGCCGCCATGACACTCATGACCCCATTCGGTGTTACCCACTCTAAGTTTTAAAATACCACTAAAAAAATTAATTCTAAACCTCAGAGTAAAAATAACCGATTAAACTTTTAAAAAGTGTTACAATAAATCGACTAAATAATCGCGCGCCGTCATATATATTATGTACAAGTTTAAAAATCCTATGTACATCTAAATAAAAATTTTAAAAAGAGAAGGAAAAGAATCGTAGAGCATCAAAAAATTCGTCTTCATCGCTGTCGACAGGAAAAGTGCCCAAAAGGCTGGCAGCATTACCAATTTTTCTCAACTACGTTAGGGTCGGCTTCCAGTCTGTACAGTTGGATGCAGCTGAATCTTACATATTTTTCATATGCCAAAAATAATCCGTATTTTTGTTTACAATTCCAGGAAAACGAAATCAAAGAAACAATAGAGGTTAAGCAGGAAACGAAAATCGAGCAAGTAACGGAAGTAGCGAAACACGAAGAGAGAGCGAGTGAGAGGTCCGAACAGAGAAGCGAGAGGTCCGAACTGAAGGAGAAGAGGGAAGATAAGGAGGACAAGAAGGAGCCCTCCGTCGAAAAGACTGATGATAATGAGATGACTGGTGAGTAATCCTTTTGTGATTGAATACTTAACATAATTATTATTGTTTTTATTTTTCTCAATGATCGATGAGAACTCAAGTAGGTTCTCAATGTACAAAATGATGTCGAAGAACTAGGAAGAATTTGACAGTAATACAATTCGAGCCATATTTGATTGTTGCGAACAGCCTAAAAACCTTACAGTCGACTCAGATAGAGTTGAAATTGTTTTCAATAGACTGGTCATAGAAAGAGGTTGGAGAAGTTTCTGACGTCTCCGCGTACGGGATTAGTATCGTCAGACTAGAAGATATGATGCGTGTGAAGAAATCGAATTGCGATTTTCAAAGTTAGGACTAAAAATTTGTAACATGTGGTAAGTTAGCTGTATTATTTTGACATAAAATGTACACTCATATAAATTTTGTATTTTAGCGTCAATGACGGCGCGGCGTATCACAACGGAGGAGCAAGCGAAGGCCGCGCTCGCCGAGCGACGTCGCCGCGCGCGCGAGGAGCTGGAGCGGCAGGCCGAGCTGGAGCGGAACAGGTGACGTGTGATATGTGGGACGTGCATAGGTTGTTGGGACCGAGCGACGTCGCCGCGCGCGCGAGGAGCTGGAGCGGCAGGCCGAGCTGGAGCGGAACAGGTGACGTGTGATATGTGGGACGTGCATAGGTTGTTGGGACCGAGCGACGTCGCCGCGCGCGCGAGGAGCTGGAGCGGCAGGCCGAGCTGGAGCGGAACAGGTGACGTGTGATATGTGGGACGTGCATAGGTTGTTGGGACCGAGCGACGTCGCCGCGCGCGCGAGGAGCTGGAGCGGCAGGCCGAGCTGGAGCGGAACAGGTGACGTGTGATATGTGGGACGTGCATAGGTTGTTGGGACCGAGCGACGTCGCCGCGCGCGCGAGGAGCTGGAGCGGCAGGCCGAGCTGGAGCGGAACAGGTGACGTGTGATATGTGGGACGTGCATAGGTTGTTGGGACCGAGCGACGTCGCCGCGCGCGCGAGGAGCTGGAGCGGCAGGCCGAGCTGGAGCGGAACAGGTGACGTGTGATATGTGGGACGTGCATAGGTTGTTGGGACCGAGCGACGTCGCCGCGCGCGCGAGGAGCTGGAGCGGCAGGCCGAGCTGGAGCGGAACAGGTGACGTGTGATATGTGGGACGTGCATAGGTTGTTGGGACCGAGCGACGTCGCCGCGCGCGCGAGGAGCTGGAGCGGCAGGCCGAGCTGGAGCGGAACAGGTGACGTGTGATATGTGGGACGTGCATAGGTTGTTGGGACCGAGCGACGTCGCCGCGCGCGCGAGGAGCTGGAGCGGCAGGCCGAGCTGGAGCGGAACAGGTGACGTGTGATATGTGGGACGTGCATAGGTTGTTGGGACCGAGCGACGTCGCCGCGCGCGCGAGGAGCTGGAGCGGCAGGCCGAGCTGGAGCGGAACAGGTGACGTGTGATATGTGGGACGTGCATAGGTTGTTGGGACCGAGCGACGTCGCCGCGCGCGCGAGGAGCTGGAGCGGCAGGCCGAGCTGGAGCGGAACAGGTGACGTGTGATATGTGGGACGTGCATAGGTTGTTGGGACCGAGCGACGTCGCCGCGCGCGCGAGGAGCTGGAGCGGCAGGCCGAGCTGGAGCGGAACAGGTGACGTGTGATATGTGGGACGTGCATAGGTTGTTGGGACCGAGCGACGTCGCCGCGCGCGCGAGGAGCTGGAGCGGCAGGCCGAGCTGGAGCGGAACAGGTGACGTGTGATATGTGGGACGTGCATAGGTTGTTGGGACCGAGCGACGTCGCCGCGCGCGCGAGGAGCTGGAGCGGCAGGCCGAGCTGGAGCGGAACAGGTGACGTGTGATATGTGGGACGTGCATAGGTTGTTGGGACCGAGCGACGTCGCCGCGCGCACGAGGAGCTGGAGCGGCAGGCCGAGCTGGAGCGGAACAGGTGACGTGTGATATGTGGGACGTGCATAGGTTGTTGGGACCGAGCGACGTCGCCGCGCGCGCGAGGAGCCTCTGCCTAACCCTTCGGGAAAACAGGCGTGGTATTGTGCACGTTATTGACGTAATAATCACTTAGTGATTGTTTTCCTTGCTCTATAAATTATTTTATTTCTGTAAGTAGGTTTGTACAAACACATTTACCACGTCAATCATATTTTAAAAACTAGATGAGTTCGACGTTTCCTATTTGACTACTCTGAGAAAAAAGGCCGAAACAAACTCAGAGGTCACAGTCTCTTTTAAAGTCCAGACATAATCTTGGTCAGTACATGTGAAGACCATGTAGATTGGTGTCTGAAATAGTCTTTTGAGGAAATAACCACACAGGTTGAGTGGACCTGATCAGTCAGTGCCCACATTTGTCAGTAATCGTGCAGCTCAACTCAAGGAGCTCAACGATTCGACGAACAATACCTACGAAACGACATTTGGGTAGGCCGCATTAAGTACTCAAACTGCCAGATTATTATTAAAACTAATGGAGAAAGAGAAAAAATAATTGGTATATAATTACTATGTGACCCACATAGTCCTCACATTTACAAAACAAAATTAATATAAGATTATTATACTTCACAAACTAAATATTCATGTCATACACTAAAAGTGTAATGAGGAGTCCATTCCCCTACAAAAAATTGACGACATAATTATAATGACTGCAGTAAACTTCAAGAATCCCGTTCTATTCCGAAGAATAATTACTCATTAAACATTTTTTTATTAATGACTGATAACACTTTTTTTAGATTGCAACGCGAAGCCGAAGAAGAAGCTGAGCGACAACGTCAAGAGGAAGAGCGGCAACGTCGCGAAGAGGAAGAGGCGCGCGAACTGGCGCAACTTCAGAGACAGATGAACGAAGAGAAACTTAGGAAAGCTATTGAGGTAAATATCTAGTGTGGCATAGTCGATAGTTTTGTTACGGGTACATATAATTATGTGAAACGTATAGTATTTTTATCTCACGAAGTGACGCGCGCTTTACTTGTGCTTACCTAGTGTACAAACACGCTGTCAATGTGTGCGTGAAGACGAGTAGCGTCAGTACATACCACACACACTTCCGACTTCGTCATTGACTCGGACGGTATCAAGAGCTCCTGCGCTTTTACACATATTCACAGCGTGTTTGTACACTTGGTAACCACAAGTAAAGCGCGCGTCGCTTCGTGAGATAAAAATACTGTAGCACACGTTGAAACAAATTCGTCTAGTTGTCGTGTTACTTACATTTAATCTTACGTTTGACATGAATGTGTACCCACTATTAGGGCCACGTCTTACTCCTTGCCAGATTAATTCTGCAAATTGAAAATACGACTATTATAAAGTACTAGCTTTTGCCTACGGCTTCATCCGTGTGGAGGTCGAAATATATACACCATCTTCGCATTATATTGGCATTCTAATAAAACCAGTTTCGGAAACATCGGTTGGATGGTTTCAAAGTCTATAACGGACATAGGTAGAAACATTTTTTGTTGACAAATACAAACGAAAAAAAAACAATCAAACATCTCCAACAATATCGTAAGTTTTTAATAACTTCCTCCCACATATGGTAAGCTTGTGTCCCAGCAGTAGGTAACATTTTAAGCCGATTATGCTTATTGACGAGAAAATAGGAAAGACACAAACTAGTCAAGTGTTTATATTATTTGCACATATTGCGTGTAACGGATATTGTAATGACAGTTCTTCGTTCGAAGTTATATTGAATACATTTGTGTACAGCCTAACATAATTATGAATACTCACACTTAATAATTCATTGTCTATTCATTCGCCAGGCTCAACAACAACTCGAACGCGAAGAAGCTGAACGCAAAGTCCGCGAAGAAGTAGACAAACAAGCTCGTCTCAAAGAAGACGAAGAGAAGAGAAAGGCGGCTGAAGAAGCAGAGAAGTTGCGCCGAGAGGAGGCCGAGAGAGAGGAGAAAGAGAGGCTCGCCAGGAAACAGAGGGTCGAGGCTATCATGGCGAGGACTCGGCTCAGGAAGGTACGTGTTAACTTGTTAATGTCTTTTCACACCATCTACTCAGTAATGTCAATTTATGTGTCATGGAAACCTAACCAGAAGTAAGTCATAATAGCCCTGCGGGCTTAGCATGACGCTGTCTATCTCTTCGAAGAATAGAGACGGCTATTCCTATACAAAGTGACATTTCGTTACTCTATTTTTGACATCGCACCGTAAAAATCCTTCTAAAATCTGTCATTTTGCCTTCCGTTTCTGCCAATCGTTGTCTAGGTCCTTTTTAATGTAGACTATTTCAGAAGACAGAGTCTAAGGTAGTGAAGACAATTTGATTTTTAAGCGCCATGCTAAACACGGTACAAAACTTTTTACTCGACGGCCACAAAGTATAAAAATGGAAAGGAATAAAAAGGTAATTTTCACTTTTTGTATGGAAAATGTGAAAAATGATTACCTACATGTTGAGTTTTAGGGGTTAAAGAATTCATAAAGGGGGTCGAAATTTTCATTATTTTTGCGATAGGACACACCATTTTCGAGATATAAGCAAAATAAAAGATAAACGTGAATAAATTACTGAATTTCGTAAAAAGTTCAGTTGACTCTTTCTACTTTGCTGCCGTATACTGTCTTCACGAAACGTCATTTTTGTCTATTCTTCCGTCGACAAGACGGTGCTTGTGCTAAGCCTGCTGGGGCTTAGTATTGATTTTTATTATAATCCGCTCGTAAATAATATGATTTGAATTTGGAACTTCAACAAAAAATTCGCGTGAAAACTTTTTCAAAAAAATAAAGAAGTATATTAGAAAATTTATTTGAGGCGGTGTGAAAAGTTGATTATTTTTTTCGGGTAAAAGTTATCTTCGTCTTGGGCGAGCTTGAATCTGTTCCACAGGATTCTGGTCTTAACTAATTTTTGAATTCAATGCGCTGGGGAGCACTAGAATCCTTCATAACGCTTGGTATTGAATATAGCGTCCGTGACGTAAGGTACTGTTTAATTTCCTTAGTTAATAATCTACAATTTGGTAACAGTATTCTGTTACAAAATAGTTCTGCTCTCATCAAAGAGCATATCAATCTTTCATCAAGATTTGTTTAAAAAAATCAAAGTGATTTCGAGCAGGAGCTAAACTAGTTAAATAGGGGAAGTTTAGTGATTTGTAATAAAGACTTATCACGCGCAGATTTCAGCTGGCTAAATGAGTTAAGTGTATATTACGTTCAGCAAAAGAATTAGTTTGCCCTCTCCAGTTGCTCATTTATAAATTGTTATTTTTGAGATAACATGTGAAACTGTCATGTGTCATGAATTTTCCTGAATTAGAAATGAATAAGTATTCTGTGACTTAATTAACAGCAGGCGGAAGAAGACAAGAGTAAAGCTCCTGCGCCTTCCGAGCCTGCACCCGCGCCTGCGCCCGCGCCGGCCGCCGCGCCCGCGCCGGCCGCCGCGCCCGCGCCCGCGGCGGCGCCTGCGCAGGCGGCCGCGCCCGCTGCGGCTGCGGCTGATAACGGGAACGCGCACGCCACTGCCGATCTATTAGGATTGGACTTCGCGCAGGTAACATACATTCTAATGACAAACTATTTTTTTTTTAAAACAATAAATACAGTATGCAGTCGTTAGTATAACACATGAAGTTTATGACAATGTCACAAACGTGCATACGTATGGCCGCACTTTTTCTTAAAGTCTTTGTGTTTTATCAACGGTAGATCTTCTAGCAAGTCACACTTGGAATATTTTTATTTTCTACTTCACATTATAAAATAGTAGTATTTATTTTGCCTATAATTTTATAGACATAGCGATACAAAGTTATTGTAGCGGGTGGTTAAAATCGGAAAAAATACGTTTCAAGTGACATTTATCAAAACAATTCCACAAATATTTACCAAAAGGTCCTTATAGTACTTATGATTGGATATTTCATATGAAATTAGCGCTGAAAAAATCTATATTATGACTATAGAGGTACCAGTATTTCATTGTTCAAAAAGACTAATCATATTTCCTATCACTCCAGCCCCAAGAATCAGAGCCCGTCTCGGTACTACCTAACGCAGTAGAGCCTGCGCCGGTAGCACAGCACGCCACGCCCAACAACGGCAACGTCACTGCCGACCTACTGGGACTGTCCGAACAACTCGCTGTGAGTATAATTGAAGAGATTAGGATCAAAACCACTACATATCCACTTTTTTTAATAAGACAGAAATAAAAAAATAAACTTAATAAATAGTGAGGACTTTTTTTTTAAGAATGCCGTTTACTTATGTGATAAATAAGTCCTTAGAACATTTATTTTACCCAATCTTAGTTAAAAACCATTAATATTAGACATCATTTAACTAAGGACAATAAGCTGTTTTGAACTAAATTCATAATACATAAAAACTTCAAAAAGCGAAATGGTTATTTACAGTCAGTACTTAAAATATATGACATATAAAAACTCCTTAACCTAAAATAAACTAGCCTTTGTCCGCGTTGACGACGGAAAATATCCCACAAGAACTTTCTACCGGGATAAAAAGTAGTCAGTAGTAATCCAGGTTATAAACTATCTGTGTGCCAAATTTCATCCAAATCCATTCATCCGTTTTGCGTGATTGAGTAACAAACATACAAACTTTAACATTTATAATATTAGTAGGATTGTAATCATACTTTCTCCATTCCAGACTGAGGACAAAACCACAGAGCAGACGACGACTCCCAAGCTACAAACAAACGATAACGCACCAATAAACAACACACCAATCGAAACCAATAACGGCAACTCCCAGTCCGCCGACATTGGCCACATATCCGCCAACTTCATACAAACCGAGCGTTTGTCCAACGAGAACCAAACAAAGCTGGCCGACGTGCCCAAACTCCTAGACGATGACTTCACAACGCACAACGGTCATGGGGCCACTCACAACCACCCCTTGACATTGCAAAATGCTATCTAATTGCGTGTAGATAAGGTTGGTAACTGAATGCAGTCGGTTTTCATTGCGTATATATTGGCTGGTGGTCGTGAGGTTGTGATTATGGCACGCTATTATTGAATACTTGGAGGTAGGTAGGGTTAATAATATTGACACGGTTTTTTTTGACCGCCGGAGGTAAAAAAATCTTCATACAAATGCTAGAATACTGTCCTATTTCTCACTATACGCGAAATATTTGTAGCAAAATAGGGTACAACAACAACAACGAACGACTCGAACAACTAGGCGGTCGAAAAAAAAATACACGGACAGGACTCGAAACAGAGGGCGGCACTTACGCTTGTCCCTTTTTAAGTTAACAGATTAAAAAAAAACTGTGTCACGGTGCTTTCCTAAATATGTTCACACATTATCTCAAAAAGATAATAACAATGTTTTTGTTATTCATCGTTGGTGCTAGTAATTGTTTTTAGATAGACTTGTTACAGTAAGAAATTATTGAACAAGACAAAAGTGACCAGACTTAGTTTAGGTACTTCTTTGAAAACGTTTCTAACTGCCTTAGCATTTAAATGTTTTATTTAAAAACCCATGTCGTTTTCATAGCATTGTTAGATAAAAAATGTGGGTTTTTATGTGAAGTATAAAACTAGTGACAAAGTCATCATAGTCCAAATGTTAAATATTTTAAAATGAGTATAACAAAGAAGTTAATCACGCGACGTTACGATTGAATAGGGGCTCCGTTTGAGCTCAAAACGATTCGAAGAACCCTGAAAGCCCACAAGCAAAAATGTACAAAATAAAGTGAATAAATCTTACATCTTAGATACCAATTTTCTTTCTAATCACCATCTAAAATAAAATCTTAATTTGCGATCTATAAACATCTTCATGTTAACTGAGGTTATTACCCTAATTAGCTAGACACCTTCAAGGTTAATAGGGTCATTAACGTAATCCCTATTTGGGGTAAAAAGAAATGTAGGTAGGAAACCAATCTAATGGTCGAATGGGCGATCTCTTACTAAGCCAATATGTATGCGTGAAAACAGGGTATGTTGTGTCTGTCACTCGTGCTGTTTTATGTAAAAACTATAAATAATAATAATATTTACTGGACTATTTATCTGAAAAATGTTTTTATGGTGAATTTTGCTTAGGATCAACTTAAGTTGGAATTCGTCTTAGGGCGAATTTCACCAATGGAACTGAATGCGTTCAGCTATCTAAACTGCGCTCAATAGCTGTCAGTGTCAATATTGACACTTGACAGCTCTTGAACGCGGCTTAGAAGTGCTGGTCTCGTTTAGTTTCCTTGGTGAAATCCGCACTTAGTCAACGCGTTCAGTCCATGAATCTTATGCTAGTAAAAGTAAATCCGTCACATTTTTACTGTAGAGTAAACTACCTTTGCCCAGCGTTGGGATAGTCTAGATTAGCAACCAGTAATAAAATGCAGGAATATAGTATACTAAACCAATATAAGTAAGTAATAATTAGTTAACGAAATGTCCTTAGGTTGGTCCTAAGCAACACTACTTATAACTTAATCCCAATTACTGATACTAATTAAAAATATAATGTAAACTCACAGAGTGACGGAACACCGGGAAGGCACTAAATTATTATAATATATTATAATTAATGCATTTATTGTAAATTATCGCAAGGGATTACTATGGTTTTACTCACAAACTGCTAAATTGGTCAAATGTAAGCTTATTTTGTATACTATTGTGATGGGAGTCCAGTGGAAGCGAAGCGAAAGACTTATGTAGCATTCTTTCTTGTTAAGACTACCCGAAAGTTTCATTATTTATTTAAACATTGAGAAATACAACACGTGAAATGTAATCTTGTGTCGAATAATAAAGCTGGGTTTTTGTGTATTGTATAAAAATGATTATCCCTTCGTTTACATTGGGGTCTTGGCTTTAAGCTCTTTAGTTGATCGGTGCCCCGACAACTGACGATCACCAACCTATAGTAATGTAATTTTTATTGTAATCGATTCTTTAATAATATTATCAAAGAAATGAGTACCTACTTAATTGTTTCTATTTGTGAATCTTGTCAAGTAATTCATTGCAATGAAAAATTACATAAAACCTATCCTAATGATTCAATAACCGGTATGTAGCGTTAAGATATAAATATGAACATTTATTTATTTTCAACAATGACGATGTGTGATTAGATGCCAGGCCGCTAGAAATGATTATAACCTCTTTAGTCCGGAAACCGCTCATAAAATGACACATGACAGCAAAAGAAGTTGCTGTCAAATGTAAACGTCATCATAATTTAATTATGTCAAATCGTTATCTCAAGAGTTGTCAATAGCATACTTAAGATCGATCTCAAAGTTAAGAGCGGTTTATCAGAACGGGACTTATTAAAATGCTATATTTTGAAATACTGAATATGCATAATACTTAGTCGCCAAACCAATGTTTTCGCGCCATATTCCAGATTCATAGACGGATAAACTTTTCTTTATCTTTTTCTTTAGTAAATGATGTAATATTCTAAATTCCGTCTCATAAAGATTGATGTTGTGTGATACGTTTAAATAAGATTTATTTTTAATTGTATTATAATTTTTAATACGCGTAATTTGATTATTAGTGTGAATAGAGTTATATGTGAAAAAAAACAATTAATATGAACTGGCATCGATGAAAGATAGCATCGTTTGGATGTCTATGGGGATTAGAAAATTGGGATGGAAATATAAGTTTTCAATTATTCACAACATTATTAAAAGACGTGACACTTAAAATGAAATTCAGCATTTAACCAATATAACAAGTAAATTCAATATTTTTATTATTAGACAAGAACTTGGGCATGTTTATTGCTCTTATTAAACTAGCCGGATCCAAGCAAATGGTATACTGACTAACGGTTTCACTTGATTGATTATTTGGTTAGCCAATCAACAAGAAGTAAGCTTTGCTGTAGGCATTTACGTAAATAAAACCAAGCGAAATTGTACTAGGTTTGTTTGAAAAGAAATAAATACTACAATCTGACTTTTAAATTAGCTGTAGTAAAATGACACTTCATGAAAATGTTATAGCTATAAATTATAAAAAAAAAAAAACAAGAAGTGTCATTTTACTGCAGATAATTAAAAGTCCGACTTTAGATAATTACTAAGGCATCATCATTAATGTTACAAAATGCCGTATTTGCAACTAGAACTGCACGAAACATGAATTTCACAAACAAGACAATGTTTGTGATATCAACACTTATATCCGTATTCAAATATAATGAGAATTTAGTATGAGAAGCAAAAACGCTTACCGACTTTCTTTCAGGCAAGCGGGCAATAAACATAGCCTATGTAAATGCAGTGAAAAATCTATGAAAACGATTATACCCGTCTTAAAAAAAGAGATAAACGCACAGGATTATTTTTTAATACGGATATAAATGCTAATTCCTTAAAGCGACGTTATTCTTTTTTCTAAAATTGTTCTTAGAAAAACAATCAATTGAACAGTATATAAATATTTGAGGGTTGAAATGAAGTTATGCTTAATAAAGTTACAATAATGTAATTTAAGTTATTTAACACGTTATATATACAAATTTTTGTATGATAAGTAGATAGCATTCAATGTTATTCAGCTTCTTTTTATAGAATGTTAAAAAATACTAGTTATTTGATACCGTTTTGGTTCATAAACGAGGTTACAATGTGTTGCGTTACTATAATTTCCAACTGATCTAAGATTCTAACCGTTTACTAGTTATTGTATAAATTAATTATTAAGTCCAAAAGTTATGGTTATGTTTTCATACAAAAGTGTTTAACTATTATTATTGTGTTAAGATTTTAAACTTTTTAGCGTTTCATTTTACTTTGCCTGTTTGAAAATGGTTTTCTATGAAAATGTAACTAGAACTGACCGACTTGGGGGTGTTTCCCTCGCCTGTATATTATTCCATAATATTTTCTTTCACATAATAATAATAATAATAGTAGTTTTTCCAATTTATATCTGTTGTGTGTTGAGTACGTTGTTTTGTGTGTTTAGCAAACTTAGGTAAAGATTAATTATTTGATGGGTAAAGAGAGATTGACTTCCGTTATACAAATCAACCTACATCGTATGTCATTTGTGTACGCGAGAAAGGATACCCAATGTATTCGACACACAATGGACAAACATTCACAACAATTGTCATTTCCTGTCTTTCCTAAAAATTGACACACAACTGACATTTGTTGTGAATGTCATTTAACAAATTTATCATACGATTTTTGCTTGTAGGTAACATTTGTACGATTTGTGTTTTATTTTGCTTATCCATCCAATCTTAATCGTTCAAATTATATGAAGATCATGTAGATTTCTCACGGCCTTATTATACAAATATGTATGAAATCGAGGCCAGAATAAGTGAGCCATCTTTGCAAAGATTGCGAAAGTAATCACACTACATTTTTATGAAATAAAGTGGTATATCATTCAAACAAGATCTTGGTAAACTGTTGGACCTATTTAATTTAATTTTATTGGTGGTGCACTTATTCTGGTTTGTAAAAACACTTGGGTTGACATTTTGACATTTTAGCTTACTGCTAAATAATTTGACAAGCGATATTGTTATCAATTAATTCTTACCAAGTGTGGTATCAATGAAATTTTGATTTTAGAAACAATTATTCATCCTGAAAAAATTTACAGATTATTTAGTAGAATTTAGTGATTGTCAAAATGTGTTCCTTAGTATTTCGGTGTATAATTGTAATATTTTATTACAATAGCCGCTGTGACAGGCCGCCCACAATATCACGTCGATCGTCATGTTCCATAGTCTGATTGTTATTTTATAAGTTTAAATGAGTTGACGAGCGCAGCAAGTTGCGTATACACACCCTCCATTGAACGCGACTATCATACCAAAATAAGCTAGTCTAAAAATGTAATGTAATTGTTGAAGAAAAATCGTGCTATTAAATTAAATTATTTTCCATTGCAGATGTACTAAATTGTTGGTTATAACATATGTACTTGTGTATGTAACTTTAGCGTTAGTAATAAATGAAGTTTGGCGGCCTGTCACATGCGCCCGCGCAAGTGTGTGCGAGCGTGCTAACGCAGTCCATTCATCAGTACGGTTAGTCGTTGAAGAATAATTATGTAATTGATATCACACATAGATGGGCATGGCTTCGATGCGTTATATAACTACTGTATTACGTTTATAAACATCATGGATTTATTAAATGAAACAATTTTAATACGAAAAATAAATACAAAGAAGTTAATTTCGTGTTTTTTTTTTCCTTTTTCCTTACATATCCCTTGAGTGCTGAAAGACTTGTTGAGAAGTCTGCATAACATTGGCCGGCAGAGTAGCAATTACCTATCTGTGTGTGCCCAGGCAGCGTAGTGGAGCGCGTGGCTCCACGGTCCATGATTAAGCTTCGCAAGTGTCTTCGCTTTCAAAGAAATGAAGGCGGTATCATAGATAATACACTAGGTGAAATCGTCCTCTGCGACCCACGGCCACCCTGAGTGTGATGATGACGGATGCGTGACAGGCAAACCGCACTCAACGTGGCAAACCTCCGTGCACACCCTACTGATCCGATACCGGCGTCGGTTCCGAAAGCCGTGCCTCGTCGCAGGTCGTCGCTGTAACTAGGACATAACCGGGTTGCATAGAGCCTGAAATGACCTAGTGCATACCGCCTTCTGTCCGCTTTAGATACCAATCGTTGTATTTGTTAAGCAGTTAATTTACCTCTGACAGCAGCAACTCAACCACAACCTTATTATAACGGGAATAAAGATCACTGTGATATTGACAGTAATGCAAAATCAATGAACGGACTACGTAGCAGTGGACGGTCGACTATATGATCTACTAAAACACGGTTTGGTACCACCGAAGCGACACGGCGGTATACCATTTTTTTTTTTTTTTGATCCGGGGTGGAAAATCCTCATGGATATCCCCCGCCCTGGGGGGGCGGAGGGGTCTGTCAGACTCTTACTGACTAAAAACCACCCCGGTGTTCCATCTCACACCTGCGTCGGGGGTCGCGGGAACATACGAATCTTCCGCAACCCCCGACTGGTGCCGGCCCGCCTCTGCGGGCCCCGTCCGGTCGAGCGGGGTGAGTGAGGTGTTTGACTCCCCCCGCGACGTCTAAGAGGGGCGCGCGTGGAACACTACGCGCCGCCGCCACAACACGGCCGTAATATTGCGTCTCACAGTATTTTTATGGGTTCGTGTTTACGAGCTAGCTCATTGCCAGAAGTGGAGCACCAGCTGTACAGACTTCGGAACTAATACTGAGAATTTCACCTGACCTGGAGATTGAAGCCGCATGCAGTCGCTGTTAATGACCATTAGGCCAACGAGGCTCCGCAAAACAATTTTTCCGTGCCTAAAATTGTTTCAGTAGGTACCAGAGCAATCGGCTGCCCCTCTACGAGTCGTGGGTTCGATTTCCGTATTTGTATCATCTTCAGATCCCGATTATTTGTCTACACAAATAGCCTATGCCGTTTGTGATTTCAAGCAACCTCGGATCAGGAGAATATACCTACAATAAATATGGCAACGCTTAAATATAGATGTTGAATAGTTGCTTGGTATTTCAAGTAGGTAGGCTAGGATAGATAGTTTTTTTTTTATCCTACCATAAATATCATAATTTACATATTACGTGTACCTACGAGCTATTTCTAGAGTAGGTACCTACGCGTAGGTAAGTATTTACAAAAAAGATTTTGTGACTTCATTCAGTGCCGCAAGGTGAAGAGCCCACCTGAAGCTGCATCCGTGGTTCACAAATGACTAGTCTGCTTATATATTCTCTCAAAATTATAGATTTATATCTCTGAATAAAATTAGGTTTTAAATAAAACAACATCGTTCCATTCCAAACTTTGTACTACGCACCGAGCTACGGCGTAGCACCGTAGCACGTAATGCACTACGATCGCGTGGTCACATTGCTGAAAGCTTGCTCTTGTGATCAATTATTCAAGCCCGTCATTTTCTTTCAGAGGAATTATATTTCAAGGCATGTAAAATTACCCCAAAATCTTTCCGGACGTTGAAGATAAAATAATCATTTATATAATTAACCCAGGATTGTATAATTAGGTACCGTCAAACGGGGTGAATAGGGATGCCGCGGTGAATCGAGACAAAACTTTAAAAGGCATTTTAACATTGAAATAATATAGTTTGTTACCAAAATGGACTTTAATGTGTTTACTGTATTATAATTAACGATTAAGTGCCCTTGTTGGCAACAAACTATGTATATTATTTCAATGTTAAAATCCCTTTTAAAGTTTCGTCCCGATTCACCCCTCCATCCCTATTCACTCCGTTTGACGGTAACATCTTAACATCATTGTCATGGAAATGCCAAATACCAAATATCACATTCCCGTGATACTTACATAAGGTGGACTTAATGCCACAAGCTCTGCTAGTAAACCTTGGGATTAGAAATACCAGCGGGCTTAGCATGACGCTATCTATCTCTTCGAAGAATAGAGACGGCTATTCCCATACAAAGTCACATTTCGTTTCTCTATTTTTGACATCGCACCGTAAAAATCCTTCTAAAATCTGTCATTTTGTCTTCCGTTTCTGCCAATCGTTGTCTAGGACCTTTTTAATGTAGACTATTTCAGAAGACAGTTGTCTAAGGTAGTGAAGACAATTTGATTTTTAATCGCCATGCTAAAGACGGTAGAAAACTTTTTACTCGACAGCCACAAAGTATAAAAATGGAAAGGAAAAAAGGAATTTTTTACTTTTTGAATGGAAAATGAGAAAAATGATTACCTACATGTTGAGTTTTAGGGGTTTAATGGTTTCATAAAGGGGGTCGAAATTTTCATTATTTTTGCGATAGGACACACCATTTTTGGGATATAAGCAAAATAAAAGATAAACGTGAATAAATTACTGAATTTCGTGAAAAGTGCAGTTGGCTCTTTCTACTTTGCTGCCGTCGTCGTACTGTCTTCACGAAATGTCATTTTTGTCTATTCTTCCGTCGACAAGACGGTGCTTGTGCTAAGCCTGCAGGTATAATCATGTCTCTGAGTTTGTTGTTGCGCTCATAGAAATGTAAAAAATCTATGGTTGCGACTCCTTCTTACCAGCTAAATCACTAGGAAGTGGTGAAGGGCGGGGTCTTCGGGAACTGTGCTATTTAATTTTGACGTTCAATAAGTGCTGATTCTCAGCCTTATTTGAATAAATGACTTTTGAATTTGATTTCATTGTCCCAGAAATCGAACCTATACCTTCCCGTCGTTAATTACTACATTCAGATTTTACGACATCCTTGGTTGCTACTCTGGGTAGGAAACAGTTACCCGGACTGCTTACAGTCCCACAAGCCTGTCTGCATGTCCCACGGGATACCCACACTTTTTTTTTACAAAACCTTCTTAGTCAATTTTTATTGAGTGTTCTTGTAAGCTTTGATCTGGAGGGATAAGGTGTAAAATGAAGCAACATTAAATTGACAACTGCGTATATTAATTTCACTATTGTTATAATACAGTTTTACATTTTGCCAGCCCTTACAAAATGTGAAGACAGTAACCAACATACATATTTATACAAATATTCAGATTAATTATTAAATTAACATTTAAAAGCTAAGGTAACATATTATTGTAATAATTTGCATTTTAAATTATTTTGTTAAGTTAGTAAAACGATATTAAGAAAACTGAGGGCCGATTTCATATCTGATTGAGTTTTTAATTCAAACATAACATTATATAAAATAAAACATGTGTTTTATATTTTGCAGAAAAATACATTCTGTAGTTTATTTTCTTATCCTATCTATGGTTGTTCTTGGATTCATTTTATAGTTTGTAAAAACAATAGCATAGAAATCAGCCCTTTAGAAACTTAAATCGATTTAGAATTCTATTTTTTTTTTTCAAATAAATAAGAAGGTATACATTTCTTGATTTGTTTTGCATACAATAATAAAAATAAACATATTTAAAATAACTAGATACGTAACAATGAAAATTAACATAAATGTTACTTGAAACCAAAAGTTTATTTTTATAGTGATATTAATTACAATTACGAATACAATCTATCTTTATTATTTATTTATAATTGAAAACACACATCGTGAGCTATCTACTATTCATTGAACTTTTATATTTTTAACAATTAAGAAATATATTCAGATTTGACATCGAGAAAAAAAAAGATTGTTTTAGTTAGGTAGAGTAAATATTTTATAAAGAGTTGCAACTTTTTTTTTAACATCGGGTAGATATAATTTTCTAACGATAAAACATATTTTAACAATAGTAGGTATGGAGGAAAGCGATTTAGGTCCTACTGTTTAAATTACAAATGGAGGATTCTACAAAAAATCTTCAAAGTTTTTCTCGTCAAGTTATACAAAAAACAAAGCCGGAAAGGTAAGAAAACAAAAAATAAATGATTTAAAACTGACCGTTAAAATATAAGTAAAAATTAGGCCGCATATCGGGATAATGTTATGAGGATGTCCATTTAAGACCTTGCTAATTAGGACAGAATCGCTTTAATAAGTATAAGAAGAATATTTAGAGAGCCTTTTCGCATACACTAATCTCGAGAAAATGTACATAGGTACTGATTTATTAAAAGTTATGTTTTTAAACAACATATTTTGTACTCACAACAGAAAGCAGAAAACTCAAATTGTGTTGAGTGACACGTGGTTTGGTACCTATATAATAAAGAAAGTTTGATAAGCTCAGAAACTGTGTTCCTGTTTTGCAATTTTTTTTTAATCATTATCCTAGCATTGAAACAGTAAATACTTCAATAATAATAATAATAATACATTATCTTTCACAGGTCAGTAATTTTTTACAGTTTTTCTGTTACAATATTTAATTAACATAAATGTAAGTAAATACTTAATAAAATAAAAATCTACTGATGAAATATGTTTTAACAAGTTTCAAGCTTAAACAATATTTAATAAACATTTCAGTATAATATTAGTACAATAGATAAGTATTATTTTACTGACTAGAATCTCTTAAACTGTGAAAATAACGCTAAAATAAGCCTCATTATTTTATTGGCAAGAATTCTTAATTCATAGGATATGTTGAAAAGGTAAGTCTTTCTCAAGAAACAGGTAGCGTTTAATTTTTTTATTATTATTTAATACTTTTTGTTATAATCAATTTTAGAAGACACTTAGTTTGGGGGCATATCCATCTCAAGGCTAGGCTCTGAAACAAAAATATTTATGAATTAATAAACATATATGAATTAATAAAAATAAAATTTTATTTTATCAATGTTATTTATTACAATGTTTTGTAAAATAGTTTAATAAGTGTAATAAAGTGCGTTTGTGTCTAATCATTGCGCTGTACAGTACAATATTTAACTAACGTAAGTAGTTATGATACGTCTGATTCATAACAACTAAGAAGTTTTATACATTATATTCAATGTATTCACAAAAAACTTAGGCATAATGTTTAATGCTTTTAGAATAAGATCTGCATGTCATATATCTGTTTTGTTTATGTTAAAAATAAAGAAATTTCATACAAAAAGAAAAAAAAACAAATAGGTAATCATTATATTTACGTATAATACGGCCGATGAATCAAGGCCGGTCCGAAATTCGCGCAGAAGGCTGCGCAATAACATTTTTAGGAACCAAATGGTGACATGAGGCGATTGTCAGTGAGTGTAGTACATGCGCGAAAGTTCAGAGAGCCTATGTTCATAGAGGCCATGATTCATCAGTCGTATTGCATAAATTTATCTCACACATACAGTTATCACTTGACATAGTAAATACCTAATAAAAACAAGAAACTACATTAATGTTAGGTCGGTATGAAATTATGAGGTCTGTGAAACGTGAGCCTGGTATGAGGGTGGTAGAGCCTTTAACATAGTAAAGTAGTTCATTTGTTAGTAATTTAAATAGAGAAGACATTTATATTAATTAAACAAATAATGCCACAGAAAACGATTAATCGCAATTTTTTGGAACTTTTATCCCCAAGGTAAATTAGTCAAGAATATTCTTCAGAAGTCAAGACTGAAATAAAAAAATATGAAGCAACGCCAATATACAGGATAAAGGCACGACTTTTAAATATAAATGTACCTTCATTAAAGAAGAATCAATGTTTCCCATTACAATATATCCATAACTATGTGGTACCAATTGTACCTCTTCGAAAGATTTCGCGTCATCATTAATGATAAAAAATCTGAAAATGAATGATAATGAGAAGGAATGAGTTTTTGTTTCAAGAGTAAAAATCTATCTGACTAGCCGTTTGCCAACTATGTTGGAGTGAGCTTCCAGTGTTCCAGGACCAGGACTGCCTATCTGACCTCCACAACCCAGTTACTGGGTAACAGGACACCCCTTGGTAAAACGGGTTGTCAGACTTTTCGGCTTCTGACTGACTACCCGTATCTAGAATGGCAGCCGGGACCAACGGCTTAACGTGCTTCCCGAAGCACGAAGATGTCTCGATATGTAATGGATGGTCACCCATCCACGGCCAACCGCGGCAAGTAGCTTAACCTTCGATCGACAAGTGCGGCTGTTATTATTTAGCCACGAGAACCTTTGTTTCAAGACTAATAAATTGCAAAATCCTGAATTTTATTTACGGATATTATTGTCATATTTTTGTGCTATATTTCACGCATTGCTACGTCGTGCTACGTCACTGCTACGCCAAGTGCTACAGCTACGCCTCGTAGCACACAGCTTAGCGGACCAATAAGGTATTTCGCCATCTACCTAGCCGTTTCCTAGTTGGGAAAAGGCTGTTTGCTCGGAGCGTTAGTGGTTTTAAAATTCCATAACTATCTAGGGTCCTGTACTTTTTTTTAAATGTCTTGCTAACTAAACCGGTGTCAGGGTAAATTTTGTAGGAACTGTGGTTTATTAGAATCAACTAACCAGCCATATTGAAGATAAAACTGTATTTATTAGGTAAGTGCGTAATTTTCGTTAGATTCCTTTCCATCATCACCTACTTAGCCTTTTTCTAATTATTTTTGGGGTCGGCTTACAGTATAACCGAATGCAGCTCAATACCAGTATTTTAAATGGAGCGACCGCCTATCTGACCTCCACAACCCAGTTACTGGTTAACACCCTTTGGTAAGACTGGTTGTCAGACTTTCTGGCTTCTGACGACCCGTAACGACTGTCAAAGATCCACGAGTGACAGCCGGGACCAACGGCTTAACGTGCTTTCCGAGCAGGGGTCTTAGTATGTAAAGATGGTCACCCATCCGCGGCAAGTGTAGCCTGATCTGATCGACCCGTGGGGTTGTTATTACCAAGCCACTCACCAATAATGTATTTCTTTTTCTAATTTTAAAATGACTACAGAAATATTTGTTCCATGGGTACCCCCATGTCGAATCCTTCGGGTAATACAGGCATACCTGGTACATACGAGTAATCATGGAAAAATCATGACTGACAATGATGTTTACTTCTCGTTTAAAAAGCGCAATAACTTCAGCTTAAAATATTTTCATAAATTCATTTCGAAAAAATTATCTTTTCAACTTTTTTTTGCGGTTAACATTAAAAGTTTGGTATCAAAAAGGAGTTAAATTGCCTTCTAATGAATGCTAATTATAATCAAAAAATATTTTAACTGAATGAGTTTTCTTCCAAAAGTTACGGAACAAAACGAAAACACAAAGATCGTTTCGAACCAGCTGTAACATTTGTCTAAAAAGCGGAAGCCCTATCTTTATGCACGGATGTTGACTTCTCATTTAATATGGATATCAAACTCGCCAGAAATTCGCGTAAAAACTCACCATCTGTCCACTTCTTGCCTCGCATGCCGAAGAAACCCATCTGAGCCTTTCTCTTGGGCAGGGGTCCGTTCTGATCCACCAAAAACTTAATTTCATGCGCTCCGCTGTTTTTCAGGTCCTTTTTGCCCCTCACCCCAATGAATTTGCCGCGGAAGGTCAGGTCATACGGTCGCTTATTGTTCAACGATTTCTTTCCTCGCACTCCATAGAACTGGTTGAAATTCGCCGCTCGTTTGTCGACATCGTTCGACTGTTCAGGTTCCAAAGAAGACTCTAAAGACTCCGGTATAAAGTTCGCCCTCGGAGGATTCATTTGCGACAAATAATGCACGAGTAGCTCATTGAGGAGTGGAAAGTCAGGGTCAGCGGGTTTTTCCTTAGAGGAATAGTCTATCTGTCCGATCAAAGAACCGTCGCGTTTCGGGAAAACTTCAATGCTTTGGGAATCAGGGATAATGAAATCTTTCTTGCCTCTCATACCCATGAAGCCCATTGGCGCCCATTGGCGCTTGTAGTATTCTTCTGGGGCTTCGAGGATGTCTTGGAGGCTCTTCTTTCCTTTGACTCCGACGAAGAACTGTGGTCTCCGTTTGTAGAACTGTTCGGTGCCGTCTTCTTCGAAGTACTTCTTGCCACGCATGCCGAGGAATCCTTGTGGGACGCGCTTGGAGACCTCCTGCGCGTACACGAGTGAGACTAGCTGGATGGTTATGAAGATGAGGCAGGCTCGCGGGGCACCCATGTTTGAATGATCTGGAACAATGGAAGTTATTTTGTGATGAGTAAACAGAACTTATGACGTTATTATTAATTATTTAGTTTTAATGCTACACCATAGAGTACGCATAACTGGTATGATTCTGTAGTTTTTGCCCCATTCATTATAAAAGTATGTGATGTCCTGTTAAGTGATAATTTACTTCGAATGACCTTGGTCATACAAAGCCGCCATTATAAAGCGTAGTTAGGTCTTTGTCGCGGCAGCAGTAATTTAACAATATTTCATTCAGGTGGAATGTTGTCACACCTTGGCTTGGACGCTTAAAACGTCCCCCATGGGAGATCGACTTATATGCACAGCAGCTTATGTTTACTTTTGAGTAGAATATTCATGACACTGGTATTTACCTATGGTGTTAATGTTCCTTAACTTTCAAACAGGGCCTTATTACACAAAAAATGTAGGTACTTGGACTGTTGTAATGCTAAAATGTTATCGATATGATCCTCTTTTAGATACTAACTTAACTACTATACGCGTAAAGATGTTGTTTTGGTTACAAATAAACAAAAAAATGCGACTGGAGATGAAGATACTACTAGGTGTGCTAGGAGAGTTGGTTACATCTACCGGTAACTAAACCTCTTTCCTTATTCTCTAATTGTTATTATTTTGCAACAACAACTGTTTGTTTGATAACATAAGTAGCCATAATACCCACACGCATACCACGTTGTTAACAAATACTGCGTCTATATATGTCCCATTCAGTTGTCTAAAGTAGATTAGTCAGACTGAATTAGAGTCACGTCACTATTTCGTCCCACCAAAGCGGAGAGGATAAGCTGAGGAGAGTAAACATCCAATTATTTATGGCACGGACTCTAATAATATTAATGGATACTCTGTGACTGGGTTATAAATATACCTCTTTTTGTGAGCCTCAAATAATTTCCACTTGGGCTCCTAAAAATACTTAACTGCCACCGACTTGGATGTAGCGTAAGCCAGCCGCTTTCGCGACAACGCTCGCGCGGTGTTGATCACAGTTCTGACCTAACCTAATCTATTTGGTCGGGGTGCCCTAACTTAAAAATTAAAATTAAAAAGTAATTTTAAATTATTAATTAAAATTTCATTTTAAATTATTAATTAATTTAAAGTAGGCCTATTAATTAGAAGGTCAATAGGTTTTTAGATGATCAATTAATCAATTAAATATTTCCCATTCTTAATTGTATTGCGTTGAAGGTAGGCGCAGAGATGTGAAATGAATGCAAGACTATTGGTTGCTCGAAAGGTCTCATCATTGAAACCAGATCTAAAGGCGGGTTTATATATTTGTGCAGTGACTGATTATTTCTAGGAAGTACAAATGCTTGATTTGTTGTATTTCATATCAATAATCGTCCCTGCTAACCAGTCGGTTTATTTATGCCGGTGAATAATATGCAGAAATAACTCGATGAGTGTGGATCCGCTATATTAAGGAAAAAACATCAACTCGACAACTGCCATTAGAAATTGATAACGACTATACACTAGGTATTGTTTCTTTTTTAATGAAAAATATTGTTTGATTGAACTCATACAAGATTTGTTTTAATTCTTGGTCTTTTTCTGAAAGTTGCATACGTAAATAAATGAGGTTTCATCTCTTCCACTTATTATTATTTTATAAGACTAACGATCGAATCTGTCAATTTTGAGAGCTTGAGACCGAACTTTCGGCTTCTGTTACTTACCAAATTCGTCCCTCAAAGAAAACATAGGAAACTCAAATCTAGCCATTTATTCACCCAACCACGTATTTCTAATAAATGTTAATAAACTACGCTTAACATAAAATAAGTCTATTCCACCAAGATTCCAAAATAAACGTTATTACAACTAGATATACGGTAATAATTTCTTTATCACGACATAGGTCGGGTACGAAGGGTCGTGGTCACCATTCATACAATTTATATTATTATATAAATACATATTCTGTTCTTAATATTGTTTTTGTTGTATATAAATGAAGAGTAACGTGGCCATGTTTGTACTGAATAAAATGGTTTTTGTGATTGTTATTTGTGATATTTTCGTTCCTAATAATAATTGTATGCTGGTTCAGTGGTTGGAAATTCTGTCACGCGTGTGTCAATGGGTCTTAAAATCAAATAAAGGGGTTTATATTTAGCATAAACATTGGATCAACATCTTTCGTAAATATAAATATGTAGGTATGTTGTAGATACAACACCAGTCATCTATCTCTGACCTAGCCCAATCTTTTAGAAAATAAAGGCTTTCAATGAATTAATTTCTGTACCAATAATCCGATCAAAATTCATCATAAGTAATCCCCGTTCATTGTTATCAAACTCTAAAAGAAAATTACCTAACCAACATAGATAGATATGCCTATTGACGCCCACACAGAAATTAATTCGAAATAACCATGTAAATGTATCTAAGTATAAAAAAAAAACTTAAAAATAATAATTAAACCCTAAGGCCTAACTCTATAAAACTTACATCTTGGTCAATATGTATGGCTTGGCCGTTCCATTAAACTATTGCATGACACAACATTAAAAACCAGTGACTTAATTTCTTACCATTTGCCCATAGGAGTGCCTGTGCGACTGCCGCGAAGCCCTAGCTCTAGAAGGATTGGCTCTAATTAGATCTGATAACTTTTTATCAGTGAAAGCGTTATGTAAGTCTTGGCAACTTAGTTTACATGACATTTCTTTATTTTTTTTTATTTTAGATGGGTTTGCTCTTGACTCTAGTCTAGGTCAGAGATGACAGAGACAAAGTTGACGATGGAGTGAGCTTACCCAGAAGAAGCCTGTTCACTCTCACTTTGAAGACATTTGGGATTTGGATTTGGGATTTGGGATTTGGGATTTGGTGGATTTGGGATTTGGTTGGTTCGTTTGGTGGTTTGAGTGGTGTGGGTGGGTGGTTGATGGATTTGGGTGGGTTTGGGTAGGTGGGATTTGGTGGAGGTGGGTGGTTGGTGATTTGGTTGGTGGTTGGTGTTGGATTGGGTGGTTTGGTTGGTGAGTGGTAGATTTGGTACCTATTTATCGTACGGAACCCTCTCCACGAGAGTTTCACTCGCACTTGTCCGGTTTTTTTATTTAGATTTATCGAAAACTGGTTACACTACTTATAACTTTAAAAAACTTGCAATTCAAACTTAATATAGTGCATCAATTACTTAAATGTAAACACCACAATGATCAAAATTAAATTGTGTGAATTGACATCTTGGGTACATAAATGTCTTTACGAGTAAACTTAATACTATGGAAATATATATTTATAGTACCTAGCATGTGCTAAATATAAAGCTACGCTTCACAGTTATACAGACAAACAGTTAAGAATTTTAGCTTTCTGCTTAGTTAGGGAGTCAAAGTGTAAATTGATTAGATCGCTATAACTACTTCAAACCTTGCAAAACCTAGCTTATGGAGAATTAGATCCCAACATTCTTCTTCACTGTGGAGGAATAAGTGGAGTGGTGGAGCTACGCGGAATTCTCGAGTCGAGGAGAGTCGATTATTCCTTTAAAAATGTTACATACAAACATTGCGTCGTTTAAACACCATCGTTCTTCTAAAGTGTGTCTGTTGGAGAACTTAAATCAATTTTTGAGAGAAGGTTGATGTTTTTTGTTTGTATTTTTTTATGTTACATACAAACATTGCGTCTTAAAAACCACATCTTTCTTCTAAAGTGTGTATATTGCAGAACCGCAACCTATTTTTGTAAGGAGGTTTCTTTTTGTTTTAAGGACTTTTTCTGTTGGCAAAGTGTCTTCGCTATACCAACAGAAAAAAGTTTCGATCGCGTTCTAAACAAACTATTCGTAGCATAATGCGGCCGCCACACCAGAATACAGTATTCTAATATGCTACGTACCAAAATATATTATTTATTTAGAAGTTCCTTACATTTAAACAAAGCACACAATTAGACCTCTAGGGTCTGTCTTAGCATGCCATGGCCTGAGAGTGGATCAACGCGCTAATAACAGTTAAGTTATAATCGAGTTGATGTTATGTTCTTTCAACTTACGCTTTATATTTTTACTATTCATTGAGTACAGTATAGAAACCACATTATATGCAATAAATGAAACCACAAGTAATACTAGTCTACAGAAGTATAGCCAAATTATTGAGAGTTATATGTTTGAGCCGTATGGGGTTGATACACTAGGGCCTTGGGGTCACAGTGCTCATTAAATATTTCGGGACATCGCCAAGCGGTTGGTCGACTCTTCACGCAACCAGAGGGCTGGCCTATTTTTAGCCCAAAGAATGAGCATTGCCATCCAACGTGGCAATGCTGCCAGCCTTTTGGGCACTTATACCATTGACAGCGATGCGGACGAATTTTTAACCGACTTCACAAAAAGGGGGAGGTTCTCAATTCGTCTGTATGTTTTTTTTTAATGTTTGTTACCTCAGAACTTTTTTCTGGCTAAACCGATTTGGATGATTCTTTTTTATTTGATAGCTGGTGCTTCACATGTTGTCCCATTTAAATTTAATCAAGGTCTGACCAGTAGTTTTTGAGTTATCCTTAATACTGCATATTTTTTCCACTTAGTTTATATGGATGATGTGTTAATAACTTCATGTCACTGTTATTTACACTCCAAGTAGTGGTATACGAATTTGTGTGGGGTAGATACCGCAACTAAAAAGTGAAAAATAAAAACTTTTTTCCAAAAAAACAACCGACTTCCAAAAAAAACACTAAAAGACGTGAAAAATAACTTTAATTTCGGACGTCGTCGGTGGCCAAAAACGAAAATACAAAACCAAAGACACTGACTTCCGAAATTAAAGTTATTTTTCACGTCTTTTAGTGTTTTTTTTGGAAGTCGGTTGTTTTTTTGGAAAAAAGTTTTTATTTGATGCCCTACTCTTCCCTTACATCATACATTTGTAAATAGTAGGTATATTATATATTTTAGTTTTAACTTGTACGAGTATATTGTAATCTATGATTATAAGATGTATTGATGATATTTATGATTTTTAGCAAAATTAAATATTAAATTAAAAACCTTAAATAATTAAAGCAAAATAAATCCTATCCTACTAATATTATACCTAAATGTGAAAGTTGGTGAGTATGGATGGATGGATGAATTAAAAAGTACTTAATAGGAGGTAAGTATACTAATGTCATACATTAAACGACAATAATCCAGCAGCATTTGTGGTGATAAAGAGAGGTTTACTTAGGGTATTGAGTCTATCTTCTGAACTAGGCGAGGCCTGTATTTCAGAAGATAGCGCTCAGCTGACAATTTCGTTATTTTATAACCTAAAAACATTGTGTGCTACTGTTTTAATTTACACACACACTTAACATCACGGAAAGTGGAGTGGAGTGGAATGGTTTCTTTGTGTATGTAAGGGTGTGTGTGCGAGGATGTGTGTGGGATGTTTGTTTCTCTTTCACGCAAAAACTACTGAACGGATTTGGATGGAATTTGGAACACAGATAGTTTATAACCTGGGTTAACATGTAGGATACATTTAATCCCGGTAGTACGTTCCCGTTGGATAATTTCCGACATCCACGCGGGTGAAGCCGCGGGCAAAAGGTAGTATTAAAACAAATTCAGTAAAAGTAAACTTTCTGTTTAGACAACGTACCTTCGTACCTAGTAGTTTAGGTGTACCGATTTTACATTTTATACAAATATATAGAATACGTATCAGCGTCAGTTTGCACTGCGTGGCAACGTCGCTTTTCAATGTTCAAGAATTCAAGTTCATTGAATCATTGACCTAGTGATCCAATTCTACAAAGTTTTCTAATTTACTCAAAATTAAACTCTCCTTTTTACCTAATTACTAGACCGATTTCGTTCATTTTTTGTGTATCGTCAGCAAAGGCGATAACAAGTACCTATTTGGTTTCATTTATTGGATATATGTGGTTGACATACTGTAATACTATTCATTTTTTTTTCAGAAGAAAGCTATTACACTGACTTATGACAAAACCCAGCATCTTGGACACTTTTTAGTTATGCGGTCTAAGTGTGGTGCATATTTGGTCAAACAGAACTCCAAATCACGAAGTGTCTACTTAATTAACTTTGTCTTCAATAATGTAATACTCTGTCTTTATAAGGTTTTTTTTGTATACTTAACGCACTAACATTTCTTTGAGTTCAAATGCATTTAATTGTTTTGCACCATTGAATCAGTCTATTAAGATCCATCTGTGAGAGCGAGGAAAAACTTTAAGTCTTCCGCATACTTATATAAAAATTTCGGAGTGCCGAAAACAGCTGGGAATATCATTAATTAAATACTTAAATAACATTGCCCCCAGATCGGCCGGTCAAATATTATAGACGAAAGATTGATAACCATATACCATGATAAAGGAAGATCTATGTGCTAAATATGAAATCACCCATTCAAGCTAGCTGCCCGTGATATCATAAGCACGCAACTTATAAGAAAGGATTTGTGGGAAACATTATCAAAGGCCTAGCTGAAGTGAGTATCACGTCAGCCTGATGACCAGAATCAACAGCCCCAAATAAAAGTTCAGTAAATGGAATCAGTTTAGTACTTGTTGATCGTGATCAAACAAATCCGTGCTGATGGTCGCTATTGAATAGCTTTAAATGGTTTTAGATATACGGGCAGACTAGTGACTCAATTATGTTGGCATTGTTATCCGATTTATGTGTAGGCATCACCTTTGCCATTTTCCATTTTCAAGGGAATATGCCAGAAATTAAGGACTTGCTGTAAGTATATAAGCAGAAGTTTAGTAAGGTAATAAATATTGGTGGTACTATGTCATCAGTCACCTTTGTTAATATCTAAACTTTTTAATTTTTTGAGTATGATCTCCCAGACCTTCCCCCGATGAACGGACTTCCCTCGACGGCCTTCCGTCTCCATTATCAGACCTTCGATGACAATCATATCCTGACTAGGTCTAAAGTTCTCATCAAGATTAATGAAATAAGCCCAAAAACGATGGAACTGTTGGAAACTGTTGAGAAGCTACTATCTTCCGTCTCCATCATCAGATCAACTTCGGGAACAAGCGTCTTCTGAACTACATACGTGTGCCATTCAACACAATCAGTTAACAAATGAAAATTCAGTAGGTGGTAAATCAAAAAACCCCTATTTTTCTACACCTAGGGTTGGATTTTGTTGTTCAATTTGAAATGGGTCCAACTTCAAAGTATATCCCTTCCAATAAAAAAACAATGATCAAAATCGGAGTACTTTGTAAAAAGTTACGCGTGGCTCCTTTTTTTTCGTCGGTTTCGACTGTCATACCCTTACACAAACGACATTCAAACGAAAAAAAAGAAGATAATTATACAACACGAACTGCAAACGACAACTGCGTTCTACTCAAGTGGTGTGAGCCAGATGGGTGTAGAAAATATAGCACGTGGGAGTGAGAAAGAAGACAGGCTAATGAGCGCCAGTATACACTGTTGACAACGCTGGAGGGCTTGAAGATGTGTGGAGGTTTACTTTTGAATTATTAAGGAAACGGAAGCTATTTATAAAATAAGAAATACGTGAGTTATTTGGTTCGTATTCTAAGAAAACGTGGATAAAGTAACAAATCAATCAATAAACAGTATTTATTGGTTAAGGCTGTGTTACTCCTACTCTTATAGCCATCCACATTCATACTCATCATGTTTTTGTAAACTAACAAAATGCAACGAAACACTCTTGTTGCTTAGAAATGATCGTGAATTTGTTTATTGCATTGCTTGCCTTAGATATTTTTATAGATTTTCTTGTTTTATATCGTCACGACAATTTTTATCAATTGCATTGCTGCATCATTAATATCTCGGAATTCTTTAAAAAAATTTGGCAGTTGTAATTTAACGTAAACAAGAGTTATATAAATAACAATCTCAATAAGTATAAGTTAGATTGATAGATAAATCATTTATTTAGTGCAACACACAAAATAAAATTAAATGATAAACCCTATATATAACTAAAAAACTTGAGAGGTGTCAAGGGACACCCGGACGGAACGAAACTCCATTTAAAAAAAAAAACTGGCTTGCTTTCTATGGGAGAGAGAGAGAGAGACAGACAGAGAAACACGCGTACGCCGCACGACTTACAACTATAGCAAAAAGTGTCGTTACAACTTTTGGTCTTAATTTTTTCCGTCTAGCCCCCTTTCGCAACGCGCGTTATGGAACTTCGTTCCAAAAATATATGGCCAATATGTCGGAGATGGTGCCAATACAATTAAAAACACATTTTCTCAAACATGCTTGAAAATTCGAGCATTATTTTGACAACCTTCTTCGAGATAAATCGAAAATGCTGTACTGGTCAAATACATGCCAGCAGCGGCCGGCAATGTTAGTATGAAAATCCATATCTCTCGTGTTTTGCGGCCGAATAAATTAGTATGAAAACTAATATCCGTCGTGTAATTTAAAAAAATGGAAGGAACTTTTTACATCGACCCATGGCAACCAAGGAGGTAACTTATCAAAGATTTTATGTAAATCTCAAACTGGCTTAGCAAATGGAGCTGTTTAAAGTGAAAAAGAAACAAATGAACATAATTTTATTGGCGCGAGAAAAGTTATTGTTGATCGTCAAAAAATAATTTCAAATAAAGAACAACTAACGTGTTTGTGTTTTTTAGGTTGCACCAAATGGATTTCCAGCTCAGTATGTGTCAGGAAAATATACCTGACACTGATATTCTGCTGGATCCCTTCAGTGAGATACGGACGTCGAGTAAACGAGACGAGATAATTACGTGAATACTTGGTGGAAGATGTGTTTTGCGTGGAGTGAAATTATGTAAGTATACCCTTCATTCAAATTATGTATTCTACACTAAAGCTATTTTTTATTATTTCCAAATAAGAACTACGATATGAGTATGGATAAAAGTTATAAGGTAGGCCCGAGGTTGTAGTTTCAAATCCGGGCAAGTGCCAAGGTGAAATTTTCAATTCATATATACTTTCTCAGATTATCTTGGATAGTACTGACATCAGTGAAGGAAAAATATCGTGAGAAAACCTGAATTTACAGTTAATATAAATCTGAAATCGCCAACCCGTCTTGAGCAAGCGTGGTGATTAAAGCGACAATAAGTGCCAGCGGTCTTGAGCGAGTGGGAGGAGCATGCGAAACTTTTAAGCGAATAAAATTGCACAGAGCGTTAGCGTCTTCCCGGATATTCATACTCAAACTCAAACTCAAAACTCAAAGCATTTATTTCAAATAAACCAATTACAGGCACTTTTGAATTGTCAAGGGGTCGGTCAGTCAGAAAGATGAAGCTAGTTACCCATTCCAAAGGTCAGCGATCCACTGCCACCCGTCGCCCGCAAGAGCCCCCGCTTCAACGCGCATCAAGTTTTTCGCAAAAACAACCCTCCTTGATTTATCAATCACAATACAAATAAAAGCCGTACACAAAAATTTGGGTAATTAAGTTGTCTTTTAGATGGTGCAGATTTCATGAAAATACGCCCGATAGTTTTTGCGTGATTATCGTTTTTGTGTTCGCATTAGATATTACTTTACAAATTAATTACACTATGTTATAAAAATATAATTTCAAATATTCACATATCAAATTACGAAGAAAATAGTCTAGTTTATCATATATTTTTCTCAAACAAATAAGACTATTCGTTTATACGTGATGTTCAATTTGAAATCATTAAAAGTCGTATATCTGTGCCTTAATGCTCGTGCCTTCTTTGAATGAGAATCGGCCTTTGCCCTGTGGTGGCACAATAATAGACTGGGATTATTATTATTATTTAAGAACTTTGCTATATGAGTGTAGAAAAAGTTATCAGGTAAGCACTACGCACGATATAGCTTTGGCCGCGTTTCTTTCATATCGCCCTCGCATACCAAATCTGGCTCTGTTCGAAACTCCAATTTGGATACTGCGCCTTTTTCAAGCGTATATCAAAAATGTCAGTTTCGTAGTGGGGTGACTGAATTTTTCTACATATTTTAGGCAACGTGAACGGGGTTTACTTATAAGTCAATAACCGATCTGTGTAAAGAACGCAGTTTTAAATAATAATACGCATGTTAATTACTGATAGGTGAAAGATATATTTTATGCTAAAGGCCGTTAAAAATAAAAGGCATATAACTAGGGCATTCCAACAGGTTTTTGGGATAGGTTTTTCAGTTTTTGTAACTGAAGAATGACGTCGTAGTTGTGGTCGGTTAAGAGAAGGCTTTTTGCAATTTAAAAGCTTTTTAAAAGATTGGTTTAAGAAAACAATGACAAAAGAGATGAGAAAAAGGTTACTTGAAAGCGAATATTTTCGCAAAAACAAAAAAAAATATTTCACTATTATAAGTAGGTACTTACAATTAATTAGATTCGATTTTTGTCATTATGTTGCAGCAGATTTAATTATTCTGATCAGATCGAAAAATTAAGAGATTACTTCTGAGTGGTTATTTTTTGCTATCTTCCTGATGTTTATTGTTTTCCTTATTCAAGCCTTTTAGGAATGAATATAAACTGATACGTCTAGTGAGCTTCCCTCTGGGGGTGCAAATATGGAGTTAGAGGAATCAATCTACGGCACTAGATAGGTCCCAATAATTCACACCTATGCACCATTGTGTGCAGAGATAGTTGACATATATTAATTACTGTTTACAATATATATCCTTGTGTACATAGTACCACTATGTACACAAGGATATATATTAAGCACAAGGTATAGAATAAGCAATCTGAAACAGCAGAACAGAATAACCCGTGGGGTTATTTCGTAACACAAGTGCATTTTGACATTTCAACAACATTCATTGCGTTATTTACATTGTTGAGTCGGCGAATTTTTCAAACATATGAAGCAATGGATAGTGTTTTTTTTTTTTTGGATTGTCACTGTAAGTTTGATACGCTATTAGGATACCGGTTCGTTCAATTGATTTCTGCCAAGATACTTGCACTTTGATAGCGAAAAAAATAGCATAAATATCTGTTTTAAATATTGCAATTAGGTAAGTAGTTACCTATTGCATTTTAGTAAGTATAAGACACAGCATTTCTTTTGGAAAGAATTTCCTTATCGCACGTTATAGGACTCTTCACACTTGGCGAATGAGACCTAGAGTCATGTTCGTGAACGGGCGCCGTCAGTAGGAACTAGCCATCTCTTGGCTGCCACGGCTTATTTTAATTTAAATTTTTAAATTGTTTTTCACCTTTTTAACGTGCACGACTTTCTACATCGTTCTCACATTTTTAATTTCAACATGAATGATATAAGTAAAAATTTTTTTTGTAACTATATGTTGATTTAAAAGAGTGTCCATGGAGTTTCTTGCCCGTTCTTCTCCATAGGTACCTACTATGCTTTGGAATGGGCAACTATTAGCTTCATTTTTCTGACTGACTGACCCTTTGACAATTCAAAAGTGCCTGTAATTGGTTTATTTGAAATAAATGTTTTGAGTTTGATCGAAAAAAGTGTTTGACTGTCACGACAATTTTAACCGACTTAAAAAAAAGGAGAACGTTCTCAATTCTGTTGTATTTTTTTTGTGTTTGTTATCTCAGAACTCCGTAATAATAACGCGATTTGAAAAAAACTTTTGTTTGAAACGGTATACTTATAGGGGGGCCTCATATTCGACACCTGCAAGGAATAACGTCATTGTAACTAATATTTAAGTCAGATTTCGGTTAAGTCTTAATGCCAACCAACCTTGAAAATATGAGTCAACGAGGGAATTGCTACATTTTCCTATCATACTTCTATCCTATCAGACTTAACCAAAATCTGAGAGAACTTTTTAAATAATTGACGCAATCTTTTAAACTTTTAAAAGACGTATTTCCCTTAACATACAACATGCCTGTAATCCCCGAAAGGTTTTTATTTTTATTATCACTTACAAGTATTATTACAGGTTAAGACGGCAGAGGGTTAGGCAGAGGTATACCTACCTATAGTACACCCACATTTCGCCAGTTATGTTTAAGTCCCATGTAATAGGGGGCGAGCCTATTGCCATCAACCGGGCACAAATCCAGACTCCGGGCTGCTACTGAGAAATTCCTAATGGAAAACCCAATAACACTTTCCCCGACCCGGGAATCGAACCTAGGACCTCATGCTCAGCAGTAGCGCTTGATTACTGTAATACCTACTATAATTAATAGCAATATTTTTACGGTTAACAATATTATTTTTAGATAGTGTACCTCAAGTTTGGCTCACATCAGGGATATCATTTGGGCGGTAAATTATTCTAAACACGATCGAACAGATATATGTGTTCCCATAAATAAGACAAGTTACATAAATATCATACGTGGGGGCTGTGTTCTTTTACCATTCATGATCATATTTAAATTAACCTAATATATCATTAGTCACATATTATTCATATTCATATTCATTTATTCACATTTTAGTTTTTATTATTTAGTGTGTTACTGTGGCTTAAACATAACATCACGCCATGGGGCCTGCTCCCTAAGCACGAGGTCCGTAGTTAAGGCCGAAGATACGGATGTTTCCTACTTCGTATCAGTTTCGAACATTAGTCCGGGGCCCGAACTAAAAATTAATGACAAAACGATTTGACAGCTGTCCTTACTCCCGATGTGTTTTTCTCCGTCCGAAAAGGTTAATTAATCAAGAGTATGGTTCACTTGCACTTCTAAGTTCGAACTATTTTCGGACCGCCCGTAACTTTGTAGACGGACTTAGAGATTAGGTAGGCTCCCTGAATTCCCCGAAGGGTTAAGCAGAGGTGAACCTATGTACTCCCACATTTTGCCAGTTCGTATTATGAGCGAGCCAGCGGGGAATTGCGTATCACACTTACAGTAGGAATGGCTGTCATTTTGACAGTTCAACAACATTCATTGCGTTATTTACGTTGTTGAGCAGACAAATTTTTCGAACATATGACGCAACGGTTTAGCAATAGGCTTCAAAATTATTCAGATAGTGTGTTACGCAATTAAAGTGTAGGACTCCGGGCTGCTATTGAGAGACTCCAGATGGAAAAACCACCATGAAAATACATACCCACTGAATGTCTTTACTACTTTTAATTTGAATAAGATATTGATCATGAGGAACATACATACATTATGTATATTTGGCTGGTAACTATATTGATCGATAATAATAAATCACCTGTTAAACATGAAATATCACCCTTCAGATGGATCGATTGATGGTATTAGTGTAAAATGCGTCTACCCAACATCTTTACAAACGATTATGTGAAGATATTGTGTAGAAGCATCTTATTTTGTGGCCAAAACGACCCGGGAAACCATGTTTTCCGAAACAAAATCGTCATAAATTAAAATCATTTAACAGAAAAAAGAGCCAATTTGAATACAAATTGGTTAAGTACTATCACAACGTGAAAAGCTATATCGTGACATAAATATAGATTTGTGCGACGATCTAACTTTAAAACTTGTGTACGCCAGTGTACACTCTGATTGTGAACGTGATGTGAACACACCGCACGTACAGTCGTAACAAAAAGCGTTCCGTTTGAAATAACTAGTTTGTTTGATTGATTCGAAAGCGGTTAGTTTTGAAATGTCCGTTTTACGTATTTGTTCGAGACTAGTTTGGATAAAAAGTAGCGTGATTTAAATGCTTACACATCAATCTAGGAATTTGTATTACATTTTTTTTTTTACTTTTTATTGCAGAAAAAAGGTTGTGTTGTTTATTAAAATGTAGACCTGCTTTTTAGGATTTACAATAATGTGAGACTTTAGCTATGGTTTCCTAAAAAAAGCGGTGGCCGCCACATAGCGTTTGCAATTTACCGGCGGATGACATCACTGAACCGTTAATTATGAAAGTAACTTGGTGTGTTTTTTGACACCGTAAAGCCAAACCCTGCTGCCATCATTTTCATGACCGTTTTGTGACGGCTACCGCTCTACTAGGAATCCGTAGCTAAAGTAAATTGCGTCTAATAAATTTGTCTTATAAACCTTGCTACGAAACCTCAAAGACAACACCCTTTATTTCAACCCTGTCGGTTACCAGACATCAAAGCTGTCATCGAACGAGACTAATTAGACATTCACGCCTTTCAACAGTGACAGATATCATTAAATACCTACCCTTTACTGTTTGAAAAAAAAGAGAATTTGAACGAAAAAATAAAAAATCCGATCTTTGTAAACCAGGGACCCGTGATAATAATAAAGTGTTGTATGATTGACATGAGTAGTACGCATAAATGGACAATATTTTGAAACACTATGATTGGCATCTTTTAGGTACCTGTCCTACCGCCGACGAGGACGCGACCAGCTTTCCACCATTTTCTCGCTCAAGAAACGTACTCAAGATTGTAGGTTCCGTGTAAGTAAAAGAGATACATATATAATATGTTAGTCGGTCTCTGTTCCCGGCGAGTACTCGTTTGTCGCAGCGATAAGAGCTATCAAAGAGAGTACTCGCTCAGTGACGCTCGCTTGGCGGGCAGAACACTCGCTGAGAGACTCACGCTTGGTACATACGAATACCAGCGAGTAATCGCTTGTCGCCGTCGCGCACTCGCTGTTCGTGACTCGTTTTTAGTTGCTAGCTCTGCTCGCTTCTTGTTAATCGCCGGCGGTGGGTCAAGTGCCTTAAGGCTCCTTCAAACACGTGATGCAAATCGCACGCGACACAAAGGCACCGGTCGTCGCGCAACAGGCGGTTAACGATCAAACTTGAAAAGGACTGCTTTAAATTTGGTCCAACTTTTATGGCATTCAATACTAATAGAACGAAACAAAAAATGATTTATTGTATTATGCATGTGGTGTTTACCTATAAGTAATTGATGCACTGCAATTTTATTTTTAAGAAAGTAGAGTTTCTGTATCCAGTGAAAACAATCGTCGTAAGTTCTCTTCAAAATGGTTGAGCTGATCCATACGTCATGTTCGTGAACGGGCGCCGTCAGTAGGGACTGGTCATATCTTAGCTGCCACGGCTTATTTTAATTTCTGAATTGTTTTTTTGTTTTTATATTTTTTATTACGGACGCTTTTAACGTGCACGTCTTTTTACATCGTTCTCACATGTATAATTTCAACATGAATGATGTAACTAACCATTTATTTTTTGTAACTATTATGTTGATTTAAAAGAGTGTCCATGGAGTTTCTTGCCCGTTCTTCTCCATAGGTACCTACTACGCTTTGGAATGGGCAACTTGCTTCATTTTTCTGACAGACTGACCCCTTGACAATTCAAAAGTGCCTGTAATTGGTTTATTTGAAATAAATGCTTTGAGTTTGAGTTTGAGTTTCGTCGGTAACCCTAATAAAATAAAGTACTTTTTCATGAGCCTGACCGAGCTGGACAATTTTTTTAATTTTTTTAATCTCAGTACACTACACCTATGTTTTACAAATAAAAAGTTTGTCTTTGACTTTACCGGTTAGTCCCGCTATGGTATGGTCCCGGTATGGCACCCTCTTAAAATACCTATCAAAAAGTCCCGCTATGGTACCCTTCAGTTTTTGGTACTGTTGTAAAGAAAAGTTATACAATGCGTTAAGAAAAAAATAGTATTAATAAAAAATATCTTTTCTTAACTAGTAAGCTATCACCAATTTAATTAGTTTTGTGTTTCTTAAATAATAGGGTTTGTCCTCAAAATAGTAGATCTGTCACCAAAATGTAGTCACCAAACAATGCAAAATCAGTTCCACAATAGCCGACGGAGTCCCGCTTCGCGGGACTCCTACTTCTGGGCGGTTTAAAAAAAAATAACCACGAAGGGGACGGCGGGGTCTTTCAGACCCCGCCGTCCCCTTCTAACCTAACCTGTCCGAGTCGGGGTGCCCCAAGTTGTACCAAATACCTGGGAACAATTTTTGTTTATCTGAGAACGAAAATATTTCGTGGCGATAGATGTATTGATACCCTAAATCAAGGTGGGATCATCCCAACGAGTAACAGTGTAACAGTAACTGTGACTCGTTGGGAATTATTATCCAAAACATTCCCAACGAGTCACACTGTTACCCGTTGAGGTGTGACTCGTTGGGAACAAGCTATTATTTTTTGTAGTTTATGTTTACAATTTGCGCCTTTTTCTCCATGTTGATTATTTGTAATTAATATTGTTGATTATTTTAAAAATTACATTGCAATTAATATTTCGTTTTACTGTTTGATATTTTTTTATAAATATTTTGAATTAATAAAAGACTGATTTAATATCGCAAACAGACGTTTTATTGATACACTCCTAAAAGTATTTATTTATAGATACACTTTTCTTTTCAGTTGTACCTTCTATTGTCTAACGTAGATCTAAAAGATGGGTACCATAGCGGGACTTTTTGATAGGTATTTTAAGAGGGTGCCATACCGGGACCATACCATAGCGGGACTAACCCGACTTTACAAATCCATTTCCATTGTACTTAGATGATGCAAATATAAACTCATTGGAGTTTTACCGTGCACCATAATCATCGACGAAATAGAACAACTAAAGTACTCACTTAATTCAAATTAAAATAAATTTAAATGGTACGGGCGGGCTGGCTAATAGAATTGCACAATATTGTAGCCCCGGCATAACTAGACTGGGTCGTGGTCAAGATTGACCTCGAAAAAAATGGCGACACGCCTTTCGTGCATTCCTCAAGAATTGATAGTTGAATTGAAGTATCACAAAAGGGAGAGGGACTCATAGAATGCATGGACGGAGGTCAATACTACTAAATAATTTAAAAAAAATGCTTGTTCTGAGTCCATAGTAGGATTACCAATCAAACTGTACATTTTGTTTATTATAAAATAAGTACATATCTATCAAATTACCTATTTATTTACACACAGAGGCGTGACTTCGCATCGTATATTTTTATTATGTATTTTCATATATTCTGAATTCATAATGAATAGTGTATTGTATCTGTGGCTTAATTACTTAAACAAGTTGTACCTATTCGTTGTACACGAAGTAACCAGAATAACTTGAACGAAGTCCTTAGTCCATTATGTCAATTAAACGTCAAAGTATTTAGTTCCCTACTTCACCGGGGGTCAGGATGAACTGGTACCCTCTGCTATAGAAAGTGAAATTCGTAAAACTCTGGTTAAACTTACTTAAGAGGAGAGTCCTTACGAAACGCCTGAATAGGGGTTTACTGTTTTCAAGATATCTAAACATTCACCGCATCAAATAATACCAAAAAAATAAGTAGGAAAGTTAATAGACCTGTCATCAGTTCCATTGCGAGATATTTCCAAAATTATCCAAAAAATCCTGCTAAAACCAATGTTAAAATTTCATATTCACATCGAAATCGACACATTCTATTTACACATTTTATCTTATTTTAAAACAATGTTTGAAAATATTTTTCGTTAAATCGTGACACAAATGTATGATTATGAAGTTCCCTGTTTTAATTTCTAATTAAATAAACCCATACGATAGTAATTTAGGTCTAAACATTCTATACTTTTTTACGCAAATGATTTTCCATTTCCCATACATTTTAGTATGGAGCGTACTCTCTTCCGCAATTTGATTTATATTCGAGCACGCGCCGAAAACTATTCAGTGCCGCCCTAGAACCCAAGGTGAGAGCACGTCAATTTTTGATCTGCACCGAGCTCGAAAATAGTTTACGCACACTTAGACACAAGGCCTAAGGGTGGGGTGCTAGTGTCACGGCGTAACCGATAATTTTCAAAAGACAACGCTTGACTGCATCTGGTTTTGGCAAAATTTGCAAAAGAGGCCTTATTAAATGCGGACCTCTCGTGAAAAGTTTGCTTCGTGGAGCAAACTTAGACCATGTAAAATCGCTACAGTACGGTAAAGATCACGAGCATATTGCGCTAGAACAATTGGCAGTTCTAAGAAGTGTTGATGGCTCTCCCTGCGTTATAAAAAGATGTGGCCTTTTTGTTGACCCAGTGTTAGGATATTTAGGAGCAAGTCCAGATGGACTATTGGAAACTGATAAAATCGTAGAAATTAAGTGTCCATATTCTTGTGCAAAAATAGACGATGGCGTTAAAATGAAAAAGATTCGTTTCTGGAAATTTAGCCAAACAGGAGACCTGATAATAAATAAGAATCATGACTGGTATTATCAGGTTCAAGGACAGCTTCACATTACACAAAAAAATGAATGCATTTTTATGGTTTGGACTAGTATAGACTCAAAGATTGAAATAATAAAAAGAGATGATGACTTCTGGCGAAATAATATGGAACATAAATTAAAAAAGTTTTATATTGATTGTATGCTCCCGGAAATAATAGATTCTAGATTAGACAGGAAAATGGACATAAGGGAGCCCAATTATTTGATAGAGGCAATTAAAAAAAGTGAAGCAGAAAGAGAAACAAAAAAACGGAAAAGCGAAACTGTTATTAATTATAGCAAACGCAAAAAAAATATAAAAAAAGCTGTAACTGCAAACTAAATTGTGGCAACTGATCTAGCCCATACAACCGTAGAATTAGATAGTCACCCAGACACATTTACAAATAATTTACATAAATCCGCACACACACAGAGAGATACATGCATATGCGCCCGCACACGTACGCACGTGCGCAGCCACACACACACAAACACACACATACATACTCACACACACATACGCACACTTACACACAAGTCCACATCTGCCTGGCTTATTAAGGTGAATCCTCAGCTGCAGCTCGCAAAATTCAAATTTACTTTGGTTTTGTGTAAATTGCAGCCTGCTTTACGTCGTATGTTGATCAATTGTACGATTCGCTACTGTAGGAATGATATAAATTTACTGAATAATAATCTTCAATTTCATATCAATCGTCAAACAATTTGTTCTACCTAAGAATTTTCATATGAATTATTCTTAAACATTCTTAGATGGAACAAATTTCCAAATTTTGACGATTCTAATAGATAAGTTTAGATAACAAGTATCAAAACCTGAGCCTGTGTTGTTACCTGAGCAATTTTTTTTTTGTATGCACGTGTTTCTGTGACAAATAAACCTATTTTTCTTTCTTTCTTTTCAAAATGTTGTATAATGGCTAAATAAATAATTTATTATTTATTTATTAATTACCTACCTACTTACTAATGTGATGTTAAATATATACTTATTATTAAACTTAATAAGTTATAGATAATTCATTTATCCATTAAATAATTTAAATAGTATGTACAATTACTTGTTTTTTTTTTATTAGTCCTTTGCCTCTCTTACGTCTTTCACATACTTACCTTAAAATATCTATGAACAATATTTAGTAGGTATCAATTTATTCAAAAATAGTTAAAAGCAATCAATAATACAAAATTCTAAATAATAAAGTTATTAGTTAAATTAAACAACATAAATAAAGTTAATAAAATAATAACAACATAATTAATTTTATCAATCGACCTGATGAACACTGTAACCCCACCCTTTGGTGACGACTAATACGTAATACTGGAACGCAAGCCTCGCGATGCGGCGAGATAATTGCTAATACATTGCGTGTTTTCTGACACATACTTATAAATCCTTTAGGGGCGAACACGCATTGAAATTATAATATTTCCGTCGCGCCGTATGGTTTGTTATTTGTTTCTAGTTAGGTGTACACCATACGTAATTTATACTGCGCGTTGTTGCAGTGTGAGTGGAAAATATCAATGTGTGCGTTCTAAAAGAAGTTCTCACGCTCGCAAACTTCCCTCTTAAAACTATTGCCTGCGTGTATTAAAGTCGTAACTCTTATAATACCGGTTTTGCCGTCCGAATAGGTACTGTTCATTGTATGTCCTTCGTAAGGGACTGCCGATGTTTTTGTTCAAATAATGGTTCAAAGGTACCTTAATACCTACTTAATTATGATAAATGATTTTATTTCTGTAAGAAGGTTTGTACAAACACTTTTACATGTCAATCATATTTTTAAAACTAGATGAGGTCGGCGTTTCCTGTTCGACTACTCTGAGAAAAAAGGCCGTAACAAACTCAGAGGTCACAGTCTCTTTTCAAGTCCAGACATAATCTTGGTCAGATCATGTGAAGACCACGTTGATTAGTGCCTGTAATGGTCTTTTAAAGAAAGAATCTGACAGATTGAGTGGACCTGTCCAGTCGGTTCAATTATAACTGACTAACATACAAGCGATCTAGGTACCGTATTCGTAGTTATGTAGATATATAGAAAACATGATTTTTTACTGAAAAAATCAACTAAGCTAAAAATGCTATAATTTTTGGTTTCTATGCGGCAATAACAAGCAATATTATCACACATAGATGTGAATAAAGTCTTCAAACAAAACTTAATAAATATTATGCGCAAAACAACTATTTCCAATTTAAAAATCATTCGTAGTTACGTTACGTTTTCTCCGCGTATTCCTGCTAAGGCCAACAGTACATTTCACAAAGTTAGTTTTAAAAATGTCATTATATTATGATAGAAATTTAAGCAGGCATAATACTCGTAACATCGGCTGTATTGATAACGAGGGTGGGCACTGATATCTATAATTACAAGATATTAATTTGGCTGCAACTCTAACATGCAACTTTACTTTTTATTGTAAGCTATATTTTTTGTGTATTTGAATGTTCAGATTGTACTTATTTATTTTATTTTGCTTTAGAAGAATTCGGAATTTCAAAAGTGTATGTATTGCCGGTGAAAATCCACCAATAGAAGTAGTCGTCAATCTTTCATTGTAGCGCATTATGGGTATAGTCCTTTAGATGTCTAAAGTGAACGAGGCTCCAACGAGAAGTAAATGAGTTTCAGATAATAAGGCCATATTGCCAATCTAGGTAAGTGTTACTCACTATTTCATCTTGATTTATCAGGATAGTGATTGAAGTTTCTTGTCTCGGTAGCCTATCAAGTCAGCATTAGGAAGTGGCATGTATTTAATCGAACACTAAATTAATCCTATTTCCTAAAAATATTTATGGACACTCTAATATACTTAGGTAATATCTAAGTGTGACTATTTTTGTGTGCCTCAAATAATTCCCATTTCGTTGTCCTAAAATACTAAATTGCACAATTAACTGCAACCAACTTGGTTGTAGCACTCGCCGGCCGCTGCCGCGGCACCGTCCGATACGCTAGCTCATCTCTTACGCGGTGGGTCACAGTTCTAAGCTAACCTAACCCATTTGGCCGTGGTGCCCCAGCTTAGTTACTGCGACCAACTTTGAGAAAAGGCCAGAAAGTTAAGAATAGAAACATTTATTTTAAAAATACGCGCAAATCATTTGTATGTCAATAAGTTTTTAAAGGATCAGTTAAATATATCCCTTAGGAAATTACGACTGTTGAAATCAATATGGCTATGTATAGAATTTCAAAAAGTGAGAGAATCTACTTGAGCTTGGTAAACGGCAAGTGCTTCCTAAGTCACACGATCTCTATTAATTTAGGAGTAAAGGACATTCATTTCAAAGGTCAGGGTAAAATTATTTATCAAGAGAAATTGTAGGTAAGTACGTTTTGTCAAATTGTTAATCCATATTTCTTTTTATAAGTAAATAGAACACCTAATGTTAAGTTGTTATTTATGTACATAGCAAAAAATAGCACCTAGTATGTATTATCTGAATTTGACTCATATAAAGTTATATCATCATTTAATCATAACTTTTATGCTACGGACACGAAGTCAGCGGGCCTGCGTTGCCGCACCGCTCCCCGCGCTGCCGTTGGACCGCCCCGCAATCCCTGACTTCGAGACCGAGGCCTAAGGCAAACATTATATGCCTATAATGTTTGCCTTAGGCCTCGGTCTCGAAGTCAGGGATTGATGTATGATTTTAAATTATTTCATCTTAAATTTGGCACACAGGTAGACCATGGCCTGGGTTAGGTTAGGACATAGGATTTTTATCCTGGTAGCACATGCCCGTGGGATATTTTCCGACCAACACGCGAGCGGAGCCGCGGGCAAAAGCTAGCCAAAGATAAAGCACGCTTGCCTTTTCAATACCTGGTATCAACTCGCGATCCGAATACATTTTAACTTCATGAAAGCAGTGCATAACGATCATAATTCTTATAAAATGAGTATTATTGCAGCATGAGCAGCAGATACTTCGTTTACCTAAAAAGGTTGTTAAGATTAATTGACCGAGCGAGCGCGAAGCTTGAGCGAAGCGTCTCCGTTGCAGCTTGGGCAAAAATGCTTTCGTATGTCCGGATGTCCGGCAGATGGCTGTTCTCCTACAGGTCACATTTCTCAACCGATTCTTGTGAAATTTTGTGAGCAGGTTCGATAATTATATGTTTTTTTTTTTGGTCGAATCAGTTTCTCAATTTTTTTCAAAATGGCCGAGATATGGGTTGAAAACGTAAAAAATCATATTTCAGCCATTTCGCGCTCTTTGCGCGCGCTAGTTGTTTTAAGGTGCGCGGTGAACATTTATTCAGTTTTAAGCTATGCAAAGACAGACTCGTTTTATGAGTGTCTTACAGACACATTTTTATCGTTGTGGTTAAGGAAAACAGTTGTTGCGGGGAACTGGTAACTGTTATACAAAAACATGTACTATGTTACATTTGCGTTACCAATAATGTAATACAATAGGAAATGAGACGTTGGGGAACTTTAGTATGCAAATATGGTGATAATGTCATGATCGTTCATGCCTAAGTAAATATTAACAATAAATTAAATTGACAGTCGAGTACAAAAGTTTGGAAGTCTTAATTTAATATTTCTTTATTTTACGCCAAAAATCTCACGCCTACCTACCGACAAACAAAGGTAAAGGATACGTGTCTATGGATCCTAAGACGAGCTATATGATACATAATATTCATAATTGTATTGATATACGAAAATTGATGTTTGTGCAAAGTATACGTTAAAATTGCTCGCTTGAAAAATGCAATTTGCAAACAATGTGGAAGAATTTGATACGCTCAAGTCAATATTATTTTACACGGAAGACGTTACTTATGGAGAAGTTAAATTATATTATCTTGTCATGGTTACCCCTCCGTGCCTCGGAAAGCACGTTAAGCCGATTGGTCCCGGCTGTCATTCGTAGATCTTTGACAGTCGTTACGGGTAGTCAGAAGTCCTAAAGTCTGACAACCAGTCTTACCAAGAGGTATCGTGTTACCCAGTAACTGGGTTGTGGAGGTCAGATAGGCAGTCGCTCCGTGTAAAATACTGGTATTAAGTTGCATCCAGTTAGACTCAAAGTCGACCCCAAAATAGTTAGAAAAGGCAGGCAGATTGATTGATGATTAAGATGAATAGCCTCTTGTGAATAGACGCGTCAATTTGTTTTCGATTTTTCTCTGGTCAGTGATTGGACGGGTAAGACAGCCAGCAATCACGACAAGACTTAAAAGGCCAATGAAACTTATGACTGCCACATTGCTATTAGGCTTCGTCTGAACGTCTACAGTTCTCTTGTGCTGGAAAACGGGAATTTATCTTCTATAGCAGTGAAATTTGTAGGAAAGTGGTCATAAAAATATGCTTCCAATCTTAACAAAAATATAATTTAAACAAATTGTTGAACATACTTCACGGAATACCTTGTAAAGGCAATTAACGCTTATTTCTCACGTTCTCCTTTTCTATACTCTTCTGAATTTTCTGTAACTACTTATCTTTTACTTCTAATTCAACCTTTCTTTGGCAATGTTACAGACACCGTTTTTAATTAGTGATTCGGGACAACCACAACCTTCTGGAATCATCTGTTGGCTGTCACCAAAGTAAACCCCTCGGGCCAGTGATTTTTAGTTTAGCCATTCACGCAATTATTCAACAGCCAAAAATTTGTTATCTTGATGATGGAACCTTAGGAAGCGATGTAGAAACTGTTTTAAATGACCTTCTATTCTTAAAAAATTAACTTCATTCCATTGGCCTTGATCTAAACTTATCGAAATGTGAACCATACTTAGCGGACAGTACTGATATCTGACACTTCCAAACTTTAACGCAATAGCTCAAGAAATCAAAATTATTTAAAAAATGCTCTTTTTCGTCTCCTTGAGTCTACAATCTTTGAGAATTCCTTTCCCGTTTTTATTGTGGGAAACTTCAATGACGTTTTGGAAAGATTGTTCCAAATTAACATGCATTCGGCCATAACCTTAATCCGTTACTGCTGTTGCGGCCCTAAATTAACAATTATGTCCTTCGCGCTTCCCATTTATGGAAACACACCCACCTTTTAGACAAAATGGACCAAATTATCATACATTAATTTCGATTTTAAATATGGCCATAGATGACCGAGCTTGAGCACAAGCTACTCTTCCCATTCGTATGGGAGGCCTCGGCGTCCACATAATTTCTAACATTAGTTTACCGGCTTTCATATCCTCGGTCTACGGCACTGAGAAATTAATCAGGAAAATCCTAGCCTTCACAATGATTAGTTCTGATGTGCCGAGGTTCATCGAGGTTATGGGTGCCTGGAGACTCGCTTGCCCGAATTTCGATCCAGTCGACAATCCATCTTCCCAGAGAAGGTGTGATGAGCCCTCTGCAGTAGTACCTACACAACAATCTACTTGTCACGTCTGCTACTATTGCGGAGCGTGCGCGCCTGCTGGCTGTGGGTAAGTGGGAGTCGGGTTAACCTTCATGCACTACCGTCTGCTTTCCGCCTCACTGCTTCCCTGCGACTAGGAACTCCTTGTTGTTCTCCTCATCGCTGTGACTGTGGCGAAATTGTCAACAGGCACGGACACCATGGCCTGTCTTGCAGCCGAAGTGCAGGTCACCCAGCGCGGCACGCGAACATTAATGTTAACATCCGACGAGCTCTTGTCACCGTCGGTGTCCCAGCTGTATTAGAACCCAATGGCTTGGCACGTGACGATGGCAAGAGACCGGACTGCATGACTTTATTTCCATGAAAGGTGGGTAGGCCTTTAGTGTGGAACGCAACGTGTGTCGATACTCTCGCGTCATCCCATCTTCCTGGCTCGTCGTGCAGTGCTGGCGCTGCTACTGCGGCTGCCCAAAACCTCAAGCGGCAAAAGTATAATAATCTTATTGGTAATTATATTTTCGAGCCATTTGGGGTTAAACCCTCGGGCCGTGGGGTCCGAGTGCTCATGGTTTGTTCAACGAAATCTCCAATCGACTAGTTGACACTTCCCGTGAACCAAGGGCTGGCTCTTACCTTGGCCAGAAGCTAAGCATTGCCATACAACGTGGCAATGCTGCCAGTCTCTCGGGTACATTACCAGTCGACAGCGATGCGGAGGAATTTTTCGACGCCATATTTTAGTTTATTAATAGTTTTAGGTAAGTTAGAATATTATAATTTTTTATCCTCGCTAGAAATATAGTATATTACCACCACTATTACCACCTTACAACTAATAAAAACGTCAAAATCTTACTAATTCCGATCCCGTAGTCCCAAACTCCAAAACGTACTTTGTGAGTATAATATTTGGTGCACTGTTTGACAGATAACTGTGTCCACTCACACACCCACTAAGCTTTGACCAAAGCTTTATTTTTTATTACACGCCACTTCATTGTACGTCATTAGAACTATTGTCAAAGACAAAAGTGTTTGCAAAAAATGTAACTACTAAGTGTAGCGCGAAATATCATCAGAACAAAGAGTCAATAATCTCTATGCTGATGAATGGAACCCCACGTCTATCCAAGCCCAAAGGATTTTGAAAGCAATTACTAATCCATTGCTTTATGTCTGAAATGTTTTCGTACTCGACAACGTTAATAACGCAATGAGTGTATGAAAGTATTATTGTTTTTTACGCAATTACCCCGCTGCTTGATCCGTTTTTACTTCTGTTGCGTACTTTAAGTATTTAACGTCATCTTATAATTCTTACAGACTGCTTACGAATTAATAATGTATTTTTTAGCAGCATTAAAAGTTTCACTAATATGACTTATCCTGCAAAGTACTTATAACGCTACCAAGTGCAGACTGGTAGAATACATAATGAAGTATACGGGATCATTTGTGACATTGATAAATGCAAAATGTCGTGCACTAAGATATGCTATTTCCGATTAAAGCTAGATTATTTAAATCTTTCAAGATTTGCAGGCATGTGTATTTAAGAAACAAGCTTTAAGCCAAGGTATGTTTGTGAAAATAGTTTTCTAGAAACTTTTTTTAGATAAAACGAGCGAACAGACTGATTTCTAGAAGAAAAACAGATTTCTCTTGAAATGGTGTTTGGGCGAGTCTCTCTTGCTATATTTTCTGATTCAACCCGAAACTTAAAAAAAAAAAACTTATGTTCAACTTTATTTGTCTTTGATGGACCATTATATTCGTTATTGATAACCTTTAAATAAAACAAAGCACTAATAAAACAATTATTTGGCTTAAATAACGTTTAAGTATTTTCAGACCCTCTCTCAAAAACACCAAATGTATGATTTACCTATTACGTAACACGTTTGTCAGTGATTGTACCTGTAATCCGCCATGTTGATTTTAGATAGCAATACATTACTCTATCCATCATATCGGATTAGCTCACCGATACATTTGATACACTAAAATTACTTGTTCATAGGTATGACATCGGTTTCCTATGGGATAATATTACGTCACGAAGCCAGTAAATGTCAAGTTTTGCGTATTGTGTATTTTTTGATTTATATATTTGAAAAATATCATCAACTACTAGCGGACGTCGTCCTGCCCAAACAGCGCCACCTACCGGGTCCAATTGTGAATCTAAACCATCCAGGGACCTACTCAGACACACACAAAAAATCATGAAAATCGGTCCAGCCGTTTAGGAGGAGTTCAGTGACATACAAACGTACAAAATAATTATATTTAAAAATAGGTAAATGAAGCAAGTCATGGGTTGGCTTCCGGTCTAAGCGAATGTTGCTTACTATCAGTATTTAACACGAAGCGACCTAGTAACACGATACCCCTCGGTAGGACAAGTTGTCGGACTTTCAGGCTTCCGACTACCCCTAAGATCTACGAATACGAGGACCAACGTCGTAACGTGTTTTCCAATCCACGGCAGTAAAGTAGCTACAAAACATATCGGTGACTTTTGTTGAATTTATTCATGTGAAAAAAGAAATACAAGAAATTTAGTTGTTGTAAATATAAAACACTACGTAAACTTCACGCTGCAGGTAACTTGAACAAAATCGAGTATAGGTATTGCACGTGTTTTAAATTTTACGAGTATATTTTACTTTATTGGGACATAAAACAGTTACACATTAAAATTTGAGTGTGACAGAATAAGTTAAAAACTAGGTAAACGTGTAACCCACGCCAATGCCCGCGAAATAATGGTTAACGGATAGTTTAATGCGTGCGTTAATTAAACAGAAAAGTAAGAAATGCTCGTACGTATTTTTGGAATAATAGGTATGATGGCTATTTTAAAGATTCGATAGCCATCTTTTTGAACTTAAAGTGGGTAAGCGCGAAAATGTCCAATTCGATGAAGTGTGTGTTATACGTATCTACAATGCGTCGGAGAGGCGCCCGCGCACCAGCATGAGTCCTGCACCTTGCGGCTTGGAACAGCCGGGGCACACGTGCCTCTCAACACATCACAGCTCTGGGTACAATGTAACAAAGGTTATTGGTAATATCTGGACAATCGAACCAGACCATGAAGCATCATGGCCATCTGTAGGCTGCGTCTTGACTACAAGCTTTGAAGTTTATAACGCTTTAATAAATGAGTGTATGTTATTGTACCGTACTTTGGTACATGCCAACCTTGAAGCTCACCTGACCCCATATGCCACACTCACGGGACATCATACAACACCTAATGGACAGATAAGCACACACAATCTATGTAAATATAATTACATAATTTTAATGCAAACTTAATTGACAGGCTGTATGGCCACTTATCAACACCACTTATAAGCGACAGTTCCGGTCAAAAAAGTCGTACGAGTCAGACTATATAACCTTTTCTGTCTGACGTTAAGTGGAATCCACAATCTGATAGATCGGACTTAATAATAATGGACGGGCTTACCCAATCGTGTTGGCATTTGGGAAGATTAATTTATCTTTACTTTGATCTGAGGTGATAGTATTTGTTTCACTTTGGTGCGGTGACTACAGAGGAAGGTTTTGACGGATAGGATGTATGTTACGATGGTGAGTAATGTCGTGGGCAGAGTTTGAGGAACAGACATGTCAATAAATAAATAAAAAATGCGTGAGTGTAGTGGAATACTCGGTTGGAAAGAAGATCCATTCGTAGTATATTTAGAACATCCATAGAAAAAAAAATGATTACCATAATAAGGGTTATATTGAGTCAACCTTTAAAGATAGACATATGCTGTTACGGATTTTTTTAGAACTTTTAAAGGGATACAATTCCGTCATACATGATTTTTGCGTAACTTTAACCATTTACGCAGCGCACGCAATGGAAGCTCTCAAAAGGAATATTTTTTTCCCGTTTTTGCAGCATTTTTAATTTATGCTCCGCTCCTGTTAGTTGTAGCGTGATGTTATAATAGGTCTTTACCTATGAAATTGCCGTTTTGTATGAAAAAATTTAAACGATTTTTTTTCATGAATTTTTTATTTGTATTAATCGAAGTAATCACCCATGCAATCAATGCATCTTTGCCATCGCAGTGGCAGTTTATTGATGCCCTTCTTAAAGAAATCAGCTGGACGGGAGGCAACAAATTCTTCAAAGGCATTTTGTACTGCCTCTCGGGTATTAAATTTTTTTCCCACCAAGAAGTTATCCAAATTCTGGAAAAAGTAGTAGTCTGTAGGCGCAAGGTCTGGTGAGTAGGGCGGATGACGGAGAGCTTCCAACCCCAGTTCTTGCAACTTGGAGACCGTCTGCTGTGCAGTATGAGGTCGCGCGTTGTCGTGCAGGAGCAGCGGAGACGAGCGATTGACCAATGCTGGTTGGAGATGCGCCAGCTTCTCCATCATTGTGTTCAGTTCTTCACAGTACACATCTGCAGTAATGCTCACCCCGTTTGGTAAGAAGCTGTGATGAATCACACCGGCGCTAGACCACCAAACAGTGACCATCACTTTTCTAGGGGTAAGTTTTCGTTTAGGGCATTGTTTAGGTGCTGAACCAGGATCCAACCAACTTGCTGAGCGCTTACGGTTATCAAACAGAATCCATTTTTCATCGCAGGTAACAATGCGGTTCAAAATTCCTTCATTTGTGTGTCTGTTGAGCAGTGCAAGGCACGTCTCGACGCGTACTTCGCGCTGGCGATCATTGAGTTCGTGGGGCACCCATTTGTCAAGCTTTTTTACCTTGCCAATTTGACGCAAATGGACCAATATTGTTTTGACGCTAACGTCGAAAGCTGCTGCTAATTCAGCCGTAGATTGTGTATCATCAGCTTCCACAATCGCCTTTAATTCGTCATTGTCGACCAAAGTCTTCGGACGACCGCGAGGTTCATTTTTCAGGTCGAAATTTCCAGAACGGAAGCGAGCAAACCAATAACAGGTGGTGCGTTGGTTTGTAGTGTTAGCTCCGTAAACGTCGTTGATGTTGCGTGCCGCTTGTGCCGCGTTGCTGCCACGACGGTACTCATATTCCATAATTACTCGAATTTTTAACGTATCCATGATGACGAAAAAGATTGAAATGCGATGAAAATGTAACACTAATCAATAAAGAAATGACTACTTTTAGAAAAAAAAATCCATGTTTTTAAAATAAAATTAATTTGAAATTAGAATTCTTAGCCAAACAAAAATTATTTTGATTTGAAATGGCCAGTACTGCAGAACGGCAATTTCATAGGTAAAGACCTAATATAGCCTAAAGCCTTCCTCGATAAATGTACTATCCAAAACAAAAAGATATTTTAAATTCCAACCAGAAGTTCCTGAGACTAGCGCGTTCAACCAAACAAACAAATGAACAAAGGGTCGTGACGGAAATTTCTTACCCTTTTTTCGCCAAAACCCCATACGCCAAATCCGTACCATGCGCTAAGGAACTGCGTTCTAAAAATAATGACAGCAGGACACATTTATTAGATCAAAGAGAGATCGATGTATCTTTTTTTATATTTCTAGATGGAAAAAACCTATAACTCTTTCCCCAACCCAGGAATTGAACCCATGACTTCATGCTCAGCAAAAAGCTGAGTCCCTACAAAATGGTTGAGCCGGATGGTGCTGATCCACGCGTCATGTTCGTGAACGGGCGCCGTCGGTTTGGACTGGTCATCTCTTAACTGCCACGGCTTATTTTAATTTTTAATCTTATGTTTTGAATTTTTTCTTAATATTTTACATTCAACTCACATATAGATCTAAGCAACAAGAATAATGTAACCAGGATTTTGTAATATATTGATTTAAAAAGAGTGTCCGTGGAGATTCTTGCCCGTTCTTCTCCATAGAGATCTACGTTTTGGAATGGGCAACTAGCTTCAACTTTCTGACTAACTGATCGACTCTTTGACAATTTGTAGACCTAACTAGTAGACTAGATCTGTGGACCTTTTTATATTTTGTTTAGTACATGTTACTTGTTGACAGGCCTACACTGTCCTCCCATATCTATCAACACTGTAATTGGAAACATTGTAAAAGCCCCTTATTTTTAAAAGAGTAACCGTGGAGTTTCTTGTCGGCTCTTCTCCATAGGACACAACCAATTGGAACCGTGCACCTAGCTTCTGACGTTTCATAAGTGCCCATGTTGGTTTATGTGAAATAAAATATTTTGATTCGATTTGATTGATTTAAAAGTGCCTGTAAATGGTTTAATTGAACTAAATTCTTTGAGTTTGAATTCGATCAGTAGATTTTGTGACCGCTGAACCAACGATGTAGTCAGGGATGGGTCGAAGTAGAGGATGTATGGTCTTACCAAGAGGTATTGTGATCCCCAGTTACTGGGTTGTGGAAGTCAGATAGGCAGTCGCACCATGTAAAATACTGGTATTCAGCTGCACCTGGTTAGACTGGAAGCTGACCTCGGCCTAATTGGGAAAAAGCTAGGCAGATGATGATGAAGATGTATGTACTGAGGTTATATCTATTTTATAGATTATTTATTTATTTCTGTATGCCCGTGACATCACAGCGGACCCTATCAGAATACCAGCCCTGCGACACTTATTTTTTAATGTCGCAGCGTCGTGCTGTGATAGGAGCCTTTTGGCCTCGAACAGAACTTTCTGTTTTTTATTTTCTTTTTATATAATTTTGTTTTTTTATATTATTATGATGGTGTTTAGTTTAGTTTGTGATCTTCCTGTGCGAGTCGCAATAAATACTTTTTCTTTCGTTATTTCTTTATGATGATGAGTCATGTTGACATGACAAACCAATTATATGAACCAAACATACCTAAGCCCAGAATGCGCTAGATCAGAGATGATTGGCACTGTAGCGGTATCTACACCGTCACACGCGAGCTACACGTCACAGTGACGACGTGCAAATCCTGCATCGCGCAAGCAGAGTTTACCGCGCGAATAGCTTATACATATAACGTCCCGACATCAACCGTCCGGCAGTTGCCCACCAGAGACAACACCCGTCTGTTCGGAGGATCCTCCCTTTTCTATGGAGGTATGAGTGAGCTTTACACCCTGTTCTTCAAACCTCTATAGCACAATGAAAGTAAGTGTATACCACTGTAGGTACCTCCGTGCTAATAAGTATTCCACTAAAATAACATAACGCCTATAATCCTGGAAGTGTTAGGCAGAGTGTACCTGTAGTAAAAGTACCTATTTATTTTATCATCGAATCGAATGAACATTCGCAATGTTGACAGACGTTAAAAATTCTTCGTAAACGTCAAATAGTATCGAACATAATTTAAAATTACCGACATTCTGCAACCATCCGACCTAGGTAATATAAATAAAACTCTATTTCATTGATTGACTCATAACAACAGAACCTTTTCCCTCATTTCCTTACCGATTCATCAATAAACTGGCAACACTTAGACGGACTTAACTACCCGTCCTGGTTAACAGTGGTTAAAATAAAAGGGACAGTTTAAATAGGTACCAGTAAAACGCTGTCAACAAGACAATAAAGTTAAGTGTAGCATAGTTAAATTTATGCAGTCTACTTTACTTAGTGGAGGTTGTAGTTAAGTTAACTGCTGGATTAAGTGAAGGTGCAAGCTGCATTAGCCGTTTAGTAGCTTAGAATGCTTATATGACCGTTTTTCGTTGAGAAGAAAAGGCTAAGTTTACACTCGAGTGTAGTAAAAGACGATGGATAGCATTAAGAGGGCGTATAACGCTCAAAATATAAGGCTCAATAAGGACCCTCGGTAAGTGTGTCTAGAATTTTCTAATACCTTTTTATAAAGTTTCTTACTGAGACACGAAGCAACAAAATACGATCTAGAGGAATGTGGCCGCCTTTCTTTAGATCGAATTTTGTTGCTTCGTGTCTCAGTATGAAACTTTATAAAAAGGTATTAGAAAATTCTAGACACACTTACCGAGGGTCCTTATTGAGCCTTTATTCATAATTCATTCTCAGTCACGAGTTTTTTTTTTTTCTAATGGTGTGGCGCTAGTGCACTGTTGTACGTCCTCTTAAGGCTCTCTTAGTTTTAACAAAATACTGTTTTTTTTTTTTTTTATATTTGGCAGCTCGTAGTTGTGACCACTAAGGTCCTGGCTACTTAACCGGGCAAACCTGTGGGTGCCTTAAGCTACTAACTTAAAGCCTCCAGCCAGGGGCGAACAATACTTAAAATTTAGGTGACCGCACGCTAAGGGCACCCCCTGTGGGGTACCAACCTCGGCTTAGGGCGTCACTGAGGGGAGGGCAGCAAGATGGGACAGGCTGGATCTAAATAACAAAATACTGAGGGCACATCCCGTATTTATAAGAAAGTTCGCATTCTATATTTGTCAAAAATATCACAAATATCCTTAAATTTTTGTAAAGTTTTTGACATTGATTTTCGCTGAGATGAAATATGGAAATTGGCTTTCTGTAGTGTCCAAATGGTAGTTCAAGCGTAATTACAGCAATTCTTTGAAGTGGCATTAGGTGAGCCAAGAATGAGTTTCGGTGGCAATAACAGCATCGCTCACATAAATTTTATTATAAAATCACCAAGTTACATCATATAGTGACCTTATTGGTAATGATGAAGACCAAGGAAGAAAGAAGAGAATGGTCAGGGAGTAGTACTCGCAACCAGCGTGCGTGTATGACCAGGTGTATGAACGTAAAAGAGGCAAAAAGAGTATGTAAGGATCGTAGCAGGTGGCGTTCTGTAGTTTCTGCCTACCCCCATGGGAAGAAGGCGTGAGTTTATGTATGTATGTATCATCAAGTTTTCTAACGTTAAGTTCTGACAGCTCTTGAACGCGGTTTAAAAGTGCTGATCACGTTCAGTTACATTGGTGAAATTCGCCGTTATTGATCGTAGTTATAATAATTTGTGTATTTGGTATAGCTGCAAGTTACCGTATTTAAATACCCTTAATTATTTAAATTATCATACTGTTTTCCAAGTAGTCTATTAATTTTGATTATTTTAAATATCTTACTAAGTATTAAAATTTTATTGGAAATCCTATTTCCTATTAATTAATATTATAAATGTGAAAGTTTGTATGTTTGGATGTTTGTTACTCAATCACGCAAAAACGGCTGAACGGGTTTGGATGAAATTGGGCACACAGATAGTTTGTAACCTGGATTAACACATAAGATACTATAAATCCTATTTCCTATTAATTAATATTATAAATGTGAAAGTTTGTATGTTTGGATGTTTGTTACTCAATCACGCAAAAACGGCTGAACGGGTTTGGATGAAATTGGGCACACAGATAGTTTGTAACCTGGATTAACACATAAGATACTATAAATCCCGGTAGTACGTTCCCGCGGAATATTTTCCGACATCCACACGGGCGAAGCCGCAGGAAAAAGCTAGTAGGTACTTAAGGCGCTTCCCCGATCAAACGACCTTGAGCGTTCGGTCTTTCTCTGTCCCGTCGCTGAGTCTCGCTTTTGTCTCGCTCCCTGCGCACGCTCATTTATCAATTATCATAGAAATCACAAAAAAAAGACAAGCGATGTTTTGAAATAAAATAAAACGTGAATTATTTAGATTTTTAAATTTTCTGTCCATTATTGTAATCCTCAAATTAATAGAACGTCACCTTTAGCAAAAGATACATGCAATCAATAATTTTAGTCACTTTTTTACAAGGAGATGTTAAATGTATTTATAATACATAAAAACAATTATGAACGTGCAATGTGATAAAAGGATATCGAACATTAATAATTTGCTTTTAGATTTAATTTATTACCCATAGTGAATGAGTTAATAGCTTTTGAATAACGCACTATGGCATGGTTTTGGTCGGGGTACCACCTTAATGAGGATTCTTTATTTACAATAATAATCTTCTTTATAGTCAGCTCAACAATTTTTAATACAAAATAGTTTTGTTTCATATTCCCTGTACTGCACTTAATACTTTCATACGGTATTCTCTGATATTATGTTAACCTAACATGTCATTTTGCCGCAAGAGCAATTTTATTCAAGATTGGTAGTAGAAGTTTAATCTTACATGCAATATACTTTGCAAAGATTACTTTATAAGTTAATGGATGATGCACGAGTCATGTTCAGTGATTTTTTTAAAGGTAAAAACATACTTGACTGGTTTAATCTGGTGGTACAAAGGATGCGTTGTTCAATTTGCCTGTATTGCCTAAGGGGGTAGCCAGAGAGGTACCTATAGGTATCTACTTCGCCAACATTTCGCCAGTTATGTTGTCCCAACGTCATATGCCTAGCATTTTGCCAACTCTGTTGGGGTGCCAACAGATGAATACCAGTATTTTGCACGGAGCGACTGCTTATCTGACCTCCACAACCCAGTTACTGGGTAACACGATACCCCTTGGTAAGACTGGTGGTCAGACTTTCGGGCTTCTGACGACCCGTAACGACTGTCAAAAATTCACGGATGACAGCCGGGACCACCGACGTAATGTGCATAAACTTTCTTATGTGGGGTAGGACTTAATTTGGGTTGTATCTTGTCATTAACCGGGTATAGATCCAGAATCCGACTCCAGAGCAGCGAGGCAGACACAACATTTTAGTTAACACGTTACACGTCTTAAGGTGAAACCTCAGCGGATTTTTCAGAATTTTTCATATGAAAATTCTTAGGTGGAACAATTTCCCAAAGTTTGACGATTGATATGAAATTGATGATAGTTATTCAGTAAATATAACATTCCTACAGTCACGAATCGCATTTTGGTCAACATACGACGTAAAACAGAGCTGCATTTTACAAAACAAACCGGCCAGGTGCGAGTCGGACTCGCGCACGAAGGGTTCCGTACCATTATCTACAAAAACGGCATAAAAATCATGTCTGTTGTATGGTATTTGTTGTTATAGCGGCAACAGAAATACATCATCTGTGAAAATTTCAACCGTCTAACTATCACGGTTCATCAGATACAGCCTGGTGACAGACGGACGGACAGTGGAGTCTTAGTAATAGGGTCCCGTTTTAGCCTTTGGGTACGGCACCCTAAAAACCAAAGAGAATTTGAATTTGGAATGCTGCAGCTGAGGATTCACCTTAACACGTTACACGTCATAACAAAACTCAGAACTGGGTGCAAAGCGCAGGCTATTAAGGGTCTGTACTTTTTTATTTTCTGGTATACCGTTTGTGTTTCAAGGTATATTTTGCAAGTTTGCAAGAAATGGCTACGTACACAATGTATGAGTTGCTTTTTGAGAACTTTATTAATCAAAACTAGCTATTAACTGTGACTTCGTCCGAGTGAATTTCAACTTCCTACTTATACCTAAAAAATTAAAGTTAATCAAACCTAAACCTAACTACGAAAAAAAACAACGGCTAAACATACAATAAGACATCATAGACAGACAAATAAAAAATCCGAAGTCACACGTCATGTAATTAAGGCATAATTGAACAGTTTCCTTTTGTTTTGAGTCGTTGCCCGGAATGTTACCATTTTATAAATACTGTGGACCCCCGGTAATCCCACAAACGTTTTGCAGGGTTAGTGTCGGACTATCGAAATTGTCGGATTATAGAGTACTGCCCAAGACCCCCATAGTCCGGATTTAAAAAAAAAAGAGTAGGTACCTTGTAATCCCACAAATTATAAATCAAAAAAACTTTTTTACAAAAAAACAACTGACTTCCAAAAAAAACAGTAAAAGACGTGAAAAATAACTTTAATTTCGGAAGTCGGTGCCTTTGGTTTTGTATTTTCGTGTTTGGCCACCGACTTCCGAAATTAAAGTTATTTTTCACGTCTTTTAGTGTTTTTTTTGGAAGTCGGTTGTTTTTTTGAAAAAAAGTTTTTATTTTTCACTTTTTAGTTGCGGTACCTACCCCACACAAATTCGTATACCACTACTTGGTGTGTAAATAACAGTGACAGGAAATTATTAACACATCATCCATATAAACTAAGTGGAAAAAATCTGCAGTATTAAGGATAACTCAAAAACTACTGGTCAGACCTAGATCAAATTTAAATGGGACCACATGTGAAGCACCACCTATCAAATAAAAAAAGAATCATCCAAATCGGTTCACCCAGAATAAAGTTATGAGCTAACACACATAAAAAAAAAAAACATACAGACGAATTGAGAACCTCCTCCTTTTTGTGAAGTCGGTTAATAATAAGTAGGGCCAGGGACTTTGTATGTGAAAAAAAAATGAACGAATACATTTTTCCCTTCCACGTTTTATTATAAAATTAACGTCATTAATACCATAGAACTTACAAAAAATCATGCACATACAATCATCTTACATTAGTGAAGATTTGTCAAAATAATGTTTGTGTTCCTATATTCAATAGTGATTGGCATGTCGGATTACAGAGGGCGGATTACTGGGTGTCCACTGTATATTAATTAGATCAAACATTTAATAATTTAGAACAAACATTTATAGTGTATTTTTTTTTTGTTATTTTTATATTTTCGTATGCTGCATTGGTTGAGGTCAACACATCAACGCTGGCTGTCGCTGAAAACCAGCGATGGGGCTCTGTCCCGCATAAGGTCGTAGCATTATGCTGAGCGATTGCCGTTTTGCGTGGATGTGACGCATATTTTCCCCCAACTCGGTATTTTTGTGTATTTGTGTGTTTTTCTCTGCGTCATGTTAACCGCAAATAAATTTCTTCCTTCTTACATAGCCTATAACCATCGGACAATCAAGACGCTTCTAGTGATACCTCATTTGTCAAATTAATAAGTAGTTTAGAAGTTATGAGTGAACAGATGAACATACATACCGGTCAAAATCATAGCCCTCCTTTTTACGCTCGCTGGGGTGGGGTACAAAACAACCACTAGGTACACTTAAAAATAACAAACCGATATAGTCAAGTTTGTACCACCCCTTAAGTTCCTTACGGTTCAATCAAGTGCCTGTTTATACTTGTTAGTCGGTTTAGCGGTTTTTAAATCCTAACGTACCGGTGCAACTGAGTCACTGAGTAACTGAGTACGACTGAGTAATTGGAAACTCACTAACAAGCCGACGACTTGACTTATAGTTTGTCGAAGAAAAGTTCAGATTGGAAAAAAGCGTTTCTAACGAGAATTTTCTATTAGTTGCTTGTTTGATAATCACTTAAGTTTTGTGTATACATATATTTGTATAGTTAGTTAGTTATTTAATTTAGGACTTATTGTAAAAAATTATATAATCAGCCTATAATGTTCCCATTGTTGGGACGCCTCCTCGTAGTTAGAGGGAGTGGCCCTTAATTTACCACGCGGGCCCAGTGTGGGTTGGTAGTTGTCACTTGACATCGAATTTTTGTTTCTAAGACATGTCGATACCTCACGATGTTTTCCTACACCGTTTTAAGAGCACTGGTGATAAAATAATTTACATAAAGTAAAGCGCCTGTCTGGGCTCGAACCCACGACCTACAACTCTTAAGTCGCGGCGGTTACCACTGACCACTACTGCTCCATGTATATAATTAATTGTATGATAATTTATTACATAACATCAGTTGGACAGAGATATACCTATGGTAAATACACATTTTGCCAGTTATGTTTAAGTCCCATGTAATAGGGGGAGAGCCTATTGCCATCAACCGGGCGCAAATCCAGACTCCGGGCTCATACTGAGAAATTAAATATTTATTGGATAATAATTATGTATACAAAAATATATTACGTGAATACACTATTTAAAAAAGAAATAGGTTTAGGTATGTAGCGGCATCTACAAACGCCACATGCGAGCTACGCGTCACACTGACGTCACGCAAAATCCTGCATCGCGCAAGCAGAGTTTACCGCGCAACTAACATTTATACAACGCCCCGACATCATTAGTCGGGCAGTTGCCTACCAGACCAACACCCGTCTGGTCGGAGGATTTTCTCATTTCCATAGAGTATGAGAGAGCTTTACACCCTGTTCCTCATACCTCTATAGGTATAATGGTAAAAATGTGGAAATAGCAATGGGTCATGATAAATGCTACACAATATGTGAAAACAATTAATATGTAATGTAGAATTTAATTTTATCCACAATTCAAGTGGTAAAATTCAGTGTACAGTTTTATGAATAAACCACGTTTGTGTTTCACATTCACAGTGATTGTATTTAATTTATGTTATGACTTATGATCAGAGATCGGATATTCGAATCCATAGTCTCCTAAAGTTCAGATGTTGGTAAATATGGAAAGCGCTTTTGTATCGCAAAATCCCGCTAACGTCAGATTTCAGTGACTACACCGGACCGAATCATAGCGATCGAAAGGTAGTGATTGAAGTTGTTGTAGCTGAGGCAATATTTACGCCCAAGCCAAGTACTTAATTTAATAAAACATATTATATTAATTATTTTTTAACTTACACACACCACCCCTCCTCACCCTACATAGACATTTTTGCATCGGGGGTTAAACATTTATTATAAATAAATATGCATCTGATTTTTATACAAAAAAAATATATTTTAAGAAGTCGCTTCCATTGTTTCATAGTTTAAAAATAACTTTAGGTAAATACACATCCGAATATCCGATCTCTACGTTATGAGTTACGGTACGGTACGGTACGGTAAAATAACTATTCTGAGCCCGTAAAAGTCATCTTCCTGAAATAGAGGACTTGGACGTTAACCCAATATTCCGAATTGAATATTATCAGATTGTATTATCTGTATATTTTTATTTCTACGTTGAACATGTTATGGAAATAGGTGAAATTGTAGATACTGTGTGTGAGTTATCTTATCATAGACGTACCTATTAGTAGTGGGGGTTATCATAGTATTTAAGTATTTCCTTTTAGTATCGCTTAACACCGAGAGTTTTTTTTAACTTGTAGGTGTATCCAAAATAAAGGTACTTTTTCAGTATTAAAAAACATACTGACAATGTAATAATCCTCTTATGGTTATTTATATATATACTTGTTTGTAAGTAAACCAGATTGTACATTACAAAAAATATAAATTATACATTAGAAAACGTACAATAAAAAGTAAATAAACAATTTCTGTTCCACAATGGCGCCACAAATATGAAGATTATAACATCTGATAAATCCTTTCAGAGAGACAGGTACCTACCAGGTACCAGGTACTGCACCAGGAAGCCCTGTCACACAGATTACCACAATTTGACGGCTTTATCACTTTTTGCGATCTCTTCCAGGCAACCTTGTAATGGAATGCTGGACCTGAATGGACACGCAAGAGGTTCCCTAGAACCGTACAAAAGGTACAAATGAAAAATAAAAATATTACATTTGTGATTACTTTTTTATTACCCCACCGATTGTTTGCGGAGCGCAGGGTGGCGTCGAATGGTTAGTCGGGCGCAAGTTCTGTTAGCGTGTGGTCGTGGAACTCTATACTTGGGGTACTCCAGTACCCGCCGACGCATCTCCAAATAAGTACCTATTGGGATTATACTTGGGCAAAAGCTGACATCAGATACTCCAACCCCTTCCGATTCTAAATCTAGGAGATTTTCGTTATATCCAAGGTCAAAAAAGACCGTAAATGACGAAGCAAATGTGATTAATGTAAAACTTTTACATGTTTAGAGTTCCAAAAAAAAAGCCAATATTGTTAACTAAACTTATTCTTATACAGATTTGTTACTTAAAAGTAAGGCTGATGTTAGTGCCATACAAGTTGTTTTTTTTTGGAATGGCGTTTTATTGCATACTCTCTATTAGAGGGGTACTCCAGTACCCCTGGGTACTGTTACTTAAGTTTTTTTGTGAGTACGGTTCTGGGGTTAAATGTAATATGCTTGTGTAGGATTGTGCAGCGAAAGAGATTCGAACTCACGAACACGTACTAGTCTGACCCCGTTCACCTGCCTGTGTATTGGTTTAGTTCACTCAAACTCAAAGCATTTATTTCAATTAAACCATTTACAGGCACTTTTGAATTGTTAAGGGGTCGGTCAGACAGAAAGATGAAACTAGTTGCCCATTCCAAAGCGTAGTTGTTACCTATGGAGAAGAACGGGCAAGAAACTCTATGGGCACTCTTTTAAATTATATTGTTACAAAAATATTAGTTAAGTACATCATTAATGTTGAACTTATAATAATACAGAGTGGTGACGACATAACGACATTAAATGAAAATACGATCCCCACTAGTTACTCAAAACACTTTAAAATGATCAAATTCGGTATTACACCAAAATTCAAAAATCGAATTTTTCAAACAAACTAAATGCGAAAATAATCTAAATTAAACGCAACAGCCTTTATAATATTGTCTACTAACGTCATCTGACCTGTAGCCACTACACTTACGTGTAGAGTAAATAAATAGTGTGTGTAGTAGGCACCGTTTATTTGGAAGTCCCTTGTGTTCGTACAGTTTCATTCATGTAGGTAAAATAATCTAAAAAAAATGGCGCGTGGAACAAACTCCAGCAAAAACCCTAGATGTATTTCTTTCCTTTTCTTGCACAATAAATCTTCCGAATGTGCAAGGAATTACGAACTATTTTTGCCTACACTTACTTTGTTTAGACAAAAATATCGAATTGACAACGTAGCTATCTTCTCAGTTTACGATACGAAAGTGCGCTTGAGCAAACTTTGTTTGCTTAAGATAATAGGAATTGTATCGTTATGGTTATTAGGTCTAAATTCAATCAGCTATACAATACAATATTGTATTATTTTTAAATAGCGAGCCGCACATTGTATTTGGTTGTGTTTTACGCATGTAGGTAAATTAAATTGTTTTGATGTGAATGACCTGATGAACTTGAGTGGCGAAATTGTAATCTATTCACAACATGTGTTAAAATGGTTAAACTAAAAAAATAATCCTGCGGCTATACCATTGATTATAATTTGATAATTTTTGGTACCCGTACCACTTAACGCGATACCCAGTATGTGGTTTCAATTAATGTCGTATTACCCACACCAGTCTGTATATGTGAGAACAATGTAAAAAAAACGTACACGTTAAAAGCGTCCAGAGTACAGCTAATATAAACAAAAAAAAAACAATCCAAAAATAATAATTATAATAAGCCGTGGCAGGTAAGATATGACCAATCCAAACTGACGGCGCCCGTTCAAGAATATGACGCATGGATCAGCACTATTCAGCTCAACCATTTTGAAGGGAACTAAATGATCCAACACACGCGCCACATGCGTCAACGAGACATTTGAGTGAGCATGACATACTCAATGCAAGTCAATGAAAGACATAATTATTACCCAGTAAATGGTAGCTCTATAGTTCATAGTACTCACACCTGTGCTATGCAATTATAGCTACTACCTATTGTACATTGTTATAGTAAAATCATAATGATCTTCCTTCATAATACCTATGTAGCAAAAATATCTTTAAGGGTAAACAGAGTAAGGAATGTAAATTCTTTCAGCGATTTACACGAAAACCCTTTCTTTCAAAGAAAATATGTTTTTGTTGTGACTTGACATAAAAAATTAAAATAGGTCCTAGCTAATACCTTCGTAGACTTACATTTTATTTTATTTTAGAGCAGATGTTTTTAATATCGACACTGTTATTCTGACTTTGATAAATCATCAAAAGAGTGATAAATAATTCAATTATTTATCACCTAAATATGCCATCTAACTAATAGTTTTCTTGTAATTTGCCCTGAAAGTTTTTGAATATAAAGACTAGTGATACTTGTTAGTCGCATAGGTATTCATGTTTTTTTTTGTCTTTTCTCGGCTAATTATAACTACTCGTCCTGAAATAAAATAAAAACTCTCGTAAAAAGAACCTTGACTTAATAATAATAATAGGTAAGTTTATTTATTTCGTAATCAACAGACTTTAAGAAATACATATTAGGTTTTAGAGGCCTTCTTATAATTATGGAGATATCTGTAACAGAATACTTCAATTAATGGTCTCTAATCACCAAGACGTAGAGAGTAAGCTTAGTTATTAATGGTTTCTCCTTCGCTGTATAAGAAGAGACATTATCTATTACCCTACAAAGGGTCAGTTATTATGACGCCGTGATTGGTTAATTATAGGTTTATTATGTCGATAGATTGACACTGAGCTAAAATTTTTGTTTTTCTCCCTGATAAGTACCTGTTTTCTATTGTCAATCACGTGTTTAATAGTAATAATATTTAACTTCGACAGCGCCTTCATTCCATTCTAGCTACGCCCCACGGTTTCACCCGCATAAGTCTCGATCCTGGGGGAATATCGGGATAAAAGTATTCTATGTTCTAATCTAGATCATGGTCTACTGATATGACAAATTTCATCCAAATTCGTTCAGCCGTTTTAACTCGAAACCGTCACAAATAAACATACAAAAAATCTAATATTTTGTCTCTATAATATTAGTTTAGATTAGACTACTTTATTTCTATTTAACAAAAATCTTAAATTCATTCATTCACTAGTGGCTAGAAGCATGGACGGATTTTTGAAAATTCACCCTCTGAATTGGTTAAATAGGATATGAAAGTGCGAAAATTCATATTTTTTGCCGATGGGAAAACCTATCGGGCACACGACTTGTAAAACATTATAGGTACCTAATTTCCTATGGCACTTGGTAATATAGTAGGATTCTAACAGTGAAAAAAAATTAGTAATCGCAACATTTCTTCCAGAGATTCGCCACACACACACACATACCACGCACACGTCACACAAACATTATACATACTCAAATGCCATACCATACCTGAAATCAACTCTCTAGTCTACACTCTGGAATTCGTACCCCGAGCCCCAAAATACAGACTAACTGTCTAGTTTGGGGTTCACTGGAAAATAATATATTGCTGTAACTGTAGGTAATATTTTAAGCTACTCATATCTTCTCAACTGCTCATCACTATTGCTCTCAAAACGGTGAAGGAAAACATCGTGAGAAAACCGGCATATCTTAGAACACAAAAAGTTCGAAGACATGTGAGATTCACCAGCCCGCACTGGGCCCGCGTGGTGGATTACGGCCCACTCTCTCTCACAGAGAGGAAGTCTGTGTCCCAGCAGTGGGAACATTATAGGCTGATTATGTATATCGTCTCAACTTACTGTTGACCTGTGAACCTGTTTTCTGTTTTACCTATTTTCTTTTTCTATTACCTCTTACAAACAAACAATTTTAGCTTTTTTAACCGACTTCACAAAAAGGAGGAGGTTCTCAATTCGTCTGTATGTTTTTTTTTTTTTTTTTTTTTTTTTTTTTTATGTGTGTTAGCTCATAACTTTTTTCTGGGTGAACCGATTTGGATGATTCTTTTTTTATTTGATAGGTGGTGCTTCACATGTGGTCCCATTTAAATTTGATCAAGGTCTGACCAGTAGTTTTTGAGTTATCTTTAATATTGCATATTTTTTCCACTTAGTTTATATGGATGATGTGTTAATAATTTCCTGTCACTGTTATTTACACACCAAGTAGTGGTATAAGAATTTGTGTGGGGTAGGTACCGCAACTAAAAAGTGAAAAATAAAAACTTTTTTACAAAAAAAACTTTTTTACAAAAAAACAACCGACTTCCAAAAAAAACACTAAAAGACGTGAAAAATAACTTTAATTTCGGAAGTCGGTGCCTTTGGTTTTGTATTTTCGTGTTTGGCCACCGACTTCCGAAATTAAAGTTATTTTTCACGTCTTTTAGTGTTTTTTTTGGAAGTCGGTTGTTTTTTTGTAAAAAAGTTTTTATTTTTCACTTTTTAGTTGCGGTACCTACCCCACACAAATTCGTATACCACTACTTGGTGTGTAAATAACAGTGACAGGAAATTATTAACACATCATCCATATAAACTAAGTGGAAAAAATCTGCAGTATTAAGGATAACTCAAAAACTACTGGTCAGACCTTGATCAAATTTAAATGGGACCACATGTGAAGCACCAGCTATCAAATAAAAAAAGAATCATCCAAATCGGTTCACCCAGAAAAAAGTTATGAGCTAACACACATAAAAAAAAAAAAAAAAAAAAAAAAAAAAAAAAAAACATACAGACGAATTGAGAACCTCCTCCTTTTTGTGAAGTCGGTTAAAAACAACCGACTTCAAAAAAAAACACTAAAAGACGTGAAAAATAACTTTAATTTCGGAAGTCGGTGACCAAAAACGAAAATACAAAACCAGACACCGACTTCCGAAATTAAAGTTATTTTTCACGTCTTTTAGTGTTTTTTTTTGAAGTCGGTTGTTTTTTTGTATTAAATCAGTTTAGATCATTTCTTGCCTTCATGACAAAGCAAACTGATTGAAGGTGCCTAACTGAACTAGGCTGAGAATCAACACTTTTTGAACGTCAATAATCACACAAGTCCCCAAAACACCCACCCTTCACCACGTCCTAGTGGTTTAGCTGGGAAGAAGAAGTGCCGCAACAAACACCCAAAGTTAGAAAAAAAAAATTATACTCTAGTAGGAATGCAAAGTAATTAACATCACGAGACACAGAACATTAAATTAACGTTTGTTGCGCCACTTCTTCTTCCCAGATAAAGGACTCCCCAGGAGCACAGGCACAGATTCCCCAGCCTTAAGCGTAATATTTGTTATAGCTCTGTTACCCATAAGGGGCCATCCATAAATTAAGTCACACCAATTTCAACCATTTTTGGAACCCTCTTCACAGGTGGACATTTGTCAAACCTTTTGCAATTTTAAATTAAACCTTATACTGATAGAGTTAGTAATATTTTTCGTAAGAGTTAAAGTTTAGAGTTTTAATACTTTAGATTTATACATGTGACAACACGAAGCTTTTGACTCGTTCGTAACAAAATGTGACATTGTGTGACAAGAACGTGACACGATGTCACACTCTGTGACTTAATTTATGGATGGCCCCTAAGGTAGTCAATAGATCCATCAGCCGGTTACATTTCAATTGAACGAGATGGTATCTAAAGTCTTTCATATTTCAGCGGTAACACGTCTGTAGGTACTACAGTTTTGAATTTGTATGCGACGCCATTTTTCAGTGTCGCGTTGTAACAGGTAGGTTAACGATGTGATTTAGGAGTCTGAACGATTATTTTTGGAATTCATTTTTCTCTATTGGGGAGCGAGTAATTTCAGTCAGGATTTTTATGTGATGTTGCAAAATAGGGTTGGTCTTAATTAGGTTGGCGAAATTATCGTTGTGGTGATCGATACTGGTGATTTTCTTCAGAAAGGTCAGGTGCGTAGTACTTGCAACCGGCGTGCGTGTATGACCAGGTGTATGAACCTAAACGAGGCAAAAGGAGTATGTAAGAATCGTAGCAGGTTGCGTTCTGTAATTTTTGCTTACCGCCATTGGCAAAAGGCGTGAGTTTATAATCATATGCAGGTATGTGATCGTAAGATACACAACAATACAGGGTTTATTCTAGAAAAAAAATACAAAAAATCAAAGCTATCATTACTAACTTCCTTTGTGCAGAATCACGGACCTAAAAAAAGACGGAAGTAACTTCAACTTATCATGAGTGAAACATGCACATGGCCGCCCGTTCATGTGTATGCGTGCTTTGAGGGTTGCCATATAAATTATCAATTTGCCCACTTTTAAGATCCATCACAATTAAATCATGTTATCATTTATGTATTACCTACTTCAGCATTGAGTTCAATTGTGTCATGCTACCGTTTTAATTTAATTAAAATTGGTATTCTCATTTTCTAATAGCTAAGAAAATTGCGGACAAATTATCGCACAGCAAATTTTAGCGCTGTCAGATTCAAATAAGACTGTGATTTTAGAAGGCACCTTTCTACGTGGCCAATATATTGATAAAATCAAAATTCACGTTCTAAATTGACATCGCTAAAATTATCATGGCGATTTATTATCCTTTTACCATTTTGGCGAAAAGAAAATTATATTACTAATTTTAATTAAATTTAAACGGTTGCACGACACAATCATAATGTTGATCTATCAAACTAAATTTTCATGACCATAGTGATTGAAAACACATTTTACGAACAAAGCATTTTTTTTATTTTATAATACCTATTATAATGAAAAATCCGGTCAAAATTAAGTCGGAAATCCAGTTTAAATTAAGTCGCACTCGCATAATGAGGGTTCCGTACCATAATTAGCAGCGTTATATGTTTTGAGGAAATCGAACTAGTAACATTAAATCTTAGGAGTGCTTAGACTATAAAGTATGGGTCATATCGCGTACTTAATTATTATAATTTTAGATTTCAGTGCATTCTTGTTTTGTAAAAAATGCTATAGTTTTCCCGTAATCTATGACTCAAAACCCTAGTAAAATTCTTTATTTTTTCCGAAAAACCTCGAAGATCAGGGGGGTCGAGTAATTGTATTGTATGCCATTTTTTTCCTTTTGAGGTACGGAACACTAAAAACGTACAAAACCTGATCTGATTGAGTCACAAATGCAACAAATGCAGATTTCCCCACCAAGAGGAGAAATTTTCCCGTAAAAAAACTGACAACATCGTTGTAATTTTTGTTTGGAATTTAAATTTAAAAAAAAAAACATAATTATGAAAAATTATCTCGAATCATCGTTACTTACGCGTGGTAAGTTTACACGATTTCACCTCAAAAGACGAAATTTCTTTTTTTTTTGTTGATTTAATATACATGTCACTGGCGCTGTCGCGCGGTGCGTATATTGGTAGTGCTTGTCGGACATAGAGTATCGGTGTGAGTGTAGGTCATGTACAACAAACGAAATTGTAGCACCTTGTATGCTTCACACCTTTTTAGTGTGACATTACGTCCGTCTTTTTTTTAAGTCCGTGTACAGAATAAACAGTTTTCTTTCTTTGCAAAATCAGTAAATACAATGTGATGTAAATGAAACAAAGTCAAAAGGAAACGTCAAGTTTATAATGTTTGACATTATATACCTCTAATTCTTATTTCAATTCTTTACTTAGAGCTTTTGTAGACAGGATTCTAATTCAGATTTGTTACAGTTGTAATGGCAATCATGTCATTTGATTTAAACAGGCTTTTATTTTTATATAGATTCTTCTATATTTTGTGAATGTGAGAACGTTGTAGGCCTAACTTGTAGACTGTAGATTTGTAGACCTTTTTATATTTTGTTGAGTACCTGTTACTTGTTGACAGGCCTACACTGTCCTCCCATATCTATCAACACTGTAATTTGAAACATTGTAAAAGCCCCTTATTTTTTAAAAGAGTAACCGTGGAGTTTCTTGCCGGCTCTTCTCCATAGGACGCTTCTGACGTTTCATAAGTGCCCATGTTGGTTTATGTGAAAAAAAATATTTTGATTTGAATGATCCATTTGGCACCAGAGTCTGGATTTACAAAATTAACTTAGGTAAGTATAGAGCAGAATTCAGCGATCATGTTTTAAATTGCACAGGGTGTCAATTACCCACGCCTAGGATACAAGAAGCTGCGGGTACACACGCAGCTTATTGTATCGTTCCAACCATTAGAAATAGCATATTTAAAATCGCTTTATGTATTCGAATTAACAGCTCGTTTGCAAGGAAATATCAGCAAATATCTTGTTAAATCCAGATCTAATACCGGTTATAGCCGCTGCAAACTGGACGCTGCCCGCCATTGGTGGCAAATGTAGCAGAAAATATGCATTCATATGTATGTTTGTAATAAAATTTGAATTGCGGTTCGATAGTAAAATCGTTATTGCCACTAATATTTCTACGATATTAGCTTGGATTTATCCGCGTGTTAAATTCGTTCTCAGTCTCAACACATGGGGTCCTTTTTAATCTTATACAGGTAGTAATATTATAAAAAGGTAACATTTTTGAGTTTGTATATAATCTTCGGACCTACTGATCCGATTCCAAAAATTCTTTTACTAATGGAAGCTTCAGTATTGTCGAGTGTCTTAGTGTTTTAGATACCACTATATCATTTTAAATTGATGTCTCTTTGGGTGGGGTGAATTTTAAGCATCGGGTCGGGTTAAATATAAAAAGTGAAAAACTTTTGGATCTTTACACAGTAATTTAAATATAATGAAAAATACGTCTGATCATCCATTTCTGTCCTTAGAATAGGATAGTAGACAGTTTTTGTGTTCTCTTTGTCGTTTTGATTGTCAAAACATTCAGTTATGGCGGTTCTAGTGACTTCCATTCTTGCCTTATGTCAAATCTGCAAGTGTTTATAGTGTTGCTCGCACACAAACTTTATTTAATACTTCTGTTGGAAAATTATAATAATCGGTAATCTTAATTAACAACGTTTTTAAATATTTAAAAAATTATTAGTATTCAAAGCAGACTGAATTCAACGACACGTGACATAGCCCCATTCACACGACCCATTACACCGGAAATACCAATAAAAAAACATATGACCGTAATCCTACCAAAACATGTTCCGAACCACCCTTCACATGGGTGTCAAAAACCTCAATTAAAACCAGCCTAAGGCGATCAAGAGACCTTTAATTTTCCCGTCATTTACGCATTTTCCCTTTTAACCCAAATAAATAAGCGTCCAAAGTAACAAATAAAGACTTCTTCGCTCTTTTCAGATTTAGTATGAAGGTTTAGATTTTATTAAATGACCGTGTGTGAGTTTAATACAATTAGTGACATCCCTAAATCTCGGGGACAGCCCTGTCCGTATTTAATAATTTAGGGTGACCTTTATGTAATGTTTTGGAATTAAAAATAGGTTTTATGTGTGTGGATTTTCGGAGAAGAAAAAAAGTGAAGTTTTTTTTTTTAAATGTATATTATACTATTAAACAGGCAAATAGTCGATGACTGTAATCACATCTCTTGGCTAATGAATTGGTGATCGCTTCAGCTATTGACAGACATTAGGGCACTATCTATAGACTGCCCTCTTGACAATATCCCTGTCATAGTTAGCCCTCTGCTTGTGGAAGGGATGACTTTTTGGCTCAGTGGTTCAGATGCGGACTAGCGAGCAAGATGTCCAGTGTTCATTCCTAACTGTTGTAAATACACTATTTTAGATTCACATTGCTTTTAATTCTTAATAATACTCGGTACCATTATACGCTATTTTCTGCTTATTCTGCCCATCCCCGAATAATACGAGGATGAACGCCCTTTAACCATATCGCATGACTTACATTAAGTACATATTTACATCGTAATGCAACCTTAATAATATACAAAGTTCGTCTGAGTGACATAATTACGTAGGAGTTGCCAACTTTTTAACATTAGATTATGACGATCAAATTATGGTGTGGTGGGTTGTTTTGCGTTGTTTCTTGGTGGTTCACACGGTGTTAGGTATTTTCTGAAGAAACTATTGGTAAATTAAAACATAGGTACATCTATTCTATTCTATATTATGGCAAGCAAAGCCGAAGTCGACCATTCTGCCAATGTATAAAGTGAATTGGAAAAATATAAATACGCTCAGAACAATAAATATAAATACGCTCAGAACAATAAATATAAATACGCTCAGAACAATAAATAAATACGACAACATTAGTATCTATCAATGACGAAGTTTATGTCAAATGCAAAACTTCATTGTATTCTTTGTCTCTTTTTGCAGCCTACCATCTTGTGTGAGACAAAGCACCCATTCAATATTTTTTAATCTGCAATATTTATCTGCTTATTATTTAGTCAAAATCCATCAGTAACTTCCTCAATAAGACGCATTATGTGATTTAGTAGAGCTACTAGTAGCATTTAATCTTTGCCGGTGAGCGCAGTGGCTAAGTGATCAGTTTCTACACTACAGATAGCAGGTTCCATTCCCGGAATAAATATTTGCATGGCCTAAATTTAGTTGTTCTGTAGGCCGACGAAGCAGGAGAAATTCCTAGAAAAGATTTATTTTTCAAATAATTAAAAAGCAATTGTATTTCTCACTAGTAGATTTGTGCCTGGTTGATGGCTATAGGCTCGCGCCCTATCACCATAGGCCTACCATGGGATATCTGGCGAAATGTGGGCGTGCTATAAGTATACCTCTGCTTAAACCTTCGGGGATTGAAGGCGTGATGTTATGTTATTAAAAAAAAACGGGGCTGTCTTTGGGGACTGCCGATAGAAGTGAAAACTAAGTAACTTGTGAATTGTATCGTCGAAGCGTGCGGTGACGATGACGCGAGTGCCACGCCTTTTGTTCACCCAAAAAGTACACGTATATACACAGTATACATATAGCTCATGGAAAGCGATCGGTGACGATCACGCGAGTTCCATGATTTTTGTTCACCCAAAAAGTGCTCAACGCGACTAAAGAAGTTTTCACTTCAAAACCAATTGAATAACACTAAAGGCTCTTCCAAACAGGCGCGACATGTGACGCGAATCGCACGCAATACAAAGGCAGCGCTCGTCGAGCGACAGGCGATGCCTTTGTGTCGCGTCGCGTGTCGCGTCGGTTTTTAGGATCCTTAAGGGGGAAGCGTCAGGGAAGCCCACGAAATTCAAATTTTCTTACGTTTTTTGCAATTTGCAGGGCAGTATCAGGTTGTATGTCGATATAAACATGATTCGCGGCCGTAGCAAATATTTATTTATAGAATTATAATCACAAAAATCATCAATAGATCTCTATAAGTTCATATTACCCTATTAAACGACTATTTCATGAAATCTTTACATTTCAGGACTCTAAATTTGAATTTCGCGGTCTACCTTACCTTATCCCCCTTAACTTGAAATACTGCTGTCTACATAGCTTATAATCTTTATTAAATAAAAATATGGCGCTTGTGCCTGATAGGATATCCCAATCAAGTTTTTAATAACTTGTAAATTTAACGTAAGGCTGTGTTTATATTGCACACCGACGATTCATAAAAGCCTGTAATAAGATAACCTTATACACCCAACACAGCGGGCGACTTTGTATCCAAATTTTTAAAGGAGCCATGGCCACAGCCAGAAATTATAAACTGTAGACGTCTTTCAAAGGGAACCTTTTCATAAATACTTTTTCTTTCTTTCTTTTCGTCCTTTCTTTCTTTTCTTTCTCTTCTTTTCTTTCTTTACATCAAGCAGACTGGCAGAAAAAAATCTCTGTCTGGATCTGCACTCTAATTACGTAACACACTATCTATTACAATCTGAATCATTTTGAAGCTTATTGCTAATCCATTGGTTCATATGTTTGAAAGATTTGCCTGCTCAACAACGTAAATAACGCAATGGATGTTGTTGAACTGTCAAAATGAAACACATTCCTACTGTTAGTGTGTTACGTAACTACCCCGCTGGTCACTAAAGCGAATTTAGAATCGGTTTAAAAATAGAACGAGTCGATTGTTTGCTGTGATGCAGAAATTGTTTTAGTCGAACAAAAGTAAACACGTCTTGTTAAAAATTCATATTAATATTATAAATGCGAAAGTGTCTCTGTCTGTCTCTAACCTTTTCACGCCACAACGACTGAATGGCTTACGATATTTCGTACTCAGGTAGACCATGACCTGGGTTAGGACATGGGATACTTTTTATACCAACAGTACGTTTGCATGAGTTATTTTCCGACTACCACGCGGGCGAAGCCACGGACCAAAGCTAGTAAAATAGAATAGATATTCAGCTCAGCATTTTTATTGGCAGCTGCTACCTACAATGTCTCGGTAAACCAAAATCCATTAACACTGATCACACGAAGTTAATTAAAGGATTACTCAAACTAAGCCGACTTTACGACACCTTCGAATGAAGAGCTGGTAAACTCTTTCTTCGAGGAGCTACATGACAGTCCATGTGAGGCGAGGAACAAGAACAGATCTCAGGAAAAATAAGAGAAAAAATGTGTTTGTAATTCCGTTCCATCGTAGGAAGCTAGAATGGAGCGAAAATGCCATGACTATGCGAAAACATGCACGTCTGTGACGGCATAATCAGCCGTTCCCACTGCTGGGACTCAAGCCTCCACTCTTCGAGAGATGGTGGGCCATAATCCACCACGCGGGCCCAGTGCGGGTTGGAAGATGTCACATGTCTTTGATTTTTTAATTCTAGGACATGCCGCTTTGTCTGTGACGGTAAATGTGCGAAATTTTACCTCGTTTATCCAGTCAGCACCCAAATTGCTTCATACACTTTATATCACAATCCCAAGGATTTTGAAGGAAATGCATCATCTATTGCTTCATATGTTTGAAAAATTCGTCTGCTCGACATCGTCAATAACGCAATGAATTGTCAAAATTAATGGCATTGGGATTGTGACTGTGGTACGTAACCCTGCTGGTATATTCCCATACTTTTGTTACAAGTGTGACATTTTGTCACGTGTCTCTAAATTGATTATGCTAATCCTGCTTAAGGATAAACCTTATAAATGTGACAGTTTGTATGTTTGTATGCTTGTTACTTAATCACGCAAAAACGGCTGAATGGATTTGAATGAATTTTGACACACAGATTGTTTATAACCTGGATTAACACATAGGATAATTTTACTGCAGTATGCTCCCGTGATATAATTTCCGGCAGCAATGCGGGCGAAGCCACTGGCAAAATCTAATAAAATTCATAGGTTTAAACTTTACAAATCAAATATTGACGGAAACTGGTTTGCAAACAATAAACAACTTATCCCAATAATGTTAAAACTTGTTGTTCTTTTTTTTAATCATGTTTACTTTAACCAGTTGAAGCGCGGTTAGTTCAGGAACTGCCTGAAGTTTGTGAGCAGCTAATTTGAATGATTTATGTGAATATTTATTATAATGATCATACTTTGTTTCTGTTTTAGTTCGAGTCTTACGAAAGAAAATTGCAGGATTTTGATACAAGGACGGGTTAGTAAAGCAGGATGGACGGCTTGGATGACGCATATGCTTATTTTTTTTGTGTGGTAATCATCAAATGACTTCTCCCATTCTGGGCAGAGCGGAAGGGCGTGTCAGACTTTTACTGACTAAAACCCACCCGTGTTCCTTCAGTTGCCGGTGCGCAAGGGCCACTGTAACTCTTTCGAACAATCCGCGACCCTGGCAGGCATTGGCCCTAGCTGAATCCCGTCAATCGGTGCTGACATCTCTTTGAGGCGCGCGTGGAACACAACGCATGACGCATAGGCTGAGCGATTGATTGCTGCACTGTGTGTCATAGGTTCGATTTAAGTAAGTAAATAAAAAAAACATACATATTTATTTGTATGACATACTGATAGTTTAGTGGTGTGTGTGACCTTTGTGTATTGCAAAAGTACTTTCGAAACAGGAGAAATTCCTAGCGTGTTACTTAACCAAAAAGATATCCTTATTCAATTAACCCAGCCTCGTGAACTTACCTTAATGATACCTAATGAGGGCTATCGCGCTTGAGTTTGCCGCTAATAGAGGTGCTACTGTGGAGTTAGGTCTCTAGATGTCAAATGTACTGAATGTTCACTGTTTGCGCGATGTTTTATTAGGGATTTGAACTAATGATTCGTAATTGTTGTAATGCCATTCCTAATTAAATATGGCGTAAGATTTAAAATAAAAAGCTAGGATCTAATTTGGTAGCACTTGAAGGAAGAATAATATTTGTCTGCTTCATCCTTGCCAATTTTAAGAACATAGTAATCGAAATATTCATGTGTAGTTTTAAAATGTAATAAAATAAGCTTAATATGAATTTGTGGGTACTAAAACATATCCAAAACATCAAATAAAAGTACTGACAGGACCTTACTCGCCAATGGCGCCAACTGGTGAGCATAAAAACGTTAGCCCCCATTGGAGTCTTATATTTTTCCTAAGCTATTAACACAAACGGAAAAAATACTCAACTTTAGCTAAACTCATCTAAAAAATAATTTCCGTAAAATTGCCCAAGCATCTTTAAACGATTGTATCTATCAGCATTTTTAATGAGGAGGTAAGTCAAATTTTTAGTTATTAACGCGGTAATCTAGCCATAGGCCGAGGTCTTAACTCAATCGCCCGGAAGATTGCAGCTAGGGGAGATTGCGTTGAAACGCTTCGAAACTGAGCCTAAAAACTGTAAAAAAATGTTGATTTTTTGCAAGGATTTTGTGATTATACTTTACTAGGTTTCACGAAGGTTGAATCGGCATAATAATATAACAGACGGGTAATTCCCATTTTTTTAAGAACTACATACTCAAATTTTTGACCTCAGTTCCGATGAAATGAATGCAAAATGTATTTTGTGAGAAATGTCATTTGATTAAATTTTGATCAATACATAAACTCACGCCTTCTTCCCATGGGGGTAGGCAGAAACTACAGAACGCCACCTGCTACGATCCTTACATACTCCTTTTACGTTCATACATCTGGTCATACACGCACGCTGGTTGGGAGGACCACGCAACAGACCTTTCCGAAGGATATTTTATTTATTCATTCATTTATTTATTTATTTATTGTTTGTCAAAGGTGAAAACACAGTTCTTACAATTAGCATTATTGTATCACTGTAACATACCCATGGGTACACAATATTTTTAGGTAAGTACGTTAATATTATTGGCTATGTTAAAAATAATTTATAAGAATAGATACCATTACACTCTTAATTATTGGTGGTTATTATCCATTGCATTTGTTGTTTTAGTAAACCTGATTTTAAATTCATTATTACCTATACATAATTATTACGGTAATGCAATTAACATGAAATAAGTTTAAAAAATATATAAGTTTAACATGTCAAGTTTTAGTCAACCTCATACTACATTCATTATTAAACATAATTATTACGGTCATATAATTTACATTAAATAAGTCACAAAAAAATTAGTCAATAATTTGGTTATTAGGCAATTCGTTAATTAAATAACAACATCACCAATAAGGCAGATGTGAGTGGAAACGCTGGGAGGGGACGCCCTAGGAAGACATATAGTGACCTTAGTGGTGATGTTCTTCAGAAAGGTCAGGTGCGTAGTAATAACAACCTGCGTGCGTGTATGACCAGATGTATGAACGTAAACGAGGCAAAAGGAGTATGTAAGGATCGCAGCAGGTGGCGTTCTGTAGCTTCTGCCAACCCCCATTGGAAGAAGGCGTGAGTTTATGTATGTATGTAACTAAGTACTTAAATTGTTGTTACATCAAAACAAAACAACAAGCCCTGAAAGCCCTTTAAAAAAAGGGCTAAAGCACCTATTTACTGTAAACTCAACAATGTGCCCCCCTTTTCGAGGATGAATACGACTTATATATCTTAGTAATACCTAATATAAAATGTTGCCCCCCCCCCCATGCACCTGATGCTAGGGATGCACACTATTGACAAATCACTTCAACCTCACTTAACTTAAACGACGAAAACGAAGATATTAAAGATTATTTTTTTATTAGTTTATAAACGATTATTTAAACGACAAAATATAAAAGCTCACATATTTAAATAAGTTTAGCACAGTTAACTATATTATTATATTTAGTTCAGAAAACTGTTAACTACTTTCAGAGTCTAAGTTATTGAAAGCTTCCTCTTATCTTACAATTTTTGCTGTGCCCGACGGGGTCCATAATGATCACATATAATTTTAAGTTACCACCTAAGTACACATTGGGGAATGCAAATAAATTATTGAGTGTTCAGTACTTAAGTTTTCACGGTGAGATTTTTACTGAATAGACGGCTGTTATACCTTCAAGGAAAGGTTGTCATCCCACAAGACAAAGTCGTGTGCCTGCAATAACCTACCCTTTTAAAACGTTAAGCCTGTAATGTAGCTATTTAAAAATCCTTACATTACCGACGACCAAATCCAAGAGCTTAAGTAAAATAAAATTGTAGGGAATAAAATATAAATGGCGACTGTCCATTAAAATCATTAACACAAAGGACGGCTATTTACTCAAGTGGGTAGTTGTATGTTTTTCATTTCGAAATGGATAAAATATCGTTGTAAAACAAGAAAAACTGGCGTAATTTATGGTTAAAATACTTTTTAGTAACCTTTTTTTATTTAAATTCCGTAAATGGAACTGATTGACAACCTCTTTGGTCTAAGTGAGGCTGAGTATAGGATCCTGGGTTTGATCCCCTGGTGCGACAAAATATTTTTTATTATAAAAATAGCAGCCTTTTTTTGTTTTTGGTTTCGAAATCATCAAATAACTTCTACTGACTAAAACCCACCCGTCTTCCTTCAGTTGCCTGTATGCCGGGGCTAAGGTAACCCTTTCGAACAAACCCGCGACCCCTCTCAGGAAGAATAGCAGCCCAGAGTCTAGTTTTAGTACAGTTGATGGCAATAGGCTCGTCTCCTCCTACATGGGACCTTAACATAAGCGACGAAATGTGGTTGTACTATAGGTACACCTCTGCCCAACCCTTCGGGGATCAAGGTGTGGAACACAGATGCTTTTTTTTTTTCATACTATTATAGCTTTCTCCCGCAGATTAACCCGCATGGAGGTCGGAAATTATCCTACGGGAACGTACTACCGAGATAAAAATAATCCTATCACCGCTGTGCTGTGAAGCCTTCTTGTCACAATCATGACGTGCAGCTAACGGCTATTTCTGTTTTATGCTCGTGATTATAGCTCGTATTTTGTTTTTATTTTTCTTTATTATTAGAGCTAATTATCTTTTTTGTATGGACGTGTTTCTGTGACAAATAAACCTATTTTTTTTTTTTCTATGCCCTCACTCAGGTTATAGTCTACCTGCGTGTCAAACATTGAAATCCGAACAGCAGTTACGGAGCGAAAAAGTAACAGACAGACATAGTTACTTTCGCATATTCTATTATACTAGCGACCCGCCCCTACTTTGCATGGCTTTAACGAATTGACAAAACATCGAGGATTCTTTAATATGATAATACATATACACAAATGCGTGTGTGTGTGTGTATATGTGTAAGATTTATGAACCTTCTTGAATAAATTCTCTAAATATCAGTGAAAACCGCTTCAAAATCCGTTGCGTAGTTTAGAAGAACAATTCGGTCACACATACAGACACGAAAAAAGACTTTAATTTAAAATATGTATAGATATGAATACAAGTATTAGTATGGATTCGTAGATTGCAATTAAATCTATGTCTAAAACATAGTACACAGATAAAATCAACTCAAACACGAAGCTCAATCGGAACGTTTCCTCCGTATGAGAAAACTTGCGAACGTCTTGAGAGCAGTCTTAAGTAAATGTTTGAAGACCAGCACAGCTAGACGACAGATGTTATTGTTTGGAACTGTCTTAGAATGGAAGAAACGGAGACTTTGTATTGGGTTTGGTGACGTAATATTTGCGAACTTCGGTTGGTACGGTAAATCGTATTTTTAACCGACTTCAAAAAAAGGAGGAGATTCTCAATTCAACTTTATGTTTTTTACTTTTTTATGTGTGTTAGCTGCTCTCAGAACTTTTTCTGGGTGAACCGATTTGGATGATTCTTTTTTTATTTGATAGCGGGTGCCTCACATGTGGTACCATTTAAATTTGATCAAGTTCTGATCTGTACTTTTTGAGTTATCCTTAATACCGCTTCTTTTTTTCCACTAAGTTTATATTGATGATGTTTTAATAATTTCCTGTCACTGTTATTTACATATCAAGTAGTGGTGTACGAATTTGTGTGGGGTAGGTACCGCAACTAAAAATAGTAAAAAATAAAGACTTTTTTACAAAAAAAAAAAAAAACTACTTCCAACAAAAACAAATAAAAAACAACTTTAATTTCGGAACTCGGTGGCCAAAAACGAAAATATAAAACCAAAGACACCGACTTCCGATATTAACGTAATTTTTCACGTTTTTTATTAGTATTTTTTTTTTTGAAAGTCGGTTTTTGTTTTTTTGTAAAAAAGTTTTTTAACTTTGACAAAACGCCAAACGTACTTCGCCATCATTTTCCTCCCTTATCCTAATTCATTTAGAGTCGGTGTAGAATAAGCTTCGTCCATACTTCTCTCCTCCTTTCTATCCATATCATCTTTCACACAGCCCATCCATTGTTTCTTTGGTCTTCCTGTACCATCAAATTCACGCTCAGAACTTTCCACCCGACATTTATCACTACGCCGAATGACAAACTTACCTATAGGACTTAATTATTTAATTGAATAATCATGTCTAATAATTCATCTTCAGTGCATACTTATTTCGTAGCAACTGCGTAGCATTGCGCTTTGCTACGAGGCGTAGGCGTCATGCTACGAGCGTCTACGTCGTTTTAATTTTAGCCTCAGAATCAAAATAACGTATTATGCTGAGGAATTTTTCGAGGCCATGTTTTAGTTTGTTTTCGTTAGGATATTTTATTGTATGTTTTTTTATTATTCAATTTGTATTTTTAGTATATATTTTTATCATAACTTGGCAGTTCAAAAGGGTATGAAAACTTGTCCAAATAAAGAATATCATCTAAAATGCAGTAATGTATGCAGGCAAGCGTCTGGAAAAGTGACGTTATAATTGAATATATTTCGTTAAAAATTTAAATAATATGTTGGACCTATGTCAACGGGAGTGACATGTATCTAAAAGTCTTATTTCGTATATTTAATGATTTGGAATGCTATTGTCCGAGTATTCTACTATATTTTATTCCTTTTGAAATTAAAGAGGATAATTGAATGCTTGCCCTGAGGTTACATGGCTAAAAATATGCGAAAAAGGGCAATTTCATTTTGAAATATGTTAAACGTTGATCTAAGTTTAAAAACATGACTGAAAAGGAAAAAATGCTCGCGAAAATTGAGGAATTTTAAAAGATTTAAATCCGATTCATTCTAGATTTCATTACCAGGCGTAAGAATATGAGTGAGTGACCTTTTTTTAAATATTTTTTATTTATTTAAAAGGAAATATAAAACGAAATACACAAAACACATTGACGATCCCCCACAACGCTGTTCACAGATTAAATATGGGATAAATACAGTGAAAATAATAAAATAATAATCACTGGTTATAAAATTATAAAATAACAGTCACAGGTTTACAAACACCGTTTTTTTTTATTCGGCGCCCTTTTAGATTTTATTAGTTTTCGTAAAGTCAAGTAATTATATTGTTACTTTTAGCAAAGTTAGGTAATTATATTGTTACTTTTAGTAAAGTTAGGTAATTATATTGTTATTTTTATTAATTACTGACTGACTCGTTGGTCCAGTGGTCGCAAGCACTAATGCTGAGCATGCGGTCCTGGGTTCGATGCCCAAGTCGGGCAAAGTGTTATTGCGTTTTTCCACCGGGAATTTCTCCCGGAGTCTGGATTTGTGACCGGTTGATGGCAATAGGCTTGCCTATTACATGGGACTTAAAGATAACTGGCGAAATGTGGATGTACCATAGGTACACCTCTACCTAACCTTTCGGGGGTTACAGGCGTGATGTTATGTTATGTTTTATTAAAAAACTACGTATAAGTTGTTATTTATGTACACTTTATTTTAATTCTGAATAAACAATGAATCTGATCTAAATATAACCCTAACCAATTCAAAAAGCTATACTAAATATTTAAGTGAAACTCGTTTTAGGATATAATGAAATAACAATAGACCCGCGAACGATATAAAACATCGTAATTCTATACCTGCGCCCTTATGAAATCAAATAAGATGAACCTCCGCGAGTTCTCGGCGAGGTTTTACAATTAGCGGAAAAAACAAAAGCGGAAAAATTAAGTGAAAAGGAATTATTAAGAGGTCAATTCACTTCTGTACATAAGCCTCTCCCAGGGGCACATCCAAATACTCCAAAAAAAAAAACCTAATTTCGATGTTCCGATTTTCAAGTCCAAATTTCATAATACCTAAGAATTATAATGTACGAGGATATTATTAAAAATCACGAAATTCATTTTACTGAAAGTCGTAAATGCGATTTATTTGTTTTCCGATTTTCATACGTTCGAAGAATCAAATGCTCGATGGGTTCTCGGTCCGAAAAACGGCATTCCGATTTTCAATATTTCGAATAAACTGCTAAAGTTAGTATGCTGATTCAATTAGTATAATATTCAGTTACGCATATACCTATAAATTAAAAATATATAAGTAACGTTTAATTTAATTTCAATACGTCTATTTTAATAATAATAATTATTATTTATTTCAGATAACTACGATCCAAAGTGTTAGTTATTTTGTTATTAATATTTGTGTATTTATATTTTTTTTTGTGTTTTCTTCTGCTCCTATACCTGCGTCGGGTGCCATCTACTGTTATCCTTTGGGTTAGGTTAGGTAAGAACAGTGGCCATTAACGCCAGATCCCCTCTGTTGTTGGTGAATGACTTGGGTTAGGTTAGGTTAGAACTGTGACCATTAAAGCGCGAAGGCGAGCGAGCGAAGCGAGCGTGCCCAAGTAGCGGCCGCCGAGTCCCAGATCTTCTCTATAATTGATGAATCATTTGGGTTAGGTTAGAACTGTGACCAGCTAAAGAATAATATTTTTATTCAAAAGTAAACAACCATAGTTTTAAATAAGAACCAATACACTGCACTGCTTTATCATATAGTTTTTTCTTTAAAATTATTTTATTTATCTTTTCTTCTTGCGCCTATATACTTTCTTCAGTTCGGTTTTGTTGGCTCACCGTTCATATTTTTTTTTGATTTCACTTCAGTTTATTTTACTTTCTTTAATTAATTTTCGCAATTCTAATTAATCGGTACCTTAATAATCGGAATTCGTATTTTTGTTGTTTCGAATTGTCATCAAGTCAGACTTTTTGTTGAAACTCGGTATTTTGAGAATAGTAATTATAAATGTTAGGAATATTGAAATTTGAAATTCGTATTTGTGACTGACGGAATAAAGTTATTCGTATTTATGTAGTGTACCCCTCTCCCAGGCTGCACCATAACACCCTGTCCTCCGCCTTCCGCATCCAGTCTGTCCCAGACACTTTCTTAAGGTCGTCGGTCCATCTAGTTGGGGGACATCCCACACTATGCTAGCCGATACGCGGTCTCCACTCCAGGATTCGTGTGTTCCACCAGCCATCGGTCCTTCGACAGACATGGCCAGCCCACTGCCACTTCAGTTTGCTAACTCTGGAAGCTATGTCGGTAATTCCATTTCTTTTCCGGATAATTTCATTTCTGTTTTTATCCTTCAAAGAATCTCCGAGCATAGCCCGCTCCATAGCGCGCAGAGCTACCTTGAAAATTCAAGGTAGCTCAGCGCGCTATGGAGCGGGCACAAATGTGGACCAGCCCGAATAAAAATAAAGGGTATAACAAAATAATTAAAAAACAAGGGACTTGTTTAAATTACTGTATCGGGACAACCTTTTAGAATCTGCTGTTGGTTGTCAACAAAGTGCCCTCCTAGGCCAGTGATTTTTAGTTTTGCCATTCACCCAATTATTCGGCAGTTAAATTCCAATTTTAATGTTGGGTATCTTGATGATGAAACCTTGGGCGGCGAAAGTGTTTTAAAAAATGACCTAAATTTATTAAAAGATAAACTTCATTCCATTGGCCTTGATCTCAACCTTTCGAAATGTGAACTATACTTAGCGGACAGTACTGACAGACATCTGACACATCCCAAATTTAACGCAATAGCTCAAGAAATCAAAATTATTGAGAAAAGCTCTCTTCGTCTCCTTGAGTCTCCAATCTTTGAAAATTCCTTACAGAGACTTGTTCCTTACAGAATCCTTCCTCTCTTTTTTATATTGGTAAAACCAATAGATTCTTCGTTAGGTTCAAAAAATTATATTAGCATAAACTATTTCAGACCTACACTATACCAGTTGACGAGTAGAATTAACATTATAAATTATTTAAGTAGAGGAAATACACACTTTTACTTCTTTATGCTATTGTGACTAGCCTTTCAATGAGACTAATTAATCTGTCTTAAATGTTACAGATACAGGTAGTCATTATAATACGTTCAAAAAAAAACATTTTACAAAAAACAAAAAAAAAACAAAAAAAAAAAAAAAAACCTTTTCTATAAAATACCTTTAAAATACCTTTAATTTCGGAAGTCGGTGTCCTTGGTTTTGTATTTTATTTTTTTGCTACCGAATTCCGAAATTAAAGTTATTTTTCACATTTTTTGTTTTTTTTGGAAGTCAGTTGTTTTTTTCTAAAAAAGTATTTCTTTTTCACGTTTTATATGTGGTATGTACCTACCCCACACAAATTTGTTTATCACTACTTGATATGTAAATAACAGTGACAGGAAATGATTAAAACATCATCAATATAAACTAAGTGGAAAAACATACGCAGTATTAAGGATAACTCAAAACCTACTAATCAGAACTGATCAAATTTATATGGGACCACATGAGAAGCACCAGCTTTCAAATAAAAAAAGAATCATCCAAATAGGTTCACGTAGAAGAGTTCTGAGCTAACACACATACAAAAAAAAAACAAATCCATCGCGAAAATAAGTTTAAAAGATGAAGCGGCGATATTAATGTGATCTGTATGAATTTAAATTAGAGAACATACATTTTCTAAATCTCCACTCCATCGCTCTTCTCTGATACCTCAACCTTACAGCGATAAAACAAAACACGTTACGAGACTCTGGTTTACAGGTGGTTTACAGGCGGTACGCAAGTTTATTGCGTTTCACCTCACTCGCACCGCAAACTTGACAAAATATTTATTGGCATTAATACAGGGCTGATAGGTTGTTGGAGGTGTCGACGACTTTCTGAGTAAACAGGAAGTGAAGTTTTCAAACAATAAATGATGTTTATTTATGTAAGTAAGCTACCTACGTTTATAGAAACACTTTTACACGGCACTAATATATTAATAAAATCTTTTTACAAAAAAACAACTGATTTCCAAAAAAAACACAAAAAATCGTGAATAATATGTTTGTAAAGTTAGTTTTTTGAATGTGGATAGACATTCTAACTTCGATGATGGGTGAGGAACGAGGTCACTTATATTATTATTATTTATGTTGCTTCTTTTTGTGTACCTACTGTGCAAATATTTCGACACAAATGTATTTTTGTTATGAAATAAATAACTTGAACTTTAATAACTTTAATTTCGGAAGTCGGTGTCTTTGGTTTTCTATTTTCGTTTTTGGCCACCGACTTTCGAAATTAAAGTTATTTTTCACGATTTTTTGTGTTTTTTTTGAAGTCGGTTGTTTTTTTGTAATAAACGTTTTTATATTTAATTTTTTAGTTGCAGTACCTACCCCACACAAATTCGTATACCACTAGTTGATATGTAAATAACAGTGACAGGAAATTATTAAAACATCATCAATATAAACTAAGTGGAAAATATATGCAGAACTAAGTGAAAAAAATATGCAGAACTAAGTGGAAAAGATATCTCAAAAACTACTGGTCAGAACTTAATCAAATTTAAATCGGTCGACATGTGAATTGAGAACCTCCTCCTTTTTTTGAAGTCGGGTAAAAACTAGATGAGGTTGGTGATTCCTCCCCAAAGTTACTCTGAGAACAAATACTGAAACTCAGAGGTCACAGTCTCTTTTAAATTTAAAGTCAAGACACAATCTTGATCAGATCATGTGAGGATAATGTAATTATTTCAGACACTAGATTAGTGTCTGAGATGGTCATATTGTCTTTTAAGGAAATAACCACAAGGATTTGAGTGAACCTGTCCAGTCAGTAAATTATAGTAAATAAATAAATTACGGTTTATTTTATCCAACAGTGAAACATTACAGGCTGATAGTTGTAAACAGTACCTACTTATGTTTTGGTATTGTTTTTTAACCGACATCAAAAAAATGAAGAGGTTCTCAATTCGACTGTGTTTTTTTTTAAATATGTCTGTTTGTTAGCTTTGAACTTTTTTCCAGGTGAATCAATTTGGATGATTCTTTTTTTATTTGAAAGTTGGTGCTTCACATGTGATCCCACATAACATTGATCAAGGTCTGACCAGAAGTTTTTGAGTTATCCTTAATACTGCGTATTTTTTCCACTTAGTTTATAATAATAATAACAATTTTACTTCGAGCAACAAGACTCATACTGTTAGTAACAATATACTTACAAACTATGTTAGTAATACACTTACAAAGACAAAACAAAACAAAAAAAATAACAGAAAAGAGATTGTGACATCACTGCTGCAAGGTGATTGGCCCAGCCGAAACCTTGCAGAAGTGGTTCAGAAACGCACAATCAAGCCTGCTCGCTATCATAGAGAGGATGCTGTTGGCGCTGCCCCGCACCCTACGGGCCAAGGATGCGCACCGCTTCTGCATTACCGTGTAGAAACAGTCTACGTGAGCTTCAGCGAACATCCCTGATGCGCTGTAGTATCGGGGCAACCCCATCAACACCCTGTAGGCATTGTTGAATTGGAAAATCGCAGGGCGCTGTACTGTCTTTGAGTATAGTTAGCCCACAGAGCGCTCGAATAAAAACAGGTGCAATATGCTCTGAAAGGAGTGTTTTTGGTGATATTTTAATAATTTCCTGTCACTTTTGCCAAAAAAGAACTGTCTGACTGACTGTTGTTGGTTGTTGTTGTTGTTGTCAGTCGGTGGCCAAAAACAAAAATACAAAACCAAAGAAACCGACTGCCGAAATTAAACTTATTTTTCATGGCTTTTAGTGTTTTTCTTGGATGTCGGTTGTTTATTTGGAAGAAAGTTTATTTTCATATTATGTCCCCCTTTATTTAAAGGTATCTAATAAGTAAAGGTTTTTGAGAATCTAGGCAGTTTTACAGTAATTATGCAATTTAAACTTACAAATCCGTATCAAACACGTACAAATGCATATGCGTTTCTGTGAACTTTTTATGACTGCTCCTAGGAAACTATAGTGTTGTAAATTAATAATACAATCAATTCAATAATTAACTGGTTAAATAACAATAATTTAAAAATCAATCTTGATAAAACAAAAATTATGTTCTTCAGTCAACGTTTAGAAGCACCAAATATTAATGTTCAACATAAATTAACTGTTATAAAAAAGGTAGATACAGCAAAATTTTTAGGCTTAACCGTTGACAAACGTCTGAACTGGAAAGCGCACACAGAAGAATTAAATAAAAAAGTATGTTCTTCTGCCTATGCCCTATTTAAACTAAAACCTATTATAAGTACCAATGCGCTTTTAACTGCCTACCACGGTATTGTCGGCTCGATATTGAGGTTTGGAGTTATATTTTGGGGAAACTCTACTAATAAAGAAATAATTTTTAGGTCACAAAAAAGGTGTGTTAGGGCTATGTTTGGTTTGGAAAAAACTGATAGTTGCAAACAGCATTTTATTAAATACAACATTTTAAGTCTGCCCTCCTTATTTATTTATGAAATAGCTAATTTTGTACAAACCAATCCCAACCTATTTAAGAAATTATCAGACGTCTGTATTCGTAATCGGCGGGATAATAATAAATTATGCGTACCAAGATCAACCACGGCATTGATGCGTAAAAGTATTTTTTGTTTAGCACCAATCATTTATAATAAAATCCCAAAATCTATTAGACAAATGCCTACTGCTCTGTTTAAAATACATTTAAAAAAATATCTCATAGCCAAATGCTATTATACCCTATCAGAATTTTTAAATGACCGCAATTAATTTAAATAGATTCCTATAATTACGACATTTTTTGCAATTTTCACATTTTAACCTTTGAATTTGCAAAACCAATACTTTTTTTTTACTTAAGTTAATAGTTAATAGATTTAATAGTTATTTTTTTGTGTAGACTCAAATCTTTTATGGTTTATTCTAAACCAAAAATATTTTATTTTGTACGCCAGAAATGGCAAAACATGTAGATCTACCTGCTATTTTAAGACCTTGCACATATTATTTGATGTATACTCATGTTTTACAATAAATAAATATTCTATTCTATATTCTATTCTATTCTATTCTATTCTATTGCTAAAGCCCATAAATAAGATCAGTTGGCGTGTTAAGGTGTGTTGTTATAATGCATATTAATAATTAATTCATAAACAGACAATGACACACACAACACATGAACACAGTGTTTATATAGATAATTATTTCAAATTAAGAAATTAGAACGGACTTGTGTCAAGAATACTCGTAAATCGACAAATATTCTAAGTTTTAAAATAACTATCACATATAAATTAGATTTGAAATTGCCTACAATCTTATAGCTAAGATGGTAATTAATTTTTATTAAGAACCTGGTTTACGCATTGCCGCCATAAAAGTCCCTAATTAAAAAAAGAACTTGGTTGTTAGAAGCTTTGTTTTTTGAATAAAAAATTCAAATTCATTTTTTTTAAGTATACAGACTGCTCTTAATTCAAATTTTCAAAAATATTTGGACCAGCCCTAAAAACCGGTGGTCGCATAAAATGTCTTCCGATACTACGCCTGGCTGCTTCGTTCAATTACCTGAGGTATACCGCTAATATACCTTGTCAGTTGTTCAATTTAGGAGAATTTATGACGCCATCTCAAAACGGTGGAAGACATGGCGGTTACAAGCTGTTAAAACAGGGGAGTTCAAATTGGTAGGCTTTAAATTTTGATTCAGTGACGTTTGATGTAATGAATTATTATGTCGAGGTTTCTTGGAAAAGTATTGGGCAAAAGAAGTTAAGTTAATTATTATAAGTAAACAAGTCTTTAGTATCTCGCTTCCTATTACATGGGACTAAACATAACTGGTATGTATGTATTTATTGTGTATGTAAATGGTACACCACTGACTGCCTGCAGTATTGTCTCTCCTTCACCCTTTAATCCATCCAAAGATTGTCTGTAAAATATCACTTTTAGCGATAAGACCGCACATTGTGTCACCCTATGTAAAATTTCTACATTTATATCTGTAATTTTTATAGTGTACATAATAAAGAACATTCTATTCTGGCCAAATTTGCCTAACTGCACTGAACTGATTTTGCATCACAGTGACATTTATTATCGTTACGATAAGGTTGCTATTAGAATGCTGCCACTGAAAAGTCTGTCAAAATTACAGTGATCTTTATTCTCGTTACAATATGCAACTACCAGCGGGTTCTCTATTGCCTCCCATCGAGCAATGCCTAGAGTATAAAACTATTCTACAAGACTATTAGGTACTAACAGCTTTGTGCTTTATTTCACAAGTTGTCCCTAAATTGTTCCCTTCAAATCAATGACCTATTTAAATGATAAATGATAAATGATTTTATTTCTGTAAGTAGGTTTGTACAAACACTTTTACACGTCAATCATATTTTTAAACTAGATGAGGTCGGCGTTTCCTATCTGACTACTCTGAGAAGAAAGGCCGAAACAAACTCAGAGGTCACAGTCTCTTTTAAAGTCCAGACATAATCTTGGTCAGATCATGTGAAGACCATGTAGGTTGGTATCTGAAATGGTCTTTTGAGGAAAGAACCACACAGATTGAGTGGACCTGTCCAGTCAGTGCACGCATTTGTCAGTAATCGTGCAGCAGTTCAACTAAGTCTTCCTTTAGTAACCTACAACCACAGATCTTAAAAACAAACTTAGGTACTATCAAAGCGGAGTAACATTAACTCAACTGACTACACCCAAAGCCTAAACTTAGACTTAACTTTGACTGAACTACAACTCACTAACTATATTACCTAATATCAATCTAAAGTTGTTGTCTTTAACTTTTAAGGCACATGTCAAGAAGAAACCCTTTTGAATAAACTTCAGTCAAGACATTTAATAGTTAATGTGTAGATCTGCCAAGTTTGTAAAATGCGATAGACGTAGTTCGTGGAGTTACCGGTCAGTTTGGAGTTTGGCCAAGTTTTAGTTTTTGTTGGAGAAGCAACAAGTGAGGCCTGAGATACAGATACGGTTTACTTGTGAACGAATTGTAGGGTTGCTTTACGGGATGATGTGATTAGTCTGTAGCTGTAACATTTCAGGGTTTTTTCATGGAAAAAACTACGTTTGTACACCACGCTAGAACACTGCATGTTTGCGATTTTAGACAAGTTATGTGGTTGTCAATAATTTTTTTCCAATATTGTAAGATCCTCGTATCAATTGAAACTGCAATATCAATGAAATAATGTTTAAGTACACGTATTGAATTCAATCTTTAATTTGTTACGCTATGTATAAAGACCATTAAAAGTTATTTTTTAATGTCACAAATTACAAGATAAAAGAAGAATTACTTGTATAATTTACTTAACATTGTCTAAGTGTCAATGAATCTACATAAGCATCTGTTTACAAAAAAAAAATGATTCTGTTCTTCTTTCGCTAAGTAGATCATACATAACTTATTGTAGGTAACCCTCTTATCCAACGTGAATAATTTATCACAATGCACATTAGCCAAGCTTTTAGTCAAATGCAGTTTGACGTGTAACCGAGAACACCGGGATCCCTTTTTATGTTGATATTTCTAATCATTCGTTTTTAGGGTTCCGTACCAAAAGGGTAAAACAGGATCCTATTACTAAGACTCCGCTGTCCGTCCGTCCGTCTGTCTGTCCGTCTGTCACCAGGCTGTATCTCATGAACCGTGATAGTTAGACAGTTGAAATTTCACAGATGATGTATTTCTGCTGCCGCTATAACAACAAATACTAAAAAACAGAATAAATATTTAAGGGGGATCGAATACAACAAGCGTGATTTTTTTGCTGTTGTTATAGATAATAGTACGGAACCCTTCGTGCGCGAGTCCGACTCGCACTTGTCTGGATTTTTTATTTTCTTTTTATTAATAGGTATTTATTAGTCCAATGTTAAATGTTGGTTACATTGACAAGCAGTTGAAAATTCTCGTGTGCCTGTACTTTTAACGCAAACCCTTATCAATTCGTTACTACCTACTACCAATATCCAACAAAAAATATTCAGGTAAATTCTATTTATGGTAATATTTCCCCGAAAAAATAATGAGGGATTTAAAAGATAAATCTGTTAGTAAATAAATGACAGACATGTTATTTTATCAGTGGGTAGGAATTACAAAAAAAGAAACCACGATATAATGACCTGACCTTTAAAATAACAATATGGTATTCTATTTAAATTGAATAAAATAGTGTCATTTTTATTGTCAATGTTATTTGTGTAAGAATATCGGTACAAAGTTAAGATGACTTTATGCTGATATTCTAGTCGACTGATGTCAAGTAAGAATCAGAAACGTACAATGTCGACACAGAATAGGTACAAGTAAAGTGGGAAGCGTCTTTTGTTAAACACAGGGTGTCTGGGACATCGCAGTGCAAACTGAAACGATGAATTCAGTACATTATTCTAGACCCTCAACGCAGAAATTTTTCGTCGGTTATTAAAAAAAAAAGCTGCTGTTTCATAGAAAACTGCAATACCTACGCGGTCAGAATGTACAGAACAGCAATTCTTTTTTAACAACCGACGAAAATATTAAACTCAAACTCAAAGCATTTATTTCAATTAAACCACTTACAGGCACTTTTGAGTTGTCAAAGAGTCGGTCAGTTAGTCAGAAAATTGAAGCTAGTTGCCCATTCCAAAACGTAGATCTCTATGGAGAAGAACGGGCAAAGAAACGCAGGGGGTTTTAGAATAATGAACTAAATCCATAGCATCAATTTCCCTACCACCCTGTTTATCAGTAGGTTTCTAAATGTATCACCTGCCTTAAATATATAAAATAGTATTTTCTCGCTAATTCAAAGTTGGACCCGTAGTACAAGTTAGGTATTCCCATTTATGAGTATTTTCGCCGCTGTAGTAATGCTGAGCTCAAAAACCATCCCGTAGGTATACCAATATCCTACTAATATTATAAACGTGAAAGTTTGTATGTATAGATGTATGGATGTATGTATGGATGTTTGTTCCTCTTTCACGCAAAAACTACCGAATGGATTTTAATGAAAGTTTACAATAATATAGCTTAAACATTAGAATAACACATAGGCTATAATTTTGACAGATTGTGTGTGAATTGTCCAAAATATAACGATAATTGTCAAGTAAGTCGGAAAAAAATCCGCCATCTGCGAGCTATTCTGGCGTACGCTGCAAAAACTGTAGAGTTTACACGTATATAATGTATAAGAGAAATGTTTATCTTAATTAGTCCTACAAAAAAAGCAGCGACAGCATATATCTATCTTTTATGAGTAAGCCATTATCGCCAAAACAGTGAACCATATATACAATAAAAATTGATAATATATTTCTAACAGTAACAAATTGTTTTGTATATCAAAATACATACTTTTCTTAAACTTAGTCTTTGACACTACATCATTTAGACGATAATTAATATTTTAATAGTTACGATGATTTTATTAATCGAGTGCGCGTAAGAAGTCGCTCATTCATGGCTGAGTGCGCGACCCAAACGCGGGCAGACACGTGATGGCAGACGTCATCGACGATCGTGTCCGTTTTGCGAATTTTCATTTTATATTGAGTTTTTATTTTATAATTGTCATAAATTAGTTACATCGGTAATATAAAATAAATTAATAATAATAGAATAATTAATACTACGGAAGCGTGATTTTGATTTTCAATTAGCAAATAAGAATAGTTATTGGGATATTAATTAGTATGTAGCTATAATTATAAATTGAATAAATAATATGTAAATTGAATAGGCAGGTATTGCATTTTTTGTATTTATTGCGTACTGTATTATTTGGAAGTGTAGCAAAAGTACCTACTAAGAATTATGCCGCGAAAGCGTAAGTCAAATTTTTCCCAAAGCTCTAATAAAGCTCAAGCTGGGAAAGTAGCTAGACTTAACGAGACGTTTCCACAAGCCGAACTGCGAAGGCTTGAACAGGCGGAGCGTGAGGCAGCTCACAGAGCTGCTGAGACACCAGAACAGTTCCAAGCACGGCGTCGGCAGCATGCTGAATATCTGGTATCTCAACGGGCTGCTGAGACACCTGAACAGTCCCAAGCTTGGCGTCAACACTACACTGAGTATCTGGCATTTCGACGAGCTGATGAGACACCAGAACAGTCCCAAGCTTGGCGTCGACAACATGCTGAATATCTGGCATCTCAACGGGCTGCTGAGACACTTGAACAGTCCCAAGCTCGACGTTAACACAACGCTGAGTATCTGGCTTCTCGACGAGCTGACGAGACACCAGAACAGTCCCAAGCTCGGCTACGACAACATGCTAAATATCTGGCATCTCAACGGGCTGGTGAGATACCGAACAGTCCCAAGCTCGACGTCAAACCAACGCTGAATATCTGGCATCTCAACGGGTTTCTGAGACACCCGAACAATCCCAAGCTCGGCGTCTTCGGCAGGCGACTCACCTGGCGTCTCAAAGAGCTACAGAAACCGTTGAAGAAGCTGAATCTCGCAGACGCGCTGTTGCTGAAAGTGCACAACAGCAACGAAAATTTTGAATGACAATCAACAAATCGCAGGGTCAAACCTTAAAGGTAGCAGGCATACATTTGGGCACACCATGTTTTTCTCATGACCAACTTTACGTAGCTTGCTAACGCGTTTCTAAATCGCAAAATCTGCATGTTTATGCTGAACGAAAAAAAACGTTTAACATAGTTTATAGGAGTATATTGGAGTAGCTATCTATAGCTTTTTATTAGCTATAGAGTAGCTAACTTTAGCATTACCTCCAATTTTATTATATACGAGTACATCCATAAATTTATCCTCACAAAATATGGCGTTTATAACACCTTTTATTGTGAGATCATGAGATCAGTGAGATCATTATCAAAAATACTTAGTTTAAATGTACGTACAGTCACCAAAAGAGATAAGTAACCAGGGTCGTCGGATATAGTTGAAGTTTAGTAAGAAACCGAGGGATGTTTTCGAAAGAATAGACACAGTTCATTTATCAAATTAAATATTTGATAAATGAACTGTTTGATTACTATTAATAAAATTAAATTTTATTCGAAAACATCCATCCGTTTCTTACTAAACTTCAACTGTATCCGACGACCCTGGCTACTTATCACTTTTTAACCGACTTCACAAAAAGGAGGAGGTTCTCAATTCGACTGTATTTTTTTATGTGTGTTAGCTCAGAACTTTTTTCTATGGGAATCGATTTTGAGGTTTTTTTTTTTTTGAAAGTTGGTGCTTCTCATGTGGTCCCATATCAATTTGATCAAGGTCTGACCAGCAGTTTTTGAGTTATCCTTTATTAAGGATAACAACCTAACGCCTTCACAAGTTGTCCGCAGAACCAATTTTGACGAATTTTGGTATAAATATAGATATTGAGAAGATAATAAGCTACTCGAAGTACTTACTAATCCAGCGCAGACGAAGTCGCGGGTACCAGCTAGTATATATATATATACACCTTCCGCCTGACGCAGGTTCTCACCGGACATGGCTGTTTCGGGAAGATCCTTTTTCGGATAAGGCGGGAGGAAACGCCCGGGTGTTTTCATTGTGTGGATCGACCGGAGGACACGGTGGAGCATACAGTGGAGGTCTGCCCGGCTTGGGCGGTGCACCGCCGTGTCCTCGTAGCGGCGATCGGCGGCGGCGATCTCTCGCGTCCAGCCCTGGTTCAGAACATGGTACGGAGCGAGAAGGAATGGGAAGCAGTCACCTTTTTCTGCGAAGCAGTAATGCTCGCGAAGGAGGAGGTGGAGCGCGTGAGGGAGAGGCAATCATTGCGCCCTCACGCCGCTAGTCACCGCAGGAGGAGACACCCTGGGCGTCGAGAGTCGATAGCCGACTCCCGGCCACCAAAGGCACGGGCCTGCGGACGGCGAGCAATGGGCAGCTCGCCGTCCGGTAAGGACCAGGCCCGGGTCTATGGCGCGTTGTATTCCACGCGCGCCTCAAAGAGATGTCAGCATACTTGACGGGATCCGCTAGGGCCGATGCCTGCCGGGGTCGCGAATTTTTCGAAAGAGTTACCGGGGCCCTGGCGCACAGGAAACTAAAGGAACATGGGTGGGTTTTAGTCAGTAAGAGTCTGAACCGCCCTCCCGCTCCGCCCAGAGCGGGAGAGGTCATTTAATGATATCCCACACAAAAAAAAAATACCTCATTAGTAACGCGTAATTATGTTATCCAATTGCCAAATTCTGACGACCGTGATCCACGCCAATTCCTCCCTTCCAACACCACCCACACATTCCCATGAATTTATATCGCCTTTACAAAAAAAAAACCTTTTTTTAATCAGAAACCTCCACGGTATTCACTTCCTACACATTTGTGTATAAATCCTGGATGACTGATATTGTGAAAATGATTGAAAACAACTGATTGACAGTTGAATCGTGACGAACCTCCGATAATACTGATTTATGTATTTGCATCGAAATATAATCAGGAGCGGCTCGATTAAAATGAGAATTTCTATGTATGTATGTTATGAGTTTTTTTTTATAAATTTACCTTACCAGGTATGATACTAAACTCTAAGAGTAACCATTATGAGTATATTATACAGACGGTGCGGTTTAAAAGAAGATGTAGTGACCAAAATTGAAAAGAGTATGCTTAGATGGTTTGGTCATGTTGAAAGGATGAATGAAGGGCGACTAACAAAAGGTGAGAAACAAGGCAGATGTGAGTGGGAACACCGGGAGGGGACGCCCTAGGAAGACATATAGTGACCTTATTGGTGATGTTCTTCAGAAAGGTCAGGTGCGTACTACTCGCAACTGGCGTGCGTGTATGACCAGATGTATGAACTTAAACGAGGCAAAAGGAGTATGTAAGGATCGTAGCAGGTGGCGTTCTGTAGTTTCTGTATACCCCCATGGGAAGAAGGCGTGAGTTTATGTATGTATGTATGCATGTATACAGACATAAGTTGCACAAAAAAGTAACGGAAAACTTTTCAACTTTTTAAGATTGCACAAAAGCGTATTAAAAAGATTGCAAGATCAAAATACAAAATAGACCTAAAAGCTATTAAAATTTAAACTAATTAGCCATTATTAGGGTTCCGTAACCAAAGGGTACCAACGTACCCCAATTACTAAGTACCCGCTGTCCGTCCGTCTGTCTGTCAGCGGGCTGTAGCTTAAGAACCGTAATAGGTAGACACTTGAAATTTCACATAGTGTATAGTTCTGTTTCCGCTATAACAACAAATCATATTTTTTTTATTAAATTACTTTGTCTCTGTCATCTCTAACCTAGACTAGAGTCAAGAGCAAACCCATCTAAAATAAGATAAAATAAATAACAATAAAGAGGGTCTCTATACAAGATACGTGTTTTTTCAGCGTTTATTGCCTTTTTTTGTTACGGAACTCTTCGTGTGCGAGTCCCAATCGTACTAGGCCGGTTTTTTTAGGAAGTCTCCAATTTAGGCAATTTTAGCATAAAGTTTACTTTAAAAAAAAAAAAACAGTTTGTACTACTGAACACACAAGCTAGGATACTTCCTAGCTTGTTCCGATAAAGGACAAGCTTGGATTGCATTACACTCTCCAATATCATACTTATTTGTTGGACCAAGTAAGCCTATCACAAAGCTTTATTCCGCACACACTCCATCAAAACATGTTGCACATCTTCAACTACTCCACATTCTTCCCAATTAGGTGACGTAACCTTTTTCATCAGAAAACCAAACTTCTTTGATTGAATGTGACCGGAACGAAGTCTTAGTGCCATTACTAAATTACTTCTGCTAAGCAGATTTTGATCAATCCAATTATACAAGGGAAGCTGTGGTTGGATGGTCTTGTACCAAATTCCCTTTTCTGTTGACCTCTGGTTAAAGTATTGACTCCATACATCTGTGCACTGTTGTTTTATTAATCTTATAATAATCTGTATATAAAGGAGGAACATTTATAGAAATTCCATCTGACACAGCTTGATTGTCCAAAAGATCTACTCTTTCGTTATTCTGAATCTGTACGTGAGACGGGATCCATTTTAAAGTGACTTTTGACCTAATTTGAATATAGACTCCAAGATCATGTATGTAGGCTATCAGTACTCCTCGCACGGATGAAGTGCACCGAGCCAAGTGTTACAGCGAACTCTTTGAGTCTGTCAGAATGACAAATTTGTCATGACTAATTGAGTTAATGTAAGAAAGAGCCAGTGCTATTGCAATTAACTCGACTTGCATAATGGAGATATCAAATTCTATAGCACATTTGACATTTGTATTTAATTGTAGATGCCAAATCACACCGCCGCTAACAGCACTACTCTTAGAACCATCTGTGTAAATCTTATGGAAATCAAAATATTCCTCTTCTATAAAAATGAGTGCAGATTTGTCTCAAACGGTTGCACTCATAGTGTCGTTTACGCTTAGTTATAGATGGAATATTGTATTTAATAGTCTTATGAACATTGATGTTGCTGACCCTTGTCCCCAGAGAAAACATTTCAATCAACCTAACTGAGTGGACAGCAGAAGATTTAAGCTCGTTATAAATTGAGACCAATAGGGGTAGCTTTCTACCTCTCCAATATTGAGAATTATTAATGTTTAAGGGTAATGACTCAATCAAATTAATCGCAATGCTCTCCCGAAAAGACATACACATAAGACAGTATTTGCCACCTAGAAATTTCCTACAAATATGTAATGGAGATAGATTTAATTCACTCTCCATCACGTGGATGGGGATGCTTCTACTAAAGACACCAATAACACGGAGAGATTTGTTTTGCGCTCTGTCCGTTTTAGACAAATGGCATTTGTAACCACAATCATACTAGAAGCTACCATAGTCTAACCTAACATCTAATGATTTAATATAAGAAGTATTTCGCAACCCGCGTGCGTGTGCGTCCCTGATGTATTAATGTGAACGAGGCAAAAGTAGTATATGTAAGGATCGGAACAGCTGGCGTTCTGTAGTTTCTGCCTACCCCCATGGTGGGAAGGCGTGAGTTTATGTATTTGTATGTGTATATTTTTATTATAATAGAAATTTACACACCTATTATGGTAGGATATGGTTTAAAGAACTTTTATTGTAATTATGTATCACCTCATGTACCTACCAATATTGAAGCAAACAAATGATTTGATTTGATTTGAACGAATACGTCGAAAGTAAGCTTCGTTGAATTTGTGAACATTCGAATGTTCAGAAATTCAACGAAGCTTACTTTCGACGTACGAGTCGTAACGGATTGACGTGGCGAGGTTTCGTACTGACAGATGGCTTGCTTTGGTTAACACTGAGGACTTGGAAAACCGGGAATTTGGTCGAAAATATTTAGATGTTGGAACACGAAGTGATCTATTTTTTTTTTGGTACTACTGCAATGATTTTGGACTGTAATGGAGCCTATATTTTACGGACCTTTTTTGTTATTATTATTCCTATATTTTGGGAATACAGTTGGAAAAATGAGCACACAAAAAAAAAAATGCATGAGATAGCCGTCATGCCATAAATGTACCTACATACCTAATGTTTCGATGCATAAACGATACCTAAGTTCTGGATTTATATTTTTATTTTTTCGCACGACTGCACTTTGATCTTTATCACTCGATTGATCCACAGAAGTGCAGCCACTCTTGCGGACGGCGAGCAATGGTTAGCTCGCCGTCCGGTAAGGAGCAGGCCCGGGTCGACGGCGCGTTGTGTTCCACGCGCGCCTCAAAGAAATGTCAGCACTAATTGACGGGGTCCGCTAGGGCCGATGCCTGCCTGAGTCGCGGATTGTTCGAAAGAGTTACCCCTGGCGCACAGGCAACTGTAGGAACAGGGCGGAGCGGGAGAAGTTATTTGATGATTACCCACCCAAAAAATAAAAAAAAGAAGTGCATCCACTAAGTAAATATCGAAGCTAAGTTTCAAGTCTCAGCAAAGTAAGCCTTCCGTTTAACACAAACATAGCCATAACTTTCCCAGAAATGAAGTGTGTCATTAGAAACGCATCCCTAATAACATTTACCTACTTACAAACTAAACGTGAACCTATTACATCACTATAAGGTAAGATAAACTCAATACTAAGGAATACTAACTTTATGTGAAGCTTCTCGTACAGTTCAGCGAAACTATATAGCAAAATGCAATTTGGAATCTCAAAATCAGGGTATTATCGTAATTGAAATTTATATCATTTTCAGGCAGACAATTATAGGTCTCTTCCAAATTGGAATTTGCATTAAGCCAGATTAGTTAACCAAAGTTATTCGGACGTATCATGACGTTCAAAACAGGAAGTGCTTTCGCTTGATTTTTTATGAACAAATATTAAAACAATACGAGTTAGAAGTTGTATCTAAATGGCAGAGGTAACAAACCTTTTAAGCTGTCATGTAAATTATGTGTAACGTAGGTTGGCAAGGGGACTTAAAATTAATGTTAAATTATATATTTCTATTGTGTTTCAAATTCTTCTTATTTATTTATTTGCTATACATACAAAAATCTTATTATACTGTAGCGTTGTGAGGAGTCTCAACGGTAAATAGTCGAGTGATGCTATAACTACACTTACTACTATACTTGTATACCTATTTTATTTATAAATACTTAAGTTATATTTTCAATATTTTATTATTATTATTAGTAACGTCTGTTATACAGAGCACCTGCCATCTTATCTCTTCACCACCCTTGGTTGACTGGCAGAGAATGCCTAAGGCATTAAGTCCGCCTTTGTGTACTATTGTGTGCGAGAAGTTTTAATAAATAAATAATAAAGTAATTTTTTAGTCGCTAAGCACATCACTAAATAGATGGAACAACACTAATTAACTTGAGAACACTTGTCCATTTTGATCTCGCGCTGGTTTAGCGAGCTGCTATATTCTGACACTCCAGATTCCTTGTGCCCCGGCCTAGGGTGAGTTCCTCATTAAGTTTTATAAGCCATATAGCGAGCCATCTATTATAATCATTGGTTTCTTTGTATTTTATGCTCGCGTGTTACATACATAACCTCTTATTGCATCTGTCATTGTGACACGCTGTCTTTGCAACTCTCTGCCTGAAAGCCGCTGCGATGTGTTGAGCTTCTGCCTATCCTTCTCCTTACACCGTTCCTTGGTCGCCGAGTGGGAAAAGAGGCTAAGCACATCGCACGCGGCTAGTTGCTTTTGCACCTCAATTAACATGCGCTCCCTAACGCGCCTTCCAGGGTTCTACGTCCTGGCTGAGGACCCAACTTCCACGCTGATCCAACTTGCGCGCTGATGCGTGACGGCTATCGGCGTTCTAAGGCCTACTACAGAGGCCCGATGACCGGCCTGCGAGTAGCTGCGTCGCATGTTACCTACGCCCTCTAACTAGGGCCCTTCGGAGGCCTTACCAGCGCACCAGCTGCTCAGATCCAAGGACGGTATCCTTCCTAACTAACTATAGTGATAGTGCTCAGTTGAACAGTGACCTTCCTGTGACCTACTTCTTATAAAATAAATGTATGAACATGTACTCGAGTTTCTATTAACTACCTACTATCCGTTAACGGCCTGCGCAGTCTACCTGCAAAGCCCTAGTCGTTACATGAGATTTAGTTGTTTCTTTGTAGTCCTCTACTCAAAACAACTGATTTAAGACTTAATTACTGCATGAATAAAAGCTTATTTACTGCATTGAGAAAATTCTTAAAATTTAAGGAAGGAATTTAAAATCATTTAAAATTCCCATATCTTAGTCAATGGTAAAGATTGGACGCTGAAGATGAAATGTTTCGAAGTTCAATACATAACGACAGTTACGTCTTTCTTCAAAAACAAAAACTTAAGTGACTAAATCGAACTCACTGAGATACTTAATAAATTCAAAAGTTCAGCCTTAAACTTAGGTGGAGGCTCAATAGTTCGTCCGTTAATCAGTTCTGATCATTAATTCCTTATAAAGCTAAACTTACTTAGTCTCACATCACCTGGTTGGATACCTATTTATCTATGAAAGCATGGTTGGCCCGGCCCAGTGACTAAGCAATGAGATTTTTGTAATACGGGTCGCGGATAGCAATTTACACACAGAGCAAAGTTATATAGGTACCTACTTTACATAAAGATAGTAACAGCAAAAAATGGGTTTTCAAAATTTTCATAAGATTGTTTGTTGAAATGTAAAACGGTCCATATGATACCAAACAAGATAAGTTTGGTGCAAATAATATCACAGAAAATACATACCTTTTTGTTATATTAATTAAAAGAAAGCTTAATTTATCAAATACTTTTTCTTTCTTTCTTTCTTTCTTTATTATAAGTGAAATTCTCAAGCACACAAGGAAAGGTTAACGCCTCCTGTCTCAATGAAAACAAGCTATCAATACCTATCCACCGACAATGTAAGTTTAGGTCGGGTTTACTTTCTCAAGTAGGTAAAGTTCAATAACATAACATAAATTCTATTAAATTCTACTAAACGTGGAAATTCACCATTGTTTTTTAATTAAATCTGCTCGCCAATCAACGCTTATAATCACTAGATTACTATGTCAAACAATCTAGAAATGAATCACTGAAAATAATTTTCAATAATCTTTGACATTCTCAATGAAAGTAGTTTCTCCTACGAATATAAAAACAGATCAATTTGGTCATCGAAAATTTCTCAATTACACCGAATAAAGAACTAACAGACTTCTTAGATAATAATATTTGTGCAGGACCACGGTTTAAATTAACGTCCTAAATAAAGATTTAGATTGTTAGGAAAATGTTGAGCTCCCCTGATTTGGAGGAACATTACAATAGGACAATCTGAGACGCAAACATTGAGACGTGGAGTGTTGACTGAGCTCTAAAAGGCACAATGTTTTGTACCCCTGAACTAAAACCGTTCTACCTGAGCCAATATTCGAGGTTGAGAATCGTGCGTCATACAAGAATGGTATTGCATTTTATATTATTACACATTGCTTATACATAGCAACGTGTCGTGATATCTGATAAAAAATAACCATTAATTATCCACGGAAGATAAATGGGTATTCATTTGTGGATGAATATATGTCGGAAGATTCTACAACATACCGCTCGACCAGAGTTAAAGCAGAGTTTGTCGATGGCGATCAAGTAGCGAACACGTTTAGAAACTGTCGCGCGTTTTATATAGTTGTGTGGTGTACCTACAGTGTGAGATTCGCTAGTGCGATTAATTATTTCGTAAATTAAAATTTTTTTTGAACTGCCAACGGTTTTTCTATTGCGCAATTACCAACACTTCCTATAGTACTCCCACAGTAGTTAAAATATGGCTGATGATAACGAGAGAGACTTATTATGTAAACTTTTCTAGGTCAATAACATCATATCATAATATTAGAAACTAGCTTCAGCCCTGGCTTTGTCCATGTGATGTGACGCTCGGCAATACGGTAGCTTCCCATTAGTGAAAGAAGTTTCGGAATCGGATTAGTACTTCTGTAGCGGCATCTACAACGCCACATGCGAGCTACGCGTCACATTGACGTTACGCTGAATCCTGCATCGCGCAAGCAGAGTTTACCGCGCAACCAGCATATACATATACAACGTCCCGACATTAGCCGTCGGGCGGTTGCCCATCAGACTCAACACCCGTCTGGTCGGAGGATCCTCCCTTTTCTATGGAGGTATGAGTGAACTATACACCCTGTTCCTCATAGTCATACCTCTATAGTTCCAAAGATTATCCTTCATATAAAATCACAAATTGTACCTACCTCTTTATAATATTAGTATAAATAGGTATTTGTCGTAGGGTCCTTCTCTGCAGTAGGTAATAATGTGATGTGAAGAATGTGATGATTCGCGTCACGTGGTCCCCTGTTTGAAGGAGCCTTAATCCTCATTCGATATTTTGTTATAACTCGAGTAAACTACGATTAAGGAGGCCATTAAATACGTAAAGCATACGTTTGAAAAGTCACATTGTTAGGATAAAACCCACAACCTACTTATTTTCCAGAAATGGATCTTAAGCCTCCTCAAGTGGGAAGCGCCAGGGTAGCTCGCGAAATTCAATAATCTTACGTTTTTTGTAATTTACAAGTCAATGTCAGGTTATAGGTTGAACAAAATATGATTGGCGACCGTAACAAGTATGTATTTAGAATTATAATCATTAAAATCATCTATACAACCCTCTTAGTTCATATAATCCCATTGAATGGCTATTTCATTCTTAAGACTTATATATCATTAAAGGTTGCAAAATTACTATACAGCTACCTACGCAGAAGAGAGAAGATATATAATCTTATCTCAAGAAACTTCAATACCTTTTACAGATCTACCTAAAACTATTCAAATAATTCTGAAAACAGTACAGAGGTTGAATGCAACAATTTTCATTCAACAGGGTACTTTCGTACACCACTCTGGCGCAATTATTCTGTTTACAACGCTATTGTTCGCGGTGTTATGTTGAGCATTTAATTGTGTAAAACCCTCTAATGAAGCTGGACATTTAAGTCAAAATGTTGAATGAAACAGTGCAAATTGTGTAATTTGCACTGTTTCATTCTGATTCTCAGAAAATAAGGGCAAACGCATCTCGACACGCGGGTGACAGAAGGGGTCTATAATTAATTCAATTAAACGATACGTCTTTACTCAGTTCACAGTACAAAAGTGACTTATCCTAATTGCACGACTCATGATGCGAAGCATCAGAGAGTGCTTTACGATCGAAAAAATTTTTTCGCCTCATTTTGGCGGCTATTTTTATTATTATAGCCTTGTTAGTTCACGGAATCAAGATATTTTGCATACTATTGTCGAGATAATTTAATGGAGATTAATTTCATACTTTTTAAAAATTGATTTACTGCAATAGAATTGGAAAAAAACACCAAAATAGGTCAAAAAAAATGCCTGTCCGTCATGTGTGAAACCCGGAAACACTGTAACTTGTGAAAAAATCCATTATTTGAGTTATTTTTTTTTTTTTAATTCTAATCGACGATTGTAGGTCACTGAATGCGAATGGCTAATTAATTCAGTGTCGTTTAATTACAATTAATAAAAAACGAAAACTATAAGACTGTACATCTATTTATATCCATAGAAAATTAACATATGGATGGTGATATATCTATAGATATTATGTACATTTATTCCACCAGGGGCGCTTGTGCAGTACCTTCTTCCTACTACAGCTGTTTTTTCGGCAATTAATTTTGAACGACTTAAGTTTTTTTTTTTTTTTTTATATTTCATAATTAAATGAGCATTATGAGTCGTGCACTTTTGGATTTTCCATTTTTTTTTTGTTTATAATGTGCTTAACCTATACATAGCTCTACATAGGTGTGGCTGTCACGGGTGGCTTAGAAGGCGCAACCGTTTTGAAGGCCAACTTAAAAGCCAATAATAATTTAGACCCCCAGGCGTAATTTATTTTGTCGGTTATCTACAAAAAGAAAACGGCAGTTTCATAGAAAAGTGCAATACCCACGCGGTCAAAATGTATGCAAGAGCATTTTTTTTTAAATAACATACGAAAAATTTCAACGCAGAGTGGTTCTGAATCCATGGTAACAGGTTACAAGTCGATGTCCCTGCCACCCTGTAATCTACTTACACCACTGCCTAACCCTTTGCGAAAGACAGGTGTGAAGTTATGTGTATTCTGTTCTTAGTTTTCAAACGCACGATAACAGCGTAAGAAAATCTTACACAAAATGCCAAACAATCTGCTTATGGAAATTTCTAAAGTTAGTAAAACGCTTGCGATGCGGTTGTATGAAACGTCATACGATTATGTCAAGAAAATCAGCAGCAGTTCTCTAAAATATCTTAAATCTTTTGTTTAAGATTCTGAGCGTAATAAAAAAAGAAAGTATGTATTGAGACACGACACGAAGATCACAAACTAAACTAAACAATCATAGAAACGAGATTTATATAAAAAAATATTATTTATTTGTTTATTTTTTAGTGTATGTTGTACAAAATTAAAGAAATGAAGAAAATTGTAAGTCCTGCACGAGGCCAAAAGGCTCCTATCTCAGCATATATTAAACGCTAGTAAATACCCTTTTAACCTCAGCCAGAAACGACGTAAATCCGATGGATATGTTACAACTAAATAAACGTGAAATGCGTGATTTACATACAAGCGTTATTTTGGGCTAAAGATATTCAGTACCGTACTAGCTTTTGCCCGTGGTTTCGGCTGTTTAGAGGTCGGAAATTATCCCGCGGGAAGGAAGTACCGGGATAAAAAGTATCCTATGTGTTAATCCAGGTTTTAAACTATCTGTGTACCAAATTTCATCCAAATCCCTTCAGCCGGTAACAAATATCCAAACATACAGACTTTCACATACATAAACTCACGCCTTCTTCTCATGGGGGTAGACAGAAACTACAGAACGCCACCTGCTACGATCCTTACACACTCCATAAAAACTTTCACATTTATAATATTAGTAGGAAAGTTTTCGTTTTGAAAGTGTATGCTTGATAATTATAATAATTTTAGTAATACCACCGCCGTATCTCTACGTTGACATCGTGATGGGGCTTGTGCGCTCCTGAACTCTAGGTCTGTACCGGTAGAGATTAGTTTGCCGAAAAAGGACTAGGGTGAGGAGCCAGACCAAGGGAGATACAGAAAGCCGTAGAGCAGCATGTGGCGAGCTATTGGGTAGTAGAGGCCCCACGGACTCTATATCCCGGAAAGCCTTTTTCCTCACCTCTGGTTTGCCTTTATCGGCTGGAGTGAACAATGACGAGGAACACAGCTCCCACCTCTTTCTTCCCTTTATGGCCGGCTTGAGTGGACATTCGCAAAAGCAAACGTGTTTGAAGGAAGGAAGTATTCAAGTAAGATGCCGGTCGGGATCTCGACCGTACTACCGGAATTGTTCTGATAACCGTGGAATACCTCTCCACTTCTCATAATCACCTCAGGAAACATTGCCTCCTTGTCGCTACGACACTGTGCAGGCGACCGTTTTCGGGGGCCCATTATTGAGTGTGCAAGGCACCCCCTTCTATTTTTATCTGTGTATTATATATAAAACATTGGTCAGGCAAGAGCCATAGTCTTTCCACAGTCCTAGACAGCTACCCTAATCCATAGTCCAACATCTTTGGTCCCGTATCCTGTTCTACACGAACCGGGGGTTGTCCTTGGGTGCACTTGCATAGTCCGAACAGGGATAATCGTCGGTTGGTGCCTCATTTAATTAAAACCGTCTAACGGGCCTCTGCGAGTTGGCTTCGGCCCCTCTTACGCCTTTCAAAGGTCCGGGATCCCAGGGTCCCGAGGAATTTCTAATACCAACCTGTAATCGTTCCAATCTGTCACGAATTAAAGAACATCGATTGATTGTATATACCCACATTGACAATTGTCGAAGGTATCTTTAGCAAAGACAATTACTAAAGCTGTATAAAAATCAGGGCTTATTTTTCCTCCAAAAATACCTTTTTATCTTGAAATTTGTGGGCTCCTCTGCCATATAATAAACCCGTATTAATAAATATTATTTTTGTAGGTCACAATCAACATACAAATTATGTTTATTCCATACATGAAGCAATTTATGTGTTTTCTTAATTAAACTATCTCAACAGGAGTCAAAATATACTTTGTGGGTAGTAAATAATGTGTTCATATATACTATATTACATAAAATCACGCCTCGTTTCCCCGAAGGCTTGGGCAGAGGTGTACCTATGTTCACCCACATTTCTCCATTTATGTTTTAATTCCTATGTAATAGGGGGCGAGCCTATTGCCATCAACCGGGCACAAATCCAGACTCCGGGCTGCCACTGAGAAATTCCTGAAGGAAAAATCCAACAAGACTTTGCCCGACCTTGGACTCGAACCCAGGAGTAGCGCTTGTGACCACTACACCAACGAGGCAGTCAGCTTCATAGTAATTATCCTACTAATCCAGCTTCCGAGACAGTTTTTGAGGATGGATGGATAGATGGATGCTTGTGATTCTTTCACGCAAAAACTACTGAACGGATTTGGGTGGAATTTGGAACATAGATAGTTTATAACCTGGATTAACACGTAGGATACTTGTTATCCCGGTGGTATTTCCCCGTGGGATAATTTCCTACCTCCACGCGGGCGAAGCCGCGGGCAAAAGCTAGTAACGAGCTCATTATTGTCCCTCTGCAGGACAACGGCCTCTTTTCATACTTCAGCTCACACTCAAGCTTTATAGTCATTATTATCTTTAGAGTGATATCTTCATGATAATTCTGGAATGTTTCAGATATTCATTTATTATTATTATACTTCGCTGGTTACTTGTAAACGCCACGTGTGCCACGAAAACTAAGCCATTATTATCCACTCAATCTGTGTGGTTCTTTCCTCAAAAAACCATTTCAGACACCAATCTACATGGTCTTCACATGATCTTACCAAGATTATGTCTAGACTTTAAAAGAGACTGTGACCTCTGAATTTGTTTCGGCCTTTCTTCTCAGAGTAGTCAGATAGGAAACGCCGACCTCATCTAGTTTAAAAAATATGATAAACGTCTGAAAGTGTTTTACATACAAACCCACTTACAGAAATAAAATAATTTATCATTTATATCATAGATTTTAATTGGGTATGCAGTTGTATGGCGCTTAATGTGTTAACCCACGAATGAAAATTCAATTTTATTTATGACGAATATTCATTTAGCGCGTAACCTAACCCTATTCCCCCGCGATCCTTCAGGCGCCCAATCAACTGAATTTTATCGCACCTTCTAAAGAAACTGCCAGCACACACTTTTAATCCTAAAAGCTTACAAATCCACTGACCAATGGTCCATTTTGTGCACAAATCGGTTTATATCGCAGAGGTTGGAGGCTTGGGGTATCTATTAGTCCCCAGTCCCCCGGGACATGGCGGCCCCCATGTTACCTGTCGGATATTATTATTTTTTTACTTACTTTTCATCGGCATTTTAGGGTTGTGTGCCAAAATGTTCGCAACGGAGAGTTAAGGCGTCCGATTTTGTAAATGTTGATTTAGTATAATAAAACTATTAATCTGTTTTAACTGGGATAACTTTGTGTTCGAGATTTTTGTAATTTAATCGTTCATTATGGAAATGTGCAGTAGAAACAATTTAATAAACAATAGTGTCGATAAACATGAAATTAAAAACGTTTTTCTGAATTTGTAATGTTTTAGACGAGCGGCTCTATAAAAAAATAAAAATTAGGATCATATAAACATTAGTGTCGCATGACAAAACTCGTATGTAGTACCATCAAATATCTTAATGTGTTATTAGGTAAGTATGTCAATTATCATCGCTTTACTCAATGCCAACGAACTAAATAAAACGATACCGCCGTTGAACAGGGAACATTGCATGGTATTACGTAGGTCAGTTACAAAAGAATCTTGCCAATAGCATAACCAAAATAAATCCTGTCACCAACATCCAAGACAGCGGGTGTCCAATCCTTTCCCTCACCACCATATTAATTACGTAATACCTAATCTATAAGGCTCGCGCACATTAGGGCGGGCCTCGCCGCACCGCAACGCATTGCAAAAATCACTTTAGTTTAATTGAACTAAAGTCGCCGTCGTGGCGGTTTATTTTAGATAAAATTGTCTAAAATAATAATAATAATAAAAGGGAGGTGTTTGCTCAGCAGTGGGACAGTGTAGGTTAACTTAAAAAATAAAAATAATAAAAAGCAAATAATATGAATTTCTGCACAAATTTCCATCTCTTATTTAACCCAATTAGGGGATGAATTTTCAAAAATCCGCCCGTGCTTCTAGCCAGTTTGAGTGATTGAAGGAATTTAAGATTTTTATTAAGTAGAAATAAAGTACTCGTACTTAGTCTAATCTAAACTAATATTATATAGATTTTTTGTATATTTGTTTGTTACGCTTTCACGCTAAAACGGCTGGACGGATTTGGATGAAATTTGGCGCATGCGTAGACCATGACCTGTATTGGGATAAAGCATACTTTTTATTCCGATATTCCGACGGGATCGAGACTTATGAGGGTGCAACCGCGGGGCGCAGCTAGTATGAAATATTTGTATGATGGGCCGCAGCGCAACGCACTGGCCCCCAGATCACTTGCTAGTTTTTTTTTACAGTTTTGCCTTGCGATGCGGCCTGCCTGTAGCGTGCGATTGTTTATACGAAAATATACGAAAGTGATCTAGGAGGATTTTTGCAAACCCGCGTAAGCTCTCCATCAACTCTCTAAAAAAAGCCAACCGTCAGGCTCTTTTATCAGCGTACCATGAACTGGTTTCCTCGGTTTTGCGGTATGGCATTATTTTCTGGGGGCAGTCTACCGATAAGGAACTGGTATTTATGATGCAAAAGCGATGTATAAGGTCAATGTGTGGTCTTAAAACAACAGATAGCTGTCTTTCATATTTTCAGTCTTTAAAATTTTTAACTTTTCTTTCTTTATACATTTTGGAAACAGCTCTATTTGTAAAAAAACAATCCACAATTATTTGAAAAACTGTCAGCAGTTCGAAAAAATCCGATACGAACTCAATATGTAAACAAACTATGCCAAGTGAAATGTAAAACCGCACTTATGTAGAAAAGTTTTTTTGGTAGTGCCCCACGTATCTACAATCAAGTACCTGATGTGATAAAAAATATGACTGTAATAAAATTTAAAATGGCACTAAACCAAATATTAATTGAGAAAAGCTATTACACAATTCACGACTTCCTTAATGATAAAGCTCTGCACTGATTGATAAACTATTAATATGATTGACATACATGTTCCTATTCTGACACTTTATTCTGATTGATATTTTGACATACCTTATATTTTTTTTTTGACATTAATTTAAAAATGTTACTACTGCTATTAGTCTGTTTTTTTTTTTTTTCGTAATTCTTATGATTTGACATTTATTCGGTATCAATAGAATTTCTGTTTAATTTTAGAATTGAATATTATTTGCATGCCCATGAGACGGTAGAATATGGAGGACTACTTTTTTAAGAAAACATCTATGTACCAATTCCCCACGTTTGCAAAAATAAATGATTTTATTTGATTTGATTTGCAATGCGTGGCATTGCGGCGCGACCTGCCCATAAGTGCGCGAGTCTCATTGCACTGGAGTGGAAACAGTTCAAATTCAAATTCGAAATTTAAATATGTCTGAAACAATTGCTGAGTTGCGGCATGATTTGCCTTCGCGGCTTGAGCTATAATGTGCAGGTTTACACACTGTTATCAGCTGATATCTCATATTTAGAATCTTACCCCAGGAGACAAAATTAGAAATACCTTTACGTCAAACCGGACCGTTAGAGCGTTTATCGTTAAAATGAGACGTATTTAGCTAATACGATTATCCTTTACTCACTACGTCATAGGTTTTGGTTGAATATATTTTTGCTGTGGATAAATCGTTATAGACCCGTCATTTGGACAGAAAGCCGAGTTATGTCGGACTCTTACCGACTAAAACCATAATATGGTACCGGTTGAATTCCCTATTGATACAAAATAATTCTTGAATGTTATTAAAAAAAACGACTTCAACACAACTGGCGAAATGTGGGTTTACTATAGGTACACCTCTGCATAACCGTTCGGGGATTGCAGTCGTGATGTTATGTATTGAAAAATACCATAATCATCGCATTTGGTAGATCATATTTTAATGTAGGCAGTTAATTGGTTGGAGTATAGCTTTAGGGGCGCAAGGACTTAGACTTGTTAATTTTTATTTCGGAAATTTACTAACTTTAGTACAGTATCGGGTTAACTTTGTCTATAAAAACCATTAAGCTTCTAAAAATAATGATCCTACGATGCACCGTTTCCGAGAAATAGGCCTACGATTTTTTTTTTAACTTACTGTGGAAAAAAACATTTTTTAAACAATATGATGTTTTTTTCGCAAATCGTTGGTTTCTCGATTTTATCGTATAGAACCCCTAACTATAAGGTAAAAAGGGTCTTGGTGTTTTTGTCTCCGACCAGCAATTTGTCGTAAAAGTGATGTCGAAGGGTTCCTTTTATAAGTTAGGATGCAAGAGCGAGCGAAGCGAGCTCGGTACTTGTTAGGTTCTGTATACTGACTGGGACAGGTTAGGTTCGAAGGGGACGGCGGGATCTATTGAGCGAGTGAAACGAGTGAACAAACACCCCGCCATCTCCTTCGTGTTTTTTTTTTTTAAACCATTAAGAGGTAGGAGCCTCGCTTAGCGGGGCTCCGTTGACTACGCCTTATTATTATTTCTTGGAAGCAAATTGAAATTTTCCTAAGAGCTCCAAACTCAGATATGGTGCGTCGTAGGGAAATGGTTCTCAAATCTTAAACGGTTTCTATGGTCAAGGTTTACCCGATGCTGCAATAAAATTGATAGATTTGCGAAAAAAAACTGAAAAATTTAATGTACCACTATTTTTTAGCCTTAATGGTTTTATTTTTGTTTTCTTTGCTCCTCATAGTGAGTGACCCTAAGTGTACTCCAACTCCTACAACTCCGCCCCAAAGACGACCCATTTACCAGTTAATTAAAGCCTGTTTTTTTTTGGGCTTATCTAACTAATGTAATTCATTTGCCTCTAGTGTAAACGAGTCCTTAGATTTCAAACATAAAAACAATGATAACGCCACCGCACGTCGGCCGCGTTAACGCACCGCACGTCGCGCAGCGGTAGACAATACAAAACTTCTAACAATTACCTTCTTATATTTGTAATGTTAACACTATAAGCTCTTACTACTCCTGGACCAAAAAATGTATAAATTAAGTAATTTTTAGTATTTATTTCTGTACAAGTGATTTATAATCTTTAGAAATAAATGAATTCTAACCGTATTTGATTTCTACCAACTTCAGAACCGAAACTACATCCTCACATTTAAATGCCACCTACCACAACCCATAGCAACAGACTATTCCTGCTTACGTCATATGTAATTAATAGGTATTAGAGCGTCGGCCGTCATTGTCTGCCTGAAAATAAAATCGAATATAATTTTAGCCTGATATCAGCGAGGCGGCGACGTGATCGAAAGGGTACATCCCTTATGGATCACTAGATTTGTGAGCTAATATCTTGCCTTGTGCAAGAGTCAGCTACCGTGAAAATCTGTTGATCTGGACATTGGGAAGACGCAAACGTGAAGAGTATATTTAATGACGATAGCAAAAAAAACTAAACTCATATGTTTTAAGGCGCTTCTCTGACCAAACGACCTTGAGCGTTCGGTCCTTCTCTATCCCGTCGCTGAGTCTCGCTCTGTCTCGCTCCCTGCGCACGCTCATTTATCATAAAATTCACAAAAAAAATGAAATTATTTTAATAAAAAAAGACAAGCGATGTTTTGAAATAAAATAAAACGTGAATTATTTAGATTTTTAAATTATCTATCCATTAGTGTAATCCTCAAATTAATAGAACGTCACCTTTAGCAGAAGATGCATGCAATCAATAATTTTGATTATTAAATTATTTATAACACATAAAAACAAATAAGAACGAGCAATGTGATGATAGGATATCGAACATTAGTAATGTGCTTTTAGATGTAGTTTATTACCCATAGTGAATGAGTTAATAGCCTCTGAATAACGCACTATGGCAAGGTTTTGGTCGGGGTACCGCCTTAAGTAAATACACTGCCAGCGGTCGTTGACCCCGTAATCGAAGCGAAAGAAAAAAAGAGGATCACAATTAATTGAAGACAATTTCTGTAAAAAATAAATGCTGTTTGTAGCCCATAATAAGGTTGGGATTACGCACACTACCGGCTGCCCAATTGATTTGAACACACATCTAGCACGACCTGGAAGAAGCCTATAAACGAAGAATTGTATATGTCTTATTCCCGATTTCAAAGACTAATTAAAAAAAAAACACGAATGTACCAATCGAACAGAGAGACTCAATTTTATGCTTACCTACAATCCCTAGGCCAACCCTACTATTGCCCTATCCGACCACCAAAACACTCAAACACGGTAAACTATTAATTGGCAATCGGCACTAAACTCTATGGTTGCTCGTTTAGCGGGCGCGAACTATTTCCTTGACATTACCATCTAATGGCAACGCTTCCTCTATGTCTTGGCTATTAATAGGTAATCTTTGACACGTAGTGGCAATACCACTTGAAAGAGAATGAATGAGTACAAATAGATCGAGAATTGCAAAGTTCGCGTTTCTGCAGCGGTTCGCAGATGTTCGCAGAATCCCGTGTTGACGATTTCCATAGTATTATGAGGAAGAGAACAGCGTCAATAATGTGTAGGTTGCACGGAAGCTCCAACAGCATCCTAAAAACTTTATTAAACAAAGTGGACGACTCCCTTTATAAGGCACTGGGTACGGAGGCACGTGCCAGCGTGTGTTGGGCCACGTCATTATTTGTTATTTTAGTTTGTGAAAGTATACTAACATAGTTTTTAAAGTCTTTTGTTACTTATACTATATGGATTACGAGTACTTGTAGTCCGAAATAAAGAACATACATATATACTAGCTCCGCCCCGTGGTTTCACCCGCAGCGGTATGAAATATACTTTACGACCTACCAAATATTCCTTCAAATTTCTATTTTGCTGTGCCCGACAGGGTCCACGATTGGTACACTAATGTTAAATTACCACCTAAGCACATTGTGGAATGCAATAAATGATTGAGTATTGAGTAAATATACCCAAAAAAAACCATATGGATCAGTCAGGCCATTTCGGAGGAGTTCGATAACAAACACTGTGACACGAGATTTTTATATATTAGAAGATAAAGTTGAACTCGAAAGATTTTTAAATTGAAAATACTTATTTTCACAAGGTATTGATTTAGTTTGAAGATTATATAAATGTATGGGTCATGCTCATTTTTCTAGTCGCATTTTTACTAAGCTAGGCTTTTTTACCTTGCCAATTTGACGCAAATGGACCAATATTGTTTTGACGCTAACGTCGAAAGCTGCTGCTAATTCAGCCGTAGATTGTGTATCATCAGCTTCCACAATCGCCTTTAATTCGTCATTGTCGACCAAAGTCTTCGGACGACCGCGAGGTTCATTTTTCAGGTCGAAATTTCCAGAACGGAAGCGAGCAAACCAATAACAGGTGGTGCGTTGGTTTGTAGTGTTAGCTCCGTAAACGTCGTTGATGTTGCGTGCCGCTTGTGCCGCGTTGCTGCCACGACGGTACTCATATTCCATAATTACTCGAATTTTTAACGTATCCATGATGACGAAAAAGATTGAAATGCGATGAAAATGTAACACTAATCAATAAAGAAATGACTACTTTTAGAAAAAAAAAACCATGTTTTTAAAATAAAATTAATTTGAAATTAGAATTCTTAGCCAAACAAAAATTATTTTGATTTGAAATGGCCAGTACTGCAGAACGGCAATTTCATAGGTAAAGACCTAATAAATCCTCAGTCATGAATGAAAATACCTATTACTTAAGGAGGCATCGATCAAAAGTCTAAATTTCTTACTAGCTCTTGCCCAAGACTTCGTCTGCGATCCAGGATGAAAAGTAGCCTATTTCCTTAACCAGGTCATGGTTTATTTGTGTGCCAAATTTCATCGAAATCCGTTCAAACGTTTTGGCGTGAAAGCGTAATAAACAAACAAACTTACTTTCGTATTTATAATATTAGTTAGGAAGTTAGGATATTAGTAAGTATGGGAATGAGTCAAAATCTATTTTTGTTATAATGTTCCAGCGGGGTAATTACGTAACACACTAACAGTAGGAATGGGTTTCATTTTGACAGTTCAACAACATTCATTGCGTTATTTACGTTGTTGAGCAGACAATTTTTTCGAACATATGAAGCAATGGATTAGGAATAGGCTTCAAAATGATTCAGATTGTGATAGATAGTGTGTATCTCAAAATTCAATGTAAGTAGTTACTTTTCACAATGTGAACTTAGGTTTTACGAAGACATGATCCTCGTGGTTCCCGTCGGGCACAGCAAAGTAGGAGAAAGGAAGAGGGCTTTAACTTGGATAATAGTTGGTATAACTACAATGGCCTCCATAAATAAGTTCATATTTTTCCACATCAGCCGTCATGCCACATTATGATTTAAAATTCTAGTTTCAAATGCTTGATTAGTAGTACACTATAGCGTTTTTATTGACTAATTAAATGAAAAAAATAAAACTAACTAACCTACCTATGACTTTTATTTTAAATCATAATGTGGCATCACAGTTGAAGTGGAAAAGTGTCAACTAACTTTTGGGGGCGCCGTATACAGGGTTGTTGGTTATATGTCAGCAATCCATTAAGGGGATGTAGGAGTGGTCATTTGCAACAAAATGACCCCTGTTAACCCCTATGGAAATGTCAACCATTTTACACACACCTTGAAAATTGATTTAAAAATAAACAATGCATCATTTTTTTTTAATTATTACTATCTGCTTCTACTTCAATACATAATAATCAACCATAAAATGACAATTATCTTTAATAGTTTTACAAGTCGTTACAATTTCCTATAATTTTGAGCAGGTTATTTGACTAAAATAGTTTGAGTTCTGCAAAAAAAAACACGAAAGTAATTTATCGTCAGAACATTCCAAAAACATGTAAAACTTCTCAGATATCCAACGAGATATAATAAAATACCAGATATTTTAAAAAAATATATAAAATGTCAAATTACTCGAAAATGGTTGACAATTGCATATGGGTCATTCGGTTGCAAATGACCTCTCCTACATCTCCTCTACGGATTGCCGACATATTATAACCAATAACCCTGTATATTGTTTTGCAGTGTCATTGCCGTCATAAATCCTTCCTGGGCAATTAGTAGATTAGCACGAAGAAGAATACCTACCTATATTCCCGCAAAATAATCTCTAGTTACCATTAGACATGAAAACTACACGCGAAATGGTTTTTTTTTTAAGTTTTTCAAAGCTAACACAATCTAGAGTTTAAGGGTACTACAGGAACTAAACGCAAGTTTTATATATCCTAAAAGTCCATTACAGTAAATAAAATCAGAAAAATATATGATTTTCTGCAGGATATATGCTAGTTAGATAGTGTTTTGAAAACATAATACCTACAACTAGTTTGATACGATGGAAAAAAAACACAAAGATACCTCTAAAAATTTCTTTTAACGATTAATAACCATACTAATAAACACGCAATCAGTCTGATTTTTTGTCAGCTTATTCTACAAGCAACATACTAACGTAATAGTGTTTTAATTTTTTTGTCGAATCAATAGATTTTTTGTAAATAAATAATTGCTTCAAATTTTGCAAAAAATTACCAGCGTTATGTCATCTCACTTCTCTTTTGCACGACTCATGATGCGAAGCATCAGAGAGTGCTTTACGATCGAAAAAATTTTTTCGCCTCATTTTGGCGGCTATTTTTATTATTATAGCCTTGTTAGTTCACGGAATCAAGATATTTTGCATACTATTGTCGAGATAATTTAATGGAGATTAATTTCATACTTTTTAAAAATTGATTTACTGCAATAGAATTGGAAAAAAACACCAAAATAGGTCAAAAAAAAATCCTGTCCGTCATGTGTGAAACCCGGAAACACTGTAACTTGTGAAAAAATCCATTATTTGAGTTATATTTTTTTTTTAAATTCTAATCGCCAATTGTAGGTCACTGAATGCAAATGGCTAATTAATTCAGTGTCGTTTAATTACAATTAATAAAAAACGAAAACTACAAGACTGTACATCTATTTATATTTTTATTTTTTGTAGAATTGAATGAGATTATGAGGCGTGCACTTTTGGATTTTCCAAATTTTTCTTTTCTATGCAATCCGACAGTGACCGTGCTTTAGCTGTTGTCAGCCTCTTAAATCAATTTTAAATCCAAGAAGTTAAACTCAATCACACTTTAGTCCCCACGTCGAGAACTGCAAAAACTTTCAAACAAACACGAGCATCAGTTTCCTACAATGTAATCGTGAACTACTGCTGCTAACAATATCACACCTGTAATGGAGTTCCTGAACTTCATTCTACGTGGACCAACGTGACGTAATCACTGCTAGGTAGGTGGGTAGGTGAGTAGGTGAGTAGTCGTTGCAACCTGAGGACTGAGGATACATTATAATAATAATTATGTTATCGGACTATCAATGCACTCAGAGTAGCATATTATGAGAGACTATAACATATTTGAATGCCTAGTCTAATGTCTACGGATGTCCTGTATTCGATCTACTTAGTTTGGGAAAAGTGTACCTACTTATTACCCGACTGCGCCAGAAGGAGGGTTATGTTTTTCGAGAGTATGTATGTATGTATGTGTGTTCTTAAGTATGTATAATTGTTTGGCACGCTCTGCTGCCTGAACAGCTTGATGGATTTTAGCTTGAGAGGTGTCGTTAGATTCGTATTTACTGTGAGAGTGACACTGGGTATATAAAAAAATAAATAAAAAAACAGTAATTTCAAAAACTAATTAATTTCGGAAGTGCCGACTTCCGAAATTAAACTTATTTTTAAGTTAAGTGCAATCGGGTATGACTACTTTCTTGTTTTAGGGTTTTTATATTTCCAAATTACACAGAAACGCAGTCGGGTTCTTTTAGTTTTTTAAATTACTGTTATTATTATTTTTATATGTTAACATTTCTCTGGACCTTGTGGTCCCGGACCTTTGGAAGGCGTACGAGGGGCCGAAGCCAACTCGCAGAGGCCCCTTAGTTTTTTTATTTTTATGGAATGAGGCACCAACCGTCGATTATCCCTGTGTATACTGTGCTTGTGCACCAAGGACAACCCCCGGTTGGTGTCGGACTATTGCAAGATATGAAACAAAGTTATTGGACTACTGATTTTATTATTAGCCTGTGTTGTCCCACTCCAGGCCCTCCCTTCCCTCTTTCTACTTTTCCCGGTCTATTGCGATTGTAGGCCAATCCTTTAAGGAGTCCAGCCCATGTAATTAGTAGTCATTGTAATACTGTAAATTATTGTAAAGTAATTATTACCTGTACTTATTTATGACAATTTAATAAGCTCGGGACGTAAACTAGATATAGGGACCTACATAAAACTGGCGTAATCGTGGGTACTATACACCTCGGCCAGTCCCTTCAAGAAATAAAGGGTGGCAGAGACTTCGATGCGCAAACTGTAACCGTGAAATCATCACATTTGACACCCAGCGTAGACAATTCACGTCGGTTATTAAAAAAAAAAACTGCTGTTTCATAGAAAAATGCAATAGCTACGCGGTCAAAATGTATATGGAATAGCATTTTTTTTTAATAACCGATGTGCATTTTCGACTTCGGGGGTTTCATAATCATGTACTGAAAATCCATGGTAGCAGGTTGCGCGAGATGTATTGTTATAATACTTTTGATCATCACTGGATCTATCACTAGAAAATTATCATATCAGCAGGCCACACAGTCATTTGTTTTGTAATAACCCTTACAGAAGCAAAATATATTTTAGGCCCACTTGGGCGCTCATGAGTTATCCTAAATAACTCAGAGTTAACAGGTAACTCAGGGATAATCAAATAATTCAAATTGCAACCAAGAGTTAGAGGTAAATCTAGAGTTAAACTTTTAAACATTAAACCCACCGATGTGGGCGAGTTAAGTCGCTAAACTCTGGGTAAGTGTTAGTAATGTCAAAATAAATTGACTTTATGAACTTATGAGGTACCACTGATAACTTATTTTGTATTTTATATTGTTTGACGTTATAGTAAGTGAAAATTCGGTACTATATCAGCAGGCAATATATTCATGGACTTATCTATATATCTTATCTTATATATATATAAAAATGAATCCCTATTTCCCTTGGTCACGCCATCACGCGTGAACGGCTGGACCGATTTCACTATTTTTTTTTGTTGTGTTCGTTGTTGTCAGGAAATTGATCGGAACGTTACAAAATTTAAGAAAATTTAACGCCAATATTAATTTTACTTATGTGTCAGTTGTTTGAAATAACTGTCAGCTATTGACAGAATGGGCACGCCACAATTGCGGCGGTAAGTCCCCTCTTTGAGGAGTGGATTGAGATGCGCCACGGCGTCCTCACCTTCCGCCTGACGCAGGTCCTCACCGGACATGGCTGTTTCGGGAGGTTCCTGATTCGGATAAGGCGGGAGGAAACGCCCGGGTGTTGGCATTGTGTGGATCGACCGGAGGACACGCTGGAGCTTACGGTGGTGGTCTGCCCGGCTTGGACGGAGTACCGCCGTGTCCTCGTGGCGGCGATCGCCGGCGGCGATCTCTCGCGTCCGGCCCTGGTTCAGGCCATGGTACGGAGCGAGAGGGAATGGGAAGCAGTCACCTCCTTCTGCGAAGCAGTAATGCTCGCGAAGGAGGAGGCGGAGCGCGTGAGGGAGAGGTAATCATTGCGCCCTCACGCCCCTAGTCGCCGCAGGAGGAGACTCCCTGGGCGTCGGGAGTCGATAGCCGACTCCCGGCCACCGTAGGCGCGGGCCTGCGGACGGCGAGCAATGGGCAGCTCGCCGAAGACCAGGCCCAGGTCGACGGCACGTTGTGTTCCACGTGCGCCTCAAAGAGATGTCAGCATAATTGACGGGGTCCGATAGGGCTGTTGCCTGCCGGGGTCGCGGATTGTTCGAAAGAGTTACCGTGGCCCTGGCACACAGGCAACTGAAGGAACACGGGTGGGTTTTAGTCAGTAAGAGTCTGACACGCCCTTCCGCTCCGCCCAGAGCGGGAGAGGTCAGTTGATGATTTCCCACCCAAAAAAGAAAGAAGGATCGGTAGATAAATGAGTCGATAGTTTTAGTTTTAGTCAATAGTCAAAACTAAAACTAAACGACATATGACATTCATAGTTAAGACAGGACAACGTCTGTCGGGTCAGCTTGTATCAAAATAAATACAAATTATAAAAAACTTAAAACATATTTTTCCTTATCTGCATTTTCGTCAACCAATAAACTAATCTCCGTGGAAACCACATACTATACGATTAAAATGAAATGTCATGTTATAAAATTCAAAACATAAGAACGTATTACGTAAACAAGATCGGTATACAATTTTCGTTCATTCATTTTTGGTCGGATTACATAACACAGACATTCTATTTTATGCTTCATCGATTGAACTGCAACGTTCCCAACTCAAAAAACACAAATATCCGATTAACTAACCCGTTGCATTTTTTTTGTGGCGCAACGCGTAATAAGAGTTAAAATTTTAATTGCTTAACTCCGATTTTAAAAACTCTACATTTAACCCGACTGAACGCTCAAGGTTAGTTAAATAACTAATTTAGTTGCTGCTAAGTGTAAATAGTTAGATGTTTAATAATTTACCATTGTATACAAGTATTACCAGCTAACCTACTAATTACTATGAAGCAAGCTAGCTATTACTAGTGGATGCAATAAATATATTAAGTACTTCTATCCGCAAAAAAATATCCACCCAAAATTCTGTTTTCAGTAACATTAGTTGAAAGGCTTTGTAAGAAACTTATCGCCGAGGTCAGAACGTTGTAAGGGCTTTGGAGATCGATGTCAGTGCTATAATGCATTCCAACTGATTGGACTGACACTAGTGTGGATATACGACCTTTTAGCTTTTGGAGTTGTAGTTTGTTTAAGTCCATGGGGGGCGAGTCTGTGGAAAATAAAGAAAATAAGTACTTAAATAGTTACTTTTATGTTGTACGAGGTAAGCATGGGGTCCTGGGTTCGATACCCGTGTTGGGCTAGTAGGTATGTTGAGTTTTTGCAACAGGAATTACTCAGTAGCAGAGTCTGGATTTTTGAACGGTAGTGAAAAATATTTTGTTATAATACGAGTATTCTGATTTAAGAGTGTCCATGGAGTTTATTGCCCGCGTTTCTCCATAGGAACCAACTACGCTTTGGAATGGGCAACTAGCGTCGTCTTTATTACCGACGGATTGCTTGAAAATTCATTAGTGGCTGTGATTGGTTTAATTGAAATACATGCTTTGAGTTTGAGTACTCGCTCGCCACCTATTTCTTGGTACTTAAACGTAACTGGAATAATGTGGGTACACAATACAATACTGCCTACCACTTCCAGGAATACTGGCATGATGTTATGACTGGTAGTTGGTCCAACTGATTATAAGCGGTTGCCTCTGTCCCTTACTTCACCAATCAGCCTACAAACTTAGACTGCGTGCCTTCAAAATGTTAAACTTTGATTGAATTGTAAAAGGCAATGGCCAAGAGATTGGTTCCCTAATGATATAAAGTTGTCCTCAAGTTTATAGAGGTATGAGGAACAGGGTGTAACGTTTACCTACTCATCCTCCAATGATAAGGGAAGATTCTCCGACCAGACGTGTGTCGTGTCTGGTGGGCTACTGCCCGACGATTGATGTCGGGACGTTGTATATGTGCTAGTTGCGCGGTAAATTCTGCTTGCGCGATGCAGGATTTTACGTGACGACAGTGTGATGTGTAGTTGGCATTTGGCGTTGTTTATCAGCGTCAAAAGTTCTTATTTCACGATCTTCCTTCAATTTAAGATGAAATGTTTATTAAAGAGATTATAAATTATTATTGAACTTTATCGATTGGTGCCATAAAATACAGGTGTAATTTTTTCGCATTTATGTTGGTTCGATTCCCGATTAAGGAAAGAAAGAAAGAAAGAAAGAAAAATATTTTATTTGGAACACGCACAGGAAATACAACAGGCAACTTTTCAAAAATCGCTTGCTTACTACCTTACTTACTTAAAAAAAAACCTTTGAGTAGGTAAAATTCAACTTTCGCTATGTAAAAAATAAATTACTGTTGAGAATAATTTAAAAAAAACCTGATCTTATTTTGAACTCATTCACCATGAAATAGTTATTTGTTAAGTAAGGCTGAAAAGTTGTATTTTGGCACAAGTACCTACTTGTATTTAATCCTGAGCGTAGCGAGGGTTTCAAAGGTACAAGACGCAGAATAACTTTACTGCCGAGCCACAGAGTACTTTTTATATAGTGCCGAGTGAAACACACAACTTTTCACATCACTACAGCTAGGAAAATGCTAGGTGCAAAAAAACAGCTTATATAATATATTAAATAAGTGTTTATCTATTTTAAAAATTAAATGTAAAATTACTACAGTTGGTAATATTTTATGATTTCTTACGATTTTATCAAAAAACAAACCTTATTGATGGAGAGTGAATTGAATAGAGAAGAAAATTTAAAAAGCTTTTTTTTTAATGCAGTTGTCGTGCGATTATTCTATAAATGAGGTTAAGGCACTGACATGAAATAAGTATTTATGCATTTTCAGTGAAATGGTGGTATAGAAAATTATTGAATGGAAAGAAATAGAATTTTAAAAAATCTTTCCACGCTAGTGGATAAAATGCACTTTTGCACTCAGATTTCGAATGATAAACAGAATCGTTCCGGGGTTGTGAGGTGAAAATAATAATCATTACACTTTACAAAGTAAATATTCATGTCATTGTTCATATAAAACGGTACCTATAAAAAGAATAGTTAGCAAAAAAAAAAAAAAACGCTGTGTAAATTTATTAAAGACGCTCAATCCTAATCCTTTTTGTCCTCAATATAGTCTTTAACAGTATAAAAGGCTTTCTGGCATAGTTACCGCTTTATAAAAGATTTGAATTTATTAAGGCTTAGTTCTTGAATGTGGTAGTGTCGCATCCAAAGTCACGGTAGGAAGTCAAAGTCAAATTGCGTTTATTTTAAAGTCAGTTGAAAAGTAAAGCCGGTTACAGTGACAGTTGCATGAACAGGACACGCGCTAGTCTCTACAGTGGCGACATCTAGGAACAAAGTCACATGGAAGACTGAAACTATGAAACTAGCTGAAAATATTAGCGTTGAATTGAAATATTACATTTCTGATGTAGAATGACTGTATTTCAAAACTGGTTGTTACAACGAAGAATTGAACACCATTTTTCAGTAGTGGATGTTAATTAAAGTGTAAGGTCCGTGTTACACGGACACGGTTTCTTTGCGGCACGGCGCGCGGCGTGTTGATTGCGCCGTAGAAAAATCTTGTGATCTTGTCTATGCCCATAAAGGCCACGGCGGGCGCCGTGTCACCGTGTCTGTCAACAAGCTTCCATAGAGATCCATACAACAAACATACAACCGCAGTTTTTACGGCAAAATCGTAGTTTTTCACGGCAAGAAAAACGTGCGTGTATAAAGGGTCTAATCCTTTTAAGGGGACCACATGACCTAAACGCAAATTTATAATGCATAAAAATATATGATCCACTGCAGTAACCAAAACCAGAAAAATATATGATATTCTGCAGGATATATGCTAGTTAGATAGTGTGTTGAAAACATAATACAATTAACTTGATATGATAGAAAAAAATCACGAAGACACCGCATTTTTTTTTTAACGGTTAAAAACCATACTAATATACATGCAAACATTCAGACTTTTTGTCAGATTATTCTACAAGCAACATACTAACGTAATAGTGTTTTAATTTTTTAGTCCAATGAATAGATTTTTTGTAAATCCATAATTGCTTCATATTTTGCAATAAATTACCAGGGTTGTGTCATCGCGCGTCTCTTTCTTTTCTATGGAATCCGACAGTGACCGCGCTTTAGCTCTTGTAAGCCCCTTATGAGGATAGACAATAGCGTTCTATAATTCTCATGTTTTAGTTACCATGGTAACTACCTATAGCTGTAGAGAGAGACATACCTCACCGGGACTCCAGGTCGACTCGCCAGGTCACGCTGTCAACTAAATATATGTAGCTATGTATACAGTGGCTTACGCAGCCAACCATACATTTTGTTGGCGACGCGACCTGGCTGCGCATAGCTTTCCGGTAAGGTATGGCTCGTAATACAAATGACTATTAATGAATGCGATAGTACACACCTTTCAAATGGTACGGCAAAATCCAAGTTATCATTTCAGTTTTTAACCGACTTCAAAAAAAGGCGGAGGTTCTCAATTCAACTGCATTTTTTTTATGTGTCTTACGCCAGAACTTTTCTCCAGGTGAACTGATTTTGATGATCAAGATCAGATCAGCAGTTTTTGAGTTATCCTTAATAATGCGTATTTTTTCCACTTAGTTTATATTGATGATGTGTTAATAATTTCCTGTCACTGTTATTTACATATCAAGTAGTGGTATACGAATTTGTATGGGATAGGTACCACAACTAAATAGTGAAAAATAAAAACTTTTTTACAAAAAAAACAACTGACTTCCAAAAACTCTAAAAAAGTAAAAAATAATAATTTAATTTAGGAAATCTGTGGCAAAAACGAAAATACAAAACCAAAGACCGACTTCCGAAATAAAAGTAATTTTTCTCTTTTTTTGTGTTTTCGATATCGATTGTTTTTTTTATTTACAACTTCAGTAAACATCATGCAGTAGGTACTTGCCAAGGAGATAGGCAAACGTGTTTATAAACGTGTGTGTAACGTTGTGTGTTGTAATAAACGTATTTTCTTTCAGACAAGTACACTTACAAAGACTGGCCATAAACTGACAAAAGCCTATGTAGGATCTAGACCCATGGGTGCAAGCAAGCCTATTGACATTTAACGGGCACACATCCTGATTCCGGGCTACAAATAAGAAGTTTGTAATGGAAATCCCAATATCAAGAAAGAAAAGAAACAAAATAAGTTTATTTGCGGTAAAGATGACGCAGAGAAAAACACACAAATACAAAAAAGAACGAGTTGGTGGAAAATATGCGTCACATCCACACAAAGCGGCACTTCACGTCACTTTGTCTTATCTGAAAATCGAACCCAGAACTTCAGCAGTCGAGCTTGGGACCACTTGACTAACGTGGCTATACTCTACTAAATTAAACTTGACCTGAGCCTACCCAGAAAAGCCTAATTTAATAAGCAACTCAAAATCCTGAAATAAACAAATTGCCATCGACTTTAACCCTTTGCTGCGTATTTATTCTTAATTAAACGTGATCGTGATCACAATTAAATCTTATAATTGGATTCTATTTAAAATAGAACAGTGATATAGCGTAGTTCATAGTGTCCTCGTAATTCAGGGATAAACTCAAAACTGCTTCTGTTCACCAATTTTCAAAAACATGTTTTTAATGGCAACATTTTAATTATGCTCCTACATTACACCTAAAAAAACCGTTATGGATCAAACATGGCTCAGTTGCTAGTTATCTATACAAACAAATTAAAATGTAAGTATCTGTTTGTAATGTCAAAAGAACAGCTTTTTACTAAATGCTTAAGAAAGTATTATACGGTACTTATAACAAAATGTCAATTCATAATTTTTTTGTCTGTCAGTCTGTTTGGTCCGGCTAATCTCCGAAACGGCTGGACAAATTTTGACAAGACTTTCACTGGCTGATAGCTGATGTTATAAGGAGTAACGAAGGCTACTTTTTGTCCCGATAGCACATTCTTGTGGGATAATTTCCATCGACGCGGATGATACCGCCGACAGCAGCTAATAGGGAACATGCAATATTTTTATTTTTGTTTTCATTTTAAAGAACTCAATGTAGAATAGACCAAAAATGTATTAAAAAATTAAAACATTGTAATTTATCGGAAAAAATGCGGTTTTAAATTGAACGTTTAAAATTTCGCCCGAAAACGGACCTATGGTTCCGATTACGTCACTCCTGTCTTTCACTGGTCGTACTTGTTCGCCGGCTTTCATATTTATAATAATAATAATAATAATAATCATTTATTTCGGACATAATTAAAATCCATAATGAGTTAGTAACAGAAAAGCTTACAACTATGTTAGTAACCTTAGACAAAATAAATTAATCAAAAAAGTTTATCTACTTCATAAATTTAGTTCATAAATTTTCCCTCTGCACCGGGCAAGCAGGCATGCCTACGGGACCAGTGCGCCAGGAAAGGGCAGTCCGGACTTTCAGCAATAACGCTTAGGATGCTGTTGGGACTCCCACGTATCCTACGCATCAAGGAGGCCGCCCTTTTGCGCATGATAGCTTCAAAACTATCTATGCCTGCTTGAGCAAACATGCCCGACGCGCTACAAAACCGCGGAAGCCCCAGCAGCACCCGGAAGGCGTTATTATATTGAATACGAAGAGCGTTGTAGGCCTTCTGCGTATACTTGATCCACAGGCTGCAGGTGTAAAAAGTCTGGCAGTAGGCCTTAAACAGTGTAAGTTTCACTTCTTTAGTACACCTAGCAAACCTGCGGGCCAACATATTACATCGGACCGACAACGCTCTTCTCTCTCTCTCCAAATCATCATCATCACTCAAATCCTCATTCAAAACGTGCCCAAGGTATTTAAATTGAGACACTCTCTTAAGTGGTTCCCCATAAAGGAAGACTGGAGGAACCGCCTTAGGTTTTCGGGAACCAACACGAAAAACCATGACCTCACTCTTCCTGACATTGTACTGGAGTCCATGGGCCGTAGCGTATTGTTCACACTGTCCAAGCAACCGTCTGAGTGCATCAATCGAAGGACTCAGCAGCACCATGTCGTCAGCATAACTTATACTATTCATGACCTTGCCATAAATGAAAGGTAAAGGGAATAGGGGGGAAGGGATAGTTCTTCATTAGAAAGCATTATCCTTATATTATTATAAATTTGAAAGTTTGAATGTTCGTTTGTCTCTAGTATAAGAATAAATCAAAATTATACCCGGTGAATTTTCAATGCTCTCAAGAATTTCACGTTTTCCCTTTTCATTATTACTGATCTAGGTTTCAGTGGCATCATTCTATTTTGGCATTCAAAAATATGAGGTATCACATCTTTTTTCAGAAAAAGTTTTCCTCTACACATTTTAAACTTTATCCAATTTTCGACGTCGTTCTCCAACTATAAAATTAAAAATATGAAGACTGGAAGGTAAAGGTATGCATATTTTTTCGACTTTTGAGTTATTTTTTTGTAAAAATTTATAATAGACTATCCATCAACATCAGGTGATCATAACAATAACACTAATATTCCGAAAAAAAAGCCGTGTTGACTCATGTTTTGTGCCAATGTGTCCATCTACTTCAACAAAGTTCCCAAATAAATTGTTTTTGACTGGACCTTCTGACCCAAACTGAGAAAAAAGTGGTTTCAAGCTGCGAAGAGAAATGACAACTACTTATTCTCCAAAGACCATTAGGTATTCGATGCTGTGAAGATCACTTTGACGTCAGCCTTTGGCGTCAGCTTTGGCGTCAGCTTTGGCGTCAGCTTTGGCGTCAGGTTTGGCTTTGAGTCGGCGAATATACTTGTTATTGCTTAGTTAATCTGCTTGTACGTAAAAACGCGTTAGTAACCTACCTAATACTTACAAAACCAGTCTTCATATTTTTAATTTTATAGTTGGAGAACGACGTCGAAAATTGGATAAAGTTTAAAATGTGTAGAGGAAAACTTTTTCTGAAAAAAGATGTGGTACCTCATATTTTTGAATGCCAAAATAGAATGATGCCACTGAAACCTAGATCAGTAATAATGAAAAGGGAAAACGTGAAATTCTTGAGAGCATTGAAAATTCACCGGGTATAATTTTGATTTATTCTTATACTAGAGACAAACGAACATTCAAACTTTCAAATTTATAATAATATAAGGATAATGCTTTCTAATGAAGAACTATATTATTATGTATTTTTATTTATATTAAGGTCTAAGGACTTTCTATTTATAGATTTATTAGTTTAATGTACGCAAGTATTGGGTATTTATTTTAGTTTTACATCAATCACAATATAACACACACACCCATGTCACAGCACTTTTAATTTAATAGAACGGACACACACTTCCCTATTATTATTTTATTCTAGCGTATGGCACTCGTGGGTTGCAGCTGAAAATCAGCGTCAGGTGATACACGTTTTGTTGTCATCTGACATTATGCTGAGCTGAGGCCCCTTTGGCATTGTAATCTTAATTTTTCTGTTTTTTTAGTTTTAAGGTGTATTTTGTTGCTGCAATGCCAATAAACGCATTTTTCTTTCTTTCTTTTCTTTCTTTCTATTTCATGTATCAGAATCCATCGTCAGAGTCCATTAACCAAAAAAAAAATTTGAAAACTGCACTTTCGACAAAAAAAGTTACAACCATGTCAACACTAACTCTTGGTAAATTCCTGGAGTCTGCTTTGATAAACCCAACTTCCATTTTTATTAAAAAAACGTAATATTTTTTTTTCTTTTTTATTTGTTTTTTTATTTCGTGTTTCTATATGTAATAAGTTATTTAGATTAAGATATTTTTTAACTAGGTATAAGGTGTAGATTTAGGATTTAGTTAGTAAGGCCACTCTGTCGCATTGGATCATAGATCTGTAATGATAGTGTAGGTAAGATTGTTATAAATAAATAAATAAATAAATAAAATAATATTCACTTTTACAACCATAAGCTCAAATAAGTTGTCATAACATGAGTGACGTCACTAAACGCTGATTGGTGTTTTAAAATACGTTTTGTTTCAATTCATTTTTAATTCGTAATTATTGTTAAAAAACAACATTGTATAAAATAAAAACGTTGCAGTGCTTCTTTTACATTATTTTAACGTTTTAATCATAAACTTTTCATAAATATTATATTAGCATCTTCCCTATTTTGAATAAAAATAGTTTTAGAATCAAACTTGGTTTCGTTCCTATGATTTGAGTATCAAAGTTGGCTACGTTCAAGTTAAACCAATAGGAGTGCTCCGTTGGAAACAAAACAGTAATGGCCGCTCATACGATTTTTTGTAAAGAGCTCATTGTTTTTATCTAATTTTAAATAATATATATACTTAGATATATTCAGTGCTTGGGAGCAAAACTGGTCAAGTCCAACAGTTATTTACGCTTAATAATACCTCAAGATACAGGTCTGACTATATTTCCAATTCTTTAAATCTCTTAAAGACATACACAAAAGTTTCAATAATCATGTGAATTTTACAAAAACGCTGAAAGAAATGTTTTTTTTTATTTGATACCAAAAGAAGATTTTATTAAATTTTTCATATCCCTAACTTAAGAAAAAAATATTTGCCGTATGGACCTAACGCAGTGTCAGTAAAAGTAGCACAGAGTTGATTCAAGCGTTTTCAGTCCGGGAATTATGATGTCAAAGATGCAGCTCGCTCTGGTCGCCCTGTTACGAATAAAGTCGATGCTATTTTTGAAAAAGTGGAGCAAGATATTAGTAGTTACGACATAGCTGAAGAATTAGGGGTTGGCCAGAAAACCGTTCTGACCCATTTGAAAAAGTTTGGGTATACAAAAAAGCTCGATATTTGCGTGCCACACGAGCTCTTAATCTTGAATTTGTGTACCTATAAAATACGAAAGAACTTTATGCTCGACCTAATATAGGTTTATAAAAACTTTATTCTCAATATATATACATACGTCACCCACTTGAGAACAATACTAGAACATACATACATAAATTACACAAATTTTGTCGTCATCAGTTACACAATACTAAAACATATACATATTACACAAAACTCGTCGTCATCAGTAACAAACTAGTTATACAATGCCTTTATTTCTCCAGAGGTGATCGATCTGCGATTATATACTGACTAAGATGAGTCTTGAATGCATTAAAAGAGTGTAGATTTCTTATGCCAGAGGGTATTCTATTAAGAAATTGTGTTCCTTCAAAAGTAAACATTTTTTTGCCATAGTTCAATACTACCCATCATCTGAGCATTATTCACTTCACCCCACGACAAGGCATTTGTAGCATTTAATTACCACGTACATTCATTTTAATAAAACTACATTTCATTGTAATTCCATATATTTTATGCAAGATCGCACGCTTTCATATTCATAATATGAAGTTGCTTCTTTGATTGGTTAAATAATATTATAAATATGTATTATTTATATTCGAAGCCCGGCTTTTATTTATAGAACAGCGTTATTGGGTGGATGTAAGAGAATATTTTATTATAAAATACTGAGGTTCAACACTAATTGGGGAAATATATTAAAAGTACTGGAAAAAGGATTCTGCATAAATGATAACTTCGTTATCTGTAAAAATAACGGAATCTAATATTTTGTTTAGCATCGTTGGTCTAGTTGTCGCGAACGTTACTGTTAAGCGTGAGGTCCTGAGTTCGATTCCAGGGTCGGGATTTTTCCATCAGGAATTTCTTAGAGCAGCCCGGAATCTGTACTTGTGCCCGGCTGATGGCTGTAGGCTCTCCCCCTATTACATGGGACTTAAACATAGCTGGCGAAGTGTGTACTACAGGCACATCTCTGCCTAACCTTTCAGGGATTACAGGCGTAATGTTATATTGTTATGTAATATTTTACCAAAGAAAACTAATGACATTAACTAACCGTACCCAATACAATATGGGTCAATCAGCAAAGGTTCAAATAAAAACATCTATAAGCGTGTTATTTAGCACATACAAATTAAATCCCGTCAAACAAATGAATATCTACTCTGATGCGTGGACTATTTTTAACCCTTATGCAAAGAATATATAGGACGAAAATAGACTATCTTATCACTACGATAAACTGGAAATTACTAACACAAATACTTCACTAATTAATCTATTAATCTGTTTATTGGCAGCCCTAATCCGCCGCAAGCCAGATCGAACCGGTTCCAACTTGACCGCGGTCACTCAGACCGTTACAAGAATTTGCGTTCCAACTCCGAATGTGGCATTCACAAGGTTGAAATCTCATGAATATTTTGAATAACGACATCAGTTTGGGGTTATATCGTTTATTCCCCTGTTTATACGAGGTTTTCATTTATTTTTATTGGCGTCTCGTTTTGTTTGATTGTCTAAGTATTGTTGAAAGTTCTTTTGTCTTGAATGGCACTGGTTTTTCAAGGGAAGAATAGTTAAATTTCTGTTGAAATAGAGAGTTATTGATGGTTTATGGGCCACTGAAAAACGTGTGAGGGCAAACTATTTCTTGAAAAATAAACGGTTCAGTTGTAGATAGGTATTAATCATTAAGACGGAGGCATTAAACAAATGTTTTTTTTTTATCAACTGAATGGGTTGGATGACCGTATTTACGTAGTATTAGAACTAAATCCCTTCTGTTAGGAGTTATTGTGAAAAAATGATTCGTTTTTTTTGTAGTCTTTGAGAAATTACAAGTCTACGTTTAAAATTGAAGACACAATATATTTGATCTTAAAGGTCCATTGTATTTTTGTTTTTTTGGAAAAAAAAGCCTTGTTAGGAACACGTTACTCATTAATTTCTGGTCATTAGGCTTTGAAATTTGTGCAAGCAAGAAAAAAAATTGTAAGTGGAGATTCTGGCAAAAAAATACTTTCTTGTTTTGATAAATAAAACCCATGTAACACGATACTCATTTATATCTGGTAGTAAGGCTTTGTAAATGGTACAAATAAGAAAAAAATACTCGTTAGTACTCGTAGTAGATTGTAGGTATCAATGTTAAAATGATTTTCGTTTATTTTTTTATAGGTATTTTTTTTGGTAAATTCAATTGATAAGGAAACCTGTCTTTACTCTCTTGAGCAATTACGACTTTCCTTAACAACCGATTTCTACAAAAAAAAGATTCAAAACACACGATGTCACTCACGATGATCGATGTCACGATGTCAATGTCATGCGTGTGTGTGTGTTTTGTTTTTCAAAATATTGTCACATTTTCTCTTCGGGGCATACGAAAAAACCCGTCACTGAAAAATATGGACGTTCCCATTTTTATTGCGTTATCTCTCCACAACAGCATAAAGTACGGTGAATAATTTGCAGCAACCGCTCTATGCTTTTGTGTCCACCTCATAATGGACAACTTACATTATGCATGACCATTCGAAATTCCTTTCGTGTACATTACAATGTATACGAAAGTATACCTCCATGATATTGTAGTAGGTATAACAATATAACATAACAACGATATTCATCAACATTTGGTGCAAATAATTTATAACATAATATCACGCCTGTATTTCACGAAAGGTTCAGCAGAGGTGTACCTATAGTACACCCATATTTCGCCAGTTATGTTTAAGTCCCATATAATAATCCCGTCATGCCGATAGAGATTTACAAAATGGTAAAGGGTATGGATAGTAAAAAGTCATTTGGACACGATGAAATACCGCTGACCGTAATCAAAGATAATATAGATATACTGGCATACCCAATATCTGAAATAATAAATAACTGCGTCAATGAAGGTGTCTTTCCTGACCAATTTAAGTTAACCAGAGTTCTTCCACTATTTAAGAAAGGTGCTAAAACAGATCCAGGCAATTACAGGCCTATTTCACTGTTACCTGTTCTATCCAAACTTTTTGATAAAGTAATCAAATCTAGGCTTGTAAGACATTTGAGTGATCTAAAAATAATAAACCGTAATCAGTTGGGATACCAAAAAAGTAAAGGGACACTAGATGCAATAGACTCGTTAGTTAATAACGTGGTAAATAAGTTGAACAATAAACTTAAAGTTGCTGGCTTATTCCTAGACTTAAGTTCTGCGTTTGATACTGTAGAACATTGCATTCTAATGGATAAGTTAGAGCAGTACGGTATAAGAGAAAATGTTTTAAAACTTTTTAATTCTTATTTGACCAATAAGAAACAATACGTCGAGATTAAATCACTTCACGAATGTGTGGAAGAAATTCATAAATCGAAATTATTTACTGTAACTAGAGGTGTTCCGCAGGGTTCGGTGTTGGGCCCCATTTTCTTTATAATATTTCTTAACGATTTAACTGAATACATTAAAACATTTTACCAGAAGCTGACTTGATAATATTTGCTGACGATACGAGTGCTGTTATAGCTACTGACAATATGGATACCTTAAAATGTAAATTAAATGTATTAACAGCTGCTTGTGAAAGCTGGTTTTCTATGAATAATATCAAATTAAATGTAAGTAAGACAAAATGTATGATATTTAAGTCTACAGTTAGGAACAAGGCTTTAGTAAACGTACAATCCTTAGGCAGGAAAATTAATACAGTAGAAAGTTTATAATTTTTGGGGGTACAAATTGATTGTTTACTTAATTGGAAGCCAGAACTAGATTTGATTACGAACACAATAAGTAGTGCATGTTATGCTATCAGATCTCTGAGAGATATTTTGTCTATTGCCCAACTTCGTACCGTCTATTTTGCTCTAGTTGAATCTAAACTTAGATATAGCATTAAATTCTAGGGAAACAGCTATAAATATAATATTAAGGAAGCCTTTACTATAGAAAAGCGTGCATTAAGAACCATGCTTCGTTTAAACCAGACAGAATCATGTAAGGAATATTTTATAAAATATAGAATTTTAACGGTACCATGTCTTTATATCTTAGTTCTCCTTACTCACTTAAACAAAAACTTAAACCAGTTTGAAACTCGCAGAAAAGATCTTCCTACTATACTGCAGACAAAGATTAATGTTGTCAAACACTCGTCACGCGTGCAGTCTGTCAATCTGTTTAACAAATTACCAGCAGAATTAAAGAATATTCAGAATATGAACATTTTTAAAAATAAACGCAGGGCTTTGTTAATCAATAAAGCGTATTACAGCATTGACGAATTTTGTAATGACAAAAATCTTAAAATTAGTATTAAATTAAAATTAAATTAAATATGTGACCTCATTGCTCATTGACTTTGATATAAATGTATTTTTTTTATACTTAATATTTCGACATTAAATGTATTTTGTAGCATTTTGTTAGAGACTTTGTTCTGTATGATCAATAAGAATGTTAATGTTTGTAAAGTTAGTGTTTTGAATGTGGATAGACGTTCTAACTTCGATTATGGGTGAGGAACGAGGTTACTTATATTATAATTGTTTATGTTGCTTCTTTTTGTGTACCTACTGTGCAAATATTTCGACACAAATGTATTTTTGTTATGAAATAAATAACTTGAACTTGAATAGGAGGCGAGTCTATCGCCATCAACCTGGCACAAATCCAGACTCCGGGATGGAAAACTCAATAACACTTTGCCTGACTCGGGAATCGAACCCAGGACCTCATGCAAATAATTTATATTACTGAGTGTAGTCTTTTAAAAATGTTGTGTTTGCACAACATCATTACTTTTATTTTAAAAGTTTCATACGTACGTATAGGAGGAAAGTGGGACCCTATTTATAAAACCTTCTCCATCTTTCTGTCCGTCCGTCCGTTTGTCAATGGGCTGTATTTTTTAACAGATAGCCAGTTGTTCACATAACACGTGTTACTGTGGCCTCTCGTCATCATCTGCCTAACTTTCCCATCTGCCTAGCTGATGTGGTCAGCTTCGAGTCTCACCGGATACAGCTGAATACCAGTATTTTACATAGAGCGACTGCCTATCTGGCCTCCACAACCCAGTTACTGGGTAACACAATACCACTTCGGAATTCAAACTACTTATCCGTAACGAATGTCAAGGATCAACGAATGGCAGCAGGGACCCACTGCTTAACGTGCTTTCCGAGGCACGGAGGAATTTCGGTATGTAATGGATGGTCACCCATCCACGGACCGACCTCGGCAAGCGTTGCTTACCCTTGAATATCGACTCGTGCGGCTGTTATTATTAAACCATGAACCTTATCATGGCAAATAATAAAAGTAAACTTAAATAGTTTATGGCCGCACATTTTTTTTAAACCGCCACTTTTAAGTTAAAAACCTCGAACTCAAAGACAATTATGTTTTAATTATGAAAGAGCTAATCAATTAGTGTACTGAAAAATATTGAGGTCTCTGTATTTTTAATCCTTTCTGAATGATTATGAAAGAAACATTAAATCAACAGACACCACTTTATGGATTAAAGATTTTGTTTTTACTTTCTGGAAAGACGTTCCCTCTCCTACTAAAATGGTTTAGCATTGATGCTGGGACTAGACTATTTTTTCGTTATTTATTTATATACACTCACATATAAATAGACAATAAGAAACGAACAGAAAAATAGGTACAAAGGTGATGCTTATTTCTAAAGAAATCTCTTCCAGCATACCTGCGACAGGAGAGTAGATAAAGAGATGTAGACAGCGTTTGTAAGAGTAAAACAGAAAATAAAATACATAAAATCAAAAACTTAATAAAATAAAACAAATAATATGAGAAAAAAAAAAATACCAAAAAAATTCACTCTTACCAGATGTTTTCAAACAGTACAACATATTTACAATAGGTGACTGCCGATGACCTATCTATTAGTAATTGTTTTCTAACACTTATAAAGACTGAAAACTAAATATCAACAATGTCTAATACTGTAATGTAGATACTGACATCACAGTTGTTGTAACTACTCTCAACAGTATCTACTACTGATGCTCATTTGTTTTGAGTGACATAAATTCAGGTTCTTCAGCCCGAGAGTAGATCGAGTACAATGTACAATGGTATGTTGAAATGTCATAAACAATTTCAAATGTTACACAAGGTTGCATCTCCAGAAATAAAATCAGTGTATGTTAATAATAATTATGTTCTGGCCTCCTCTCCGTGAGAGGGAGTAGGCTTTAATCCACCACGTAGGCCCAGTGCGGGTTGGTGGATGTCACATGTCTTGAAAATAACTACATTACTTGTGAATCATGGTATACAATCTGTTGTTACAAGAAATAAATAATAATAATAATAATTTATTTATCTGTAACTTGGTGACAAAAAACAATTGTACAATAATTTGATACAGAGATTTGAGACTAATAATCTCCTGGCTTCCAAACTAGGTTTATTGCCTGTGACTTGGGAGTCAGTGATTCCAAAACATATGTTAGCATAAACTACGTCGATACACAATAGATTAATTATTTATGGTTACCTAATAACTACTGTACAAAAGCATTTGGAAAATATAAGAGAAGAGAAATGTGTGTGTGTGGGTGTGTGTTCACGCGCGTGTGTGTGTGTGTATGTTTGTGCGTGTGTGAGTGTGTGTGTGAAAATAGTGGCGTATATATATGTCTCAAGTTGCTTAGGATTGGGTGAGAAGCAATAAAAAAAAAAAACCTATAGATGTTTTAAGGCTTATGACATGATGTAATAAGACAACTCCAACGATATCTCGTCCCGATCAGTAATTGCTTAAGAACATGAAGTAATTTCCCTGTTATATCATACGGTTAAAATATATTTACATGCTATGATTTATTATAATCATTGACCGCCATAATGACCATTAAAAGAAGAAAAACTGCCTGCGTATTATTTTCTGAAAATAAATCAGAGAAGGATTGTTGAATGACCAGTACCTACGCTAGATCTCCCCGAAATTACACAGGACCTACAGAATTCAAAGGGTCTGGCTATCATTCAAGATACCATCTAGGCATTCGAGTAGGAGCAATATCAACTAAGATTCAAATGACGCATTTGTTGCTCAAGTAATTAAAACTTTATAAGGTCTCGGCCACTGTCTATGTTACAAATAATCCTGGATATTATAGCTGCTGTTAAAGTTGTGGGTCTAACATTAGTGGCTGTTTGTAATTGTACGCATATTTGGAACCTTAACTTGGCATACTTATTCTGCTAACGTTACCGCTCAGGCAACTCCGCGATCCTCTGTGTGGGTCACGGAGCTGGTTACTGGATGTCCAATGTCTTCAATTTTTTGGTTCTAGGATATGCCAGTTTTGTTACGAAGTTGGTTCTTTACCGTTTTAATTATTTCAAGAGTTAGTATTGCTCTAAGGGTAATTAATCCTGTGGTTGATTTTTTTAAATAACAAAACCTGGCCAACACGTACTGTTGCATATTTATGCTATGCTACCTTAATTAACTAATACAGAGCTAACAATAATAATGAACCCTACATACAGACAGTGTCTACAACTCACTACTAATGCCTCTCTAACATATCGGTCAGTCCAGTTCTCAGTAATCTTGCCTCATCTCGATGGACCGTCAAACGCACGTCGATAGCCGGTCAGCTCACTAATCCGACAGCGGAATTGTGGCTTGTACGGCAGTCCGGCAAAGTAAGGAGCACTGTGTTATAGGAAAAGTTTACTGTGAAATCTGTCTGTCTGTCAGTGGGTTGTACGTTGGTGCATGGACGTGGTGGGTTTTGAGTTTTATTGAATTGAAAATGTAACCCGAATTTGGAGTGTTATTGTTTCGGAAAGCAAAAATGCCGTAAATTCCTAAAATTACTGTTTGCAGATAAACAGTAATTTTTTGGAGAAAGATAGTTCCGAATTGTGGCCATTACGGTATATCGGTGAGGTTCAGGTCACATTATTGTAGGAGGAAAAGTTTACTGTGGGATTAAGTTATCTGTATGCTGTACTTTGGTGGATGAACGTATTGGGTTTTTGAGTTTCTTTGAATTTTAAAAGTGGCACATTTTCTTTTCCACTAGGTATACCTATAATTATGGGAAATTATATGTGCGGCAACAAAAGTTTTCTTTAGCACCTGCAACCTAGCGTCTTTTTTTATATGTAGGCGACGAGTTAATAGAACAGCTTCAATTATATTAATTCATCATCTTTACTATTCCAACAGAATATCAAAAAACCAGCGTCAATTTACGAGCGTAAATTAATATGACTCCGAGCTACCGATAAATATATTTACTTCTGAATTGATAACTCCAGTGACTAATGTTGTAAGTGAGCTACTAAGCGAGCTCGGGACTTAGGGCACCCCGACTCGGACAGCTTAGGTTAGAAGGGAATGACGGGGTCTAAAAGACCCCGCCATCCCCTTCGTGGTTATTTTTTTTAAACCACCCAGAAGTAGGAGCCCCGCAAAGCGGGGCTCCGTCGACTACGCTTGTCATTATTCATAATGCGCGGGCATTATGAATAATGCCCCTATTTATTACTTGGTCCATAACGTTGCTTAAGAATTATCACCATGCTGCGTCATATTAACAGTAGCTCGTTTTACAATATATATTCGCTTGAAAACCATTTATTACACGCTAAAAGTTTGTCGCTTACCTATTAATTATTTAGACAACTAAATATATTTGAAGACGAGAATGACATTTTAAAGAAGCTGCCTTAATTAGCACCCTATAATTATTACCATGCAAAAAAGGAACTCCGTAAAAATTAATACCAAATTATATGTAATTTAATTTATTATTTTATATACGCTAAATCCATTTTCATACCACTTCATGAAACAAAATATCATCAAATAGGCCGTTTTAGCTATCACAACCATACAAAAAAAATAAAATTTAAGTGTCTGTTTGTAATGTCAAAATAACAGCTTTTTACTAAATGCATGTGAAAGTATACGGTACAAAATACTTTTTTTTGTAATTCTGTCTGTCCGTTTGTTCCGGTTAATCTCCGAAACGGCTGAACCGATTTTGACGAGACTTTCACTGGCCGCTAGCTGATGTTATAAGGAGTAACATATGCTACTTTTTGTCCCGATAGCACGTTCCCGAGGGATAATTTCCGACATCCACGCGGGCGAAGCCGCGCCGCAGCTAGTTAGTACAATATAAATCAATAATCTCAATAACCAAAGAGAGCTTTATGTGGAAACAGTAGACTATATTTTTTTCTTTTTGTACTTTAATGGCACCTAATTCAATCAATTGGTCACTTTAAGGCTGCTCTCTCGAAAAAAGCTTGAAAAAAGCATGAAGATGAAGCAACTTTTCGTCGGCATTTACAGAGAAATTACATCAGAATTTTTTTTTTTGTCATCTACATGATATAATACGTAATTTGGTTTAGCCATAATTTTTCTATCGGTATCACAAAATAAAATAAAATTACACCAAATCACCTCTAAATCATTGAGATGAAACCATTCCATTCCTTCGTTTTTTTTATAAAAAGAGTAAAAAAAAAATATCTACTGCTTTGCAATACAAAGGAAAATGATTTGGTTTTGTTACTTTTTTTAAATTTGTATTATTTTTATTGTAATAAATTAAAAAGGCGTCCGATTAATGACTGCGTCTACGTCACCCCCGCACTCGTCCTTAGATTCAGTTGGTCGTTAGCTCCGCCCAAAAGCTCAAGGTTATTGGCATTATAACAAGCCTTAAAAATTAAAATTTCTGTACCTAACAGTAACCAAACCTGTGATATCCGTCCGCAACATTTTTTTCACAAGACGGGGCAAAGTGGCTACTTATCCTAATTTAAAGGATAAAAGGGTGCTACGTGCTTCAAAAACAGCCATTTTAAGAAGATTTCGCATAAAATTATCCCTAAAGGGAAGTTTGTGGTCATCACATTAAATGATTAAGATTGTTATAATTATTTTTTTTGGTTTTCTGTGATCTTGTTTCATATTATGTCCGCAGGAGATTTTATGAAGATTTTGCTGGGTATCGTACAATTGAGTTAAGAGTAGGCAACATTTCAATTTACTACTGAGGAACCTACCTACCTACTAAATGAATGTAGTTTCTTGCCCGTTCTTCTCCATAGGTACCTACTACGCTTTGGAATGGGGAACTAGCTTCATCTTTCTGACTGACCGACCCCTTGACAATTCAAAAGTGCCTGTAAATGGTTTATTTGAAATAAATGCTTTGAGTTTGAGTTTAAAGCAAACTATCAAAAAAAATTGACAACCAGCCACTAACCAGCGCTGGGGCTTTGTTTTGCATTGGGTCGTAGCTTTAATTATGCTGAGCGATTGCCATTTTGCGTGGATATGTCGCATGTTTTCCGCCAACTTGTTCCAAAAGACGCAGACGCATGACGCAGATTAACACACAAACACAAAAATGTGTTTGTGTGTTAATCTGCGTCATGTTTACCGCAAATAAACGTATTTTCTTTTAACCAGTCTTACCAAGGGGTATCATTTTACCCAGTAACTGCGTTGTGGAGGTCAGCAGGCTTAGCACAAGCACCGTCTTGTCGACGGAAGAATAGACAAAAATGACGTTCCGTGAAAACAGTACGACGGCGGCAAAGTAGAAAGAGTCAACTGCACATTTTACGAAATGCAGCAATTTATTCACGTTTATCTTTTATTTTGCTTAAATCTCGAAAATGGTATGTCCTATCGCAAAAATAATGAAATTTTCGACCCCCTTTATGAAACACGTAAACCTCTAAAACTCAACATGTAGGTAATCATTTTTCACATTTTCCATACAAAAAGTGAAAAATTCCTTTTTTCCATTCCATTTTTATACTTTGTGGCCGTCGAGTGTCTTTAGCAGGGCGATAAAAAAATCAAATTGTCTTCACTACCTTAGACAACTGTCTTCTGAAATAGTCTACATTAAAAAGGCCCTAGACAACGATCGGCAGAAACGAAAGACAAAATGACAGATTTTAGAAGGATTTTTACCGTGCGATGTTAAAAATGGAGAAACGAAATGTCACTTTGTATGGGAATAGCCGTGTCTATTCTTCGAAGAGATAGACAGCGTCATGCTAAGCCCGCAGATAGGCAGTCCCTCCATGTAAATTACAGGTATTCAGCTGCATCCGGTTAGATGACAGCAAGCCGAGCCCAACAGAGCTGGGAGAAGGCTTGGAAGATGATGTTAAGAGTATGTAATATTTAAATTTATTACTGAGGTAATATACCTAAATGAAAGCCAAATAAGTTAATTTGTCACAGAAAAACGTGCATACAAAAATATAATTAACTGTAATAATATTAAAAAACCGGCCAAGTGCGAGTCGGACTCGCGCACGAAGGGTTCCGTACCATTACCTAAAAAAAACAGCAAAAAAAAAAATCGCGTTTGTTATATGGGAGTCCCCCTTAATTTTTTTTTTTTTAGTAGTTGTTGTTTAAATAGCGGCAACAGAAATACATAATTTGTGAAAAATTCAACTGTCTAGCTATCGCGGTTCTTGAGATACAGCCTAGTGACAGACAGACGGACGGACAGACAGCGAAGTCTTAATATTAGGGTCCCGTTTTTACCCTTTGGTTACGGAACCCTAAAAACTATGCTTTCAGCAAAATTGAAAAAGAAAATAATACTATGACTCCCTTCTTACTCCATACACGGGACCTTTTAGTGGGATTTAAATCTTTTAGGACACTTTCAATGCACTTCTTAAAGGAATTCGCCTTTTCGTACGATAAAATATGAAAAATAGCATTTTACCTTTTCCATACAAATTGTACAAGAGGAAAGGTTTTTATTAAGTAAATACAATATTTGTTAAAACAATTTGATTCATCACTAAAAGGTTTTTAACGGTGTTTTTATTTCTTTTTATCAGATAGAGAGCGCCCGTGCCTGCCATCATGTTTTATTATTTTTCAGCCACCTCACTTTGCCTGTCGCAGATCAGACCTGTTTTGCTATCAACCTCTGCCATGAGAAACGGAAATCAGGAATCATCCTCATCATTATATCAGCCGGAAGAGATCTAGTAGACAGGCCAAGAATCGTATTAAAAAAACTAAATCAAACGAAATTATACGTAATTTTTGCATGGACTACTAGTTGTTAACCTGTAATCCGTCTCAAACAAAAAAGTTCAAGCTATTTTATAAGAGCTCACTTGGAATTTCATGCCAACTCTTCTCCAAAGGAATAACTTTGCCTGGGACCGTGCCATAGACAAGATCGTGCACATAGCTAAATAATAAAATACAGACTAATATCATCATAGATTACAAAATTATAGATTTAAAACGCTGCAATTCCAATAATCTTTTTGGAACTTTTGAGTCAGATGATGAACTGCGACCGGAGAAGGTAACCCGACCGAGAGGAAACTTTATACAAACGCACACTGTAACGCAAAACGCACAATAAAACGCAAACCCCACTTAGAAGCTTTGCCTCTGTGGGGGGTTACTCTGTGGTGCGATGTTCGTGATAATTCGGAAACATGAAAATTACCGACGTGCATACCTTTTCTGGTTTATTTGTAAGCTCCTGTAATCTGACCTTAGAAATAAATAAAAATAATAGTTAGAACAACAATGTGATGATCAATGATGGCAACAGCGTCGGTTTCGACCTATTTGTATACTATAAATGTGCCAGTAAGCTCCACTAACGCTATCGTCATATTAGGTATTCTCAAGTGCATAGAGGTTAGCTTGGAAGCTAAACAAGCGTTACAATCTGTGTGCGATGTGCTGCAGAGGCAAACGATCTCTACTAGAGCGAGCAAACCAGGAGGTAACCTTGTTTGCGCACAATAATGTGGCAATGTGACGTAGATCAGTTCGAAACAAAACACTATCGTCATTTAGATATAAAATATCGACGGCTATAAGTATGAACATTTCAAACTTTTAGCAGCTAAACATGAATAAATCCATTTGATTGTAGGTAATCTATCTATATAGTGTGTGGCGTAAATAGTGGTCCAACGTAAAGGGGTCGAAACACCATATATTTAACTATGACATAACACAATTTGAACCATTTTGTACCATAGGTCTCAGAATAAAATATTTTCGATAATATTTTTTGAAAAATTTAGAGTTTTTTTTTTAAATTGGCTGCTATTTCCATAGATGTTTTTTTTTTGTTTATAACATCTGAATACATGTGCTAACATTTTTCTAGATATCATTTTATAAGTACTAAAGATAAAATATGTTTATTTTTCAAATTTCAAGCTTGAGAAAAAAAAAACAACAAATTATTTTTTATTATATTATAATGAATTTGTTGAGAATATTGTTATTCTCATGCCCTCAAATAACTTAAAAGCTTAAACAAATACTTGTTGTTTCGCCCAAAACATTTTGCAATACCAAACCATAGTAACAGGGTTGTTTGTCGATGTCCCTACCACCCTGTTTATTAGTAATAAAGCTGAAGAGTTTGTTTGTTTGAACGCGCTAATCTCTGGAACTACCAGTCGGATTAAAAAAAAAAGTTGTTCGCATTTGATAGCCTAGCCTATAGGCTGTTTAATGTAACGCTAAGACTCTTAGGAGACGAGAAAAAAAAAAAAACAAAGTAAACGCTAAGCGGAAAAAAAAAGTAATAGCGCGGGCAGGCGATGCGATGCGACGGGGTGGGTCGGGGGAACAAGAAATTTTACGCGGACGCCGTCGCGGGCAGAAACTAGTAGATCCTTACATGTAAAACTCCCAGTAATAATATTATATATCATCATAATAAAAAAAAACGATTGGTACAAACTTCAGAAAGCAATTTATAGTTAATAACTCTATCAAACTTCCAGGAAAATAAACATTACCCCACTTTTAAATCAGCACAATCATTACTATGTCATGTGATGTCCGCACTTTACCCTTTGATTCACTTCCATGTCGTAACCCTTCACTTCCAAACCCTGATGAAACAGATATCATTTAAAACCCTAAAGTTAATTCAAGCAGGGTTAACGAAATGAGAATTAAACAAAAGACTTCAAATTGACGGCAAGTTTTTGACGTCTATTTTAAACACTGTGCCATTTTGTACCACTCTGTGCCTTTTCTGCCAATTTGTAGGTAAGATTACTTCCAGTTACGGTTAACGCGATTGGGTAAAAAAAATAATTTCCGGATTAGACGGACCACTGACTGTATGCTAGTTTTTTTTTTACAATGTTAAAGTTTGAGCTATGAATGTTTCACACAAAAGTATTTTCGCCTGAACGCGTTTTATTAGCAGAATATTGTGTGAAAATCTATTTAAATGTAATATACCATCATCTAATTTTCCGAAAAGTTGGCAAAGGTATTGGCGTGTATATGTCACAGTATAATAAATTATGAACATCGTTAGTTTATAATATATCTCGCGAGATTATAAACTATCAACAAAATGTGAACTGCAACAAACCATTTACAATGTAACGCATTATTTTTCGATACTTTGTAGTTTGTCCATGGCAAACCGACAAATTGTGAACTGGTATCAAACTTGCACGCGACGCATCGCATCTATTGCGCTAATACTAAATAGCCAAGTAACTGCGACCAACTTAGAAGTAGTGCTTACCGGCCACTGCTGCGGCACCGCTCGCTGTGCTCGCTCGGCTCGCGCGCGGTTGTTCACAGTTCTAACCTATTTGGTCGGGGTGCCCTGGCTTAGTTACTGCGACCAATTTGGCTACCGCCATGACCGACAAACCAGAGACGGTTCACAATTTTACGGGTGATAAAATCGGACAGATTGTGAACCCTGTGCAGGTGCAGGTTCGTTCACAATTTGACGGTTTGACATGGATAGATTATAAACTATCGAAAATTAATACGTTCTATTATAAGCAGTATGGTACAGTTCATAATTTATAGTCAATTTACAATATCGCGACAGAGATTATAAAATAACGGTGTTCACAATCATACGGTGATATATTCATCACAATAAGCAACGAGCGTCTGACTCGACTGAATACGTCACGGATAATTTGATGAGGGTAACCCCACAGGGGGGTTTTCACAAATTCAATAATATTACGAGTGTGGACATTCAAAATTTTTAATTATTCGTACACTATGTATGATTGGATGTGCTTTTATAAATTATTTGTTTAATGCTTAAATCGTCAAACAGCATCATTTCATTGCTAGAAAAAGAACTATATCCCCATGACTTTTAGCTATATCGTTCCGGCGCGAATGTGGACTATTGTTTGATGGCTGTGTCCAGCTCGTCCCACCGTCTTATACGTGATAACGTGGTCTGCCGCGACACCTTCCAGCATTTTTTTCCAACTTTAAAAATAAAAACCAATTGACTTTTATCGATATTAAAAATAACTTTTACGCAGGCTGTTTGATTTAATAACGTTATACTTTTTTATAAAATCTTTTAACCACTTAAAAGCAACTACTAATATAATTATTGAGAGGTAACCTAATTGTTAATTTTAATAAGAAAACAAAAGAAGAAGAAGAAGGTGGTCATTTTTCTTTTAACAAATTTTCGTATAGGGCAAATTATGGAAGCAACGATTTTTTTTGAAGAGGTGGTATAAATAGAAAATTTTAACATAGCAAAATATGACGCCTGTAATTCCCGAAGGGTCATGCAAAGGTGTACCTAGTACCACCCTCATTTCGCCAGTTATGTTTAAGTCCCGTGTAATAGGGCCTATTGCCAAACCGGACACAATTCCAGACTTCTGGCTGCTACTGAGAAATCCCTAGTGAGATTCTTCAGTTCTTTATTTTTAGTTTTTCTTCTATCTTGTTGAGTCAATTTTATTTTAGGAAAAGGGGAGCGCTTTTATCTTTGAACTAGGAGTCAGTTTATGAGTAGGTACGAATACTACCGTCACAATTAGAAAAAAGACCCATCACGTAGCCGTCAACTACGCATTCTGTACATCAAACTAAGTTACATTGCACAAAAATAATTTCTGCGAAATAAATTTTGTTTTTGGTGTGACAAATCGCAGTTTACGGTAGTGCGTAACGTAACGCAGGCAAATCATTGTGCTTATGGATGCTTGCAACGGTGCAAGGTTCATGGGGGTATTTAAAGTTGTGTTATAACATAAAAAACTTGTTTTTGTAAAAAAAACTCTATAAAAGTTGCAATTTTTACCATCAATATCTCCGTAACCAGAAGGTTCCCAGGCATGGCCCAGTACAAAAAAATGATTACAATGACGGAGATTACAAGTGCCTCTCGGCTTCGTAAAGTGTCTTTTTACAACCGTTATATTAAAAATTCCTATCACGAGAAAATACTTAACTGACAACTCTTTATGCTCTGTTAAAATGATTGTTTTACAGACTAAATTAGATGCTGTTATGGAAAGAGCAAGTTTACAAATAACAGTCTGTAAGCATAAATATTACAAATTACATTCAATATTACAAGTTACGCGAAATTTTAAATTATAAAAGTTTGTCGACCTGTATCTTGTTCGATCGAATTTCGTAACTAGCGTAGGCGCGTAGCCGCGTAGCAGCTTACGTAGCACCGTAGCAAACTTCGTAGAGGGCTCTACGATTTTCTCCCAAAACTAATCAGTGTGTTGTATTAAATTGAATTTTAAATACAATATGTAAATTTAACTGATAAAAGCAAGTATTTAGTTAAACGAACTTCAGCGAAACTGAGACGAATGTAATGAACCAAGGAAAACCTATTAAAACATGATTTAATATCATTTCCTGCCTATCTACCGTTAAAATATTGAATTACTTTTATATGGGTACTTCGTTCTGAGATTTCTTGTCGCGTTTTTATTTAGGTCCATTTTTAGGGTTCCGTACCCAAAGGGTGCCAACGGAACCAGATTATTAAACCCCCGCTGTCCGTTTGTCCGTCCGTCGGTCTGTCTGTCAGCGGGCTGTAGATAGTTGAAATTTTCACAGAATGTGTATATTATATTATATATATATTTTTCTATTGTCGCTATAACAAAAAATAATAAAAATAAAATAAAGTTAATAAAAATGAAAGGGTCTCCATAGTCTCCATACAAGAAACGTATATTTTTTTTTTGTTCTTGCAATGTGGTACGGAACTCATTTTGTGCGAGTCCGACTCACACTTTTTTTATTTAAAATGCTACTGACTTACTGATGTGAAGGAAACATCTTAAAGAAACTTCATAAACATCTTGAGTTGACTTTTCTACTAATATAAGGCCTTTTTAATGATAAACTTAGGGATCGTTCTAATAGTACCTAATTAATGTTATAAGCTAGTAAAGCGTTTACTAATGAGCACTCTAACAGTATTTTTTTTTATCAAAGACAACTTCTTTACTCTCTGACTTAAAAAAAAATAGCAGTGTTAAAGGAGTTCCTGTACTAATAACTTTATCATATTTTTTTTTTAAATATTTTTCTAATAACAAGAATTTGAACCCACTGCCTATCGCTCGGAACTTTTACGATTTATTCTTTGAATAAACGTAAATATCTTAAACGGAAAAATGTAACTTTCGGTATCTTTTAATGAGTATTTTAACAGGTCAATTGATCTCGGAACTAAACTTATCCTACTAATATTATAAATATGAAATTTTGTATGTTTGTTGGTCAATCACGCAAAAACGGCTGAACTGATTTTGATGGGCACACAGATTGTTTATAACCTGGATTAACACAAAGAATAAAAACCAAAAAGAAAACCATTTCTCTCTGGACCCAATTCTGTCCGCTCAGACGAAGTCGCGGGCAGATCTAGTTAGTATATAATGGTTGTTTAATGAAACTACAACTCTTTTTGTAATGGTCTTTTTTATGTACACAAAGCAGGTTTAAGCTGGCAATTCTTTTAGATGCATTAGATCAGTTACTGCATTCTTAAAGACTACCTATGTTACCGTGTTCTTAATTTGGAAATAAAAGACATTGTTTTAAATCAGTTTGGTACTTATATTAATAAAATAAATCATTCGACGCCTTAGATTTTTAGGACGTTATTTTAAATTTCAATCCGCATTTAAAGGGGGTCACACGACGTAAAACAGAGCTGCAATTTACAAAAAACTAAATAAAATTTGAATTTGGTGGACTACAGCTGAGTATTCACCTTAAAGCGTTCTATTTTTAAAAAGGGTTGCTTTAAATAGGCGAATCGATTTTTAAAACGCTTGTTACTTTCACCGTTGCAAATGTTAAGAAAAAATCATCAAACGATCGTCACGGGAACTTTTCATGTCACGTTATAATTCATTATTAGAGACGTGATTAAAGTATTTATTTTTACGAACATAAACACGATAATTTAGAACACTTTAGGCGAATTCGTAAATTCTTGGAATGTTAAATATGTAGCGCATTTTTTAATAATTTTGCGATATTAATAAGATACTTACCAAATATAGAGAAGTTTTAAGAAATAATTATTGTAGGTTTCCATCAATGAGCTGTTTTGTAACTTTAAAAGCATGTATCTTGTATTTAATTTCATTATATTATTTAATTTCATACCATGATTTGATTATTTTAGAACCAAAGGGTTCTAATTATCAATGTCAAATTATCACGATGCTCCTAAAAATAAATAGGGCGGTCAACGTTGGTCGATCCTATAGGCAAATAAAACTAAAAAGACAGCGCATTCTTTTTAAAAACTTAGGTAAATCGTACGTGATTTTGTTATTAAATCAATGTTATTCTATTATCTACATAGGTAAACTAATCAAGAAATGTTGTACAAGTTATTCTATTAAGTATTAAATTAATTTTCGATCTCCTAACCTCTTACTTTGCCATACATAAAATAAACCACGAAATACAATCACGTTCCGGCAGAAAAATCGAAAAATAAATCAAAAGTCATGTCAAAAAATCCCAAATAATTTGAAAAAAGAATAAATTCACATCACCTACCTTGTATCGCAGTAGAAGGAACACGTACAGCAACTGTCGCTAGACACTCATAACTTCGGAACGCAACTTTAGCACGACGCTGTAACGCGCGGGAATAGTCCCCAACTGATGGAGAGCGCGCGAAAACTCCGTTACTTACGCACACAACCAACCAATCACAGCCGCCGTACGCTTCCGTGAAACCACACCGACCAATCACGTTAAAGGGGAAACACTTAAAAACTTTAATAGGTTTTTCATGTTGACACTTTTGAAATGCTTTCAAATTATTGGAAAAATTATCATTATCGTTAGATAATTGCATGAATAGCTTTTCGCGTAATGCTTTTACATTAAATATTGGATAATGACTATGTCCTGATACGGTGATGAAAGGACCGACTATTTATTACGCTTTTTGGGGGGAAAATCCTAAACGCCTACTCACGTCGTATTTCTTATTACATATCTATGCGTCATCTAATTTCATTGTCAATCACTAAGTAGGTACAGTCGGCGTCATCAACAAATGAATAAAATCCATTGAGCGTTTTTATCTCAAATAAAACTTACTGATTCCGTATTTTTCGCACTATCAGAACAGGATTACTAATTTTAATTAAAGCTTAGCTGAGTATTCAGACTAATATTACTAAATTAAGTTTGAAAAATTGCATTTTATTCAATCATATTTAAATTAAATGAACAGCGTAAACACGTTGTGATACAAAAAAAAATACAAACAAAAAACATTGTGTCATACATAAATTGATGCAGCCACAGTAAGTCACAAAAGTACTTGTGTCGGAGCTGTCTCGCTCTTCGCTTAAGTGGGTAGCTTAACAATAATGAGGCTAATCATTATTATGTAAGTAAGTAAATAGAGGGTTTAAAGAAGTAAATATGTACGTGTATTATAAGTTTATATTCTGTTTAGGTACTTGTATACCTATTTTATTTATAAAACTTATGTTTATTTTTATTTTTTATTATTATTATTAGTAACGTCTGTTATACAGAGCACCTGCCATCTTATCTCTTCACCACCCTTGGTTGACTGGTAGAGAATGCCTAAGGCATTAAGTCCGCCTTTGTATACTGTTGTGTGCGAGAAGTTTTAATAAATAAATAAACACACACACATAACACACATAACATCACGCCTGTATTCCCCGAAGGGTTATGCAGAGGTGTACCTATAGCACACCCCCACTTCGCGAGTTATGTTTAAGTCCCATGTAATAGGGGCGAGCCTATTGCCATCAACCGGGCACAAATCCAGACTCCGGGCTGCTTTTTTGCTACCGAGAAATTCCAGATGAAAAAACCCGATAACACTTTCTCCGACGCGGGAATCGATCCCAGGACCTCATGCTCAGCAGAAGCGCTTGCGACCACTAGACCAACGAGGCAGTCAATAAAGTAAAAAGTAAATTATATACAACATTAATATAGCAGCTCTCGGTCTGTACGTGTGTGTATTTTTGTAAGTATGTATAAATGTATTTGTATATATGTATGTGTGAGTGATGCTTGGATAATCTTAATTTGAAACAGTCAACTGGTGTGCGTCTTCCAAAAATAAATCTACGGATTACCTAAAGCCATTACAGCTCTTAAGTACTACGTCACCTATGGAAGACTATACTTACTTAAATGAAACCTTTTTCTTTACAAAATCTGGTGTTTTTAGAAATATGTATTTAATACTCAATACTCAATACAAAACAACAAACACAAATACAAACTACTACAAACAACAAAACAAACAACACAACAAATACAAACACAAACAAACAAATACTAAAAAACACAACAAACAAAAACAAATACAAACACAAATTACTATGATGAAGAGTAAATTTAAATTCAAAGCATTAAGGTTCTGGTACTTTTGAATTGTCAAGGAACTCCTTGAGACCTTGAGGAACTTTTGTAACGAGTCTCCTAAAACTTAGAGACATAAAACTAATGGTAATTTTTTACCCAACTGTACTTCACTCTTTTTTACACTCTTTTTATAATCCACACCTACTTAAAACCGACGTCAGTCGCGAACTTGTGTTTTAATCTCTTCGTTTTCAGAAGTTCGCGTTTTATTTTCAACCTGAAAGAAAAACAGGAGTGTTGGCTGTTTCTCGTTTCATAAGTTGCAAAGTCAACTCAAAAAAACTAATATCCTTTGACAAAAGTTAAATAAAAGCTCATAAAATGGTGTAATAATATGTGGTTATTAGGGACGGTTGACGTTTTGTCATTATCCTGCCTTCCGTGGGTTTTATAAGTAAACTAGTTAACCGCCCCTGCTTCGCATAGTAAATATTTAGGATTTGACCAAACATTGAGATTTATTTATTAATCTACTTCAAAAAAAGGAGAAGGATCTCAATTTGACTTTTTTTGTTCTAGGTGAACCTATTTGGATGATTCCTTTTTTTTATTTGAAAGTTGGTGCTTCTCATGTGATCCCATAAACATTTGGTCAAGTTCTGACCAGTAGTTTTTTTTTTTTTAGATGGTTTTTTTCTTGACTCTAGTCTAGGTCAGAGATGACAAAGACAAAGTCGACGATGGAGTGAGCTTACCCAGAAGAAGCCTGTTCTATCCTTAATAATGCGTATTTTTTCCACTAAGCATAATACATATATAGATGATGTTTTAATAACTGCCTGTCACTGTTATTTACATATCAAGTAGTGGTATACGAATTTGTATGGGGTAGGTACTACAATGGACCCGTTTTTGCAAACAAGAACCAACCCACAACAGGTTGGTTTCGAGAAAACGAGACTTTTGTAAACAGGGTATGTAAAATGCATACTTGTATATTAATGAATGAATACTTGTTAACCTTATGTGGGATACTGTAGCTTATTTAAGAATATCAGATTTATAAATTTTATAAAGTTATATTATAAAGTAAATCGTTAAAAACCGTTTGGTTCTTTCTTGCAAAAACATATTTTGTTGCTTAGTTCCTTCTTGCAAAATGGACATACGATTTATTGTTGGAGTATTTATAAAAATAAAAGTAATTCTTTATAATACTTTTGAATGCCATTTATTAAAATTTACTTACATTTAACACAAAAAAAAATCCTTGCAAGCTTCTTGGTTCTATTTAGATAAAAAATTATTCTAACTTTTTATGCTAGATGGAACAAACCAACATTGGTTCTGGTTTGCATAATTAAAATGCTTAAGTTGTACAGGTACCAAGGGTCATTAATAAATGTTTAAGGGATCATGCCAAAACAAACAAAAACTGTAAAGAACTATACATAGTTCTTTACAGTTTTTTAAAAGGTGGCCAAACTGGGTTGGTTCCGCAAGTGATAGTGTTGTATCTCTGTTGTTTGTCAGTAAAAAGAAACCATTTTTTTGGGAAGATAGAATGCGTGATTTGAGCGCCATCTATGTTCTAAACTCAATTTCACTCAAACTGTGGGTTGGTTCTGGTTTGCAAAAATGAGTCCCTAAAAAGTGAAAAAAAAAGAAAAAAAAAAGAAAAAAGTTTTTATTTTTGACTGAATAAATGTTCACCTTAAAACTAAATCCTTAATAAAGCGCGAAATGGCTGAAAAATGTTTTTTTTACGTTTTCGTTCCCTGTATCTCCGCCATTTTGAAAGATTTCGGAAAACTTAATCAGCACAAAAAATCCATATAATTATCGAACCTGCTCAAACACGAGAATCGGTTGAGAGATGCGACCTGCAGAGGAGAACAGCCGTACATCCGGACATACGAAAGCATTTTTGCCCAAGCTGAAACGAAGACGCTTCGCGCTCGCTCGGTCAATTAATGATAATCTGATAGTGATGAACAAAAACAAAACACTGAACAAATGAACGATGGCAAAATTTTGCCCGGAAGCGAACATAAATATTAAAGTTTATGAGAGCATAGTTTGTTCATGTTAGTGTCCATTTTGCCACAAACTATTCATCAGGCACATAGCGGTGCGTTGTTGTTGTTGTCCAAACTTTTAGATAAAAATGTTCCGCTCGACAAAATGTAACTAAGTTTGTGCCGATTTTTATTTTACCTGTTTGGAACATGCACGTGGTTTTGTAAGCACGACCTTCAATGTAGTTATTTTGTATGGGTTTGTTGAAGTTTGCGTACCTATTTTATTTTCATTACCATTTTTTTTTCGTCCAGCTACTGAATCGTGGAGAGTCACTGTTTTTGCTGGTACGTTTCTATATTATACATATAATATAAAATATTATATATGTATAATGTCTGAAAATAAGGAATTTTTCAATAGGTAGCCTCTCAGTCTCGTTTCTGAAAATGATAAGGGACAAATTATGTCAACAAAAGAAATTAATGGACTAAATAAATATGACATGAGTAGGTAGTTAAAAGCAACACTCAAAAACGTCACATAAAAATAAATTAGAACGCTGTTAGTCATAAATTACAGATCGAGAACATTTCAATTTAGTTGTGTTAAGATATCTAATAAGTTATAGCGGTTCCTTAAAGTTAATGATTGAATATTTTTGAATATCGTCTCTGAATACCAGGGTTACCTACAGTTTTAAACTAGGAGTCCTACCTACTTTTCAGATGGACTCACCACGTGCAAATCTAAGATGTTAGGACGTAAACATGAGCACAATAGATAGGTCCATTATCAAAAAGGGCTACAACAATCACAATTCACACATAATAATTAACAAAACTCTAGTAAAATAAATTGTCGCTCGTCGATCCGAAAGCGTGGCAATCATCGATGCGTTCTTGTGAATATGTGACCGCAGCTCGTGAGTGATGACCCGTTGCTATACGGTTACCGACAACCGAATCATAATGTCCATGCATTTCATAAAGGTGAAAATGCTAATAGATACTAAACCAATGTATCTATATGTTACATAAAGATATAATAATTTACATATAGCCTTCGCTCCTACCATCTATGGAAGCATCCACAACTTTTAGAAAAAGTAGATCAAAGTATTTGAAACACACTAACTTCGATCCTAAATGTGGCCCTTTACGACCGAGCGTGGCAGCAAGCCACACTTCCCATTCGTCTGGGTGGTCTCGGCGTCCGCAAAATTTCAAGTGATAAGTTTACCGGCCTTCCTCTCCTCGGTTCACAGGTCGATTTTGAGGTACCGTGTTTGACCGATGCGTTGAACGCTTGGACAGTGGCTAGTCCTAATACAAATTTGCCCGCCAACCCGTCCTCCCAGAGACGGTGGGACATGCCGCTCTGCAGTATTATAAGGAATACCCTAGTAAACACATCACCTAATACTGTTGAGTGAGCGTAACCGTCTGCTAGCTGTGGGAGAATGGGAGTCAGGCTTGTGGTTTCAGGTGCTCCTTTCATCCACCATAGGCACTATGATGGATGATTCATCGTTTCGGCTCGCTACGTGTCTCCGTTTGGGGGCACCTTGTGTTATTCCGCATCAGTGCCACTGCGGTGCAGCTGTGGCAGTCTCGGGCACCATGGCCTGTCCTGCTGCAGGAATGCAGGTCGCATAGCACGGCACGCCAGCGTCAACGAAATTATTCGTCGAGCCCTTGTCACCGCCGGCGTACCAGTGGTATTGCAACCAAACGGCTTTGTACGTGACGATAGGAAGAGACCAGACGGCAGGACGTAACAACGTCATGCCGTCTGGTCTCTTCCTACCCACCTTATAAGGCAACAGCCTTAGAAGGTGGGTAGGCCATTGGTGCGGGACGTAACCTGTGTCGATACCCTTGCGCCATATCATGTTCCTAGCACGGCGGGCTGTGCTGGCGCGACTGCTGCGGCTTCTGAAACCCTCAAGCGGTGCGCGTCTTTGCTACAGTTTTGAGCCGTTTGGGGTTAAAATGCTCGAGTCATGGGGCCCGAGCGCGCGTCTCCTTTTTAAGAAATTTTCGCCGACTGGTCCACACTTCATGTGACCAGAGGCCTGGGCTGTTCTTTGGTCAAAGATTTAGCATTGCCATTCAACGTGGCAATGCTGCCAGTCTGCTGGGCACGTTTTCGGATGACAGCGATGCGGACGAGTACTTGGACGCCTAAGTGTCCTTTTGTTTTTATATTTATTTGTATAAATAATTAGTTAGTTAGTCTCTTAATTTAGTACGTCGTGCAAATAGTTTGTTACATATTATTATAAAAGTCGCTTTATGTGTGACCGCGCGGATTTTGATGTTGTTTTCAACATCATTTAAAGAATTATTCCAGAAGGTGTAATGAAAAGTGATGACAGGTTTGAATTAACCTAGATCGGGTGGGTCCCTACCTTATATTGTAAGTCCGAATCATCATTACTTGCACACAGGTGCAAGTAATAAACTAAAACTAAAATTTTATTACAGAATAAAAAAATAGTTTTAGTTTATATTTAGGCGCTTTATTTGTATGGAAAATTGTACTACTGTTGGCTAAATGTACACTTTTTGTAAATGTTTTACTTATTAATTTTTTTTCTATGTTTACATAGCTCGGGAGGCGTATTATTACTATTATTTATATTAAACCTATAAGAAAAACCTCGATTTTTGCAGGGTTGTAAATACCGTGCGAAGCGGTAGGTTGTTAGTTTGATTGCATTTGCCTTGCCGTTTACTATCGTATGTTAATCAAATCTATCGATTATCACCATATCAAAGAGGATTATGGGCTCGCAAGAGTTAAGTGGTGTGTTCGAAATCATTATTTAACAACACTGACTTATGGAGAAGGAACTCTGCTTTCGTTTTTAGTGTTTAAGGTGAAACCTTAACTGTAGCCCGCCAAATTTCGTATGAATCGTGAAGTTTAACGATTGATATCAAATTTATGAATATTATTCTATAAATATATCATTCCTACAGTCGCGAATCGTATTTTGATCATGACGTAAAACAGAGCTGCAATTTGCAAAATCCAACAAAAACAAAGAATTTGGCGGGTTACAACTAAGGATCCCCCTTTAAAAGTCGCGTGTTCGATGAGGTTTCCCATCGGCAAAAATGACGTAGTTCCATACAATTTTTTACCCCTATTCAAACCCTTTAGGAGAAATTTTCTACTTTTTTGTAAAGTAGAAAATAGTCCGAAATTGCTTACACACATATTCCGACTGCTAAACGAAATCCACCACATTTTTAGAGTTTCGTACCTCGAAAGGAAAAAACGGAACCCATAGAGGATGACTTCATTGTCCGTCCGTCTATCCGTCCGTCAAGACCCTTTTTTCTCAGGAACGCGTTGAGGTATCAAGCTGCATTTAAAAAAAATACTCGCATATTGCCGCATATTTTGACACTCGCAAGGGAATCAAAACCTTTAACCTTCGCGTTGACCTAAAATAATGAAATTTGACAAAAAACAAGGCCTCACAGCATAAGTAAAGGAAAAAGTCTGAAAATCATTAATTTGTAGTTTTATCACATAAAAAAATATTTCCTTGCAATGACAAACTTACATTTGCAGTTGGAGAATTGACCGTGACGTTTATCGATGTATGTGAGAACAGGTTTTTCAACTACCCCGTTAAGTTTTCTTTTTAGATAAATTCACCCCAATTAAGGAACCGTTCATTGTGCGTGGTCCGACACGCAATTGACCTTTTTTTTTCTCTGCATGTCACATTTTGTGACCACTCGGAGAAAAACGTCTAAGACTACCATGCACCTACAACACAACTAACCACGTATTTTCCGCTTACGTAGGATATTTTACAATACCAGCCTATTATTGAAATAGAAAGATAGAAAACTTTTATTTCAGACAGAGTCCATAGTGTTAGAAACAATTTTACTCAACTTCTAGTGTTAGTAGGTAGGTTACAGACACAAATCAACATTCTAAAATTAAAAATCAAGTGTGAACCTGCATCCACTTCCGCAACTTCGGGGAATCCCACCTATCTGCGAATACACTGAGAATACACACACACAAAACACACAACACAACAACACATACACTGATTATTGTCCCTCTGCGCGGCAAATGCCTCTACTCATACAGAGAAGGCACGAGCATTGATCACCATGCTTGCTGAAGACGGGTTGGCGATTTCAGATTTATATTAACTATAAATCCAGTTTTCCTCCATATTTCTCTCTTTACCGATGTCAGTAATTTCTAAGATAAACTCAGAAAGTACATACTTATGAATTTAAAAAAGTCACATTAGTACTTGCCCGGATTTTAACCCACAACCCCGTGCATGAGGGGCGACGCCTTAGCCACTGGGTCATCACGGATATTTTACCAATCATTATTAATTGTAGGTACGGCAATTTCTAATCAAAAGATAAGAACAAAAGTCCCAAAAGTAAAACAGACAATAGACATTCGGGAACTAAAAACGGTCGTGTTTACCCTCTCAAGAGCCAGTATGTTGCAATCTCAGGCGAGTTCAAACACTCCCGGACTATTTGCTGATTTGAGTCGAGTATGTAAACGGTAACTGTAATTACTGGAGGATAAGACTTTGCTTGTTAACTGGACAATAGACAATGCAAGACCTACGATTGTGTGGCTTAAATACGTACCTAGTGACTACACAGGTCTGTAGGTATCTATAGAGAGATTTCTACAATTCTACATGCGATTAAAATGTAATATTGTTAGGAATCAGGAGTGAAATAACTCATTCCTTAAAATTTATGTTGTTTGCTTCACCTTTTTTAAAGATGGGCACTACATTGGCATTTTTCCATTCAGAAGGAAACGAGTAGAACTGGGTCGTTTTCTTTTGTTATTTTCCTGGCTTCTAATTAATCAGAAGCTAAGTTATTAGCTTGAGTCAATTCGGAGCACCAGATGAGACAAGTGTCAATGTTACTTGAATAGTGTCATTTTTAGGTGCCTATTTAAGTCAGCTGAGCGAAAGGGCCATTTGAAAGGTGACCTCAACTTTCGCAGTCTGAGAGAAATGGATGTGGCTACTAAAAAACAGCATGTCTCAAAAATAAGCCAGGGCCTTGCATAATATAACTCACAATGCGACAAGTTTTTTTTTATGTGATAGGTATAACTACAAATTATCGATTTTTCGAAGTAAAAATAAGTGGTCGTAGTTTTAGGGTTCCGTACCCAAAGGGTGCCAATTGAGTCATATTACTAAGCCTGCGCTGTCCGTCCGTCATTCCGTCCGTCTATCTGTCAGTGGGCTATATCTCATGAAGCGTAATAGGTAGACAGTTGTTTTTTTTTTCACAGTGTGTATTTGTATTGCCACTTTATCAACAAATACCAAATAATAAATATGAAATAAAGTTAAAAATTAAAAGGGGGTCTTTAGACATACGTTATTTGCCTTGTGGTACGGAACCCTTCGTGTGCGAGTGCGACTCGTACTTAGCCGGTTTTTATTGGCTTTATTTAGAAAGTTGATTTTACAGCTCCAAGGGACCATAGATGCGTAAGCATAAGCATAATCAGCCTATTATGTTCCCACCGCTGGGACACAGGCCTCCTCTCAGTGAGAGGGACTGGGCCATAATCCACCACGCGGGCCCAGTACGGGTTGGTAGATGTCACATGTCTTCGATTTCTTTGGTTCTAGGACATGCCGGTTTCCTCACGATGTTGCCTTGTCACGATGCTTATTTGATATAAATTTCAACTTGATACCTCCAAAAGAAAAAGGATCTTGACAGACAGACGGTCAACGAAGTGAGACTATAAGGGTTCAGTTTTAACTGTTTGTGGTACGGAACCCTGAAAAATGCCAAAATTGACATATTTTTTTCTCAACAGGTGCTATTTAATAAAGTAGAAAATTTATGACAGAAACTTTAAAAAATTACAAAGTTGTAGGTTTGTAACTTGTGTGTTTTATTTAAATAAGTGGTACTTTGATATCAAATTAATCTGATTAATTGATCTGATAATCTGATAGATAAGTATATGTTTTATGTATGTATGTATTTGTTGTATATGTAAATGGTACACCACTGACTACCTGCATTACTGTCTGTCCTTCTCCCTTGAATCCATCCAAAGGTTGTCTGTAAAAGATCACTTTTAGCGATAAGACCGCCCATTGTGTCACCCTATGTAAAATTTCTACATTTATATCTGTAATTTTTATGGTGTACATAATAAAGAGTATTCTATTCTATTCTGATCATTTACCTACAAGATGTACTACATTTAATTTAAGTATTTAATTTGTGTGGGTACGATGCTGATTTTAGAAATGATTTATACCTGACTACGGCAAAGCCAAAAGGAAGCCGGAGTCACACGTAATCTACACGATTTACACTTTAACAACATAACTTCATAACTCAATAATGACGTTTGACTTTGGCTATACGACGACCGAAAAAATAACGATATCAATGTCTTTGTTTATACCTTTTTAGTTGGCGTTTTTTGTCTTTAATATTGAAAGCTACTTCCAAAATCCAATAGAATACTCCATAACGGTTATTTATTTGCTTAAAATCTAACAGAATCTCGACTGAGGGTGCAAAGGCTACCCACAGGCTCCAATACAATTGTGTTATCTAACATCCCTTGAGGTTTGGCTATCACAAAGGCGCATGCACAATAGGAACTGTAGTGTCCTGTAGATTTACCCACTAACAGGAATTACCTACAAATAACTATAGACACAAAGTGTTATATTTTTAACTAGAAGCATCAGTTCCCAGGCCACAGCTTTATTTATAAACCAACTGCTCCCTATTTTGACCCCCCACGCAAAAAGAGGGGTGTTACAAGTTTGACCACTATGTATGTGTGTCAGTCTGTGGCACGGTAGCTCTTAAACAGGTGAACCGATTTGGATGCGGTTCTTTTCATTTGAAATCAGGTTTTCTAGCGGTGGTTCTTAGACATGTTCTTTATCAAAATCGGTTCAGCCGTTTCAAGGTCATCAGCTATTTTAAGTATCGCGTTTTTTTTTTTAATTTTAGCTGTTACCTATTGATAGATTCTTCACAAGTTATTTTCTCAAAAAGTACTGATTAAAACATGACTTCGTACTAATTAATTTTCAGACAATGAATGACGAAAAACTTCAGTATTTTTAGGTGCCTCGTTGTTTCTTGCTTGCTTGATAAGGCAACTTGTGCTACAGTTTTTTAGAAAAAAGATGGCCGCCCGCCACAAAACAGCCGCAGTGAAAGCTGTCATGAAAATGATGGCAGCAAAAAGCTCCCATAAATAACGTTTCAGTGACATCATTCGGCGGTAAATTGAGGACGCTATATGATGGCCAACGCAGTCTTAGTAAACCCTAGCTTTGGTGCACACTAGGGGAACAGGTAAATGATAAATGATTTTATTTCTGTAAGTAGGTTTGTACAAACACTTTTACACGACAATCATATTTTAAAAACTAGATCAGGTCGGCGTTTCCTATCTGACTACTCTGAGAAGAAAGGCCGAAACAAACTCAAAGATCACAGTCTATGGGTTGATAGGTAGGTAATACCTGTTCACCTAGTAGGTAGGTAGGTATGTACCTACGTAAGTACTACACACATTCGTATTTTGTTTTTTCAATTTTATTTCCAGTTAATCATACCTACTGTTTCGGCTTTGTTAAGGAAACACGTTTTGGAGTTAGTTTAGATAGAAAACGTAAGTTATTATAGTAGGTAATCACGACAAAAAAACTTCTGACAAACTGAAAAACAAAAAAAGACTTGAAGATATTGTGATAAAATTATTATTTTGTAGATTTTTGAGTAAGCAATCCCAATGCGAAATGCGACCGCTGAAAATTAAATGTGAAAATGAATGTAAAGAAGTCATCGTACGAGGAGTTAGCTTACTTATAGAAATGAAACCGAATGAATTTCAGATAAAGTCTAAAATACGGAATGGTGATAGAATATATTTTTAAGCTTACTCATTCGTAGGTTTAAAATCCGATCTAGAGGAATGTGGCCGCTTTTCTTTAGATCGTATTTTGTTGCTTCGTGTCTCAATATGAAAGTTTTTATAAGGTATTAGAAAATTCTAGACACACTTACCGAGGGTGCTTATTGAGCCGTTATTCAAAATTCCTTCTCAGTCACGAGATAATATTTTTTTAAAGGAGTGGCGCTAGTGGACCGGTGTGCGCCCTCTTAAGCTTGCTTAGTAGGCCACTTTATAACGTCATTTTTTAGTGTCTGCTGTAATAGTCAACGCAGAACAGAAGTATGATGTAAATGCTTACCTTAATCAAGCATTTCCTTATGCTTAGATTTGTAAACCTTACCCTGTACTTACCATACAGAGATTAGAAGATAATTACTAGATAATTGTTTCTAATAAACGTTTTAAATGTTGCGTGATGACAAATCATCCTTCCTCTGTTTTTCCAAGCCTACGAGTATTGCTATATTATTTATCGGTACCTAGACCTACCTACCAGAAAATTTCAAAAATAGTCGTCCAAAAATAATTACAAATAAAACGTAGGCGGTTAAAGTCTATTTTTATTTATTAACTAGCTGTACCCGGCCTGGCTTCGCACAGGGAGCACTAAGTACCTAACACCTACCCTACCTACCTGCCCTACCTACCTACCCTACCGACCTACCCTACCTACCCTACTTACTTAAACCTTGTCCTGACAATAAGGAACACAAAAGAAAAAAGAATTATCCAATTTAGTGCAGTCGTTCGGAAGTTATGCGCATACATACATTTCGGCGCTTCTTTTTTATATTTATATACCTACCTAAATAACGCCAGTTACAACAATAAGACATTTTATTTTATCAAAAGCGGAATTCGAAATACAAATTGAAATTGACAGTTTTCAGTAGATTGCATTGATGACACAGGTAATGTAGCATTCAGCTACTTGACCAGAGACCGATGATTGAAATGAAACAAACACTGAATTCTGCTAATGAATGTCCAATTAACGTTGCCAGCTAACCTGATTGACTGGCGAACCGTCATTGTATGCAACATTTCATACAAAAGGCTGTGATGCCTCATTGGATATTACGCCTACAGCCTGTTTTATGAATCATAAAAATAATAGCTTTGTAAATTGAATTTGGCGAAATTATTGAGGATATTTTTAACTTGTGAATGTTTCGTGGCGATATAATTATATAGCTGCTCTATATAGACTATTTTATATTTCATATTAAACGGTCAGAAAAGTAAAGTAGTAAAGTCAAGGAAATTAATTATTATGCAAATTGACTACAAACTTAAAATGTCCGTATATTTAATTCATAAATGTCATTCTTTGGCAGTTGTTTGAAATGGCTACATCACGACAAATTCACGTAGGATGTCAATTTGTTTATTAATTAATTTCCTTGATTGTACGTACGACTACATATCAAGCTATATACAATGCGAAGTCAGCTAAAACTGGAAAACTGGAAAAACTGGAAAACTACATATAAGTATAGCTTTATATGTAGCCGTATGTACAAAATGGACGCTAATGATCAAATCTTCTTTAGTGCCCTGCCTATACCTACTCTTGATTTATTCCTTTTCTTATTTGGTTGTAGTCCCTCGAATGGATATGAAGTGACTTAGATAAGGAGGACCTACGTATGGGTGTCAAGGCCTGAGAGAAGATGAAAAATGCAGGCATTAGTAAAAATACCTACTGAAGTAACGAAACTTGTCAACAAATGCAAATGATTTTATGAAGACGCATAGTGGCTTCCGTGTTAGGGACGCGGCTTCGACACCGCATGGAACAACAGATAAAAAATTACATTGGACTTAAACATGACTGGCGAAATGTGGGTGTACTGAAAGCACACCTCTACCCAAGGTTTCGGGGAAAACGGGCCTGATGATCTGCACTTGCTCCCTTAAAGGGTAAAAGAAAAAAGCAAATTGGGTTTTACATCAAAATCTCTATTCTGATGTCCGCTAGTCCAGCTGGTCATGCTTATATCATACTAGGCAGTCGTTAATTATACATAACCAATGTCCAATGGACAGATGACCTTGTGAAGGCTCCAGGAATCCGCTGGATGCAAAAAGAACAAGACCGGTCGATGTATCGACGCTTGGGGGAGACCTATGTAAGAAGAAAGAAAGAAAATACGCTATGTCCAGCAGTGTACCTCTGTCGGCTGAAATGATGATGAATGCCCCATGCCCCATTCCCCAATGCCCCATGCCCCAATGCCCTATTCCCCATGCCCGATGTCTCATGTCCCATGCCCCAATGCCCCAAGGCCCGATGGGCCATGCTCCATGTCCCATGGATATCTCTCAGTCTAAACTCATTCCCAACGGTTTTCTGTAAAGAAGAAAGAAAGAAAATACATTTATTTAGCGCAGACTACAAAGCACACAACACAATATACAGGCTGGATTTTTGAGATGGGGCAGCAAGGGCAGCTACCTTAACCGTTGTAGCTACAGGAAAAGCTCTTAGGAGACTTTTCTTAACTTTTTGAGAAATTTTGATTTGCATTCACAGATTTTGAAAAAAAATTACAGTCAGCAGTAAATGGGCAATTTTCACAAAAACTTTTTTTATGCGAATCGATCTCGTATAAGGATCAAATGCCTCTATTGGACCAACTGAGGTTTCAGTACCTACTTGAAAAGTCAGAAATTGCAAAAAACTTTTCCCATACATTTCGTAGGAAATGAGACTACAACATACCTACCTACTATTTTACCAACGATAAACTGACAGCTACAAAAAATACTAAACGAAAAACAAATAAAAAATAGTAACTTCCACTTCGGGTATTATTTCACCCTAAAATTATAAACTTGAAACTTTACATTTGGACTCACCTAGAATTTTTACTTTTGTGCCCTAGGATATGAGGTGCTCAAAATGGTAGCCATTTTGACGTAGGCATTAGTTCACTCTCTAGTACAGAGCGGGTAGCACCCCATAATGTGAAAGGATGAATGCCATAGAGAATCGTGGTACCTACCTAAGTGAATCTTTGAGTTCCTGAACACTGTGGTATTTATTTTTATAAAGTAAACATTTTTAATAGCCCAACATAAAAAAAAACAAGAAGCGTGAGATCAAGACTGCGAGGTGGCCACGGTTACCATCCACTGCCTCCCGAATTGCAGTGTCAAATTAGAAACGGGAGTGGCGGCTTTTGAGTGGCGGAGCGCCATCTTAATCATCATATCACTAATCTTAATATTTTATTAATTGTTGAAGGTTTTTGTATAAATAAATATTTTTATTTATTTATTTATTTATCTTAATCTTCAAAAGTCATTTTGTCACAGAATTTCGGAAATCAACAAACTATCTCGATTCTGTTTTCAAAGCAAATTAAATGATGACGCGTATTCGTTCAAAATGCGAAGTTATTTTTTTAATGTTTATTTTCGGCCAGTCTTCATTGTAGCGGTTAGTCTATTCATAATAAAAAAGTAAGTTGTAAACTCATTTCCTACGAAATGTATGGGAAATGTTTTTTGCGATTTCTGACTTTTCTAGTACTCAAACCTCAGTTGGTCCAGTAAAGGTTTTTGATCCTTTTAAGAAACATGATCGATTGGCATAAAAAAAGTTTTTTGTGAAAATTGCCCATTTTCCTGCTGACTGTACATTTTTTTCAAAATCTGTGAATGCAAGTCAAAATTTCTCAAAAAGTTAAGGTAAGTCTCCTAAGACCGTTTTCCTGTAGCTACAACGGTTAAGGCTGCCCTTGCTGCCCCATCTCAAAAATCCACCCTGTATACATAAAAGTAAAAAATAAAAATACAACAAATAAAAAGTGTAAATTGCGTTGTGAGATATTAGCAGGAAAGTGTGCCTCGCGGCTGCGCCAAATGGGTCCAGTTCAGCAAAAATGTCAGACTAGTGCCTGACGCTAGATTTCAACTGAACCTGAAGTGTGAGGTGACGGAAACTGCAATGTGTTTAAGTATGTATACTTATGTAAATAAAATAAATGCACATTAGCTACACGACGAAGGATTGTATACTAGCTGAAAAGCTAAGAGATTTAAATTCAATACCATCGTAATGTCAAAGGCATTTTAATTCTAAGCTCGAGGCCAAAACTTAGTTAATTCCGATTGAATTTTCTATTTACCATAGCATTGTGCCTTATCTTTGTCTCTGCGTACAAAGGAACGCCACCTGTAATTATTAATGTTGTAACAATGTAAGACAAACGGATCGAAGTGCTTGCTTTCTACTTTTCTTTCATCAAAGTACAATGGAAAACTTTCAGGAGACATGGCTACTATTTGGTTTAAAACTCCGGCGAAAGATGTCGCTACCGATGGCACTCAATTTTTATTATCGGGTTTCGTTTATATCGTAATAAATCGTCTGCCAACATAGAACTATAAAGCCGCGTAATATTTTTATATTATTGGTGTACTTAATCAAAAGGTGATGCTACTATTTTTTGTTTCCCGTGCCATGTACTGGTTCAAAAGATTCGGTATCAAGTCAGATAAAACTTGTCACAGAAAAAACATGCAATAGAGGTGAGACATAAGAAATCCAAACGGTAACGATATTCCACCGTAACTGTAATAACGGTTTTATGAATACAAGACCTTCATGATAAAATACTTTGCCAAAAAAAGCGAATGATTTCAAAATTTCCTTTTCATGTGATTAAAAAAAAGAAAGCATTATAATTATAATCCCCATGCTGATTTCAACTTCGGTGACCATTTCTGTTTTTGACGGCTGTGGGTTATGATTAAGAGCGTGTGCTCATTATTGGCTAATGTACCCTATCTTGGCCGAGAACTTACGTGCACAGTGCGGACACGTTAGAATTCCATTTTGGTAATAACATTATTATATAATCGAGGGTGGCTTACTCTTAAGGTGGTCTCACCTGTTGTTGAGATCATTCTTCCGCTGGTCTTCAAAATTATAAATATTACGTAGAAGCATAGGTACTAATCTGATAAATCAGATTTATTTTATTTATTGTAGCCAGCTTGTGGAACAAAGTAGGGAATAAGCTTATTTATACGGAAGCTTTGCATTGGCAGTTTCGAATAAAATACTATTTACTTGTCTTGCTTTAATTCCAGTCACCACTACAGTTTAGCAGTCATGGTTAAGCTATACAAACGTACGTACTTCTCAGCCTCACCTCTACTTTTTCTAGTGCTATGCTATCAGTGTCAGTGTCAACTGCAATCTGCTGTCAAAATCGGCGTCCTGTCAAAGTGTCAAAAGAAAGAGCGCTTTCGGAAATATAATAATTGTTATTGTTTTAACCATAATTCGTTAATAAATCCAGAGTTTACCTCTTTCGATATCTAGCATACATCAGTGGCAGATATTCCAGGTAAGTTTAATACAATTTCAATGTTCCTTTTAACCATTATCAAACATTAAATTTCATAGGTTATGTCGCAACAATTTTATGTGAAGTTGGCATATTTTTTACATATTTTCCTAATTTTATGGTGAACACTGGGCTTATCCCTTATTTTGATGATATAAATTTACTTTCTTCACGGTTATATGCAGTTTCAACGTCCTAATTTTGTTAGTTTTGTTCATGATAACTTCTTTGGAACTGCACTTTTACAATAAACATTGTCTTAAGATTACTCTGTAAACCGACCAAAAATCTTGCGAAAATTATTCCAGAATGTCAAGTCAGGAGAACGAAGCCCCTTTGCCTGAAGGATGGGAGATGAGAACCAGCCGTTCTACCGGTATGACATACTTCCTCAATATGTACACTAAGAAGTCTCAGTGGGAGAGGCCGGAGGCGCCTGCTGACCCTGGTGAGATTCGCTGCAGCCATCTTCTTGTGAAACACGCTGAGAGTAGACGTCCATCGTCTTGGAGAGAAGAAAACATCACCCGTAGTAAGGAGGAAGCGATGGAGCTTCTCAAAGGATACCGTAAGCAGATTGTAGCGAACGATGCAACATTCGCTGAATTAGCATCGAAGTACTCTGACTGCTCGTCTGCTAAGCGTGGAGGAGACTTGGGTATGTTTGGCCGTGGACAGATGCAGGCGGCATTTGAAGAGGAGGCTTTCAAACTGAAGGTGGGACAGCTCAGCCGGCCTGTAGATACGGACTCTGGAGTCCACATCATCTTGAGGACTGCTTAGATTTTAAGTGTTATTATGTTCTTTTTTATTATGCTACCTTAAACTGTTCCCAGTTTGCAAAAATGTTTAAAACTATATTTAATGGATACTGAATTAGAATGCTAGATTCAATAGAATTGTTTCCTGAATAACTGAGGATGAAGAGATAAACCCCCAAGTACCAAGTTTGTTGTTCATCAAATTAAAAATAATGCATGTTAGCTAAAATTGTTTATCAAATTCATGTAAGTATTATTGTATTCTGCTGTCATATTATGTACTTGTAACAGGCATTAACTGCAATCACTATATGTTAATTGTATGAATTGAATCATAATGCATTTAAGCCTCATATTTAGTTTAAATAGCAATTAGAACAATAATTTTATGACTGAATTGGAATGTAACAAGTCTGGTAGAGGTTTTCAATTATGTCTCATTTGAAATTATTGACTCAGTGATATTCTAATAGAATTTTGTAAAAGACAATGTTTATTGAAATGTATAAAAGGTTCCATATTCTCTACCTGATATTTGTCCCTAAAACTAAAAGGATAAAAATAAATATGTTTTCTGATTCACATACTATTTTATTATTTGTTCACCATAGAGTTGGGGAGAAATGAGTTCAAGCATGTAACTTAATATTTTATATATTGACTAACAAGATTCACAGTAAATAAGAATAACAAAGTCTTAATATTAATGACATCAGTACTGCGCCGCTGACGATCCCAGCCAATCGTCAGGGACGCGGGACCCCCCGAACTTTAGAGTTTTTTTTTTACATTTTTCTAACAGTTACAAATATGGCACTAACAACTATTAACTTATTTTATATTAGACCGTAACAAATACAAAGTTCGGGAGTCGAATCAGATCCAGATTACAAAGCCTTCAACGTTGGTTCCTCTTTATTTTGACTGTTTCTTATTAGGACTATTGTGTCTAATGTTGATTCTTTGAGATTCTGGGGAGCGGGTGTCCAAATGGGTCCGATGATAGGCGGGGACCGCTTTCCCCCCCACGCACTGAACTTCACCTTCCTCTTTCCATCCTTCTTCAAGTTGACGTCCAAGTACGGATGTCCAGGCTTGAAGATTTTCGGCAAAGATTCAAGAAAGCTCTTGAACGGTAACGCATCCCGCAACGTCCTCTCGTTGGTGTTTGTACTCAAAGCCAAGATCTTGATGGGGTGCCGCTTGTCCAATGTGGGGATAAACTGAAAGCCTGCGAAGTTAAATCGTTCATTGCCATTTCCGGGTGAGTAACTCGAAACGATTCTGGTCAGTTCCGGTATCGTTGTGGATAAAATGATTTTGGAATTCTTCGCGCCGGGCTTGTATATCATCTGGCCGCTGCGTTTCCCACCCCAGGGGCTAAAACGGACTCGTTTCGGCATGCTCGGCTCTCGGATGTTGCTGGCTCTTTTCCATGTCCACATGTGTTCGATGCTGTTTTTGTCCCTTTTTCCCCCCCAAGGGCTGAAATATTTCTTTTCCTTAGGGTCTAGGAAGTTAGTGGCGTTTTCGTCGACTGTCCCTGCGAAGTTATTGCCAAAAGGACTTCCGACTTGTTCTTCGTTTTGTAAATACATGTTTTGGTCTATGTCTAGCTGGTTGGGGAGCCAGCGCTTCTCGCGGGGTTCTTTCTCTTCGGCTGTCCGTCGTCTTCTTTGGAGATCAGTTTGAACGTTTTCGAAGGAAATCTGGGGATTGTTTTGTGTGGTTTCGAAGTCGTTCCTTGTGGCAGGTACATTGAAGTAGTAGGGTAGAGGGAACTGTAGGTTGGTGTCGAGAGTGTCCAGGACGTAGTCTCTGCCGGGACCCCCGCTGTTGATGTACTGAGGACGCACGGTGCCGAGCCAGAAGAACATGATGAGTAGCCAGTGGTGCAACATGATTCTGGAAAGGAGAAAGTTTACTGTTAGTTTCGAATAGAGTATCTAACTTACACAGAGTTTAGTTGCTGAACCAATAATTTTTATTCCTGAAATTACTCAACAATATAGGTACCCATTTTAAGACAACAATTAACAAACAATACAATACAATACAATTGCTCAACAATATTTTGGATGGGTGACGTTCATGAATTTAGAGATTACACATTATAAACTATGCACTCTGAAATTTGATATTAAAAGTTATCGTTCCAAAGTAGAGTGATCTTCGAGCCAAGTTAGAACAACGAATATGCAGGTGAAAATTGTTTTCACAGCTTTTACTCGAACAAACAAGATTAGTGCAAACATCTTCAATGTGCCTATGTTCATAGGAGATAGGTAGGTACCTATTCACAAGAATAGATTTTATCTACACAGACACATGCATTGTTTTACCTATTATTTACTAGCGAGCCGCCCATGCTTCGTACAGTTTTACGACTTGTCAAAACATCTAGAAGACTTTATTAATACACATAAACATAAACTCACGCCTTCTTCCCATGGGGGTAGGCAGAAACTACAGAACGCCACCTGCTACGATCCTTGGATACTCCATTTGCCTCGTTTACGTTCATACATCTGGTCATACACGCACGCCGGTTGTGAGTACTACGCACCTGACCTTTCTGAAGAACATGACCAATAAGATCGCTATATGTCTTCCTAGGACGACCACTCCTGGCATTTCCACTCACATCTGCCTTGTAAATACCTTTTGTTAGTCCCCCTTCATTCATCCTCTCAACATGACCATACCGACTAAGCATAGGTACTCTTTTAAATTTTTGTCACTACTGTGACTTTATTAATGTAAGTTTAATATAAATGTATTTATATACTTATAGGTAAGCAAAAACTTGCCGGAATAAATTCTCTAAATTATGGTGGAGACCGCATTAAAATCCGTTGAGAAGTTTAGAAAAACGACGCGGTCAGATAGAAAGACAAGAAAAGTGACTTTAATTTTTTAATATACAGGGTTATTTTTCAAAGACCAGCCAAATTTAAGGGTGTGGTATAGACCATCAGACTGAACAATTTTCTCCTTGGGACCAATATCGTAATCGCGAAAAAAAAATCAGCGGTCCTATACATTTGGGTCGAGTAGGTATTGAAGTTTTGTATGGGACAGTTTATAAATTTTTCGCGATGATGATATTGGTCCCATGGAGAGAGTTGTTCAGTTTGATGGTCTGTACCACATCCTTAAATTTGGCTGGTCTTTGAAAAATAACCCTGTATACCTATCGATTTTGAAAAGCAAATTAAGACAAACCATGAAGTTACGGTTGGGCAGGTCGGCCTTCCTAAAGCTAGATTCTGTGCATATCGTCGTAGTTTCGATTCCCGACTTAGCAAAAAATAGAACCAATTTAGGTGACCTAGGTTTTTCGAGTGTAGTTGTTAGTTATTTGAAGATAATGTTGCAATTTCCACCTAATTTAGCCTGCAGGAAAAAGTTGGAAATAGGTCATCATATATCATACATACTAATCCATATTTCCATACTAATATTATAAATGCGTACTAAGGTAATTCTGTCTGCCTGTCTGTTACCATTTCTCGCCTTAACAGCTGAACAGATTTCGATGAAATTAGCACACAGATAGACCATGACCTGGGTTAGGGCATAGGATACTTTTTATTCCGGTAGTGCGTTCCCTTAGGATAATTGCCGACCCCCACGCGAGCTGCGGGCACAAGCTAGTCTTTTATAACTTAGGTAGATGATTGAAGGGTCTTTGTGTGCCAGCGCCTCATTAATTCTACAAATGCGGTCACTTTAATTTTAGCCCCAATTTTAAATTATCTTTCATCAGACACTGGGACCTTACCCTAATTAAAACCAACGGAGTAATGACGTAACATACTATCAATAGGAATGGCTTTCATTTTGACAGTTCAACAACATTCATTGCGTTATTTACGATGTTGAGCAGACAAATTTTTCGAACATATGAAGCCATGGATTAGATATATCCTTCAAAATGATTCAGATTGTGGTTGATAGTGTGTTATTACTACCCAAATATTAATAGGCTGCGAATCACTAAGATGACGGAGCAAAGAATGTTAGTCCCGAAAAGTGCTTCTATTTTCGAAACAAAAGCAATTCTCTGTAGTGACTATGGTTTAAAAACTGAACGCTTATTTAAATAAATCTGAAATGGAATTAATTATGATGTTATTCCATTATTTGTTTAATTATTCAAAGCCTTTTGCCTCACCGGAGGCAGCATAATATCTCTATAGACTTTCTCCTTAATTTTAAAACATATTTTTATGAAGGCAGTTTATAAAATACCTCACTGTAGGGTTGGACTTTTTGAGGCACGAGAATTGTCTAGTTCATTTATGTTTTATCTTTATTTGAAAAGTAGCCTATGTCCTTCTCCAAGTCATGGACTACGCATGTGCCAAATTTCATCCAAATCTATTCAGCCCTTTTAGCGTGAAAGCGTAACAAACAATCATACAAAAAAAACAAATATGTCCTTTTTATAATATTAGTTTAGACTAGCAACCCGTCCCTGCTTCGAGATCGAGATTTGTTTATTATATTATGTAAGTTCATTATATATAAGGTATAGGTACACAAAAACCTGCCGGAATAAAATCTCTAAATGATTATGAAAACTGCATCAAAATCCGTGAAGAACAACGCGGTCATACACACAAACACGAAAATATACAATGTATAGATAAACTAACAATATTATAAAGAGAAAAGATTAGATTTTTTGTATGTTTGTTTGTTACGCTTCCACGTTAAAACGGTTGAACGGATTTGGATAAAATTTGACACATGAAACCATGACCTGCACCATAATTACGTAACACACTTTCTATCACAATCTGAATCATTTTGAAGCCTATTGCTAATCCATTGCTTCATATGTTCGAAAATTTTGTCTGCTCAACAACGTAAATAACGCAATGAATGTTGTTGAACTGTCAAAATGAAACCCGTTCCTACTGTTAGTGTGTTACGTAATTACCCCGCTGGATTAGGACATAATTATGTAGGATACTTTTATCCCGGCATTCCCACGGGATCGAGACTTAGGCGGGTGAAGCCGTGTATTATCTTTATATATATTATGTATATATATATTTTATATTTAACTCATTTACAACTGATACAAGCAAGATTCAATTTTGGTAGCAAACCTTTAGTGTTATTTTAAAGATCACAACAGTACCTATGCTACCTGCAACATCTACAAAAAAAACCACCTGGCTATCGGTTGATAAAATACTTACCTACTTACACAAGGTACCTACTCCACGTTTCGTTTACTTGAAGCGCAATGGAACCGACATTGCTGACTTTAAGAATTGAAGAAAAATAGGCTCAAGACCTACACTCGCCATTGGATGGAACGGGTTGAAAAACAAAGTCTCGGAATAACCTTTTACTCTGTAAAAAGTGATAGGATATCACTAATCTATATAAATATCTGGTTGATAACTTAGTTGGAGTACCTAGACTTTTAACTTATAATACCCTTTCAAACAAAAAAGGAAATTTTCAAAATTGGTCCACAATTGACGGAGAGCTCGGTGAACATACATAAAAAAAAACCTGCTCCTTTTTGGAAGTCATTTAAAAATTAGCATGTCATGATGACTCGTAGAATCCCAATAGTAGCATGTGTTACCAAGCCTATTGTCTAAACACTTATCACAATTAATAGTTGATTGGCATAACTTCGCAACGCGTTTATTAACTAGTGGCTCTGTGAGTTGCAGACTTTGCGAGTCTATCTTTGCTTAGCTTAAAACTAAATAAATGTTCACCGCGCACCTTAAAACAAAAAGCACGATATAAATAAAATAAAAAAATGTTTTTATTTCTCTAAAAACTTAGTAGGTTATATTTTACAGAAATTATTAGTGGAAAAAGTAATATAGTAATAGTAGTAGTGTGGATATGACTGAAATATGTTTTCTTTCCCGCATATCTCCGCTATTTTGAAAAATTTCGAAAAGCTGATACAATAAAAAAAACTATATAATTATCGAACCTGCTAACAAAATTTCACGAGAATCGGTTGAGAAATGCGACCTGTAGAGGAGAACAGCCATGCGTCGGACATCCGGACATACCCAAAGCATTTTTGCCCAAGCTGAAACGGAGACGCTTCGCGGTCACTCGGTCAATAAGGAGGTGTAGTTCCCTACATCTTTATTATACGATGCTGGGTTAAGTTTTCATTCACATCACTAAAAGTACGCCTATTATAAATCATGGCTGATTCGTACGATAACGGTGATAACTGTCATTCGTGGCGTTTCTCAATGCACTCCTACGCAAAACGTAATTTTCGACCTTTAAGAGTTTTCCTTAGAATTTTCCTGCCCTTTCACAAAACAAACCGAGATTTAATAATGTCATGATATCTACCCACTGATTACTGTCTATCAATGCTTACATAATAATTATCTCAAAACAATATTATTTATTTTCGCATAGATACTTGTCGTAACAATTATCATAGCGTGAAGTATTGACATGAATAAGTTCAATAAATAATAATTATATTTTATAGAAATAAAAATATATTTTATTATTAAATGTTTTTGCTTTATTGCTGTTGCGTTTGTGCTGTGTTTCCTATGATCGGTTTTATTATAAGGTCAGGTAAAATTTCAATTAAAACATCTCAGCACAATGATATGGCGTTTTAGGATAAATACTTCAACAGTGTCATTAGAAACTATGAATAAATCGTTGTTTTTTTGCCATTACCTGCGCAACTTACATAAACAACATATTTCTACTATCTCGTACCTCCCACAGAATCTAAATATAATCTACGGTGGCGTATTTACGTAACACTTAACTACGTACCATGACGAATGTTATTGTTATTCGGCAAATCCTTTTCGTCATCCATTGATTTATTTCTATCGTCTGTTAATATTGTCACAACTATTTTTGTGTAGCACGTGCGTAGCATTGAGTCAGATGTTACGCAAGTGCTACGAATTTGCTACGCGAAATGTGTAGTCCCTTTATAGTGCTACGTATTTCACTAAAGTTAGAATTACGATGTATGTGATGAAAGGCGACTAACAAAAGGTATTTACAAGGCAGATGTGAGTGAAACCGCCGCTAGGGAACTCCCCACAAGGACATATAGAGGTATGAGGAACAGGGTGTAAAGTTCACTCATCCACCATAGAATCCTCCGACCAGACGGGTGTTGTGTCTGGTAGGCAACTGTCTGACATTTGATGTCGGAACGATGTATATGCTAGTTGCGCGGTAAACTCTGCTTGCGCGATGCAGGATTTTGCGTGACGTTAGTGTGACGCGTAGCTCGCGTGTGGCGATGTAGATACCGCTACAGACATATAGTGACCTTATTGATGATGTTCTTCAGAAAGGTCAGGTGCGTAGTACTCGCAAAGTCGCAACTGGCGTGCGTTTATGACCAGATGTATGAAAGTAAATGAAGCAAAAGGATTAAGTAATGATCGTTGCAGTTGGCGTTCTTTATCTTCTGCCTACCCCCATGGGAAGAAGCGTGAGTTTATGTTTATGGTATGTTTATTACTCAATGAAACTCGCCCGTGACCGCTGAATTAATTTGAATGTTTCAAAATAATTAATGTATTCTGGAGGTTACCAAGTGAAAGTATCCGTTTTACTTCCCATATCAAGTCAGTTTCTCACCGAAAATGCTTGCAAAATACAGTTTATTAATACCGAGCATCTTCATATATTTCCGAATCATTGGACACACAAACACGAGTTATAATTCTCATGAGATATTTCCCTATAAAAATACATAATTATAAAGTTTACATCGGGTATATTTTCTTGCACCTTTGATATGTTTGGGTAAAGTATTTTCATATTATCGATTTATTTATTTAAAAACATGACTGGCATAAGACGGGTTTTTTTCAATCAAGATGTTGTGCTGTTCAACCTCCTTTAAGCCCGATTTACATGGCGCGATTCATACCATGCATTGAAGCAACAACAGAAGGTGCAGCTTCTAAACAGTGTTTAGACGATGCAAGTCATTTGTTACTTCTATTTATTGTATGTCACAGCAAGAAATTTGCATGGTGTAAATAGGGCTTTATTTGCATAATAAAGAGTATTCTATTCTATTCTATTATTTCAGAATAAAGAATGTAGAGCTTTTTACATTGTGCATTTCTTGAAACTGAGCATATGTTTCAACAAAATTAAAAGCGTGAGTAAAATGTTCAATATCCATTGAAATTCTCGCTGTTAAATGATAAATGATAAATGATAAATGATTTTATTTCTGTAAGTAGGTTTGTACAAACACTTTTACACGTCAATCATATTTTTAAACTAGATGAGGTCGGCGTTTCCTATCTGACTACTCTGAGAAGAAAGGCCGAAACAAACTCAGAGGTCACAGTCTCTTTTAAAGTCCAGACATAATCTTGGTCAGATCATGTGAAGACCATGTAGATTGGTATCTGAAATGGTCTTTTGAGGAAAGAACCACACAGATTGAGTGGACCTGTCCAGTCAGTGCACGCATTTGTCAGTAATCGTGCAGCTCAACTCAGGAAGTCAGAACTTAAGGAGCTCAACGATTCGACGAACAATACCAAAGAAAGGACATTTGGGTAGGCCACATAAATTACTCAATCTGCCAGATCATGATCAAAATTAACTGCGAGAAAAAAAAAAGCAATGACCCACATAATCCTCACATTCACAATAATTAAAATAACATACTACTTTACAAGTAAATACTCATGTCATTGTGTATATAAAATTCAACAATGTCAATGTGTATATAAAAAAAATCGGACATAATGTTTGAGAACCATGTAGATTGGTGTCTGAAATGGTCTTTTGAGGAAAGAACCACACAGATTAAGTGGACCTGTCCAGTCAGTGCACGCATTTGTCAGTAACCGTGCAGCTCAACTCAGAACTTAAGGAGCTCAACGATTCGACGAACAATACCAAAGAAAGGACATTTGGGTAGGCCGCATAAACTACTTAAACTGCCAGATCAAGAATATAACTGAAACAATGACCCACATAGTCCTCATATTCTCAATAATGAAAAAAATATAATACTTTTTACAGTAAATATTCATGTCTAAAATAGCTAGCAAATTAAAACAATTAACAGGCCGCAAATTAGTTTCAAATCCCAGAAACAGAAGCTTTGCCCCCAGTTATCAAAAATGTATAAACTAAGTAACGTCTGCCAACAAAATGGGTACTTAGATGTTAAAAGACGTGGAAAATGCTATGTCACGTGATTTCAGCGGACATTCCTGCAAATAGTAGGTACTTTTTTTCTTGTGAGTGATTGAAAGCCCATAATGACTTCATCCGTCTATCGGCTTGCTATATCATTTGTTGTTAATGTATCTACTGATAGCACACAATTTGCCACTTTCTTATAAAGCTTATTACGTTTTTTACGTCACATGACTTATGAGTTAAGGGCCCGTTGTTTGATCAGTAGCCAAACATACTAATAGTTAAAATGCGTTAGTTAAACTAACAATTTGTTATAAATGACATAAGCATGTTGATTGACAAATGGTTAAGCTAACTATAGTTAAAAAATTGACAATTTGCTATGAAAGTTAATCATGCGTAGACAGAGTAGTTAAACTTTAACTAGTGTCAAGTGACTAATTGTTAAATTGACTATTGGTCATTTTTAACTACTCGTATCTATCAAACAACGAGCCCTAGATATATGCAAAAGCAGCAACATCCTATTTTTCAATGATAGCAACTTTGAATGCAGTCTGTCAGTGTCAAATCAGCTACATTATTTTTATTAAATAAACAAGCTGACCCGACAGACGTTGTCCTGTCTTAACTATGAATGTCATATGTAGTTTAGTTTTGACTATTGACTAAAGCTAAAACTTTCGACTCATTTATCAACCGATCCATCTGTGTTAAACGATATTTGCAGCGCGCATTCTGTCAATCGCTGACAGTTATTTCAAACAACTGACAGTTATGTAAAATTAATGTTGGCGTTAAGTTTTCTACATTTTGTAACGTTCCGATCAACTTCCTTATTTTTTTTATTTCATAAGATTCTTCTCCTGACAATAACGAACACAACAAAAAAATAATTTGTGAAATCGGTCCACCCATTCACGCGTGACGGCGTGACCAAGGGAAATAGGGATTCATTTTTATATATATATAATAAGAAGATGTATTTCTTTATTTTATTTGACTTAGTAAGTTTGTAGCAAACAGCAACATCTCATTTAAAATAACCGCTGAAATTATACGTTTGCAGCAGAAAAAGCTATTTCTAATATTAAGTGCACGCACTGCTTTGAAACCGAAAATATTGTTTACCACCATTTTGTTTTATCTGGATGTTGCTACCTTTGCATCTATATTACTATACATAGTGACTTAGAGGTACTAGAAATTTTGAATGAGTGTGATTCATTTCGATTTATGTAATTTCTTGAAGTAACTTAAACCTCGTACGGTTCAGTAAAGTCGTATCACAGCTTACTATAGTCTTCCTGTATTCTATAGGTAGATACTCGGAAGTCTATTCAGATAATAATGATGCTCTTATCTGACCTGTCTCAAATGACCACGTGTATAATTGTATGCATATTGCAGCACAAGATTTTGATATTACTGCTAAAGTTATGGTCAAAGGACTGGTGCCCAAAATATGCCAAGGAACCTCAGCAGCAGATATTATACTAAATTCAATAAATACACCTATTTTATCTATCTTCCCACTATTGGACTAAGTAAAGATAACATTAGAATTAAATTGTTGACCACCATTTAGTTTGTGAAGGTCCCAAGTCAATAGTCGGCGCCATATTTCCAAGGTTTTATGAAAAGATTTGCGTCTCGGGTTCCGTGTTAATTAGATGAAGAAATTATATTATGTTACTATAAATACGGCCGACCCACGATAAGTTTCTGGTTTGAATATGTTTTTGCTTTTCGTGTACACACCTATTTATATTTTTTGCGATTGGACGATTGTGTGTGATTTCTGATATTAGGATATTACTTGGTCTTATGTACCAAAAACGTTTTGAATATTTCTGGTGACCTAGCTTATTTTCGCTTTGTATAAAATCATGCACTCGCAAAATTTTATAAATAGGTAACAATTCTGATTTGGTGACATGAAGTTATTCATAATTTTCTCGACCAACATTATATACCTAATTTACTCTATCAATAGAGCAGTCTTACTAAGGGTTACCCAGTAAATGCGTTGATTAGATTCGATAGGCAGTCGCTTCATGTAATATATTGGTATTCAGCTGCAACCTTATCTGGATCTAGGTTTAGCTGTTTAAAAGGAGGCTCCAATCAGTAGTTGTTAAGGTTTACTTGTTCAAATAATAAACCTTTTTTCATTTTCGACTGGAAGCCGACCCCATCAAAGTTGGTTAGTCTAGGTAGATTGACTCTCAATAGAATGCGACAATAATGTTCAGTAGAGTTTTAAATTCAATCGATAGATTATTAATTTGATGTCTTGTATTCAGTTTTTAACAATTCCGGAAGGTAGGAATACTAAACCACCAATATCCGCCACTTTCAAAATTTTTGGATTCAGTTTTCACACCAAAAGTTTAACTATTTCACCGCAAAGGAAATTAATTTAATTTTAAACTTTAAACCAGATTTGAAATGAATCTGATAATTCCATTTATAAATACGTGTTCCGCTTTCAGGATATAAAAGAGCAATTTTCATATTTACAGCGGTAATAAAGAACGGTATGAACGATATAAAAATAATGAGAATTGTAAAGTAAAACGTATTTGAAACTATAGGTAGATTAATATATCTGGTTGCAATATCATAAATAAACAAATTGATACATGATATTTTTTCGGTAATTCAAGACATAATGGGATTAGGATTTAATTATATATCCCGATCCAAAAAAGGAAAAGGAAGGAAAGGGAAAGGTCTACCTATATTTAAAAATATAATAAGTATTGAGAAAATATATTATATTTATTATTGAGAAAAATGTGCGTGGGAAAATTTGTTACATGCACAAATGAAAAAAACGTTATGTCTATGACTTTTCCTTTATGGTTGACGTTTAAAAGCGCGGGAAAATATGTGACAAGTTTCCAATTCCCTTTTCATTTCTTTACATAATAACATAACTTATATTACCGTTTGGTTTCGATGACATGTTTTAAAAACTATTCTTATTTTGATAATAGGCTATTAGGATGGAGATATGCATGGAGAAAGATAATCAAATAAGGCACGTGCTTTGACAGGAGTATTTTTTATAAATATTTAGTAGGCACTTATATTATGTACCTTCATCATGTAGTGTCTATTTCTCTCATGAATGAAATTGGTCAGTAAAGTAAACACATATGACTGTTGATTTATCAATTAAGATAGTGATAGTAGCGACAATGATATCAACGGATGCATTGAACATAAATTATCTATATAGCATAATCAGCCTATAATGTTCCCACTGCTGGGACACAGGCCTCCTCTCTGTGAGACGGAGTGGGCCGTAATCCACCACACGGGCCCAGTGCGGGTTGGTAGATGTCACAAGTCTTCGAATGTTTGGTTCTAGGACGTGTCGGTTTCCTCACAATGTTTTCCTTCACCGTTTTGAGAGCAGTGGTGATGAAATTATTTACACAAAGAAAAGTGCCTGCTTGGATTCGAATACACGACCCTACAACTCGTAAGTCGCGGCCTTTACCACTGGGCCACCACTGCTCTATATAAATGATCTACATATATTTCTTTCTATATCTAAGTATATATACGTATTACAATTTAAAGCCGCTTTTCGTGTCTGTTTGTGTGATCCCGTTGTTCTTTTAAACCACGCAATGGATTTTGATGCGAATTTATTCCGGAAAGTTTATATACATACATGGTGGCAGGGACCTTGATTTCAGCACATAATAAAAAAAAACTGCACATCAGTGGCGAAGGTTCCATACAACTCGATTCCTACCGGCTTCCTTTTGAAAATGGCACAGTCAGTATTCTATAGACAAATAATATAATCACATTAAGAGGCTTACAAGACCTAAAGCGCGGTCACTGTCGGATTGCATAGAAAAGAAAGAGACGCGCGATGACACAACGCTGGTAATTTATTGCAAAATATGAAGCAATTATGGATTTACAAAAAAATCTATTCATTGGACTAAAAAATTAAAACACTATTACGTTAGTATGTTACTTGTAGAATAATCTGACAAGGAATCTGAATGTTTGTTTGTATGGTTTTTAATAGTTAAATTTTTTTGAGGTATCTTCGTGATTTTTTTCTATCATATCAAGTTAATTGTATTATGTTTTCAACACACTATCTAACTAGCATATATCCAGAGGAATATCATATATTTTTCTGATTTTGGTTACTGCAGTGGATCATATATTTTTAGGCATTATAAATTTGCGTTTAGGTCATGTAGTCCCCTTAAATACAAGTACTCCGGCTTACCTCTTACAAAAATTGACCCTTCACTACTGCTATATATATGTACATACAGATATTTGCACAAATATCTCTATCTATTTTATTCTGTTTTATTTCTGTCAATTCTAGACCCCTAGCGTAGAAATATATCGTCAGTCATCAAAAAAAAAAACTACCTTTTCAAGGAAAAGTGCAATACCTACGCGGTCAAAATGTATGGAACAGCAATTTTTATTTTTTATAATTGACGAAAATTTTCAACGTAATGGCGTTCCGAATCACGTACTGAATCTATGGTAGGTAACAAGTTTCAAGTCGATGTCTCTGCCACCCTTATACATTAATATTTAACTTTGGTATATAACGCAGAATTCTCGATGTTTTAACAAGTCGCTATTGCACCCATGCGAAGCAGGGGAGCGTCGCTAGTCACACGAAAAAAAAAAACTTTAATAAAATTATCGTCGTTGACCTAGGTAAGTAGGTACCTACTCTTTCCGCACGGTGTAAAGGAAAACATTCAGTCACGGAATATAAATATTTGTATGGATTAATTTGCCCTTTGACCTATACCATCAAACTAGTGGTAGATAGAAATAAGAAAGAAAGAAAAATTGTATATTTTGCACAAAAAAGACGCACAATACAAAAAAAAACTGTTATAGACAAAATACATACACTAATAAAAAAGTAGCCAAAAGCCTCGTACTCAAACCGTAAGGTACATCTATCTATTAAAAATGTAGTTGTCTTAACTCAAATCAGCTAAAAAATGAGATAGGACTTTTAGTCACGCGAGCGACGATGTGTGGCAATAGGTTAGTATCGGTATCTATGGGTATCTAGCCCACGACCCAGCGTAAAAGCCAGCTGTGCCAAACGCCTTCTACTTTGTGAGAAAATTCTTTACCAAATTATTTTCCGTTCTAACTACATGTTTAGGTACGGCGTCTTGTACCTAAGTAATTGGAGTGTTACAAACTACTGCATATGGTACCACTTCGCGTGTTTAACATTACATAAAATTAGGTACAGTCACCAAAAGTGGTAAGTAACCAGGGTCGTCGGATATAGTTGAAGTTGAGTAAGAAACCGATGGATGTTTTTGAATAAATTTTAATTTAATTAATAGAAAACAAACAGTTCATTTATCAAATTAAATTTCATTCGAAATAATCCATCGGTTTCTTACTAAACATCAACTATGTCCAACGACCCCGGTTACTTATCTCTTTTGGTGACTGTACCTAAATCAACAATGTAGCTTAGAATTTTATTGGTGTACAAACAAGAATGACGTGTTACAGTTTTTTTTTTCATTAGTCTTTTTTTTTGTAATTAGGGGTTGCTACACAAATGTTCAGGCTACCACATTCGATTCGGCAATATATGTTGAACAACAAAGCCGACCCGAATGAATTACTGTACTGATTTGGCTTTCATTCGGCTTGTGCCGATCGACAAACTTCGATTGGTATCTGCCCTCGCATGAACATGATTCAATGTTCGGGCCGGCTTGGCACAATTCGAGCTACTTTTTCCTGAACATAATATCTACATTATATTCGATTTTAGCACCCGGCTGTGCCGAATTATGCCGAACCGAATTTGTTTATAGCACCCTTTAGACACAAATGCCAAAATGCCATAAATTATTACTAACGAAACGGTACCTATTTCACTGCATGAATTTCAACCCCTGAAAAGAGATGAATTGCAAGAAACTGAGTGCTGTATATTTTATTTTCTGCTCATAGCGTTTGCTCTTTACTGGAATGTTATAGGCAACAGTAAATAGTCTTTGCATCTTAACTTAAACCCCAACAGTCTCTTTGAAACAGTCTGTTTCATGGAATTATTTACCTACCATAAGATTTTAAAAGAGATTTGTTTCTTATTTTATACATAGCTGTTCCTTTAGGTAATTTGTATAGTGAACATAATTAAAGATAGATGTTTTATGAGTCTATAAGTAGGTAGGTACTGACTCTATGAAAGCCAGGGAAATTTTATCAAACTGACTACAAACTTCGACCGACTTAAATTGTCCGTAGAATGCGCGCAAAATAAGTCTGCGCGCGGCCGAAATCGGAAATAATCGTTTGCTGCCATCTTGACGTTTATATCAGGTATCAAGAGAGTGTGCTGTGTTCCGTGTTTTCCAAAGTAAATAATCGCCATCATTTTGCTGAAAGTGATTAAACGTGCTGGCAGGGATATAGTCTTGAAGTTTAAACACGCGCGCAGACATTTCTTGCGCGCACTCTAGCTTCAAATCAGAACTGTCATTCTTTGACAGTTGTATAATATAACTTTATACACGGAAAATTGACGTAGGGTGTCAATTTGCTTAAAAATTCATTTCTCTGACTTTACAAACGCATTTGTAGAAGCATATATTGCTCATCAGGCAAAAATTTTAACTTTTTTTTTAAATATACCTGCTGTTATTATGAGATTGAAAAATGACGTAGGTACTTGGCTAGGGAAGGTCAACAAAGGAGATCATCGTCTCCTCCCCTCATACCAACTTATTTGAGCTCGGCGCAATGTGTCATGTTCTTACTATACTTACTTATACTTGTTATTAATCATCATCTCGGTCGTCATGAAAAGAGATATACCGAGAATTAAACAATGCTATCTTGAAAAAAAAAAACGGCCAAGGCCATGTCGGAACACGCACAATGAAGGGTTCCGTAGTTGAGATGAATTTATTCCAAAAACAAAACTTTGTATTTGCAAAAAATGTTCTCCTATTCATCGATATACTTACGTCACTGTCAATTCCCCAACTGTAAATGTTAATTTGTAATCGCATTTTTTTTTATGTGATGAATCTTCAAATTAACAATTTTCGGATTTTTTCCTTTACTTGTACTGTGAGACCTTGCTTCTTGCCAAAATTCATGATTCTAGGTCAACGGTAAGTACCTGGTTTTGATTTATTTGCGAGTATAAAAATATGTCGCATAAATGGCCGTACTTTTTTATTGCGTTGACTTAGAAGCTTGATTTTTTTAAAGCTGCAAGGGACCGTAGAGTACCGTATTTGACATTAATTTCAACTTGATAACTCCACACGTTCCTGAGAAAAAGGGTCTTGAAAGACAGACGGACGGATAACGAAGTGATCGTATAAAGGTACCATATTTTCCTTTTTAGGTACGGAACCCTGAAAACTAAATGTCCCTTTACTAGTATTTTCGACAGTTAATTTGGACCTTTTAATTACGAAACCTTTAGTTAAGAGTAGGTAGATATTATTAAACGATCTCGGTGGCCTGTTATCAGCATCAGCAGTGTAGCCACTGAGCAAGCACTAGACGGTAGGCAGGTCGAAGTGGATAAGATGTCCTCAGAATTACGTCGGTAACAAGCTAAGGGTACCTTTGGATTGTAGATGCTTTTCACGCACACTATGCAGCGCCTGCATCACTCCACTACAACTGAAGAGGTCGTGCAGTACGTCAAAGTGAAGACAAATTGGACTCTGAGGGTTGAAAGGTTGGAGTCGCGCCACAATATCAACTTTAAGTCATTCGTGGTGCGAGTTCCAACCCACCATCTACAGGCCTGCATGAAGGAGGACTTTTGGCGGAAGGGTGTCGTGTATCGACGTTTCCGAGGACGGTTACGCGACACCACGCAGCGAAACACGACGCCGACAACATTGCGTGTGTAGTTATAGTTATAGGATTTAAAATTATGTATTAGTTTATTATTTTTGTTTTATTAAATGTAAATGTGTGTATTTTATGTATGGGCCCTCAGCTGCCTGAAATAAAATGATTGATTGATTGATTGATTGATAAGTTGGGGGATTACATCGCTGATAAAAATGCTTGGCACAACGCTGGTCCTGCTCCACAAGGGCGCATAAAGTAATTGCATTGTATAAATTCAATGTTTTAGTATTGTATAATTGCATAGCACATGTGTGAGTACTATGTACCTACTATAAAGCTACCATTTAATATTTAGGTTTAGGTTTTTCTTTCATTGACTTGAATGTGCCCTGGCGGCTGAGAGTATGTCATGCTCACTCTAATGTCTCGCTGGTGGTGGCGTGTGTGTTGGATCATTAAGTTCCCTTCAAAATGGTTGAGCTGAATGGTGCAGATCCATGCGTCATGTTCGTGAACGGGCGCCGTCAGTGGGGACTGGTCATTTCTTAGCTGCCACGGCTTATTTTAATTTAATTTAATATTTGAATTGCTTTTGTCTTTTTATTACGGACGCTTTTAACGTTCTGCATCGTTCTCACATGCATAATTTCAACATGAACGATGTAATCAATATTTTGTAACCATATTTTGATTTAAAAGAGTGTCCATGGAGTTTCTTGCCCGTTCTTCTCCATAGGTACCTACTACGCTTTGGAATGGGTAACTAGCTTCATCTTTCTGACTGACCGACCCCTTGACAATTCAAAAGTGCCTGTAATTGGTTTATTTGAAATAAATGCTTTGAGTTTGAGTTTGAAGGGCGCATACGGGTCTACTAGCGTCACTTCTTGACTTGACTTGACTGAGAAGGAATTTTGAATAACGGCTCAATCAGCACCCTCGCAAGTGTGTCTAGAATTTTCTAATATCTTTTATAAACTTTCGAAGCAACAAAATTCGATCTAAAGAAAAGCGGCCACATTCCTCTAGATCGCATTTTGTTGCTTCGTGTCTCAATATTAAAGTTTATAAAAGGTATTAGAAAACTTTAAATATTGCTTATGTCCTCGTAAACACTTTCTTCAAAATGTTTCCGATATAACCTCGAATTCTGTTTAGTTAAAATAATTATCTGCGCTTTAAGCCACAGTCTTCTAAGTTTAGGTCTTTCGGAAAATGGTAGACTCCAGTTTCCGAGCATTGAGGAACACAAAAACGAGTCATTTTCGCAAAACTAAATAAAAACCACCACACGCCTTACATTATTAGCTTGCTTTGGGAACTAGCTACGCTAGCGCCATTTTGACAGTTGCCTTCCCCATTCCGACCTGCACCCTAATTACGTAACACACTATCACAGTCTGAATAATTTTGAAGTCTATTACTAATCCATTGCTTCTTAAGTTCGAAAAAATTGTCTGCTCAACAACGTAAATAACGCAATGAATGTTGTTGAACTGTCAAAATAAAACCCATTCTTACTGTTAGTGTGGTACGTAATTACCCCGCTGTTTGTTTAGTGTCTACAAAGTTAATCAAAAGTATCTGACATTTCTAGAATTCCAATTATACTTGTCTGACTATAGAAATGTCTTTGTATAATTGCTTTGACTAATATTTACAGATGCTAACACTGTAGGAATTTCTTAACAGAGTTTTGTGGCATAAAATGCGTGGATTCAACGTTTGCATCATAACATTTATTCATAACACCTCATTACAAAGACCATTATGATTTGATTAAGATTCCTCGTTATTAACTCCCTAGACTAGGCAGTATAACACAACATCTCGCTGTTATACGTTTGGAAGTATGGTAGGCAGAGGTTTAAGTGCACCCATATTTCGCCTAGGGCAAGTCTAATCGCCTGTACTCTTTTATTTAGAAGCTCTTCAGATACTTAACAGACTTTTACATCCTATACGTCGATGTCAATCCCATCGTATTTTTACAAATAACAAATTGGGTACTCCTAAATTATATTAACTAATCTCAGTAACACAAAACCGAAAGTAAATTAATCCTATTTCTTATCCGATAAAAAGTAGGTTTATCTAATATTTTTGCTGCTTCAGAAGTAGGATTAGCTAAAAGAACAGAAAGAAAGAAAAATAGTTTATTCTGCACAAACAAAACGCAAATTACAAATAAATGACATACAAGCAAGCAAGCTGTCACGCTGTTTTGAATATCTTGTCGACACCGGTTGCTCAAGCTGTTTAGTGTTCTTTCAAGTAAGGCGTAGACGTAACAATGGCTATACTTATTTATCATAATTATCTTTGGAGAGTTATTGGCGCCCAAATGGGACTCATGACAGAAAGAATCGGCTCCGCAGTTTTAAGTGTTAAAATCTTTTTGTTCTGTTTAGGAAAAGGGAATGTTCTATTTGTCCTGGTTAGCTCATTTATATCTATCTTTAATTGGTGCAATGGCGACTTTAATACTCCCCTATACAGTCCCTTATGGCCTTTAAAGTATGTACAAGACAAAATTATATTAAAAAAAGTAGTAAAGTGTAAGTCGCCAGCCTACAAGACGACACACAAAGTAATTTCTAACTAAACTGATATCAAAAATAATATTTTTTTTTTTTAAATAGGCGGTATTTGGAACAAAAAAAAGTTCGGTATAATTTAAGATCAATACGTGTTTTATGTATTCTTAATTCGAAAAGTATTGTTCCATTGGTTCTCTTTGATATACTCGATGCTTTGACGTTTTTATGTTTTTGCCTATCCCATTGTTTGGAGTTTTCAGTGAATCATCCATAAACGCAGTTCCTTTATCCCCAAAATAGTGGTTTTGACAACCACATAGCGTTGTTCTGGTTCAAAAGAATACCAGTCTTTGGTAGTGCGTTGTATTGTGAATTTGGAAAAACTCTTTGTTCTGCTCCGTGACGTCGAAATGGCCGCATACAGCTTGAAAGTTCGGCGAAAATTCCGTTTTTCATGACGAAAATATCATCAGCTGCAATATCTGCCGAATCTTTGCTGCTATTGATATCCCTATTAATCAAATTCTCTCTAAATAGTTCCCAGTGATGTCACTATAATCGCTGTCAAAATGTATTACTTAAACTTACTTGAATTAAGTAGTTTATTAACAATATTACCTGCTCATCAGATGCCTTATCGAGTAAGGTAGACTTAAGTACCTAATGGAATCCTCACTTCCTAACTAATATTATCACGCCTAAACCACTGAACCGATCAACATGAAATTTTGCATATACGTTGTCAGGGGTACCTACTTTCATCCAGAAAAAAAAATACTGCTCGATTTCGAAATTCTTAGAAATTCTAATTTACATTATTATGAAATAAGTCACCTTTTCTGCCATTTATTTTCTTAGTCAGTTTTCTATAAAAGAAAATGTATTTTCTTTCATTTAAATTTGCTGTAGCGTCCTCCCACAGGAAGTTACCTTAGTTTTCCGGAATGAAAAGCACAATATTTCACTGTACAAATGCTTGGCCTGTATTTGTGGTACTGCGTATCAAAGTCCTCTTCTCATAAAGAGAAGGAATGGACATTGATCATCACGTTTATTTAATATGCTTTGATTTCCTAAGAACGCGGTCAACGGTTACACAATAACGGCTGTCCAAATACAGAGTGATTTTTGACACCTTAATCTCAAATACTGGGGAAAATGACAGATTTTCATGGCGGCCGTTATAATATAACGGAACCCCTTTCCTAGGAAAACCGAGCTTTACAGCGCGGTGCCGATTTTAAGGCCATTAAAGCCCGTATTACAAGCGAAATCGAACGGAATTCAAGAATTGATCTCTGTTTAAGGTTTAAATTTAGAACGTTCTAAAGGCATAGTAGATCATAGTTCAGCTGAGTTTGGCCGTATTCTAGAATGTTACTCAATTTGAAAATCGAACCCAAGCAGTGATTGGATGCGTTATGATATGAATGCTCTCTTTCTTTCATTCACACATGTTAAGAGCTAGGCAAATTAGTACCAAACTGGTACTTAGCCTCTATGTGGCTGAGTTATAACAGCCGCAGGAGTCGATCGAGGGTCGGTTCGTGGATGGGTTAACATCCATTACATATCAAAAGCACGGGAAGTGCCTCGAAAGCACGTCAAGCCCTTGTTCCCGGCTGTCATTCGTAGACCTTTTGATAGTCGTTAATAATCAGAAGACCAAAAGTCTGACAACCAGTCTTACCGAAGGGTATCGTGGTACCCAGTAACTGGGTTGTGGAGGTCAGATAGGCAGTCGCTCCATGTAAAATACTGGTTTCAGCTGCATCCGGTTAGGCTGGGCAGATTGATTGGTTTTTAAATACATTTATATTTCGTTTTTTTATGTTAAAATAATCTATCCTACACTAAAAAAAACTTAAGCACAGATAAATCAAAGAATATGAAAGGCTCGTAGGAATATCTTTGATAAAGATTTTTGCCAAATTAATGTTTTTGCAGAACTATTTGAAACATGTCAATTTCCGTTTTATCTCGCAACATTGATCAAAGACTTAATTTTTTCAAGCACATATATAAAACCGTTATTTACGTAAATATATAACTAGGTACTTAGTTTCAGGCGGCCATGATGAAAGTGTGGGTGGAAAAAAGGGAAGCCGACCAAAGACAAGTCATAAATACGAAATTTTGTCACAATTAATTATATATTTTTTCTCATAATCGAGTATGAATATGAATGGGAAAATAATTGCAAAATATTTGGAAGCGTGTGGTTAGTCAGACTAAAAAAAAATATTCTCGTTATGAGAAAATTCGATACTGAAAAACAATCTGTATGATTTGTCAAATTGTTCACACGACATTTGTATAGATATCGGCGCAAAACTGATGTTTGGGCTGCCGAAAATTAAAAGGAATTTAACAATACGCGGTCTGCGTATTATTATGCGTACAAGTTGAAAATCAACTCTTTATCTACACGAAAATCTCACGAATGTCTTGCACATAATTATGTTGTATTAGGTCGGTACATATGAAATAATATATTAGGTATATTATAATATATTAGGTAGGTACATATGAAATTGATGTTTTATAGAACTGGCCACTTTGATCTCAAAAAGCCGGCGTTTGGTTAAGAATTCCAAATTCAAATTTATTTCAATTTAAAGCGTGTATATTTGTGTTTCGAATGTAATAATTCATTTGTTTTCGCGCCATTTAATTTTTCTTTAACATCGTTCTGTGCTCAATACGGAAAACATAAAATATCGCATTATTTTCAAATACGAATTTCATCGTGGCACTAGCGCTGCAGAAACAGCTCGAAGGATTAATAATGTGTACGGAGAAGCCATTGTAAAAGAAAACACAGTACGTTTTTGGTTCCAACGCTTTCGTTCTGGAAATTTTGACCTCCAGAACAAACCTCGTGGACGACCGGAGACCCTAGTTGGTCAATGAGGAATTGAAAGTGATCGTGGAAGGTGATCCATCTCAAACCACGTCAGAGTTAGCTGCAGGCTTCGGTGTGAGTGATAAAACCATTTTGAATCTTTTGAAACAAATTGGAAAAGTGAAAAATCTTGAAAAATAACTAAGTGAACCAAACGACGTTACTCAACCGTCACAATAAAGAGGGGATTTTGAATCGTATCATTACTTGTGATGAAAAATGGATCCTATACGATAATCGGAAACGCTCATCACAGTGGTTAAATCCAGGAGAACCGGCTAAATCCTGCCCCAAGCGAAAGTTGACTCAAAAAAAGGTACTGGTTAGTGTCTGGTGGACCAGCGTTGGTGTCATCCACTACAGCTTCCTAAGATCTGGTCAGACGATTACGGCAGATCTGTATTGCCGAAACCATGATGGAAAAGCTAGCCGTTAAACAGCCGAGATTGGTCAACCGCTCTAGCCCACTGCTGCTTCAGGACAACGCTAGACCACACACTCCACAACTGACGGTGGCGAAACTAGAGGAGCTAGGATTGGAATGTCTCCCTCACCCACCATACTCCCCGGACCTTGCTGCAACCGATTACCACTTTTTTCGGAATTTGGATAATTTCTTAATTGGAAAAAAATTCAATTCAGATGAGGCAGTCCAAAACACCTTCAAAGATTTTGTTGATTCTCGCTCCTGCAATTTTTTCAGCAAAGGAATCAATGAACTCTCTATAAAATGGCAAAAGTGCATAGATCGCAACGGTACCTACTTTGATTGACTAAATTAAAAAAAAAAAATGATTTGCTTTTTCCATATAAAACATCAATTTCATATGTAAGGACCTAATATTACATAGTGAAGAGAATTTAAAGCAGAATTTTAAAAATAACATAACATTCACGTCGAGAACGTTCGAAATTATAAGCGTTTCATCTAATAGTGTTTTTTTTTAATTATTTGTTTAAATTTGAACTAGGTAACTACTTAGAACAATACAAGCCGTGTGCCCAATGTGATTACCCGTCAACAAAAATGACGAGATGATGATGAGATCTAGTAACAAAAATTGAAAAGAGTATGCATAGATGGTTTGGTCATGTTGAGAGGATGAATGAAGGGCGACTAACAAAAGGTATTTACAAGGCAGAAGTGAGTGGAAACGCCGTGAGGGGACGTCCTAGGAAGACATATGTGATCTTATTGGTCATGTTCTTTAGAAAGGTCAGGTGCATAGTACTCACAACCAGCGTGCGTGTATGACCAGATTTATGAACGTAAACGAGGCAAAAGGAGTATGTAAGGATCGTAGCAGGTGGCGTTCTGTAGTTTCTGCCTACCCGCATGGAAAGAAGGCGTGAGTTTATGTATGTATGTGTAAACAAAAGAACTTTCATAAAAAAAATCATTTTTTATTTAACCCCTTAAGGACATGAATTTTCAATAATCCAGTTTTAGTGCTCACCTTCTATAGATGTATAAGGAACACTTATGCAAACATTCATGCTTCTACACCTAGCAGTTTAAGCTGTACGTAAATGAATGGATGAATTTAAGATTTCCATTAAGGCGCTGCCCAGACGTACGACACCGTAAAGCGCTTAGTTTTTTATCGCAAAGTTAGGCGTATTGGTACAATATACAAACCAGAACAAAATTGAGTGTATTGTCTAATGTTCAAAGAAAAGACTTATTCAAAAATATTTCATAAAAATATGATAAAACAATCGTAAAACAGAGCTCAAAAAATCGCATAGTACTCAAAATTTATGTAACGATTATAAAGGGAATTGAATCAACTAAAAAAATATTATACCTAAAACTTATTCCACTGCGCCGTGCATTTATTTTTAATTTAATTAAAACTGTACAATTACTTTTATTCTGGTGTTCATTCGATTCAACTAACATCGAACGCATCGCTGTTTGAAATCTTATTTGTTACCGCGATGCGCTAATGTCAATTACCTAACAATGTGCTCCTTACCGCGCTTGCTCTTAAAACGGAGAAGGAAAACATCGTGAGGAAACCAGTATCTCTTAGAACCAAAAATTCGAAGATAAGTGTCATCCACCAACCCGCACTCGGCCCGCGTGGTGGATTACAGCCCACTCACTGCCTCTCACAGAGAGGAGGCCTGTGTCCCAGCAGTGGGAACATTATAGGCTGATTATGGTATGCAACGCGCCTTAAGTAGACGAGAACAGTTCATGCTGCGTATATGCAGGCAGCTATAATATAGGTGTTAACGTAGCTGACAGTTCAGCAACATTCATTGCGTTATTTACGTTGTTGAGCAGACAAATTTTTCGAACATATAAAGCAATGGATTAGCAATATCCTTCAATCTTATCCAGTTTGTGATTGATAGTGTGTTACGTAATTAAAGTGCTGGGTGCGTTGGGTCCTTTAGAGATACAGGCTATTTTAATACCTACATATTTTTAATTTATTGGGTCTACGAACCCCCTCATGGTTGATTTTTCTATCGTTATGGCACTCTTTACGCGTACAATAAGTCTGATAACAGTAAGTGTATAGACATTGCAGGCAAGTTTAAAAACACAAAAAAATTAAAAATAACTTTAATTTCGGAAGTCGGTGTCTTTGGTTTTGTATTTTCGTTTTTTGCCACCTCCTTTTTTTGTTTTTTTTTTTTTGTAAAAAGATTTTATTTTTCACTTTTTTCTTGTGGTACCTTCCCCACACAAATTCGTAAACTACTACTTGTTATGTAAATAACAGTGACAGGAAATTATTAAAACATCATCAATATAAACTAAGTGGAAAAAATACGCAGTATTACCTAAGGATAACTCAAAAAGTACTGCTCAGAACTTGCTCAATTATATGGGACCACACGAGAAGCACCAGCATTCAAATAAAAAAAAAACATCCAAATCGGTTCATGTAGAAAAGAGTTCTGAGCTAACAGTCGAATTGAGAAACGAGTCGAAGTTTGTAAACAAAATTACAATTAAGTATAAGAAATAACTTTAAGTACTTCTATTTTAGCCACTGTATGAATGTTACAGAAATAATTAAGTATTTACATTTACAATAAAAATATGATTAATTAAATGTTAATAAGTTACGTAAACGTAAGTTCGGTTCGTAGAATTCAATGAAATGTTTTCCTAATTTCGATTTTTCAATAAAATTTTGATTCAATAATATAAATCTTTTTCACAGATTTTCAGATCAACTGGAATGAAAGGTTTTACTTCAAAACACCTAGGATTGGCAACTAAAAAATGCAGCGACACGATACGATTATTAATTACGAAGACTAAAAATTGCACTAACACTTTTTTACCCAAAATAAATAATTGAAACACTACTAATCCATTCAAAACGAATCCTTATTTTTTTATTTTAAAAAAAAATGGGTTACTAAATGGTCACCCATCCAAATTCGCGCTTAACTTCAACTTAATAATTTCTTAAACTCACCTTATCAAATCGATCACAGCATAACAAAATTGTAAAATAAAAGGGAAAACTAATCACTGTTACAATCACAGATACATGAATGTCATACAGAGTTGTTTAGCCGATGACACTTGGAGTAGTTGTGATGGACCCACTCTGTGTGCGTGCCTTTTATACGCTGTGGCAGTTGACGCGCTCACTATAGCGTTAGCAAAAGAAGCAGAGAGATTTTCTTTTTTTTAAGTAAGGTAAAAATGTTTTGATGTCCATTGATAACAAATGAGCAGGAAAAAACAAATATTAAGTATGCCTAAATTATGCTATCTTTTCTAGGAAAAAGATCAAATAAATTAAAAAATTACAAACTGATCCAAAAGACCAGTTACAGTATGTTAAGAAAATTAATTATTGTTCTATGTTTTTTCTCAAGAGCGATTTAAACTAAAAGATTTTGAAAAAAAAGCTATATCATTTGTGAAAAATAAAAAAAATATTTATGACAAGCAAGGCAAGACACAGAATGCCGATGCCGCCAAAAACTCAGAATTCAGAGGTTCGAATCATACTTATTAAGATTTACTTCAAGAAAAGAAAAATATGTTACCGCAGGTAATAATACTCATTAAAACTTGGAACTCTCTATTGTAATACTGAATTTACCCATTATTTTCTCGACATTTCCCTAGAGCCTACAAATTAATCTCAGTTTCCGTTTTTCGGCTGCTGTTGACCTTAACACTTAATGGAAATACTAGATTTCTACACTATGTCGGTATCTAAAGTTTATATTTAGATACCCCCAGCATCTACGCAATAGTAATAAATAATTAATATGATAACGCTTGTTCTATTTCTGGTTGCTAGCCCACAATTGACCAAGTTACTAAAATAAACGTCAATGTTATGCACTATATACTTGTAATTATCGATCTCTAACCTTAATTAAGATTGACGTCTTAAGTTGTCTATAGATTTGCTCGAGTTTTGACGATCGTTGTGGTCACTCGAAATGCTGTGTTTTGACGATTAATCAGCGATCGACGATAAATCTTTCAGGTTACTGTTGCTTGTTGATGATCGATAACTATCAAGGTTAAAATTGAGACACACATATACATCACTTATTGATGACGATCCACAGTGGCGATCGACAAAAAATACTATGACAATCATCTCTTGTTTTCACGTTTCTTCTTTATTACTTGGTAACACGCATCGATCGTCAGAAATCGAGCAAACCTGTGGGCACCTTTACGCATTTAATTGTATTTGTGTTAATGTGTGATTTTTAAAATGAGTTTGAGAGCATCTTCGTCAAATATCTTATTTCAAAAGCATCGTTGCTAACAAGGGCATCAAGGGCCTTTAGCGTGCAGGTTTTTGATACGTAAATATAATACATGAAAACAAAATACATACAGACGAATTGAGTTCTTTCTCCTTTTTGATGTTGATTTACAAAGGACGCGTCGCATTACTTTGTTGTTTAATGTGGTGATATTAAACACTCACAGTTAGATCCCAGTTAATAGGTGTATATTAAATGCTAAACAGATAACAGACTGGCGATTAGATCTTAAATGAATAGTCTGGATCCGAGAATTTCAAAGATTTGTAATGATATCGTGAAAAACATAGTTTTGGGCGCTTACATTGCTAACGCTGGCTAAACCTTACGAGATAGATCAAAATAATGTACTACGGAATTGTATATCTTAAAAAGGTCTACAGAAAAGTCCACAATGGTATATGTCTATCTCCTAAGGATAACCCACAGTAACTATTTTTATCTTCTACATATTACTAAAACAATATTTAAACAATACAGTATTAATCCTTACACAATTAAATACGTAAGATACTTTGTGCATTTAATGTAGATCAAAATTGCCCTTTACAGCATACCATAAATTTTTTTATCTTAGAAGATATTACAGATTGAAAAGTGTAAGTAAAAGTCAAAGTCAAATTATTTATTTCAAATAGGTACATAAAGGGCGGTTTTGAACGTCAAAATTAAAAAAAAAAAAAAACTAGTTACCCCTTCCAAAAGGTAGTTTCGTATGGAGAAGAATGGGCAAGAAACTCCACCGTTACTCTTTTAAAAATGTTTACAATATTATGTATACATTAATTATATAATTATATGTGAAGACGATGCACTTAGAATAAAATTGCTATACCACAATAGGTAAAAAGAATTAAATATAACGCAATGACAGGTAAATTAATTATAAAATAGATACATGGTGCTATTACACGTGCACATATTTACAAATATTGAAAAGTAAATGATTTTTCCAAAATTTCACAAGTAATAATTTAGTGTGTGAGTTAAAGTAGGTAGTTACATAATGTAAAAATCAATGTCATAAAAAATATAAATTATACAATTAAATTAGCAACCAGTTTAATTTTGTCTAGACTCTAGATTGTCCTATGGAGCAGGACTAGCATGTTTCCAAGCATTCTTATCTAGGATATAATCCTCTAATTTGTAATATGCTTGTTTGAAAAATGTACTTTTAATATGCGTTTTAAATTTTCTTTCATTTAATTGCAATAGATCACAAGGTATTTTGTTGTAACATTTAACACAGTACCCCATAAAAGATGTATGTACTTTGTACTTTTCTAACAATGGGGGTCGATATACACCACTTTGGGTATCATTGGTCTATTTAATTAATTTCAATAATCATATAACAGTTATTATAGTTTTTATTATAACGTAAATCAATCATACATTAATTTATGAGTACCGGTAGTCAGAAGCTTGAAAGCCTGACAACCAGTCTTACCAAGGGGTATCGTGGTATCCAGTTACTGGGTTTTGGAGGTTAGATAGGCAGTCGCTCCAGGTAAAATACTAGTATTCTACTGCATTCGGTTAGACTAGAAGCTGACTTGAACGTAGTTGGAAATAGGCAGGCAGACAAATTAATTAAAGAGTACTTGGAGAGTTATTTTAAGTACACAAGTCTTACAAACGTCCAAATTATGAATCACTTAACATATATCAATTTTCACTGTGGCAGCAGTAGGTACACACGGCTACACATCAATCTATACATTTCCAGTATAAGCTGATCTCGCATTGTATAGGATTTCCGTCCAGTGCGAGATCGGCGTAAACTGGAAATGTATGGCTTGATGTGTAGCCGTCTGTACCTACATGTTATTACAATAATACCTTCTTTGAATATTTGAATATTCGCCAATGGTTTCGTTTTAAGTAATGCAACCTAGCTGGTTTTCGCTTAATTTGGATTGCATTTGAAAATGTTGGAACACACACTATTCATGTAATATTTCTTCTACGTTTTTAGGAAGTTAATGTTTCTAGAATTGAATAAAAGCGTTTCTTATAAAATTCTCAACGATATAAAGATTTTAAATATTAAGTTTGACGCCAAATCTTGCGGGACTGAAAAAACAGTTTTGATTTTAGTTGTCCGAAAGTTAAAACTTGTACATTTCACTTATTTTGTGCTTATTAATACAAAATCGAAACAGAAAATTAAAAAAAACCGAGAGATTTACAAAGATGAAGGCCTCGCCTCCTTAGTCCCGGACTAACCCGTAGTATCTATAAAATAATACTAAGTTAAACTTCATTGAAACATTACATACTCACATCATTCATAACATAAACACTCCCTATAAATAAATTAAACTTCTTGGAATAACTTTGCATAAATAAACATCGGAAAATTGTAATTGATTTTTGTACGGACGCTACTTGGCCAGTGCGACCAACTGTTGAATTGCATTAGGACATTCTCTGCTCGATCGTAGGACGAAACGTCTTTGTTTTCTCTGGTATTTCATATTCATTGGTTTGTTTTCACAAAATTATGGCCACTTATACCCCATTGGTATCGGAAACCTTTATTTTTAACAAGTTTAAACCTTTCCCCTGTGACATTTTCCGCCATTTTGAATTGTTTTTCTTTTTTAAATATTTTTTCTGAGCTGATTTATTTTAGTTTCGAGCTTAAGTGCAATAGTTTTGTTATTTAATAATAAACGCTTGTTTATTATTTGTTTTCCGTAACTAAATGCTGTTGTTATTGGTATCAGTAAACTTTATTTATAACAAATTGAAAGTTCTCTGCGTTGACGTTTCCCGCCAATTTGTTTTTCTCAATGGCAGATGTTATTTTCGTATTGCATTAGGTTTTAGGATGAAAACTATTCTTGGATGCTTTGTAGTTCAATTACGTGATGTTATTTTGATCCAACTGATTTTAGATAGGTATACAGGTTGTTTGGGAGAAAGTCCGACACATTTCTTTTAAGGACAGGAGGTGTTATATATTATATAAAAATCTCTTGTCACAGTGTTTGTTATCGAACTCCTCCGAAACGGCTTGACAGATTTTTATGTTTTTTTTTGTGTATATTTGGTAGGTCTGAGAATAAGGTCGTAAAGTATATTTCATACCGCTGCGGGAGAAACCGCGGGGCGCAGCTAGTATGCTATAAGTTTGCACCTATAGAAACTATGTGTTAAGTGTCACGGTAATTGAGACATGTTTTTTTTTCATGTCGTTATAACTTTTTTGTTTGTGGTTGTAATAGAACGTAATAACTTTTAGTGTTATATTTGAAATGCACATTTATTATAATTACAATTGTTTCTAGAAAATTACTTAATTATGTGTTAACAGTCTTAAAATGGTGTAGAGGAAAAAAAAAAAAAAACTTAAAAAAAATACAGTTTAAGTGCTAGCACATGACACTGATCCCTCGAAAAATTGTGTCGGTCTTTCTACCAAACACCCTGTATTGTATTTTTCTCCTAAATTTGATCGTTATTGTGTTTTAAACATACCTACTTTACTTATTTTTTTCTTTTCCTTTTTATTGGGTTTTTGCATCTAGAAGATTTGTGGCCGGTTGATGGTAATAGACTCCCCCCTATTACATGGGACTTAAACATAACTGGTGAAATGTGGGTGTGCTATAGGTACACCTCTGCCTAACCTCTCGGGAAATACATGCTTGTGTTACTTTTTCGTTACATATTTATTTTTGCGACAATTTTAATCTCATATAAATAAAACGGATTCCTACAGCAACAAACATTTCAGCAATCCTTTTAATTTTAATTTCATAAAGGCTTCCGGGATATGACAGACTCGGAGAAATACTGTTAAGTTATTTATTGCGACAAAACAATGTGATGAAACAAACGGGTTCCGTAATAAGACCAATTTACTTATATTAATTCCTAGAATTTATTGACCCTGGCTTTGTGCCCGGTTGATGACAATAGGCTCGCACCCTATACTAACGAAATGTGGGTGTAGAGTCCGGGAAATAAGTAGTTAAGCAAATTTAATACCAACTTAAAGTCTCCGTAAGTAACTGTCATTCTTTGATAGTTGCATGAAATGGCTCCAAGACGTCAAATTGACGCAGTTTCAATGGGGTCTATCTTATTTGTACTCACCAGTGGGCGCCACTGGTAAGTAAGGTCCTGTCAATACTTTTATTTGATGTTTTGGATATGTTTAAGTACCCATAAATGCATATTGTATTTATTTTATTAGATTTTAAAACTTCAAATGAATATTTAGATTATAATGTTCCTAAAATTGGCAAGGATGAAGCAGACAAATAGTATTTACTTTAAATTTATTTTAAAGTGCTACCAAATTAGATCCTAACTTTTTACTTAAAATTTAAAGCCATAATTAATCAGGAATGGCGCAACCATTACAACAATTATGAATAATTAGTAAAAAATCCCGCAAACAGTGAACGTTCAGTACATTTGACATCTAGAGACCTTACCCTACACTAGCGCCTCTAGCGGCGAACTCAAGCGCGATAGCCTTCATTTGCTTAACAATTAATGTCCCTGACAAAGGGGACATACAGGTGTGTAGCAAAAAACGATTAATACACACATTCCAGCCTTCTATTTAATATGACGTAACAGAACATCATGTCTGTATCCACACACCTTCCATTTCGAGTAACTTTAGCCTGAAATAGACCATCACTGTTCTAGTCCGAATTGTTGTGTGGACTACAATAAGCACCTGTCCCATAGACGAGGAAGCGACTAGCTATAGCTAGTAATGGCAATCATGTCATTTGGTTTAAATAGGCTTTTATTTTTATATAGATTCTTCTATACATTGTGAATGTGAGAACGTTGTAGGCCTAACTTGTAGACTGTAGATTTATAGACCTTTTCTATTTTGTTGAATACCTGTTACTTGTTGACAGGCCTACACTGTCATCCCATACCTATCAACACTGTAATTTGAAACATTGTAAAAGACCTTTATTTTTAATTGAGTAACCGTGGAATTTCTTGCCTCCATAGGTAACACTAACAACCAATTGGAACCGTGCACCTGGCTTCTGACGTTTCATAAGTGCCCATGTAGGTTTATGTGTTTTTTTTTTGTCGACTATTTTCTCGCTCAAGAAACTTACACACGGCTACATATCAAGCTGTACGTTTCCGGTATAAGCTGACCTCTCATTGTACGGAAACCCTATACAATGCAAGACCAGCACCCTAATTACGGGACACACTATCTATCACAATCTGAATCATTTTGAAGCCTATTGCTAATCCATTGCTTCATATGTACGAAAAATGTGTCTGCTCAACAACGTAAATAATTCAATGAATGTTGTTGAACTGTCAAAATGAAAGCCATTCCTACTGTTAGTGTGTTTCGCAATTGCCCTGCAGCCTATACTGGAAATGTATAGCTTGATATGTAGCCGTGTCTATAAATGAAAAATGAACTTACTGAAATGTTTATTTCAGTAAGTAGATCTTCTAAGAAACGATGAACAATGAGATGTAGGAACGTAAACGAGGCAAAAGGAGTATGTAAGGATCGTAGCAGGTGGCGTTATGTAGTTTCTGCCTACCCCCATGGGAAGAAGGCGTGAGTTTATGAAAGTATGTGTAGATCTTCTAAAAAACTTACACGTCAATATTTTGTTGGTCAATATTTTAAAACTAGATAGTGCTGGTAGTTGCCACGTGACTGATCACTGAGAAGAAATGCCGAAACAAACTCAGAGGTCATGGTCTCTTTTAAAGTCCAAACATTATATTAGAACAAAATATGTAGGCCCCGTGTAGTTGATCGCTGACTGTTCACACTGCCCGCGAGAACTTTCTCTCCACTAGTTTTGTCGCAGCAACAAGTGCTACCAAAGAAAATACTCGCCCAGCGACGTTCGCTTGGCGGGCAGAACACTCGCGCTGAGACTCTCGCTAGGTATATACGCATATCAGCACGCGGAGCATGACCACCATAGAAACACGTTTTGTCGACGGAAGAATAGACAAAATGACAAATAGTTGAAAAAAATCTTTAGAAATCTGTCAACAATCTGTCATTTTTTCAATTCTTCCGTCGACAAAACCCGTTTCTATTGTGGTCATGCTACTCGTGCTGCAAGTGACTAGGCAGTCCTTCCACTCTTCGCACTCACGCGGTCGCCAACTCATTTCTAGTTGCTGGCTCTTCTCGTTATTCGCTAATCGTCGGCGATGGGACAGGTACCAATGGCACAGTTTGTCTGTTCATTTAATTGTATCGTATTCATAGCGCTACAAACAAAAAACGAGAAAAAAAAACAAATGAGCTGCTATTCCAAAAACTAAAAACGAGGACAAGAAGTGTGAGTAGGACTCACGTCCTGAGGTTGCCGTGTCAAAGCTGTGCCCGACTGCCCGAATTTCCAATTTTGAATTGAAGGGCAATCTTAATTTTACAGTTGAAAAAAGATCTTTTGATAGTGTGTAGAGTAGGTCGATTTGAATGACCGGATTGAAGGACAAACTTAAATCTGCAGTTGAATGAAATGTTCTCCCGTACATCGTTCTAAAAATTTCAATTTCACCTTGTTATCTCAACCCGTTCCAGAGAAAATGGGGCCTGACAGACGAACAGACGTAATTCTATAAGGATTCCTTTTCTTCCATTGGCTACGGAACTCTAGAAATGGCATTCTCATTTCAAATATCAACCCCGAAATATAAATAGAAATCGTGTATGTTGAATTTATTTTCAACTCAAAGCTTTCTTTTTCTTTTCCGTTTCCGTTGTTCTGGTAGTCGCCAGCGCGACTGCTGGAACTGAGTTCCTGGTTTCATTCCCCGGGTTGAGCGAAGTGCTACTGAGTTTTTCCACTAGGAATTACTGAGCAGCAGACCGGATTCCGTATTTATGTGTGCTAGATAATTTCTAGCACACATAAATACGGACTCCGGTCTGCTCTCTCGCCCTGTGTTACCTGAGAATAAGATACTTAACTGGCGAAATGTTTGTGTGTGTGTCCTCTACCTCTGTCTTACCTTTCGGGGAATACACAGCGTGATGTTATGTTATAAAAGCTGTCAAATTTTAGGTCCTTTTCTAGGAATCCTAGCTAGAAGAGTAGCGGTTCACCCAAAAATTTGTGTATAGATAGACACATCATGTAACTAATTAATAATGTATACTTCGTAAGTTCCTTCATGTACACTCATAGGTATATAGCGTGGCAGGGACATCGATGTGCAAACTGTAACCAAGAACTCTGCACATGATTCTAGACCCCTAGCGTAGAAAATTTTCGTCGGTTGTCAAAAAAAAATTACGTGTCAGCTCTGACGCCTAACTGTAGTTTACTCCTGAAAAACGATTGTTTTAAAATATGTACTATAGGCAAAGGAAGTAAATGAACCCATATATTTATTTATATTGATTTGATAAAAATATATTACTTACATGAGCGGCCAAATATCGCCGTGAATATCATGAGCGGCCTTGAGCTTGCGCATGCTGCTGCTAAAATTACTTGCAGCCCTTGCATTAGCAGGTTGATCACATCGCGGTTGCATAACATTTCGAGATTATTAGGGGCAGCGTAATAATCTCCTTACTTCCTGTAAATTGTCACCACTTATTGTGTGCAGGCGCATCATTTGTAGGTACTTGATATTAGAGTATTGGTAGGCCCTATTACTCATTGTATGTATGTATATAGAGCATAGGTTCCCAAAGGGAGCGGTACCGCCCCCTAGTGGGCGCTGGAGCTTTTCGTGGTGGTTGTAGGTAGAGAGAGAGAGAATTAATTTTTAATTTCTGATTATCAATAGATAATAGACAGACATATAAAATTGGTATAATTAACTATTATGTAAAAGGGGGTATTGATTTTTTTTTCTTGTAAAGGGGGCGGTAGTCCATAAAAGTTTGGGAACCTATGATAGAATAGAGTATGTATGTAGTACGAGTACTAAAAATGTCTTTGCACTTAAAAAAATCAAATCTTAAGGATAAATGACAGCAGTGGTGACCCAGTGGTAATGGCCGTGGCTTACGAGTTGTAGGTCGTAGGCTCGACCCTAGACAGGCGTTTTGCTTTGTGTACATTATTTTATCACCACTGCTCTAAAAACAGTGAAGGAAAACATTGTGAGGAAACCGGCATGTCCTAGAACCAAAATTTCGAAGATATCTGACACCTAACAACCCACCCTGGGCCCGCGTGGTGGATTACAGCCCACTGCCTCTCACAGAGAGGAGCTCTGTGTCCCAGCAGTGGGAACGTTATACGCAGATTATGAAATCAGAATTCTTTTTTTTAAGGTAAAATTGTATCTATTTTAAGAGACCCTTTTATAATTACCGTCGAACGGGGTGAATCGGGACTAAATTTTAAAAGGGATTTTAATATGAAATAATATAGTTTGTTAAATTGCCAAAAAGGACTAATGTGTTTACTGTATTATAATTAACGATTAAGTGCCCTTGTTGGCAACAAACTATACAATTCCAATGATAAAATCCCGTATAAAGTTTCATCCCGGTTCACCCCTGCATCCCTATTCACCCCGTTTGTACAGTACTCAAACTTCCATCATCCTTAACAAATCTTTGATTATAGAAATTATTAAGTTAAACAAAAAATATTAAAATAAAATATAACAGTGTTTATTGTGTACCTATCTAAGTATAGGATAAAGTTGTTAACTGCGGTTGAATTTCCTAATTATATTGTTCTTTACCTACTAATAATTATCTTCCGTGTTTACATCAAAATGTTTAAAGTTCATGGTTTACTTGAATGTTTACTTATTCTTCTTTTGTGTAGATACGAGCATAAGTAATTAATTAATTATTTAGGTACAATTTAACATTTTATAATACCGTGGGTGGCAAAAATCATACACAATAAATAGAAGAGTTAATTTTCAACACGCTTGCTCAAAAAGTAGCTCTTAGTCCGAGTTCACACGGACGTAAAAATATCGCGGCGGGATCTTGTCACGTACTGGGTCTAAAGGATGATTTCCAACAAACGGCTCGCATCGGATCGGAACGGATTTTACAATCTTTTAACGATATTAAATCGTGTACACAGTATTTAAAGTCTATATTACCAAGCCGCGCACAGCAACTTGACCGCGGGCGTCTTCCGCGACACGCGATCGGACACACGACACGCGATCGTAGCCGAAAGTATGCTGCGACTCGCCATCGACTCCGTTCGCCTGCCGTCGTATCTGTCTTTTCCTCTTCTGTGTTTTTATGATTATTTTCTTCTTTTTCTAAAGCAATAGCCAACAAAATGTACAATATTTCAACAAATTATCATTAATTAGTTTTCTTTAAAGGAATTAAATTAATTAGTTTTTTTTGTTTGTTTTAATAATATGTTGTTTTCCTTTGCAAGTGTGCTGATGACACAGAGTTTCTCTAACGAACCGGATTATGGTTTTCTCAGGAAAAATTGGTCAGAACCAGTACTTACCTGAAGCAAGTGGCCATATGAACAGCATGTTTCAAGCCTAATTTATAAATAGGTAGGTACGTTATGGTAAAACGTTACAGCTTTTTCTTATTGTCTTTCAACTTTCCAAACTTTAGATTATCAAATTGCACACGGAGATTAAGTACCTGTGATACGGTTTGCGTACACTGGTAGTTGCTTCAGCCAAAAAGCATATAAGGATAGAATAGAATACTCTTTATTATGTACACCATAAAAATTATGGGCGGTCTTATCGCTAAAAGCGATCTTTTACAGGCAACCTTTGGATGACAAGACAAGACCAATCTGTTTCCCATATGTATTGTGTTGTACAATGGCTAGTGTATTCGTAATATAATATCTAAGCTAAACTTAACCTGTAATTCTGTAGCTACACCCTCGTAATCGAAGTGGATTAGAAGAGATGCTTGAACTCACGTTATCTCTCTCAACAGCCCAACTTCTTAATCGTTGAGCTGTAGCTGCTACTGCGCACGTTGTTTAGTCAAAGGTGATGCGACAATATTCGTGTAGGGAATTGTGCTTAAGATGACATACTTTTTGTTCCAAGATAAATATTTAAAATAAACGAAATCATGTGAGATCAAAATCTTGCGTATATTCATACACGTTTCTTATACAACGAAATTATTTAAGTTTTTGACCAATCAACGTAACATAAAAATAAAAAACAAACATAAATCACACTTAGGTTGACGTATATAAGATGACATATCTTAAGTCTAAAATCACATAGTATGTCGTCTTAGACTGAAATGGTATGTAAAACCCTTTTAGCCAATCCCAGCCAGCAATTTTTTCTTCTTTATCGAATCTGTGATACAGCCCCAATCTTTCCGCAAATTCGAAAGCTAATTTTCTCATTTCGGTCGTATTCAATCCAAAACGACGACTTTCGAAGTCAATCACATGAACCACTAGTGCTTTTTCCATATCTTCGTTGAAGGTTGGTTTGAAACGACCAAGATTTACTGGAGTATTATAATAATGGCGACGAAGGGTTGCTTGTGGCACATTAAAATGTTTAGATGCTAAAAGCCAACCCACCTTGTTCTCCTTCACAGCTTCAATAGCCTTATCCATGTCTTCTTGTGACCAGCTCTTTCGTGTTGACGTACGCACGTATTTGCTAGGCATCCTGTATTAAAAGCAAAAAATAATAATTCAGATTTGTAAGGGTAAGATGACATAGTATGCCATGTTATACCCACATCTAGTATGTCATCTTACCTAATAAACAATACAAGTTTATTAAAATTGCTGTGACAATGTTTTTTAGGTTAGAAAATGCTTATCAATATTTGGGCCGTCTTACAATCCTTAATTACAAAAAAAAAATAGTTGAACTTGTTAATCCTTACCTTAAGTTTATTTTCACTACCAAAAAAAAGTGTATCAAACTTTCTTGACACTATAAATCACGAACACCTTCAAAACTTTTCAATCTGCGTCCACATTCCGCCATATTGAATTGCAATAATGGCGACACCTACAGGCACACTCAAAAACGTCACGGGTTCACTTTTAGTGCGAATATTTTAATGAATATTGAAGGTGTGTCATCTTATCTAACTATGTCATCTTGAGCACAGCTCCCCTAAGGCTGCCCATGTTATCGGGGAGGAGATGACTACACGGAGAACAGTAGTGTGTAAAAATGGAGGCTATTGGTCCCTGTAGTGGGCCCATACAGGTAGGCTTACCATCGATCCGGACATATTTGTCCTGCCGACCGGACTTTGTCCAGCTTTGTCGTTTGTCCGAACTTTCCGAATTAAGGGGACACTAATCAGGAAAAAAAAATGTCCGGACTTCCCGAAGGACTTTTCAAATTTCGAATTGGTAACCCTACCTACATGTGAAATAGATCACAGAACACAGAATCGCTGCGCCGCCGCCGCCAAAGGCAGCGGCGACTAGAGATGGCTGTAGGTACTAATAAAATTCATGGCGCTGAAATTGCGTTGAGCGCACAACTTCTGTCACGGACCGCCTTCAAAGCCGTCAGTTTCTTTACGTCAGTTGTATCATAGTACGAGTAAACTGTGACACGCTTGATTTGTATGGAAAGTATTGACAGGACCGCCATTAGCAGCGGGCGCCGAAGCGTCTCCGTGCTGTATGATATAGATAGCTAAATGTGTAGTTTCTCTGCAACTAAATATTTAGTTGTTTGTACCAATTAAAAGCCACTTATTCTTGAGATGCCTATTGAACATGCGATTTCGAATGAAACATCATCTTGTACCTAAGATTGTATACAAACACGTAATGTTTACGTTGCCTGTAGGTGTGCAGCCGACATAACTCACATAGTAACCACATCCGATGGCTTTGTTTTATAGCTCATTCTGCAACAAATCAATTCTAGATTTTTAGATTTAGATGTAGAATAAGTTAAACGATTACGACCCACCGGCTTACGGCCCAGTCTCTCTTACGAAGAGGGGACCTGTGTCCGAGCAGTGGGAACATTATAGGCTGATTTTGCTTATAAATTAAACTGCGATTTGATACCTCCCGACGTTGCTGACCATTTTCTGTTTTTTTAAGTATCTGGAAGGCCTGACAACAGTGAGGCTTACACTGTCCTCTCATACCTATTATCGCTGCAAAATATTGTATGTAAAAGCCAATTCTTTAAAAAAAGTAACCGTAGTGTTTCTTGCCGGCTCTTCTCCATAGAAAACGACTAATTGGAACCGTGCACCTAGCTTCTGACATTTCATAAGTGCTCATACGAAATGAAATATTTTGAATTGAAATAATTTTAAAGTAGTACTGTAGAGATTATGCTGTGAAAAACACAATAGGCGTCAGATTTGTCTGACAAGCCAATGGACAAGGGAAAATAAATAAATTGCTATATGATAAAGGATTTTATTTCTGTAAATAGGTTTGTACAAACACTTTTACACGTCAATCATATTTTAAAAACTAGATGAGGTCAGCGTTTTCTATCTGACTACTCTGAGAAGAAAGGCCGAAACAAACTCAGAGATCCCTTTAAAGGGATCTCTGAGGTCTTTTTTTTTGTGAGGTCTCTTTTAAAGTCCAGACATAATCTTGGTCAGATCATGTGAAGACCATGTAGATTTGTGTCTGAAATGGTCTTTTGAGGAAAAACCACACATATTGAGTGGAACTGTCCAGTCAGTGCACGCATTTGTCAGTAATCGTGCAGCTCAACTCAGAACTTAAGGAGCTCAACGATTCGACGAACAATACCAAAGAAACCACAAAAATTACTGTGGGTTACTTGTGGGTAGGCCACAAAAATTACTCAAACTGCCAGACTATGATTAAAACTAGCTGAGAGGGAAAAGAAAAAAGCAAAAATGACCCACATAGTCTTCACATTCACAATATTAAAATTATAATCATGATTGTATTAAATCTAGCCTGCATGCTACTCACATTCACAGACACGTTTATTTTTAAATGTCATTTAAATTACATGTAGAACGGTTTTTAGGAATAATTATATTGAACTTATACGACAAACTGTGGTTTAATTTACTCTCCCGGAACTGCGAGTTTATTAAGCGCTCACAGTAGGTACCTACGTTGACTCTTTCCGTTAGAGGCGTCATAAAAACCACTCAAAGAGATCCAGCACCCCGATTGCGTTATGCACCTTCGGTCACAATCCGAAGGATTTTGAAGGAAACTCCTAATCCATTGCTTCATATGTCTGAAAAAAAATCAGTCGCCAACGTAAATAATTATTTTTGAATTTTCAAATTGTATTCCATTGGCAGTGCAGGTATTACGCAATTTCCTAGTTGGATATGCTGCATTCTCATAAGCTTTCTCAAATGATAATGTTCGCTAGTAAGTGATTACCAAAAGCAGCAGGTACTTTAATAATCATATTTAATGTAGCTCTAAAAAAATTTGTAAAAAAAAGCAAAAAATATGGAGTATCTTGCTCATTCTTCTCCATACGAAACTACTTTTGGAAGGGGCGCCTAGAATCAATTCTATTTACTTGTTAACATTGACGATCAAGATGTTTCGGTAGGCATCCTTTTTATTCGTGAGAACCGTTGCAAAACTTATGGGTTGATATTAAAGTCTTCCAAAAGGACGAGAACACAACCATAATTATTCTGATCACAGAATAGGTAGAGAGAACAATAACAGAGGATTCAATAACATTTATTTCGGGATAAAATAAATACGTAGGTAAGTAGGTAGGTGCCCGCGTCACGTTTCAGGTTTTTACGATATCTTTATGAGCGGTGAACATACTTTACGAGATGTCGAGGCTCTGTATTTCAAGTTTTGTGGATATCTCCTGTATTTGCTATTGTACCAAGTGAATTTATGAATTCATTTATAAAGATAAAAACTTTTTTCCAAAAAAACAACCGAATTCCAAAAAAAAAACACTAAAAGACGTGAAAAATAACTTTAATTTTAGGAAGTCGGTGTCTTTAGTTTTTAACCGACTTCAAAAAAAGGAGGAGGTTCTCAATTCGCCTGTATGTTTTTTTTAATTTTTTATATGTGTTAGCTCAGAACTCTTTCCTGGGTGAACCAATTTCGATGATTCTTTTTTTGTTAGAAAGGAAATACCTCAAGGGTGGTCCCATGATAAGGAAATCAGGATCTGATGATGGAATCCCGGAGAAATAGAGGGAAACCTTCGAAAATCGTAGGAGCGCCTAGTGCGTTTGTTAATTTTTTCATTAAGTATTTTAAAGAACTACAATTTAATGAAGGTCTGGAATCGATCTGATGATGGAGCCGAAAGACAGTCGAGGGAATTCCTCAATGTATTACAGCAGGTACCTTGTGTTTGGGCTTGATTAATTTGTATTTATGAGAACTTTACACCTGAAGGGTTGTGACAGTCATTAGGGGTCTGATGATGAAGACGAAGGACAGTTAAGAGAACTCCTCAACGGTTTACAGTAGCTACCTTGTGATTCGACTTAATTCATTTATATTGATGAGAACTTTGCACCCATATGGGTTATAAGTGCCATTACAGGTCTGATGATGGAGACCATAGACAGTTGAAGGAATTCCTCAACGATTTACAGCAGTTACCTCGTGTTTGGGCTTGATTAATTTGTATTGATGAGAACTTTACACCTAGATGGGTTGTGACTGTCATTAGGGGTCTGATGATGAAGACGAAGGACAGTTAAGGGAACTCCTCAACGATTTACAGTAGCTACCTTGTGATTCGACTTAATTCATTTATATTGATGAGAACTTTGCACCCATATGGGTTATAAGTGCCATTACAGGTCTGATGATGGAGACCATAGACAGTTGAAGGAATTCCTTAACGATTTACAGCAGTTACCTTGTTTTTGGGCTTGATTAATTTTTATTGATGAGAATACTATACCTAGATGTGTTATGACTGTCATTAGGGGTCTGATGATGAAGATCAAGGACAGTTAAGGGAACTCCTCAACGGTTTACAGTAGCTACCTTGTGTTTGGACTTAATTCATTTATATTGATGAGAACTTTGCACCCATATGGGTTATAAGTGCCATTACAGGTCTGATGATGGAGACCATAGACAGTTGAAGGAATTCCTCAACGATTTACAGCAGTTACCTTGTGTTTGTGCTTGATTAATTTGTATTGATGAGAACTTTACACCTAGATGGGTTGTGACTGCCATTAGGGGTCTGATGATGAATACGAAGGACAGTTAAGGGAACTCCTCAACGGTTTACAGTAGCTACCTTGTGATTCGTTTTAATTCATTTATATTGATGAGAACTTTGCACTCATATGGGTTATAAGTGCCATTACAGGTCTCATGATGGAGACCATAGACAGTTGAAGGAATTCCTCAACGATTTACAGCAGTTACCTTGTTTTTGGGCTTGATTAACTTTTATTGATGAGAATACTATACCTAGATGTGTTATGACTGTCATTAGGGGTCTGATGATGAAGATGAAGGACAGTTAAGGGAACTCCTTAACGGTTTACAGTAGCTACCTTGTGTTTGGACTTAATTCATTTATATTGATGAGAACTTTGCACCCATATGGGTTATAAGTGCCATTACAAGTCTGATGACCATGTCATGATGATAGACAGTCGAGGGAATTCCTCAACGATTTACAGCAGTTACCTTTTGTTGGGCTTACTTCATACGGTTCAATATTCCAAAATATTCAGGTCGTACAAAAATAATACCCAATTAAGATTGAAGTTTTTCATAGGGCAACCACTACCTACTAGTCATGCTGATGCGTCAATTTGAGACTGAATTTAAGTTGCGCAATCGCGTCATCTCTAGCAATGCTCTTTCGTTGGTTGCTAAGCAATTTATGCTTGTCACAATGCATATGGTGAAATGGAGCTGATGGTGGCTTCACCATCAGCTCCAGTTCTTCTGGTTTTTACCAAGAGAAATCCTCAACAATAAACTCCTCAATTCCTTGCATCGGGAAACGAAATATTTTGTAAAAGGTGATGAGCAGTTGACATTAGGCTATTGTAACTTCGATAAATTATTATCTAACCCACTAAAAAGTGAAAAATAAAAACTTTTTGACAAAAAAAAACAACCGACTTCCAAAAAATACACTACAAAGTGAAAAATAACTTTAATTTCGGAAGTCGGTGGCAAAAAACTAAAATAAAGATCCAAAAAGACACCGACTTCCGAAATTAAAGTTATTTTTCAATTTTTTGTGTATTTTTTGGAAGTCGGTTGTTTTTTTTTTGTCAAAAAGTTTTGTATTTCTGTTTTTGGCCACCGACTTCCAAAATTAAAGTTATTTTTCACGTCTTTTAGTGTTTTTTTTTTGGAAGTCGGTTGTTTTTTTGGAAAAAAGTATTTATTTTTCACTTTTTAGTTACGGTACCTACCCCACACAAATTCGTATAGCACTACTTGGTGTATAAATAACAGTGACAGGAAATTATTAACACATCATCCATATAAACTAAGTGGAAAAAATATGCAGTATTAAGGATAACTCAAAAACTACTGGTCAGACCTTGATCAAATTTAAATGGGACCACATGTGAAGCACCACCTATCAAATAAAAAAAGAATCATCCAAATCGGTTCACCCAGAAAAAAGTTCTGAGATAACACACATAAAAAATAAAAATAAAACATACAGACGAATTGAGAACCTCCTCCTTTTTGTGAAGTCGGTTAAAAAGAGGAAAGAATGAAAATGTATTTCTTGGGACTCGCACAGGAATATAATTACACGAAGTAAATATTATGAATGACACAAACATAAATAGTATAGTGTATTATGTTAATTATTGTTAATGTAAACACTATGTGTGTCATTGTTTTTTTTTCTTCTCATTTAGTTATAATCATGGTCTGGCAGTTTGAGTAATTTATGCGACCTACCCAAATGTCCTTTCTTTGGTATTGTTCGTCGAATCGTGCTGCACGATTACTGACAAATGTGTGCACTGACACTGTACACTGTACACTCTTTCTTTGTGATTTTTCCTCAAAAGACCATTTCAGACAAAAATCTACTTGGTCTTCACACGATCTGACCAAGATTATGTCTGGACTTCTCTGAGTAGTCAGATAGGAAACGCCGACCTCATCTAGTTTTTTTTTAAATATAATTGACGTGTAGAAGTGTTTGTACAAAACCTACTTACAGAAATAAAATAATTTATCACTTTGTCCAACTTCCTCAAAGTTAGACAGCTGATGGTGCTGATGATGATTGCCGGTTGACTCTAACATTCATATATCTCTCCTCTTCTAACAAAAAACATAGCAACAACCCTCTATATCTCATAATGGCTACCTCTAAAAGAATTCTCAAGTCCACAAACACTTTTAAGAGAAACAGACGTAAAACAACATTGATTAGTAGGTAGGTATCTCCGTAACGTTGATAACAATGTAAAACGGATAACACCTGGGATAGCAGTTGATTGAATGAAAACAAACGAAATGTATTAACTAGGAGCGTGGGACATCAAATTCAACCCTTGTTAGGGACTGACGACAGTTTTCCGTGGAGAATCGTTGGTGTTTTTCTTTGTTTAAAGGCTCCTTCAAAGAGGTGCGACACGCGACGCAGCACAAAGACACCACTTGTTGCGTGTCGCGGCTGTTTGAAGAAGCCCTTAAGCTACGGTTTCCTAAACGAGCGGTGGCCGCCTATTATCGCAGCGGGGTTTGACTTTAAATAATAGGTAAAATGAAAAAATGACCGACACCACAAAGAGTAGATGACCTTGAAACAGCTGAACCGATTTTGATAAAACATGTCTAAGAACCACCTCTATAAAACCTGCTTTCAAATGAAAAAAACCGCATCCAAATCGGTTCACCCGTTTAAGAGCTACGATGCCAGAGACAGACACACAGACATAGCGATCAAACTTATAACACCCCTCTTTTTGCGTCGGGGGTTAAAAACGCTAGAGAGAAAAACACACCAAGTTACTTTCATAAATAACGCTTCAGTGACGTTGTAGATGAAATTGCAGGCGCTCTGTGGCAGTTACCGATGTATCTACGAGGAAACCGTAGCTTTAGCTCAATTTTCCCCACTACTATATTTTTCGCGCGTATTATCTATTATTCTTCTTCCACCAATTCGCACTAAGCGCTTCCAAACATCTTTTATAATGCGCACAGCAAAAGAGTGGAATTCTCTACCTGCGCCTGTTTCCGACCGCATACAACCCAAATCTCTTCAAAGTGAGAGTGAACAGGCTTCTTCTGGGTTAGCTCACTCCATCGTCGACTTTGTCTCTGTCATCTCTGACCTAGACTAGAGTCAAGAGCAAACCCATCTAAAATAAACATAAAATCTTATTAAATGATTGTGGTGTTTACGGTAGGTTTCTTTCTACAAGCACAAAAAAGCGCGATTTAATTCGAAAAAAAGTCGATGGATATTATTCCTTGGGATCCTCTGGGATGTAGAAGTATTTTTACACCATTTCACAACACAAGAACGCATTATTTTTTTATAAACCTAGATCAGGCAGGTCTACATTACACTTAGAATTAAACATTTTCCTCGATTGTAATTAATGTAAATCATAATTTTATTTTATACTTGAATAAATTTTATTATTATTTCCTTTATTTCATTATTTACATATAAATTACATTTTTAAATATTAGAATATAAAAAATATAAAAACATTTAAAAATATAAAAAATAGTAGCCCACCGGTATCGGGAACAGGGTCCAAGCTACCGGCGGTCAGGGCTCCAGAGAGAGAAACCTCCTAACAATGCGAGCCGTGTCCAGAAGTACCGCTTTCTGAATCAAGCCCTTGATCCAACTGCCCAACGAGAGCCTCCTCAGGTGTTGGTCGAGGCTCTTGGCTATTAAGCCATTGGCTGTCACGACTATCGGCACAATGATCGCTGAGTCCACATCCCACATGTCGACAACCTCGCGAGCCAAGTCTAGATACTTGATTTGTTTATCTTTCTCGGCTTTCACGAGGTTCCCGTCATGCGGGACCGTTATGTCAACAATCATTGCGCGCCGCTCTAATCGATCCACCATCACTATATCAGGCTTATTGGCAACCATAGTCCTGTCAGTGATGATGGATCGATCCCAGTACAATGTGATATGTCCATTTTCGAGAACTGGGTCGGGCACATACCTGTAGTACGGCACTTCCGATTCTACAAGGCTGTATTTCAGAGCAAGTTGCTGATGGATAATCCTGGCTACAAGGTTGTGTCTATGCAAGTACTCTTCGTTAGCTAGACGAGAACAACCGGAGATAATATGTCTGATTGTTTCACCCGGACGGTGGCATGCCCGACAGATGTCAACCGTGCCGTCTTTCACAATAAATCTCCGGTAATTGTTTGTCATCATAACTTCGTCCATAATTGCACAGACGAAACCTTCGGTTTCTCCAAAGAGGTCACCGAAACGCAGCCAGGCTACGGACGCTAGTTGGTCTACATCGGGCCCATGTAGAGCCCGGAAAAAGCGTCCGTGAAGCTCCTTACTCTGCCATACTTCCATGCGATCATTAGTGTCAAGCACTACTGGCTTGCGCCAGTTCTCTTTAGCTAAGGAGAGCGGGGTGAGGCCCTTGTCCACTGTGACCACATCTCGATGCATCCCCACGTCGGCTTCTAAGAAATATTCCCTGAGACTGCATATCTCGCGATTGTGGAGGGTCTTAGCATTTAAAAAGCCTCGACCTCCACACTTTCGCGGGATATACAGCCTCATTACCGATGATCGTGGGTGATGCATTCGATTTGCAGTCAGCAGTGTACGGACCCTCCTATCCAGGGCGTCGAGTTCGGTCTGAGTCCATTTGAGTATGCCGAAAGAGTACATCAATACCGGCATGACCCAACCGTTAAAGGCGCGCACCTTGTTTCCACCTGATAAAAGACTATTAAATACTTTTTTCAGGCGGCCAAAGAAGCGATCCTTTAACGCTGCTTCATGTCAGTACCATTGATGCCCAACGCTTCCGACATACCCAAATACTTATAGGTTTCGGATGCAGAGAGGGCTCTAAGGTTTATGGAATCCGAGACTTGGGTTCCGACGGATTCCACAATCTCCCCTCGCTTTACATGCATGACCGCACATTTGTCCACACCAAATTCCATCCTGATGGCGCTACTGAAAGTTTCAGTTACTTTCAGTAGATCCATCAGTTGCGAATTGTTGGGTGCAAAAAGTTTTAGGTCATCCATGTAGAGGAGGTGAGATATAACCTGACCACCTCTCCTCAGCCGATAGCCTAGACCTGAATCCTCCAAGAGTGTGCTTAGAGGATTCAAGGCTAAGCAGAACCAAAGCGGACTCAAACTATCACCCTGAAATATGCCTCGCTCGATCCTTATCGGCTCGCTATTCCTTTGGGTATTTCGACATGCTGGATAGTGAAGGACCGTCCTCCATTGCCCCATACACGACATCAGGAAGGTGCGCAGAGTTGCCTCTACTTTATACAACTCCAGCACCCTCATGAGCCATGTATGTGGCACCGAGTCATAGGCTTTCTTGTAATCTATCCAACATGTCGACAGATCCTTTCGGGAACGACGAACCTGTTGGCTAATGGCCATATCAATGAGGAGTAGCTCCTTAGTACCACGGGACCCGTTCCTGCATCCATTTTGAGAAGGAGACATGATGTAGTTGGTGTCTATATGTTTGTTAATTTTATCTCTCAAAATGGATGTAAGAACTTTATAGACCGTCGGTAAACACGCGATCGGCCTATAATTTTTGGGTTCCGCAGTGCTACCTGATTTATGGAGCAGGTGGGTAACTCCTGTTGTTAGGAATTGGGGTAGCGAACCAGATTCTAAAGCAACCTGGTACTGAGCAGCCAAGCGAGCGTGCGATCTACCAAACCATTTGATCCAGAAGTTGTGCAGTCCGTCCGGCCCTGGAGACTTCCAGTTAGGCAGCGGGCGGACTGCACGAGTTACATCTTGGGGGCAGATGGTAATAGCCCCCATTTCTGGTATTGGATCACAGGCTCGCTCGACTTCCCGAGTCCAATCACCTTCGGTGTGACTGACAGGCACCGACCAGATATTGCGCCAGAAAGAACACATGGCATCATCATCTGGTAGGCACGTGTCAGCCACACCTTGATCCGGTCGCTCCCAACCCCTATAAACCCACCTTTCATCGCGCTGGAAGGTGCGATTCTGAGTGTACCGCTCCACTCGCCGCTTGTACCTACGAATACGGTTCGCCCATGCATACACTTTCTGCTTCAGGAAGTCGATGCGCTCTGTGACACAGGACATGTAGTCCTGAGGGCTGATATTAGTCCCTGCGAACGCGCGTCTCACAAAGCGCATCACTCTAGGGCGAGTATTGCCCTCCCTGAAGCAGATTAGTTTGCCGATGAGTGCTCTGGCCTCACCAATACGGCGCTCAATTCTGCACTGCCAAGCTGGTACGGCTGGTTTCGGTCGTGTAGCTCTAGAATCATTAGCAAATTTGACGTGAGCTACACGACATGCCGCTACAGCCGCGCAGTACAGAATCGAATGTGTATCGGTGAGGTCTACGCAGTCATCAAAATAATTTGACAACTGCGCATCCAGTGCCGCCACCAGCACCCTATTTTTGTTATGCATTATTATTATTATTATTATAATACTTGACTTAAACAGTACCTACAATGACGCTGTAGTGCCACGTGATGGCGGCCGGTCGGCACCTTATGATGTAAATGTGTGCGTAAGGCATGTTTGTACAAACGGTGCATCACTTTCGATACGCGTGGTGCGATGTCCTTTTTTTCTAGTTAGATAAGGAAAACTTAATAACTAAACTAATTAACCTCTTTCTAACACATTATTTACTTATATACCTGCAGTTGGACATTACAGGCTAACAAAAAATAACCTAGGTACGTTAAAAAATGTCCTAAATGAAAACTGACAGTCGATGACGCGACACACGGCTTAAATTGTTCTTGTTATTGTTATAAAAGTAGTTGGTTTTCCACTCTGCAATCGGTATCTTGTTTTGGTTTGATTGTTTGCTTGTTGTCATTTGCCAGTTTTTTTGGAACGAAGATGCTTGTCGCTCGGTACGGACTTGGCGCATGGGGGCTAGCGGCAAAAGAATGTAAGAATTTGCCGTCACGAGTTTCCGAAACGACCCTTTCTTTATTTTTTTGGTTGAACGCGCTAATAGCATATAGGCTATTAACGAAAAGCGAGTAGAGCTAGCATATAGGCTATTAAAGAGAAGCGTGTAAAGCTAGCATATAGGTTATTAACGAGAAGCGAGTAGAGCTAGCACATAGGCTATTAACGAGAAGCGAGTAGAGCTAGCATACAAAAACAAGATGGCGGGCAGCGAGTGCACGACAGCGGCGAACGATTACTGGCTGGTATGCGTATGTACCAAGTGTGAGTCTCTCAGCGAGTGTTCTTCCCGCCAAGCGAGCGTCACTGAACGAGTAACCTCTTTGATAGTTCTTGTCGCTGTGACAAACGAGTACTCGCCGGCGTCAACAGTAACAGTCACGGCAACGGCAGTAACAGTTAGCAATCAACTATGTATAGCATCTCTTTTACTTACACTGGATCTGTAATTTTTTTGTACGTTTCTGAAGCGAGAAAATCGTTGATAGCTAGTCGCTTCCTTGTCGGCGGCGGTGGGGTGGTGCAAATTAGTGGTTAGTGAAAAGTTAGTCAAAAGGGTTAGAAAAAATATTCTGTAGGTATGATTTTTATTGTGAAAGATAACACAGTGGTTTCGTAATTTTATGTAGAAATCAATGTTTTTGGAGGTTTCTGCTTAAATAGACAACTGCTTGTACTTGTATCTTGTTATTTTTATGTTCGATGTGATCTTGTTATTTCTATGATCGATTTAAGCGAGTATGTGAATACGCTGAAATGTTTTATTTTTACTCAAATAAACAGACTAGAAATTTGTTGCCCTAACTACTGATGAATTCTTCATAAAAAAAAAAGTTATCTTTGTTGGCTATGGAAAAATAAAAGTGATCTAAAAAGTACGAAACAAGAAAATACTTCAGACTGAAATCAAGACATAGGTACAAAAATTGTCAAAGTAAAGCCTTCGTCGCATGCCATCGTAATTTTGTAGGTGTTCCTGGCACCCACATGGTATACAAGGATGCGTTCTATGTCATCTGGACCATTATTACAAATCTATTGATACCTCATTCATCAAAATCGGCTCAGTAGTTTAGGTGCTACGGTGAAACACACGTAAATACAAATATACATACACACATACATAGGCTGCTAAAATCACAACCCTTCCTTTTGCCTTTGCCGTAGTCGGGTGAGAACGTGTGATCCGCCCCTTAAACTAGTTTCTTTCTTTTTAATTCATTTCCTTCGACAAGCAACCCACATTATGTTTCAAGTTCTACGTCTTCGTCCTTCACACTATCCGTTTGTCGGGACAAGCAGCCTTTAAGGTCGTATCGATTCCCATCTCTTCCGTGAAGTTTACACAAAGAAAACTGATATTTTACCACTACCTGCGGTTGATGACCCCAAAAAAAACTCATCATATTAATTTATTTTTTATTTGATCATGTTTAAATATCGATAGCCATCACGTCTGCGGAGTTTCGCTAGCTAATACAATTTGACCCTGCATATAAACAAAAAATGAAATGCTATTGAGTGATGCGCTTACCAACGCAAGCGCATCACTTCAGAACGGCTGTACGATTTGGTAAATTTTTATATTTAAATGTTTTTAATAATTCGAATAAGGTTTTACGGAAAATAACAATCGGAAAAGTTGCCCAGAAAAAAAAAAAATCGTGAGAAACGGTAAGAGCTTTTTTCTATGTGATTTTTGTTAGAATTCAAGACCGACAGGACAACGTATGCTGCGGGTCAGCTAGTTGTTCATAAAACGCTAATCTTAAACGAAGTACGTCTGTTCCATCCCCTTAACATCAAAGATTGAACAGTCTCAGTGCCAATAATAAATATTCTTTCAGCCATTCCCTCAATCAGAATCTGAAGGATTCTGAAACAATTTCTTCATATTTAGTATATTGACAGTACATAACACTTTCGTATTGTTATCAGTAATGGGTTTCAAGTGCACTACAAACATATGATTAGGCGTAAGTAAATGTTTAAGAAGATATCGTGTGAAAACTTACTTAACTTTGTTAGGTATAGGTTTCAACTTTAGTGACTTTAGTTTTCAGCACAATGGGTACAATTTAACCTATTGTCTTGGTGCATTAGACTTGGATACTTTTACAAGTTTTATAGATCGAAAAAATCACGAAGTCGATTAAAAATGGTGTTCAGACCAGCGACAGAAAGAATGAAATAGTATATATTTGGGACTCGCATAGGATTATCATTTATCACAAACTAGACTAAACACACTCATAAAAACAAAGACAAAGGCTTCTTTTGTGTTGAAGCTGAGTCCAAGACTGATATGCGGGAGAAATCATGCTGTGCCCGTTACACAATCGACGTGAAACCAATATTTTCAGCAAAAAAAAAGAAACATTGTTTATTCTGCATAAACAAGACGCACATTACAAAAAAATAGACAAAATACATACACTAATAAAACGTTGCCAAAAGCCTCGTATTCAAAACGTTAAAAGTTTCAATCATAGATACTTTGATTATGAAGTTTCTACCGTAACTTTTGCTTTATTTGGATAATACGTCATCATTATCATCAGCATTGCCTTTTCCATGTTGGAGTTGCCTTCTAGTCTTACTGGATGCTGCTGAATACCAGTATTTTACATGGAGTGACTGCCTATCTGACCTCCACAACCCAGTTACTGAGTATCACCATTGGTTAGACTGGTTGTCAGTCTCTCGGGCATCTGATATGACTATTAAGGACGTATAACAACCTTATCGAAACTCATTTATTAAACTAAGCGTAAAAGTCTGCACTTTTCCATCATCACAATAAAGACACCAGATACCCCCAAAAAACCTAAACTCTAGTGTTTAAGCTGTTACTTAACCCTATTCTCGACGAATTAGGCTTTTGAACGGAATCACATCAACACTAACAGTAGGAATGGGTTTCATTTTGACAGTTCAACAACATTCATTGCGTTATTTACGTTGTTGAGCAGACAAATTTTTCGAACATATGAAGCAATGGATTGGTAATAGGCTTCAAAATGATTCAGATTGTGATAGATAGTGTGATACACAATTAGGATGCTGGTTTCAGTACCTAATGTTTAAAAAGCCTTATTCTAACCTCTTACATAAGTAGTAGGTACCAAGTACCTAAACCCTCTCGTCGCGTAGGTCGACACAGCAAGTTTAATATAAACGTACCGTATTCAGCCCGTCAATATGCCCTCATTGTGCGCCTTTGAAATGAAGGCTTAATGCCAATGTTATAGCTGGAAACTTTCTATTAAACTGTTCTGCTGCGCTTCCGAGCTGTCCATACTTTTTCTCGTTGTTTTTTCTTTGTAGTTCCTAATGTATGTTTCGTGTGGGAAGAAGCAAGTTGGGATTTGATTGCGGTTTTGTGGAGATAAAGACGTTATTTGACGTTGTAACTATGTACAAGGTGTAAGAAAACAAACGGCCAGTGGTCCAAATTAGCCCTGGATTGAAAGAGCTGGCAGCCATGGGGAGAGGTCTTTCCCCAGCAGTGGGATGATGCAGGATAACAGTAACAGTGTGTAAGAAACATCGACGCAAAAACTATATTACCATGAAATCTGTACATGATAAGAAATAATAGTAAAAAAAAACAGTTATCCACACAGTTTGACCGTGTATTACGAGTACCTACACTTTTGTATTCAATGAATCAGGAGTTTTTTTTAAATAATCGACGTATAATTTCTTCACTAAATGGTTCAAATTCAATTATTTTTTATTTGTTGAACATAGGTAAAACAAAGTAAGTACAGATGTCAATATTAATAAAAAAATTGGAAAATCCAAAAGTGCACGACTCATAATGCTCATTTAATTACGAAATATAAAAAAAAAAAAAACTTAAGTCGTTCAAAATTAATTGCCGAAAAAACAGCTGTAGTAGGAAGAAGGTACTGCACAAGCGCCCCTGGTGGAATAAATGTACATAATATCTATAGATATATCACCATCCATATGTTAATTTTCTATGGATATAAATAGATGTACAGTCTTGTAGTTTTCGTTTTTTAGTAATTGTAATTAAACGACACTGAATGAATTAGCCATTTGCATTCAGTGACCTACAATTGTCGATTAGAATTTAAAAAAAAAAAATTAACTCAAATAATGGATTTTTTCACAAGTTACAGTGTTTCCGGGTTTCACACATGACGGACAGGATTTTTTTTTGACCTATTTTGGTGTTTTTTTCCAATTCTATTGCAGTAAATCAATTTTTAAAAAGTATGAAATTAATCTCCATTAAATTATCTCGACAATAGTATGCAAAATATCTTGATTCCGTGAACTAACAAGGCTATAATAATAAAAATAGCCGCCAAAATGAGGCGAAAAAATTTTTTCGATCGTAAAGCACTCTCTGATGCTTCGCATCATGAGACGTGCAAAATGAGCGCTATGTCTGGCCGTCAACGGCGTACAAATATTCTAATTATAATTTCTTATGACTACATGGTAAAAAAAAAAAAACAATCAAATTAATTATTAAACTCAATGAAATAAAACAATTAAAAAGCAAAAATATTAAATAAGAAGATGTTCAATTCATTCATTATAAAATAACAATAACTTTGATCACATAACAAAGCATTAAAATTAAATTAGATTATATAATACAATTATTATTATTATTTACCAAAACTGAAAAATAAAACATGTAATGAAAAATAAATAGAATGAATAATGTTCTAGAATTCCCTTACACGACAGTTTTTCTTAGCCCTGAAATTAAACTGCATAAAGCAGTACGTTCTCAAATTGTCGATATGTTTTATAACGACGAATTGAGACCGTGATTCTTTTTCAGAAGTTGGTCAAAAGCTACCATCATCCATTATCATGCTAATTGTTCGGACAAAAGTAGGTATGGAAATGTGCCTATCTTTAAATATTACCTAAGCAGTTTAACACTGTTCAGATTATATAAGATAACAATGGACTAATAATATCTAATAATTAGGTAAGTAAACTCTGAGATGACGACAGATTACGAAATATTTTTTTAATAATTCTTTTGTAACTTTTTCTTTCTCCTTAATTTAGCGCCTAATAAATCTACGTATGACTAAGCAATTTGGTGTTCATAGTATTATTCATTAATTACAGAATTGTCTCAACATTCTCTCCTGTAATTTATGTAGTACTAGCTTTTGCCCGCGGCTTCGCCCGCTTGGATGTCCAAAATTATCCCACGGGAACGTACTACCGGGATAAAAAGTATCCTACATGTTAATCCAGGTTATAAACTATCTGTGTTCTAAATTCCATCCAAATCCGTTCAGTAGTTTTTGCATGAAAGAGTAACAAACATCGATCCTCACAAACTTTCACATTTATAATATTGGTAGGATTAGTACATGGTATAATAATATAGTAGGATAAACGAACGTTGGTAAATCTTTTTTTAATTTTTTTTATTCTACATTCTTTCTGTATCGTTTTTGTTACTAGAGGACAAATAATTTTAACCCCAATCTAGTCCCACACGAAACAAACTCTCTAAATGACGTATTTAAATCATTTCTCAAACATAACAACACAATAAAACTAACATCAACAGACTGTACTCCAGACATTTGCCGCCCCATTCGAAACAAGTTAAAACAAATTGTCCGTACTAATGCCCCATACAGTCCCATATACAGAATACAGTATGACGGAGAATGTCATTTGGATGTAATTCTTATGGTAATGTTATATCTGAAGTGTTTGTTACAGGGACGGCGATTTGAAGACATGGTGAGTGATTTTGATTTGTTTTCAATGTCAGATGCATGAATGAGGCTGAAAACTAAGGGCCCTTGATACATTAAGAGAATTACAAAAAAAAATGTTTCCATTCTTTGTGACATTTTTTTTTATCAACCAGTCTATAACTCCATGGATTTAACACATATATTATTTATTATATCTTTTTTTTTTGGGTTTCATTAAAAAATGTTTATTTAATATTTTATCGTTAATCAATGTTATTATCTGTAATAATGATAATGTTAATAATGTTAGTCTATTTGCTGGACTTGCAAAGCTAGTGTTTTATGCTGTACCTACCTGTGGTTGGTAAGTTACCACTACCTAACCATCAAACTAAGCGACCAAAAATAAATGTATTTGTGGAAAAAAAAATGCAACAGATATGAGGAAAATAGTTGAAAATTATTTCGAGTCCTTAATTGTCATGTTAGCTCTATTGTCATCTGTTAAAATTCTGATCAGACGTTTTATTGGTAAATGTATTTGTGGCAGAAATTCAAGTTCTGCTCTGACAGTGACTGCCCATTGTGGGCGTTGGCAGCACTCAATGCGTTGTCGAGTCTACCAGCCACGCTGTTCAGGACCTTGCTGCAGCATGTTATGGAGGAGCAACCTGTAAGTAAACCCATCAAAAATAAAATGTACTTACTGATCTGTGTACTGCCTTCTTGGTATAGTGATTGTATGACTGCTGACCGTGAGATTTTGGGTTGGATCTCCAGGTCGGGAAATGTTATTGGGTTTTTCTGTTACGCATTTCTCAGTAACAGCTTGGAAACTGGATTCAGGTACATCCAGTTAGAATGGAAGCCGAGCCCAGCAGAGTTGAAAAAAGGCTAGGCAGGTGATGAGCTTGGCATTTGGATTAGTGCCCTGTTGATGGATGACATGGGAGTCACACATAACTGGCGAATTGTCGGTACACTACACACCTATTCTACCTCTTAGCTCTTGGGAGAATACAGGCATGAAATTGTTTTTTTCTTTTTTTGGAACGATGTTCTTTAAAGGCTCCTTTAAACAGGCGCGACACGCAACGTTAAATGCGCGCCGCACAAAAGCACCGCTCGTCGCGCGACACGCGGTGCGTTTTTTAGGCGCGTGCGTTTCGAGCCTGTTTGTAGGAGCCTTAACGCAGCTTGCGGTAGGAGTAAAATTGTAGTAAATTGTAGAAATCGTCACTTAACGGAAAAGCGTTATGCCGCCTCCATGCGACTTTTTGTTACATATAATAGAAAGAGACAGAATAGAATAGAATACTCTATATTATGTGCACCCTAAAAATTACAGATATAAATGTAGAAATACATACAGAGACAGAGAGAGAGACAGTTTTCATCGTTTTCAAGGTTGCTGAAGTCGACAGTGAGGTCAAAATGATAATCCAAGATGGCGGCTGCAAAAATAACAAATTTTTCATCATACAATCTAAATCTCCATATACGAAGTTGAAGAAAAAGCGTAAGGAACTTCGTTCCTGACGGGGGACCCTCGACTCCACACGTGTTTAAACAACACAGTTCTCTTTCAGAATACCTATTAGATAGGTTAAGAAAACACCTCGTGGTCTAATAGTCATTGAAATGCAAAGCAATGACAAAGGTTTCTGTTGTTTTAGGCTACGTAGGTAACATGAAGAACCTAAGTTTTCGTGTTACTAAAAACTATATAAAACTTGGATTACCTGACCCAGAGTCCAAACTAACCCTCGGTCAGGTAGATCGTTTTAGGATATCGTTTTCCACACTATCTACTTAAAACAGGTTGGGCAAAAGTATTCTATTCTATTCTATTTTTTATTATGGCAAACAAAGCCGATGTCGACTATTCTGCCAAGGTCTAAAGTGAATTGGAAAGCAAATGTGTAGGCATTATTATAGATTAAAAAAAAAACATAAAAATCAACGATGATACAGTTGAACTTAATGTAGATCTTGTGGGGTTAGTACTGGACTGAAACAAACAAAAAAATAAAATTACATATAATAGATTATAATTATTGTTAGAACATTAAATATACCACAACCACAATGGAAGAACATTTGGAGAAACAAGTCATAACTTTTTAATATTGTGGCGGATGAAAATCATCAGCGCCACAAGCAGTTCTGGAGAGGGGTATGTTAAAAGGGAAGGGAAATTAATCTGAAAAGGGATCTTAAATTTAGGGAGACGGTTATACAGATCTAGAGGTGGGATGTTGTTAGAGCATTCGAAAAATATGTGATCCAAGGTCCTCCAACCCGCACTCGCAGAGAGAGGAGTCTCGAACATGGATTTTACGTAAAAAGACGGGAGTGCAACAAAAACCTAGACGGATTCTACAAAGAACAGAAATAATACTTTTCGATACTTTTTTGTGACCGAAAAACCACGGTTTTGGTTTGATAATCGGTTGCACTGCATAAAAAATCTGCCTTTCTTTTACTGGATATATTCCACTGCTCCTGCCAGGAACATTGCAGGGTCAGTCTTGGAAGAGACAATAGGTCGTAACCCTGATAGGAATTGTGCTTGAGGTCTGACGTTATAGATGAACAAGCATCTTTAGCCAAACCATCAACACATTCGTTACCCTTAATGCCACAATGACTGGGTATCCAAACTAACTGAACATCCTTTTGACTATTAGCGCAGGACAATAAAGAATTTTTGAAATAAGAGAACTGTGCAATTTACTTTTAAAGGGATTTTGGACTAAAGCTTGCAAACAACTAAGGGAATCTGTAAAAGTAACGGCTTTCTCAATATTATGATGTGATTCTATAAAAAACTTTTTTTCCAAAAAAATAACCGACTTCCGAAATTAAAGTTATTTTTCACGTCTTTTAGTGTTCTTTTTGGAAGTCGGTTGCTTTTTGGAAAAAAGTTTTTATTTTTCACTTTTTCGTTGCGGGACTTACCCCACACAAATTCGTATACCACTACTTGTTGTGTAAATAACAGTGACAGGAAATTATTAACACATCATCCATATAAACTAAGTGGAAAAAATATGCAGTACTAAGGATAACTCAAAAACTACTGGTCAGACCTTGATCAAATTTAAATGGGACCACATGTGAAGCACCACCTATCAAATAAAAACCTCCTATCAAAAAATCAACCACCTATCAAAAAAGAATCATCCAAATCGGTTCACCCAGAAAAAAGTTCTGAGCAAACACACATAAAAAAAAAAAGTAAAAAAAAAACACAGACGAATTGAGAACCTCCTCCTTTTTGTGAAGTCGGTTAAAAAGGCAAGCTTCCAATATAGCCACACACTCACCAGTGAATACAGAAAACTCTTTAGGGCTTTTAAACTGTAAAATAATTTTGGAGTTTTGGTAATAGACTGCAGCTCCAGTGTGACTAAGCTCGGATAGTTTCGAAGCATCCGTAAAAAATAATTGAAAACCATGTCATCGCTCGCCCACCACCGCATTGAAAGCCAAATTTGCTGACAGAGATTTTTTAGTTAAACCAATATTAAAGAAAAATTTTGGGATATAACTTAAAACTTCATATGGAAAATTAAACAGGGGTAATCTGGGATATTGGACTATCGGGCATGCTAAATTTAGAATTAGTCGAAAGGATTTTAGGATTAAGGGTATTTCTTTATTTTTCCAGTAATTTGAGCTTCGACATATGGCATCTAACTCGTTCAGTTTTCGTATAAGAGGATGGGAGGATCTACATATTAGTCTAGACACGAAACGGGTTGCCAGATATTGCCGTCTAAGTTCCAGAGGAGGTTCAGCACATTCGACCTGCAATGCGTTAACGGGAGAGGACTTCATACAACCTGAGATGATTCGAAGGCACTTGGACTGAACTCTATCTAGCCCTGCCAAAGCACCTTTGTTGCAAGGAGTCAGAAGATACATTCCATAATCTAAAACACTACGAACTAAGGCATTATAAACTAATTTCATGGTGAAGGGGTGAGCACCCCACCAAACACCCGCAAGGACTTTTAAAATTGAAATAACTCTTTCACACTTTTTAATAAGATAATTTATGTGATGTTTGCCGGTTAATTTTATATCTAAAATAACGCCTAACAATGTAACTTTTGTAACTACAGGAATATTGTGGCCTAAAATGTTCACTGAAATATGAAGAATAAGTCTTGCGAGAGAAAATTACCGCCGAACCTCTTGGTGCAGATAGCGATAGACCATGGCTTAAAAGCCACTGATTCAAAGAATCCAGAGGGAGGCATAAAGATGTCGCAGCGTCAACTATGGAGGAATCTGTCACATACGGAACAATGTCATCGGCATATTGTAGCATCTGACAATTGTTGTTTAGGCAGGACCCAATATCAGCCGTATATAAATTGTAGAGTATGGGACTGAGGACATAGCCTTGTGGGAGGCCCTTCCATGTCTGCCTTGCATCGAACTCCTCACCCTGGACTCTCAGAACCAATGAGCGGGACAACAGAAGTTCACATAATCAAATAATCTTAAGCAGAAGTGCCAACATGAAGTCACTGACTTTGGATTATCTGACCACACTGCTCAAATAATTAAGATAAAAGTTAATAAAACGAATCAAATAAAAACATGGAGAACATTAATACGAGATATAACTCAAGAAAACCTTATTAAATTTCGATCGCACCTCGAAAGTCTATCATTTTCTAATGTATATAATACAGAGGATGCTAACAAAGCCTGTGATAACTTTCTTGACATTTTCCTACTGTTACACGATCTCTGTTTCCCGAGCAAATTAGTTACTATAAAATCAGAGAAACAAATAAAATGGGTCTCTCGCGGGATACGAATATGTAGCAAAAAACAACGGCAACTATTATGGCAGCAGAGACTAAAACCAACGTCTGAAAACAAAAATAAATTTAAGATTTACTCAAGGAGGTTTAAGAAAATTATTAAACTTACACAAAAAGCGCAGAATAACCACTTAATAAATAACTCAAAAAACAAATCCAAAACGGCCTGGCAAATTATTAATAACAACAAAATTGTAAGAGAACCCATTTCTCAAATAAAAAAAGGAGATGAAATTATATCAAACCCTAATTTAATAGCTGAATCTTTTAATAACTTTTTCATTGAACAAACCTCTGGCATACCTAAACATACGTTATGCGATACCATTAACATAAATATAAACCCGCATTCAATATTTATGGCCCCTGTTATACCTCAAGATGTAATGCGTATAATTAGAAACCTGAAAAATAAAAAGAGCTCTGGCCTCGATGGCATTTCAACAACAGTTATCAAATTTGTTGCACATTGTATAGCTGAACCCCTTGCTCATATTATTAATGTAAGCATACAGTCTGGCGTATTTCCAGAAAGTCTCAAGAGCGTAATAGTCATACCAGTATATAAAAAAAACGATAAAGAAGAAATGGTAAATTATAGGCCAATTGCTCTTATCTCTATATTCTCCAAGATCATAGAGAAAGTTATCTATGAATCTCTTGACAACTTCCTAACTAAATACCACATACTATGTGACGAACAAATGGGCTTCAGGAAAAATAAAAATATTAACATGGCCATCTTTGATTTTCTCCATGAAATAATGCCTAAAGTAGATTCCAAAATACCGGTATGTGCAATATATGCCGATATGTCGAAAGCCTTTGACTGCGTGGACCACGATATTCTCTTAACCAAACTTGATGCGTACGGTATTCGTGGCAATGCTCTTAACTTAATAAAAACTTATCTCAAAGGCCGTAGACAATGTACAGAGATATCACGCTTATGTTTAAAATCTAGGAAGGAACAAAAAACTTTATCGTCATTTAAAGAAATAAAATATGGAGTTCCGCAGGGAAGTGTCCTCGGACCTTTACTATTCCTACTTTATATTAATGACCTGCCACGCCATATATCTAATCCAATGATTTTATTTGCAGACGACAGTACTTCAATTGTTTCATGTACCAATAAAGACTCATACGTAAATGACATCAATAACTCGATCAGCAGTTTAATAAAATGGCTTGACAATAATAACCTAGTTATTAATCTACAAAAAACTAAAACTATGCATTTTCACCAACGTATATCTACAGGTGACATGGATATCAACTACAATGGCCAAACTATCGATAAAGTGAATAGCACAAAATTTCTAGGAATCTTAATTGATAGCCAGTTAACATGGAAGCCGCAAGCAGAAGATATCTGTAAACGTCTGAGCACAGCCGCATTTATGTTATACAACCTATCCAAAAAAGTAAATCGGTCAACAATTCTAGTGGCCTACCATGGTCTTGTAATTTCTATTTTAAGATTTGGTGTTATATTTTGGGGTTATTGTAGTGAACGAGAAAGCATTTTTAAAGCTCAAAAGCGCTGTTTGAGAACTATATTTGGCCTCAAAGTTACTGACAGTTGTGTGCCTATATTTAAGTCTCAGAAACTATTAACTTTCCCATGCCTCTATATCCTCGAATTAGCAATATTTGTTAAAACAAACCGTAATTTATTTGCCACATTAACAGAAACCAGAAAACGGAGTACATCATTAAGATCACAATATCAGAATTTACTTCACACAGGCACATTTAAAACGAGTTTATTAAAAAAAAATGTGATTTGTATGGCTCCTGTTGTCTTTAATAAAATTCCCGATCATATGAAAGCCTTGCCCTTGATGAAATTTAAAAAATGTTTTACTGAATTACTTGTAGGTAAATGTTATTATTCTGTTCAGGATTTCCTAAATGATACATTTTAATAACCTATATTGATAACTTGTATAATAATTATTGTGTTTGCATGCCAACAAGGCAGAATGTACACGGTTCTTTATTATGTTATTTACGATCCTATTTGTATGTACCTGCATTCAAAGCAAATAAAGTATATTCTATTCTATTCTATTCTATTCACATATGCATTGTAACATCTTAGCCGGAAGACTCAGCTGTTGCAGTTTTTGCCTGAGTACGGGAAGAAGTACATTGTAATACGCAGAGGAGATGTCAAGGAAAGTGGCAACAACAGATTCATTTTTAGAATAAGCTAAGCGGATATCCGCAACTAAAATACTAACACTTTCCATTGTACTAAGACCTTTCCTAAAACCAAATAGATGATTCGGCAGTAAGTCTCTCGATTCGACTATCCACTCGAGACGATTTTTAATAAGGTGCTCCAGTAATTTGGCTAGAACTGAAGATAAAGCGATTGGCCTAAGGCCATTCGAATCATCTGCATGTTTGCCTGGTTTCAATAAAGGAATAATAATTTGTAAATTAATAAAAATTTAACACATTTAAAAAAATATTTTAGCCTTTTCACCAGAATGGGTTATGAAGGAATATGGCACGCCATCAATACCCGGCGCTGAGTCCTGGACATGTTTGAGTACCACATTCAGTTCCTCCAAAGTAAATGGCGCATCGAAAGGATCCTCTGTTAAATTATACAGGGGCGCATTTTGACATTCAGATGAGAGTGGAACATAAGATGGTGCTATTTTGTCAAAAAAAAGTTCAGCTGTTTCCCTAGAAGAAGAAATTGACGGGGAGCACCCTCGTCTAAACCTATTTATATTTTTCCAGACCACTGAAATTGGAGTATTGGGAGATAAAGAGGTGCAAAACTTAACCCAACCCGTGCGTTTCTTCTTGCGAAGAAAACGTTTGGTTCTGGCATTATGCTGACAGTATGCCAACAGATTTTCAGTGCTCATATCTTCATTGTAACACACCTCGGCCTCGTCCCTTTCCCTGATCGCCGAAGTGCATTCTGGATCCCACCATGGGGGTGACGGGATTTTATTACGGGCACTGTTTTTTAATGGAGAGCAGGAATCTGCACTGGAGGTAATAGCTGTTACAAAACTCTCATAACAGCTCTTGGCATGGCAGTGAACAGAAGTATCTGATAAATTTGAATTTAAATTTGGAAGAATATCAATTTTATCCTCCAATAATGATACAAATTTTGTCCAATCTGGTTTGGACAGGTTATATTTCAAAAGTGGAGGAGAAGTTTTTTCTAAATAGGACTTATTAATCAAAGATATGAATATAGGGTAATGATCACTACCATGCGACAAGGTTGTGCATTCCTAGTGAGTCGATGCTGCTAACTCAATTGAGCAAAATGTAAGGTCTACGCAACTCTTTTGCTGTCCCGGAAGAGATCTTCGTGTTGAGCAGCCGTTATTTAAAATGCAGAGGTCCAAGTCATCCAAAATATCAACTAGAGCTACACCAAAGGCATCACAGCGTTCAGACCCCCATCTATAATGGTGGCAGTTAAAGTCGCCCATGACCAGTATTGGACCATGAACAAAAGTAAAAATATCTTTTAAAATTATTAAAAAATCATGATGTGCATGAGCAATATAAATGGAAAACACTGTGATGCCCTCAACCCTCCCCGCGGCAATACTCATATCACCCACAAGTGAAGGCAAAGTAAAGGGCAAAAGTGGGACCCGATTGTTGACTAAGAGGGCCGACCCTCCATAGCCATCTGGTCTGTCACATCTGAGTATGTTGAAATGTGGCATACGGAAGCTAAGACTTGGAGTAAGCCAAGTCTCAGCTATGGAACAAACCAATGGCTTGTATTTATTTAAAAGAAATATGAGGTCATGCTTCTTATGCCACACGCTCCTCACATTCCACTGAAGGAATACTTGGCGAGACGCCATTTCTAATGTGTAAGAGAAGAGTTATAAGTTGGTCGGCAACGTTGGACGGTGTATGGGTATTAGAAGAAGAAGAAGAAATAACAGTAGGTAAGAGTTTTATAAGTAGTTCAATAATAGAAGAAGTACTATTATTGGAAGAGACATTATAGTTGAGAGCGCAGCCATTAGGCTGTAAAGGTTGGGGGGAACTAATTATCTGCTGATGAGCAGCTCTGTCATAGGATGGGGAAAGCGGGGCATGATCTGCTATTGGCAAAGTGATTACCCGAACACAGAATACAGAAGGCCTCGCCCTCAGAAATGCTGCAACCATCACCTGGGTGATCGTGGCCACATTTACTGCATTGTGGTTTTGACCTACATACATTAGCCACATGTCCAAATCTACAACACTTGCGAAATTTAATAGTGGGAAATATGTACTGCTCAACTGGAAGGGATGTGTAACAACAGAAGATTCTTTTGGGTAAGACTTGTCCATCAAATGTGATCACACAAGTTTCAGTTGGTTTCCATTCATTAACTCCATCTTTGTGAACTTTCCTATTAATACGACGAACTTCGAGGATTTGCCCACAACCTGAGGGCACAGACAAATAAGTGATAGCCTCATCTTCTGAAATATCAGAGGGAACACCTGTTACTACTCCCATCCTTGTGATGTTAAATGTAGGGATAGAGGCAGTATAACTGTACTTGGGTAACAGTGCGTTAACCAAGAAAGAGTTGGCATTCTGAGGGGACGCAAACTCTACGGACACGCGGTTTCTACCAACTCTGTTAACTCCACCACGAACTATGTTCGCAATATTGTTGTTCATTAAAAACTTACCAAAGTTAACGGGATGTAAGGTGGTGCCGGAATTGGGTTGGGTCTCTATACGGGAGACGTGTACGATGTAAGGAGCCTTATTCATTGCCGAGTATTTGTTACGACCAATTTGGCTTTTCTATTGTTTGCTTGGGGGGGACGGTGTCAAAATATCATCGTTACCGGGACGTTTTCGGGAAGATTGGTTTATCTGGGATTGAGTAACATCCATCTCTGCAACACTACAGACAACATACGCGAATTGCGATAGTGGATTCGGGGAAAGAGGAAATGAAGGAACTGGAGTGTCGGGCGGATCAGGATCAGGAGGTTTATTTATATCCATCTTGGATAAAACGAATTCAAAATACGACAATCACAATACAAACCTGTTTACGAACACAAAGACAACACACTTATATGCTAACAAGTCACAAAAATGTCAACAATCACTAAAAAAACAACAACAAATTCTAAACACACGTGCTAACTAATAACACCGTGGCGAGAATCTGGGCAAAAGTAATCACCCAATCGAAATGCGCTATAACTTTTGCAGATGGCGGCAAATGTCAATTCTGATTTGACATTTGTGAAGTAAACAGATGCAGAATTCAACTCGCAAACTCAAGAACGCGGAATAATTGTAATAATAAGCATTTCCGCGTCGTCTAATCTCTGATCTCGCTTTGGCGGTTTACACTGGCCAGCCAGAGGGCCTAGACAAAGTAACATTCGATTAGCGATGACGCTAGTAGAAAAGCTAAAAAATGTATGGGATTGACATAAGCTATCGAAATGTCACGTGATCATAAGTCAACGAATATAAATTAGCTGCACATCATTCGATTCTATGAAACGAATCGACAGCGTCGAACGATTACTTCCATAGAGATGCGTAGCCAAGTGGCACTTTTTTGACAAGCGTTATCGCCAGTTTTCGATTCATACGACGGAAACATTAGCAAAAGCGATAGCGATTGTGGAAATAGAATCGCTCCGAAGCGAATGCCATTTGTCTAGGCAGACTCAGATCACCCCGCTTTTATTTTGACCGCTCCGCTCCAGACTTTTTTTGTGGGGTTACTTGAAGTCCCGGGTTTATGTAAACAAGCCTCAGACTCTTGAAGCCCTTAAAGCGAATATCCGACATTAATGCGAGAACCTATCGCCGGAAGTTCGGACACAAGTGATGGAAAATGCCATAAAACGAGCCCGTATGGTCATCAATTTTGACGGCGGCCACTTGACCGATATCATTTTCTCGATTTGATGGAAATAATTCTAATTCATTATATAAACATAATCCACAAGTAGAACTAAAATGTTTCATTGCTAAAAATAATTACAGTAAACCAACATCGGGTGATTACTTTTGCCCCACCCTGTATCTCTTCTTTATAAATATACTGTGTATGTGAGGGTGTGTGTTCTTACGTAATTGTGTGTTTTTTTATGGATCATGTAGTCCGCATTTAAGTTTTTTATTCGTTTATTTATTAAATTAAATGCATTCATTCACAGATAGGCAGTGCACAGCCAAACCACTGGGTTTAGAAGCATGATATTTTGCACAAGAGTTCCCTAAACAGTGCAACAGTGTGGGGATTAAGTAATCACATTAATTGAAACCACGTATTTTACATTATTTACGTATTTTAAAAATACAAAATTAAAATAATTAATAATAATTAACATTCTAGCCATGGGACTTTCTTTTTCGTTTTAGTATTTAACAACTTGAAACTTAATTTGTGATTGTTTGGTAACAATACCATAAAGTTTGCGTTGAATTGTTGATACCATATCGCCCCGCGCGTGTCTAGTTATTATCAAGGGTGGTCTATTTCGTGCCAATTTTTACGCTATTTATTTTGTTTGAAAAATATTTTAAAATACTCAAAATAATTTGTAATAACCGCTTTACTATTTAATGTGATAACCTAATCCCCACTCTGTATAACGAAAATAAGCAGTAAGAAAGGATTTTTGAAAATTCACTGCTTGAAGGGTTTAAATGGGGGATGAAAGTGTGTATGAACGTCCGTAATTTTTTCTGATGGCAAATCGCATCGGGCACGCGGCTTGTCGTACAAGAAAGACTGACCTAAGTTACCTTTCTCTAGACCTTTAGGTCTTAGGTTTTTAAGGCATTGCCCTGAAAAATAAACTCTTTCAATAGAAACAGAATATAATAATCCAGCGTCGTGTATAAACAGATAAAGACAGATGTAGCCTACACCTGCACACGTGGCACGTACCTCCACATGTCTTCCACACGTCGTATAAACTCAATTCTATCATTTTATCATAACATAACGTTTCATTTTATTATATGTATCTAGCTCTTGCTGAGTCTATATTATAGTGGACTTCAGTTTACTGCATATGCCTTAATTTAACATCATATACAGTGTGTCTGGTCCCCGGTGTCCGATCCGTTAAGGCGAGGCAAAATTATCAATTTTATCGACAAATCCACGACACTAAGGCATTTTGCCCCTACTATTTTAACGGTAAGTGTAAGTAAAAAGCAACCAAATTTTTTCACACTTTTTACGTTTCATATATTTTTTAAGGTTTTAATGGGAGTTTTTGATAAACCTTTTAGTGTAAACTTATTGACTACTTTTGTAGCTGTCGAACGATTTTTCATTTTATGCCTATAGGACGTCTACATCGGTAGAATATTGCAAAATAAAGGAACCAATACAAAATAAGCAAACAAAAAAATGACGCCATTTCAAAACAGTAGGGGCAAAATGCCTTATTATCGTGGATTTGTCGATAAAATTGATCATATTGCTTTGCCTTAACGGGTCGGATACTGGTGACCAGACACACTGTATATATCGACCTTCAAATGTACCTTCGACCCTTATCACCTACAAATGCAATTTAAATTATCCTTATAGCATAATCAGCCAATAATGTTCCCACTGCTGGAACACAGGCCTCTTCTCGGTGAGAGCGAGTGGGCCGTAATCCACCACGCGAGCCCAGTGTGGGTAGGTAAATGTCACTTGTCTTCGAATTTTGGTTCTGGGACATACCGGTTTCCTCACAATGCTTTCCTTCACCGTTTTTGAGAGCTGTGGTGATTAAATAATGTACACAAAGTAAAACGCCTGTCTAGCGTCGAGCCTACGACCTACAACTCGTAAGTCGTGGCCGATACCACTGGGCCAACCCTGCTGTCATTTATCCTTTTGATTTGACTTTTTAAAGTGCAAAGACATTTTTAGTAGGTACATACATACATAAACTTACGCCTTCTTCTCAGTTCTTGTCCTGGGGGTGGACAGAAACTACAGAACGCATTTTTTGTACTTACGAGTAATCAGGTCCTACTCGTCTGAGATAGTGCCGACAAGTTCGCCCCTTATACGTACCTATAGAATAGAATAGAATTTATTTGCAAATATGGGTAATACATAAGTAGTTGTAGGTATCTCAATACAGAGTTCTGCTGTTCTGTTCTGTTCTGTGGCATTTAACATAGGTACAGTCAGGGAAATTAATTTGTTAATTAATTGCTAAGCTAATTTATATCCTACGTCAATTTGCCGTGTCATAGCTATTTCATAGTGTCAAAGAATAACAACTGTGATTTGAATGTACCTACGGACAATTTTAGTTGGTACTTAGTCTATTTTCGTAACAATTAATTTCCCTAACTTTACATCAACTTTGGTCGACAAGCCATAGTAGTAACATTAATAATCATAATCATAGATGCAATCCTTGATACTTTTAACCTACAGTTACGGGGTAATTGCGTAACACACTAACAGTAGGAATGGCTTTCGTTTTGACAGTTCAACAACATTCATTGCGTCATTTACGTTGTTGAGCAGACAATTTTTTCGAACATATGACACAATGGATTAGCAGTATTCTTCCAAATGATTCAGATTCTGATTGATAGTGATAGTTGGTAGAATCATCTTGATTCCGTATTTAAGTTGATTAATATCACTTCACTGGCTCACTACGACACCAAGCTCTATCAACGTAGTTCTCTATATTATAGTCTGTGGCTCTATCGTGCGGCACCCTGCTCACTTTGTCTGTTTCCCAGGTTTCCCGCCATTCCTAGTGACTGGCCGATGACATTAGTGACAGCAACGATCCCGCGTGTGTGAATGAGACAGTGTTTACATATTTATTAAATAGATACACTACAAGTATCCCCTGTAAATTAACTTCAACAGAATTTCATCCTAGATTCACAAGATTAGTTTGAGTACTAATCCATGAGTAGGTGCCGTAAAAATTTAATGAAATTAAGTGCATGTGCTTGTTACGCCTGTGTTTCAGAAAATATAAGCTTTTTATAACTGAGCGTACCTATATACCGCTCGCTATTTTTCTATGAAAATGATCTAAAAAAATATGTAATTCTTTTATTTTTACTGTAAATCGGTTTAGGTTTCACTTACTCTGTGTACCTTACTGCATTATTACAGATTCTTATCCAGAATTGAAAAAAAAAACATCATTATCTATTTGCCATCTACATGATGGCACAAAAGTTGTCACCCGATGTTCTTTGGCTGTGATTTTTATTTATTAATGAAAGACTTTGGTTACTTTTGGATTACGTTTATTTGATGTCTTATTTTTTTTCCATTAAATCGAGACAATTATATCGGCTATGTGACCGCCGCCGCCAGAATTGAAGACCATTCGGGCTTGATTTATGGCATTTTCCATCACTCCTGCCAGAACTTCCGGCGATAGGTCCTCGTATTCTTGATGGATATTCTCTTTGAGGGCTTCAAGAGTCTGAAGCTTGTTTTCTTGGATTCGTGACTTCTAAAAATCCCACAAAAAGAAGTCGAATCTGGAACGGCTAAATCAGGCGATCTTGCCGGCCAGTGCAAATCGCCAAAACGAGAGATTAGGCGACTCCAATTATTCCTCGTTCTCTAAGAGTAGGTAAAGCGATTCATGTCTTGTTGACGTGTGTTTTGTATCTGTTTACTTCACAAATGTCAAAGTAGAATTGACATTTGCCGCCATTTGCAAAAAATATTCCATCTTCCCTCCCATATTAAAAAAACCGAAAAGTACCGAAAAGTTACTACTTGTGCAGAAATAACTAATTTGTTACGTTACACAATATACACTACACTACACTTCACAACACTCCTACATCTTACACACACAACACTTATCATATTTCTCATAATCGTCAAGCTGTAAAATAAACCCTAACTATCGCAATAATTTGTTATTATATTTTTATTTTTCTCAGTTTTTATTTTTTTTATTCTTCATATGACTTAATTGTGGTCTAACTTTTTCAGTACTGATGTATCTTAGTTACTCCTTATCTCAGTAAGAGTCCTTGTTATGTTCATTGGAAGAGCACTGTTTTCCAAGATACAGGTTTTTACCTAGTTTGGAAATCAGGAGTTCATTTAGGTTATAAAGCTACCATTTAATAGGTTTTTCTTTCATTGACTTGAATGTGCCCTGGCGGCTGAGAGTATGTCATGCTCACTCTAATGTGTCGCTGGTGGTGGCGTGTGTGTTGGATCATTAAGTTCCCTTCAAAATGGTTGAGCTGAATGGTGCTGATCCATGCGTCATGTTCGTAAACGGGCGCCGTCAGTGGGGACTGGTCATTTATTAGCTGCCACCAATGGCGTATTATATAGTTTTATACATCATTGGCTGCCACGGCTTATTTTAATTTAATTTAATATTTGAATTGCTTTTGTCTTTTTATTACGGACGCTTTTAACGTTGTGCATCGTTCTCACATGCATAATTTCAACATGAACGATGTAATCAATATTTTGTAACCATATTTTGATTTAAAAGAGTGTCCATGGAGTTTCTTGCCCGGTCTTCTCCATAGGTACCTACTACGCTTTGGAATGGGTAACTACATAGCTTCAACTTTCTGACTGACCGACCCCTAGATAATTCAAAAGTGCCTGAATTGGTTTATTTGAAATAAATGCTTTGAGTTTGAGTTTTGAGTTTAGAACCCTGTTATATGTTATGTTTTTAGTATTGAAACTGTAGTAGGCTAAGTTCTGATTTTGTCCAATAAACGTTATTATTATTATTATATTATTTTTATTATACTCTTTGCAACTTCCGATAGGGTGGTGCCTTTTGCGCCACCTGTTATTACCTATATCATTTTGTTCGTTTCGCGTACTTAGTTAATTACCTACAGTCAGTCAGTTATCTAGAGTCTAACTTCTAAGACAGTTTAAAAGAGTACAGCTCCTAATGAATGCACTGTGCAAGGTACGGTTGAAAACATAAGTATTTAAGCAACTCTCAAGAAAAGTAAGTTGGGCATTGATTTACGAGTTTTAAAACTTAGACAAGTAACTTTTCCTAGTGAATAGGTAAGTTCAGTGTGTTGCTCCTGCGTAAGAAAGATATATGGTCTACGTTAAGAAATTGCATAGTTGGTCTAGCTAGTGGAGTAGGTATAGTCCTCTTTACCGTATCCGGCGGCAGCGAGCCGGACTAGTTTTCTTACAGAGTGTAGTAGACGGCAACTGAAAACGTGGTGGCTTCGAATCCCAAGTCAGGCAACGTAGCTATCTTCGTATTTTAGTAATTTTTTAGCGGCTATCTAGAAATCGTCAGATAATTATATACGAGTAACTTACTATCTTACAAAAGAATAGTAGGATTTCCATGTGCACGACACTTTCGTTGCAAAATGACGTGTATTATTATTATTTATTTATTTTACGTTCAGATAATAAAACTCCAAATTATATTAGAAGGTGGACGCCACGTGTTTGGTAAATTGCAGAGCGACTTGTCCTAATTATCTTTGCTCACACTAAAAGATAAAACAAAAGGGACACGTAATAATGGGACACTCGGAATAATGTGCGTGTATTTAGTTGCGTGTAAATATAATTAATTAAAATAAAAAAATACTTACGCCTCGTGTTTACTTACGCCAATTTCAAAAACTGTTTTTGTCACACATAAGGCACACCTACTAAATAGACATTAATTTATTTGTATGTACATAAGTAGGTATGTATGATGAAAACTGTAGGTGGCATGTATCGTCATCATGAAAAAGATAAACCTGAGTCCAGGAGCCAAGAGATAGTTACCTACTTACTAGTGACAAGAGTAGTTGCCTACTTCATAGGAGCTGATGAGCCCCAAATTAAAGAAGGGGTCCGTGCACGGAGTTCCCATGTAGTATAACCGAGCCTATCAAAATCTAGCCTGCTAGACTAAATATTTCCTTATAGAAAAACCCAGGAACACTATGCCCGACTTGGAATTCAATCGCAGCCAGGGTTCCACAAGCAATCGCGATTACACAAACCAACGAGGTACCATAGTCACATCAAACAACCAATTGTAAAAATGCTCAAAATAACTAGGTACCTCAAACCTGAAAAGGGGTCATTGCACTCATCATTATGAACAGTTTTCTATGGGACCACCATGAAATCTCAGAAAAATCAGTTTCTCCATAACATTTATGTTGGCACATTATCTCGACGAGATGTAGAGAACAGCCGATATTTTTTTTCTTGCCGACCCTTTTTCAGGTTTTCAGTTATTTCAATTACATCTATTAAACAATACTCCCATAATATAATGGGTGTAAAAAGACACCTACCGAAGCCGAGATTCATTTTTACTACCATTCACTGTATAAAAAAAATTGTACTGGACCATACTTGGGAACCTTCTGGTTACGGAGATATTGAAAGTCAGAATTCCAACTTATACTGACGTATTTTTACAAAAACAAGTTTTTAATGCTATAAAGCACAACTTAAATACCCCCAAGACCCCTGGGGGCCAAGTCTACTAATTTACAAACGTCGCAATGGTCTCCGCATTGTGAGTTTTTGACAGATTTGCCATACAAAATCTGTCAAAAACTAACAATGCAGAGACCATTGCGACGTTTGTAAATTAGTAGACTTGGGCCCCTGTACCGTTGTATGCACCCATAAACACAATAGTTGCGAGCGTTACGTTGTGCACTACCATAAACAGCGATTTTTCACACCAAAAATGAAATTATTTTCCCAGCAATTATTTTTGTGCAATTAACTTAGTTTGATAAACAGAATCCGTAGTTGATGGCTTAGTGATGGGTCTTTTTACACCCTGTATTACATCGACTAGATCCACACAGTGTAACAAAACCGCCCTGTATCTAATGTTTCCTTCGAAAAATAACATTAGGCACTGGTTCCTTTGTCAATTTTGTTGTATTAGACCACACGTTATACCGACTGATGGTCTCGCCCACTGCGCCTTTGACAACGAGCCCGGGTAATTGAATAGTCTTGTGTAGCTCTTAATGTGTATTTGACCTTTTCAGCAGTAATATGTGTTATATGCATAATTTAAGAAACATTTTGGGGGTGGAATTGTAGGTTTCGTTTATGATCTGAGCAGTAGAGCTTCTTTAAAGAAAGTATAATCGAGCCCCGAAAAACCCGAATCTACGTAAAGAAAACGGTTCCGTAAACTCATCTATAACGTCAGTATGTTCTTTTGGCGCGTGACTAAAATCGGAACTAACGCCGGTATCTGGTTTTTGAATACATTCCACAAAATAACTGCACACATATTTACCAACAGCGCCACCCTGTCAATGTCATTCGAGCGCCAACAGATCCTTGCTGCACTGTATCGGGCGAGACAAGGGTTTTATCGACCATTTTTCTTTGAACACACGGCTACATATCAAGCTATACATTTTCAGTATAAGCTGACCTCTCATTGTACGGAAATACAATGTGAGATCAGCTTATACTGGAAATATATAGCTTGTTATGTAGCCGTGTGTATCTAGTAGGTTAAATGGTCTACCTTCCTAACTTTCTTAGTACTTTTTGTTTTTACTATGTAAGTAAGTATTCCCAACCTAAAGTCGCTCTTTTCATGCATGCGTACGCTAATACAGGGTGGTATGGGACATCGTCGCGCCAATTGTAACCATGAATTCAGTAAGTACATCACTTTAGACCCCCAGACATAGAAATTTTACGTCGGTTATAAAAAAAAAAAAGGTTTTCATATTTTTAAAATTGTAATTATTTATTTCAGACTAAGCACACAGTAATTGATACAAGTCCATATTATGATAGAAGGTAGATACTTCTATCTATGTTAGTAAAATTTTAAATAATTATTATTTTGGACATGCATGAGCGACCAATGCCTCAGGATTTGGCTGTCCACACTGTCCGACACCACGTTCAGAAGCGTGTTGGTGCCAAACCAAGACCACAGGGTGGCCGTTCTTTTGCAAAGGACCACCTGGAAGCCGTCCGTGCTGTGGTCGGCGAACATGCCGGAGGCACTGCACCGCCGCAAGAACCCCAACAAACCCCTCAACGCGTTGTTATACTGGAAGTGCAGAGCATTGTAGGTTGTTTTAGTGTAATTGCTCCACAGGTTGCACGTGTATAATTAATGACAATAGCTTTTGAATAGTGTGACTTTAACGTCACGTGAGCATCGCGCAAACCTGCGAGAAAGCATATTACCTCTTACCGACAATGCCCTGCGCTCCCTATCCATGTCCATATCATCATTTAGTTTCTTATTGACCCAGTGATCCAAGTACTTAAAGGACAGTTGCTGTAGGACGGTTCCATTTAGTGTGATCGGAGGAACAGGGTAGGCAATACCTATGCGGTCAAAATGTATGGAAGAGCAATTTTTTTTTTTTATATCCTTAGAAAAACTTCAACGCAGGGAAGTTCAGAATAATGTACTGTTTTTTTTTTTAAACTTTGCCCCACACTTTGAATTTCTCCTGTATTGTGGATGCGTTTACAAACATTCAAACTCAAATACACAAACGGCCAGACCCGGAACAACTACTTGTAGGTTATACAAATATTTGTTCCGTGCGGGAATCGAACCCGCGACACGCAGCGCAGCAGTCAATTGCATAACCACTGTGCCAACAGTGCCGCCAAACAATTCATTGCAACAGGTGGCGCGTCAATGTCCCTGCCATCGTGTATACCTAATTCAATGTTTATTTTTTCCTTAGGATGACGGCATCATGGAAATCCTGAAAGATACGAGTTTATGTAAGTTGATTTTTTACGCGCTAAATCCCTCATAGATTCATAAACTTCTATTTTTCTGATAGATTTCTGGTAAGGGTTGAGTTGTGGAGGTCAGATAGGCAGATGCACCATGTAAAATACTGGTATTCTGCTGCATCCGGTTAGACTGGAAGCCGACCCCAATAAAGCTGGGAAATAGCAAGCATATAATATTCTCTTTTATTTTTTTCATCAAACAAAAACTCTTCAGAATTTTGACTCATGGCATGGCTAGCTTCGTTTGCATCATAGTCTAAAAAAACAAGGTCTGGCATTCCGGGAGTGACACATGTTTACGTCACTATCCAGTTGCCACTTTATGGCAACAAAACACGAATTATGGAAATATTTTCAGTCACCATTCTGTTAAAAAATATAAATAAACCATTTAAATTGTCATTTCATTTTTCTACGAGTAATCAAACGAAACAATTCAATTTCAACTTAAACCAACGTAATTGTTAGTTAAAACCTCTTTGTTTTACCGGATTCGCACAGGTAATAAAGCCAATTGGGGAGATATTACACACTACTGGTAACACAGCGGTGATGACGTAGGCTTGTGTCACCCGCGTGACCGGAATGCTAAACCTGGCGAAGTATATAATTATTATACCATGTTTTTCATTATCAAACCTTTAACGACTGTCTGAATATTGTTGTAGCATTCATGGCTTGATGGATAACATCGATGGTTTTTGATCATTCATATTGATATTCTCTCAGCATCCCGCGATGAATGCGCCCGAGCAGCCGCAGTAATCCGCTGGGTGGTGCAACAGTCTTGTGCATGCGCGTGCACGGGCGCGCAACTGATGCGCGATCTCCTCGTGCTGGGCGTGCCTCGTACTCACGCCAACGCGCTGGCTGATGCCGTGGATAACTATAAGCCTGAGCACGTAGCTCATGTTCAGGCTAATGGATTCATGAGTGAGTATGTTAGAAACATACAGATCTATAGCAAAATGGTCACACCAAATGAACGAGATGATGCCATGAGAAGCCGACTTTAGTGACAGTTAGTTATTGACAAGAGGATCCTGGTAAAAGTCCAGTTAAAAAAATATGTTTTGTTTTTGTGTAAACTTCGCAACAGTAATGGATTTTCTCAACTCATACTTCAAGTAGTAAGTTACACGTTGACCCACAGCACAGATTGCAGGTACAGTTGATAAGATGTGGCAGTTAAAATATAGGTGATCCTTGTACCTACAATCTACCTTATATTAGGCATGCAACATTATTAGAACATGAGAGAATTAATATAAAATGAATAGCAATGATGACATAGATAAGTTATTTTTAAGGTAGGTATCACTCTTTCTACACGTGCAGTCTTTGGACCCGTTTTACACAGAGGACATACAGCGATCTGCGCGTCCAACATAATAACGCGTTTAGGATACTGTTGGGGCTGCCGTGGCGTTGTAGTGCGTCCACAATGTTTGCGGAGGCGAGCACTGACGATTTTTACACGATAATAAGAAAAAGGACCGCCTCCTAGTCGGCCGGCTACGCGCCACCACCAACAGGCTCCTGAGCGTGTTCTCAGATCGGTGGGACTCTCCTCTGCTGCGCTACTGGGTAAGAGTCCACACCAATTGATATTTAAAGTATTGTCTCCTTATTACTAACACTAGTTATTAAGCTATTTTGTTGATACTAACACTATGGACACATGTCTGAAATAAAGAATTTGAATTTGAATTACACTTGAACAATAGTCGGCCATGCGGCATGGTACAGTCGCCAGCAGGTCAAGCTACACGAAACTTTCAAATTTATTCAAATTGATGTGCTGGCGACTGTACATTAATATAATAAAATACAATAGGAATAAAATTAATAAATCGAAACAATGTCATAATTAGGTATGTCAAAAATTACATTAAATTATTCAGTAGGTACATAGGTCAGTATCATTAAGAAAGTCATTCACAGATTAATAGCATTTCGCAATTAATAAAGCTATCAGTTTCTTTTAAAAGTTTTTAATTGTGTCATTTTTAATTATGTTAGGTGTTTTATTGTATATTATTGGGCCCATACTAATAACACTTTTTTTTGTAAAGCTGTATTACAGCTCCCAACATGAAGTAGATATTTATACTGACTTCTTATAGGTCTCTCTCTATCTTTTGAAACTGCAGTGAAGTTTATGTTACATTGAGGGACTTAAACATCTAAGCACGATAAAACATAAAGAAAATGCTTTTCCCAACACCCGCCCATCACGTCTGCGGAGTTTAGTAGCAAATTTTAGCTGGGTGGAAAACGCGACTATCCACAATATAACTGAGTAGTGATTGCAACAAGGAACTCTACTCTATACTCTAGGAGGATTGCAATCATTCAACGACAAAAAATTTGCTTGAGGCCCTCTTTGAATGAACGAATAAATGAATGAATGATATCTTTATTTGCAAGATTAAAGTTCTTACGATCTATGAGATTTTACATATAGATTATAAAGCATGCAGTAAGTACACATTAAGTAATGACATAACAATACTAATAATAGTTTCTTAATTTAAAAATAGGTTACAATGATATTAATAAAATTAAAATTAGATACAATTCTATTCATTTAAAATAATAATTCATATCAAAACAGCGATCAAAAATAATAATGTCATGTCAAAAAATAAAGAAAATTAAAATTGGCGGTAATTGGTAATTACTTACTATTGTATAGAATCCAGTTCTTCTAACTGAACAGACAGCTGTGCTGCTGTTGGGAAGTTAGTTGCGCCACTTCTTCCTAGCTAAAGCACTAGGAACTGGTGAAAGGCGGGTATTTTGGGGGACTGTCTCATGTATTTTTTTTTTTTTTGTATGTTATCTATCCCTTATGTTGCATCTGCCTTGTTTTGTCTCTGCATCACCCTAAGGTTGACTGGTAGAAAATGCCTCAGGCATTAAGTCCGCCTTTGTACAGTATTTTTTTTTTTTAACTTGTGCATAAAGTTTTAATAAATAAATAAATAAATTTTGAAGTTCAAATAGTACTGATTCTCAGCGTAGTTTGAATAAATGACTCTAGATTTTGGTCAAGCTACCACAGCATTTGTTTGAAGCTTCGGTTTGTATGTTAGCACACAAGCCTTTCTCCCAAGAAGACCTACTAGGACATCTAGGTAAACTTACTTAGTTTTCGTCTTATAATTTTCCCCTGATGACCGGTTTCACTTTCCCTGATGCCAATTTTATTTATGTACCTACTTACCTTATACTTTTTTTTGTTTTCGAGTGGAACCTTCAAAAGGCACCCGACCTCTGGGGACGGAGGTCGGGGAGTGTGGGATATTTACCTCACTAAAACCACCCCGGTAATCACCATTAGCACAAAACTCAAACTCAAAGCATTTATTTCAAATAAACCAATTACAGGCACTTTTGAATTGTCAAGGGGTCGGTCAGTCAGAAAGATGAAGCTAGTTACCCATTCCAAAGCGTAGTAGGTACCTATGGAGAAGAACGGGCAAGAAACTGCATGGACACTCTTTTAAATCAAAATATGGTTACAAAATATTGATTACATCGTTCATGTTGAAATTATGCATGTGAGAACGATGCAGAACGTTAAAAGCGTCCGTAATAAAAAGACAAAAGCAATTCAAATATTAAATTAAATTAAAATAAGCCGTGGCAGCTAAGAAATGACCAGTCCCCAGTGACGGCGCCCGTTCACGAACATGACGCAAGGATCAGCACCATTCAGCTCAACCATTTTGAAGGACACTTAATGATCCAACACACACGCCACCACCAGCGAGACATTAGAGTGAGCATGACATACTCTCAGCCGCCAGGGCACATTCAAGTCAATGAAAGTACTCACACACATGTGCTATGCAATTATACAATACTAAAACATTGAATTTATACAATGCAAAGATAAGTTTTTAAAATCTTCAGCAGCTGCAACAGTAGTTTCAAATGCTAATCAATTAGTTTATGCAGCCTTGTGGAGCAGGACCAGCGTTGAGCCAAGCATTTTTATCAGCGATGTAACCCCGAACTTATAATATACTTGGCTGCATAGTGTGCGTTTTATACAAGATTTGAATTTAGTTTCATTCAGTTGAAGAATATGGGGAGGTATTTTATTGTAACATTTTAAACAGTACCCCATGAAAGATGAGTCTACTTTAGCCAGCCTGAAACCTGGTTGAACTAATTGATCCCTATTTCTAGTGATATAATTGTGTCTTTCACCTCTTTTACTAAAAAGATGTAGATTTTTCCTTACGTACATGATGTTTTCATAGATATATTGACAAGGTAACGTCATGATGTTAATATCTTTAAACCGTTCCCATAAAGAGTCGCGCCTGCGGAGGCCATATATGCCTCGGATGGCTCTTTTATGCAGAATAAAAATAGACTCGACGTCTGCAGCCCGTCCCCATAGTAAAATACCGTACGACATAATATTATGAAAGTAACTAAAATAGACTAGCCTCGCGGTAGCTACATCAGTAAATTGACGAATTTTTCTCACAGCATATGCTGCTGAACTTAGCCGTCCTGCAAGGGATGTTAAATGAGGACCCCATTGAAGCCTTGAGTCAAGCGTAGCTCACATAGGGGGAGAGTCCCGGTTTCTTTCTCAATCTCGCTCAGCGGCCTCCTTCAGAGACAGGTCTCGCCCGATCCTGGCAACCAGGACCCGCCGCTCGGAAGCTCACACAGGGCACTCGTCTTACCTACCTTATACCTATTTAACCCAGATCTTCTCTTCCAGTAAACAAGCTGACCGACGTGTTGGTGGCTCCAGGACCAGAAGGTACAGTAGACACCTACACCCTAACCATGCACAGTGATGACGTATTCACGGGAGAACAGAAGAAGACAGAACTGCTCATAGAGAAGAGCCAGGCCATGACTCTTCTGGAAGAGCTCAGGAAGGCGTATAAGAAGATGGAAGAGATTGAGGAGTAGGATCTTAGGGGACGTTTTTGGTTTTAAGCTTTTCGACAAATATTCTCGTAGCTAACAAAACAATGTTTTATTTTTAAGCAAAACCAACTGATTTTCTAGCAATACCAAATACCTTAATTAAATGAGTAATTTTGTAGCCACTAAGTATATTTTGGTTAATTGGTTAAATTAAAATAAAATTCTAAACCAAATGCGTAAAGGTAGGTACTCAATTATATGTATATCTGAAGATGCTTTTACATTCCGACAGACTTTGTATTCTTATAAGAAACCTATAGTTTGTATTCTTCATTTAAGATATTTTTAATAAAACGTAATTAAACATACTATGTCTGCATTCTGTGTTATTTTTATTTGTGATGTCCATCTTCAAAGTCCTAGCTGTATAATACGATATAGCTTTACTAGGACTTATATAGGTACAGCAAGGCTCCAACGCTCCAGGCACCGGAAAATATCGACGTTCCATTTTAACTAGTGAAAAAAAGCCTGTTACGTCACAACACTCACAACTCCCGAGTTCGAAAGTAACTGCTGGGACTCATAACAACCAATCTGTTTGCTTATAAAGCTGCTGTAGTGCCCCCTCAACCCACCGTAATTAAATTTTACCACCATTTCGAGATTTATAATTTCAATAATAAAACCAAACAAAAATAATCATTTTTAACTTATTTTTTTAATTATAATAATAATGTTTATTCTATATGTTTTTTATTACTTCACCCCAAGACTCTAAGGATTGTCTACCTACTCTCTGCTACTGGACCAAAGAGGTCGTAGGTTAATCGATCGATTTAAAAATAGTCCCTAGCAACACTATCCTATACCACAGATTGAATAGATATTTGTCTGACATTTTGGAGGATTTGCGTATATTGTATTTGTTTTTTATTATTATTGTTTTAAACTGAAATCGTTAAAAATATAGCTAGTTAATCATTTTTAATTGAGTGTTGTGTAAAATAACATAATCGTTCATGTTACGGTATCAATATAATAAAAATGATGTCGTTTTAAAATGTAGGTAGAATGTCTCCGACATATTTGTAAGGATTTACGGAAAAATCGGCTTCATTTATTAAAATTCAAGGTAAGGATGTATTTATTCATATTTATTATTCAAAACAACATCTAAACCATGCCAATAACATCAAGTTTACTCGGCTTTGCGCCAAAAATTGTTGAACCAAAACATAACCTGAAATTAAATTAAATAAAACACCTATTTCAGATGAATATTCTGTGTACTATATGCAGCGATCTTGTAAATCAAGCTGAGAACATATATGTGACAAAATGTGGCCACATATTTCATCACCACTGCCTCGCACAATGGATCGAAAGGTATTTACTAAATCTATTGTTTAGAAAATCATTTGAACCATTTTTCCTATACCTGTTCGCTGGCGAAGGTCTCTATCTGCTTCTTTTATGTAATCTTTCTTTTTGTCTATTTCTTTATGTATGGGATGTGCTTAAACATTGTCCTTTCACATAATTAGCTTTGTTAAAACAAGCATTAGAAACCATAATAATAAGTAAAATTATCATAATTTGACTAATTTCTTTTAAATTCAATTTATTTAATTCCTTTGTCTATGGTACATTGTAATTATATGTCCAGGGGTCTTTTGTATATATCACCGTGTTTAAGGGATGAACGCAAGTGATGATATGGAATGCAAAGAATTTCAAAATGTTATGCATTATACAACACAGCTTAGTACTGTCCATTTCTAGGAGAATGCATGCTAGAAGTTGTTTGCTATCAGTTCTTTGCCTATCATTTTATATTGACCTGAATCAAGACAGTAAAAACGTCTTAAATAGGCTGATACATGTAAGTTTATAAATGCGAATGTGTTGATGTTCTCGTACTACTTTAGATAAACTATTTTATTTCTGTAAGTAGGTTCGTACAAACACTTTTACATGTCAATCATATTTTAAAAACTACATGAGGCATTTTCTATCTCACTACTCTGAGAAGAAAGACCGGTACACTCAGAGGTCACAGTCCCTTTTAAAGCCCAGATAGTCTTGGTCAGATCATGTGAAAACCATTTTGATGGTGTTTGAAATGGTCTTTTGAGAAAAGAACCACACAGATAGATTAGAAGACGGCAAGGCAATTACTATCATATTAAGGCGCAGGTTATAGCATCTCTTTGTTAATAGTTATTACCATAGTTCTGTTAATGTTGTTTTTTACTTGTATTAAATTTGTTTTTGAGAACACTACTTTTATGTGTTTATTCTGAAATGAAAATAGATTTTATTTTAATCAACAATACAATATCAAGCCCTATCTTTGCAAAACACCTATGACAAGAAATAGCCTTCTTTTCTTTAGGCCTATTGTCCACAATGCTACTCAAAAGTAATGTCTTACAAACTCAAACCAATGAGTAGCCAGAATGTCACATTACTAGTAGTATTTTAATGGTGATCCGTACACAATGCATCTGCCTTATTATTCATCTAAAACACTAACCAAAATCTCATTCCATATAGAATTCTTCTTTTTTCTTCGTCTTTTCCTCAAAGCTGAGGATCTTGACCACATACAATACGTCTCCAGGTTATACGGTCTTATGCAGTGTGGTCCGCTCGGTAAATGCTGCCTCCAACAGCCTTCCTGATCGTGTCTGACCACCTAGCCGGTGCTCTGCCTGACATCCCATTTACTTAATACCAAACACACTTCCAGATCCAAAACCTGTCCGCAATGCAGGAACAAAGTGACGGACAAGTGCATGTTCCGTCTGTACCCAACGGTATCCAATGAGAACAGCAGTGAAGATGCTGCCACGTTGCAGTCGAGGCTGGACGATGCTCAGCTGCAGCTGCGACAGCAAAGAGTCAAGTATAAGGAGAAAGAGGATAAACTGGTTGTTGCTAATGCTGATCTGAAGAGGCAGGAGTAAGTTTTTGTTGGAACATCATAACATGTTTTCCGTTTGTATAATATCTTCTAGCTAGTTTTTTGTCATCTTTATGAGCCTGAAGCAGTCCACTTTTGGACGTAATCATAATGTTATCAGCCAAAAGCTACTGGACATAAGTTTTCCAATTGAGAATTTCTAATGAGCTTGATTCTCAGCAACAAGCTTATCAGCAGGCAAGGCCTTAACAGCCTCTACAATTATCAAGATTAGCTACATTGCTGTTAACTTTAGATTTTTTACCTGCTAATGCTTATGAAATCTTTAAAGAAATGAAAGACTAAACTAGTCCTTGCTAGTAATGGGATTTTTAAGGGAGTTCAATGGGAATTAAGCTAAATACAAACTAGACTGCCCTTCTATAATCGAATTTCCCTATATTTTGTCACATAAATCCTGAAACATTCCTTATTGTAGGTGGTAAAGAGATATTTATTTATTTATTTTTGCATAATGTACACTCAGTTACAGGCTAAGCTAAAACATTACATGCCTCCATTAGGGCGCAGCAGGTATTATTACATTTAACTTTTAATTAGGTTAAATACTTAAAAGTTAACATTATATTGCATATCTACTAGATATTAATATCACAACATTCATTATTACTACTAATACATAAAGTCTTTCTAAGCCAACCCAAATATTTAAACCCAACTTTTTTTTTTTTAAATAATGAACTATCCAAATTTTTGCAGTGATCTTCTAAAATCATATGAGAAGCGTCTGGTCAGCTTTGATTCCAAAGTCTTGGCTCTTCGAGAACACGTGGAGTTCTTGACCATTCAGAACA